>LR738714.1:409469441-409512395 GCA_902687465.1 Secale cereale
GGGGGGGGGGGGCGCGCCCACAGGGCGCCTGGAGCCCCTGTGGCCCCCCCAGGCTGCCCTTCGGACGCAGTGTTGTTTCCGGATTGCTGATTTTTTATATAATTTTTCTAGATTTTTCTGGGCAGTTCTCGAAACGTGAAAACCTGAAATACAAAAACAGCCGAAAACAGAAACTGGCACTGGGGTGCACTGTATTAGTAAGTTAGTCCAAATATGATCAAAAGTGTATGGAAGTGTATGAATATCATAGCAATATCACCCAAAAGTGGCATGGAGCAAGCAGAAATTATAGATACGTTTTGGACGTATCAACATCCCCAAGCTTAATTCCTGCTCGTCCTCGAGTAGGTAAATGATAACAAGAATAATTTCTGTGGTGACATGCTATTAACCATATAGGACTTTCTCATAGTCATATGACAAAAGCTTACTGAGACAATGATTCTATAGTAATTAAGTTGCCTCAAGAGAAAATCACAAATGACTGAAAGTTTTACAATATGAAACTGAAACATCAAAAAGATTTCCAATGAACATGATGTGCAAATATGATAAAGTGATATCTAGCTTGCCCCCTTTAGTGATGCAAAACATAAATGCAAGGGCACCTTCAAGGTTTAAGTGATGACTAGATACAATCATTTCAGAATAAACGATATCACAATCATGCAAAAGACAATGCTACTTTGGGACAATGTACATTACACTCAGAATGACAATCATGCTCTCAGTAGTTGGTGCTTCAACATAAAGGTAAAAGAAAGGTTAAGTGCTAAAGCTTTTTATTTTGAAAACATGGAAGCAATTGTGTCAACGGTAGTAGTACTTCATATGTGTCATGCATAAAACATCTTATAAGTTGCAAGCCTCATGCATCGAATACCAATAGTGCTCGCTCCTTGTCCTAATTAGCTCGGATCCCCATGGGTTATCAATGCATTGCATATGTTTTAACCAAGTGTCACAAAGGGGTACCTCTATGCCACCTGTAGAAAGGTCCAAGGAGATAAATCGCATTTGATTTCTCGTTTTTGATAGATCTCAACTTGAGGACATCCATACCGGGACAACATAGAAAATAGATGATGGACTCCTATTTAATGCATAAGCATATTCTCATGAGAGATTGAGGATTAAGGTCCAAGCTAAAACTTCCACCAAGATGCATGGCTTTGGTTGGCGGCCCAATGTTCTTCTCTAACAATATGCATATTAATTCAACCCATGGTAAATCACCCTTACTTCAGACAAGACGAACATGCATAGCAACTCACATGATATTCAACAAAAGTGTGACAGTTGATGGCGTCCCCAGAAACATGGTTACCGCTCAGCAAGCAACTTGTAAGAAATAAGATACATAAGCAACATATTCTTTACCACAATAGTTTTTAGGCTACTTTCCCATGAGCTATGTATTGCATGGTTAGTTTGCTTAGTGCAGGTGGAGGTTAGCAAAAGACTGGGAGCGACCAACTAAGAGAGCAATGACGGTCATAATCATGTAGAGTGACAAAGCAATATTGAATCAGGCGTAGTAGTTATATCGCTACTCAGAAATAAAAGATCATCAAGGATGGACAGACTTTCTTTACAGTCTTGAATATGCGTGAGCATACGCCAAGTCAATCAAAATAAATTCTCGAAGGAAGATATTACTAAACCATACCACATCATAGGCAAACAAACCAAGTTGGTACTCCAATAACACATTGGGAACCCCCCAGCTATTTGAGATTAACCAAAAGAAAAACTGAACTACTAAGCACCATCATGAAAGTAGCATCTTTATCATAGACACATTAACCCATGCAACGGAAGCAAACTCTCTTAATAAGGTGATCATGGTAATTAAAGAGAGTTCAAGCAACCGACTAAATAAAAGCTCTTGAAAAGATAAGCATGAATACTAAGAGCAGAGTATGATAGTAGCTATTAAAAGACAAAGAACACACACATCATAGATAGACATGAAAATTCTATGTAATGTTCTAGGTAGAAGTGGAGCGTGTTTCTCTCCCACATAAAGGAATGCTGGGTTCCGACTCGTTATGAAAAACTTAAAAAGAAAACTAAAAGCAAGACGCTCCAAGCATAGCACATAACACATGAAGTGATAAAAATATAGCGAAACGAAAGACGAGCTGATAGTGTTGATGGAGAAGGGGATGCACGGGGGCATCCCCAAGCTTAGACGCTTGAGTATCCTTGAATATTTCTTGGGGGTGCACGGGGGCATCCCCAAGCTTGAGCGCTTGACACTCCTGAATCTTTTTATCATCTTCCCTCGCACACTTGAAAACTCCCTTCATACACAACTCATCATAATCTGATTAGCGAGGTTAGTACCCGTAATGAAATAATTATACCTTGCTGGAAATAAGGATATTCTTGAAGTTCTACTGTTTCTCAAGATTGCCAAAAGGTTTTTGCAAAGAAAAAGCAAGTTCTTAATTTGCAAAGTGAAGGTAAGGCAAAACAGGACATAATCTGTGGAAAACAGAACAGCAGGCAGTAATTGATCTGTTCGGAATACTTCTGCAACTAAAATAAAAAACTCAGAACTGACGCACGAAAGACAATTATATAGAGAACGCTGTCGAAAAAATTCAGACCAAAAAGATGATCTGGTGATTTTATACGAATTTTTCTATCCAAGGACAGAATCTGTTTCCTGGACAGCACCTCACAACTTTTGAACTTTCTAGCAATCGGAGGCTATACTTGGCACAAATATGAAAAGCAAAGATACAATGTTGATGCTACAGCAGTAAACAACATCAAGACACAACAAAAACAAAAAATTTATTAATGTGGGCTGCCTCCCAAAAGCGCTTTCTTTTATGCCTTTAAGCTAGGCATAATGCATAGATCAAGTTTATCAAGAGTAAAAGAATAACTAGCCCGTACAATGGACTCAAAAGGTAACTTGACCTTCTTACGAGGGAAGTGTTCCATCCCTTTCTTGAGAGGAAACTGAAATTTTATATTACCCTCTTTCATGTCAATGACAGCACCAACGGTGCGCAAAAAGGGACGTCCCAAAATAATTGGACATGAAGGATCACATTCAATATCCATAATAGTGAAATCAACGGGCACATAATTATCATTGACAACAATAAGAACATCGTCGATCCTCCCCAAAGGTTTCTTTATGGAAGAATCAACGAGAGCATTTCCAAAAGAACAAGAATCAAAAGATTTTAATTTAAGCATATCATATAGTCTTTTGGGCATAATGGAAGTACTAGCTACAATATCACATAAAGCAAAGCATGAGAAGTTATTTATCTTAATTTTAATCATAGAATCCCAACCATCTTCTAGCTTTCTAGGTATGGAGGCTTCTACTCTAAGTTTCTCCTCCCTAGCTTTGATGAGAGCATTAGTGACATGCTCTGTGAAGGCAAGATTAAGCGTGCTAGTGTTGGGATCTTTAGCCATTCCTTGTAGAAAGGTGACAACTTCTGAAATACTACAATTATCAAAATCAATTTTATCATTAGTGGGCAGAATTGTAGTGTCATCCTCTTTGTTTAATTCGCTCTCTATTATAAGAGTTTGAACATCTTCCCAAGTTTGGGGAAGCTTAGGAGCAATTTTAAACTGAGGCTCATACTTTTTTCCTGGAAGACCATGCCATGGGCATAACTCTCCGTCAAAACTAGTATAATCACAAGGTTTATTTTTTTTGTAAGTCCCGTCAGTGATAAGTGGGGCAATGGAAGTAGGGGTGTACTCCTCCCATTTAGTGTTTTTGGTAGAACCCATAGTAGCAAGCAAGCAAGATAACTATTTTTGTGATTTTCGATAAAAAGAACTAAAGCAAAAATGAAAGGTAAACTAACAAGACTAAAAAGCAAAGTAAAAGATAGCATGCAACTCCCCTATCCTGAAGAGTGGAGTCCCCGGCAACGGCGCCAGAAAATACTCCTTGATGGGCCTCGAACCCCTCGTTGGTTACCCCAAGTGGAAGGTGTAAGATGTAGTAAGTAGAAGTGTTTTCCCCTAGCAAAGATGCCAAGGATCGAATCCCCAGAGACTCCTAGGTTCAACAAGTAGGTGTCAACTGCTAACGGCGCAATTAGCAATCAACGTGGACCTGCACACAGATACAAATAACTTTGCTCCCAACGATTACAGAGAGGTTGTCAATCCCTCCGGCCTTGTAGTTCACAAAGGGTTAAAAGCAATGATAGTAGTGATAGATAGTTTTTGCAATAGTAAATAAAATAGCGAAAAGTAAATAGTGGATGTGATCAATGATGGTAATATGGACCGGAGTCTCATGATGTTCACTAGTGATGTCTCTCTCCCAAAAGACGATAAAACAGCTATGTGAGGTAAACAAATTACAGCTGGGCAATTGACGGGACCACGAACGCAAACCAATGCTGACTACATTGCAAGAAAGGTTGAGGTTCAAAGCATGGGCGGTACGCCAAAGTAAGTAGACCAAAATCCATCAATATCTACTACTAATCATCCACCTTGAGATATCTATCCAGAACATCTCGCTGGTATTAAGTTGCGAGTCCCACCCATAGTGTAAACTCAATGCAACAGACAACTGCATTAAAAGAACTTTACGTAAAGTAAACAATCCTTGCACCCGCGGGCACAAGCACCATTGTTTTCCCCCTTGTGGCAACAGCACATCCCCTAGACTCATGTTTCTGTCACTCAAGCTAGTCATCGAGGGGCATGAACCCACAATCAAGCATAACGTTCCCTCTTGGAGTCACTACCTACTACTCGGCCAAAGCAATAAGTAACAACGGAGAACATGCAAGAATTACTTATGAACTAAAATATAAAAGAGGTGAATCAAATATATTACTCAAGATCAATCTGAACATAATCTCATAATCCATCGGATCCCAGCAAACTCAACATAGCAACAGCATAAGGATTACATAGGTGCCTCGATCATGTGGGGCAGCTCACGAGGACTAATTAGTGAAGCACAAGAACGGGAGGAGAACATCACATAGCTACTGGTCATGGACTCATGGTCCAAGGGAGACTACACACGAGTCATCCGGGAGGCGTCCATGGTGGTGGAGAAGCTCCCGGTGGTGATCCTCCCCTCCGGCAGGGTGCCGGGAAGAGTTCTCCTGGTGCTCCCGATCTTGGAAGCGGCGGCGGCGGCGGAACAGAGATGGGATCGCGAAAAGAGTTCCTGTTCTGAGGGTTTCGGAGGGTCCTTTAAATATATGCCAAAGTAGGGCACCGGGGGAGTCTCGGGGGGCCCAGGCACCCCCCCGGCGCGGCCCAGGGGGGGCGCCCACAGGGCGCCTGGAGCCCCTGTGCCCCCCCCAGGCTGCCCTTCGGACGCAGTGTTGTTTCCGGATCGCTGATTTTTTATATACTTTTTCTAGATTTTTCTGGGCAGTTCTCGAAACGTGAAAACCTGAAATACAAAAACAGCGGAAAACAGAAACTGGCACTGGGGTGCACTGGATTAGTAAGTTAGTCCAAATATGATCAAAAGTGTATGGAAGTGTATGAATATCATAGCAATATCACCCAAAAGTGGCATGGAGCAAGCAGAAATTATAGATACGTTTTGGACGTATCAACGATGAAAGAAACCCTACAAAATTGATCCTCTGAAAGATCGAGCAACTCAAGATCAACTCATAGAGTGAGACGTTGAAGCATCTCTTGAGCCGAGATACGTAACACACATCCAAAGGGATGGAGTGAAACAAACGATGAAGATTCACCCGGTAGGCAATAATTCCATACCTAAGAGGATGGTGATCGATGTCACCATACGGGGCACCTTAGAGAAGGTGACTCGTACAATTATTCCCTTAAGTGGCAAAAATAATTACTTTTGATATAGAGATCATTGAAATTCCCTATACCAGCCTAAGGCAAATCACAATCAATCGTTTGACAGAGTCCGTAAGAATGACATTCTCGGGACAGAATGGATGATGTGGACTACCTTGTTGAAGACAACACCAGGGATGATTTTTCTTATCATCGGAAATGAATGGGACCCATGGCAAGTTGGCACATTGGCGGTGCAAGCTGGGAACAAAATGCAAATGCTGGGAATGATTCTAGTATTTGGGAAGAAACCCAACAGTAGAGAGTGAATCTACTCTTTGAGAGGTTATAGCATAACCAAGAACACTGGGAGCAATCCCGGTTTGTGTCGATGATAACACCTAGTGCTTGTGCGTGCTCTCAAGAACTTGAGCATTCCCATATTCATCAAGGTTTTACCAATATCCGTGTCAAGGATCCTGGCCACACCACATACTACCATGATGAATAACGATGGAGGATGCAGATGCAAAGGAGGATAACACCGTCTCAGATTTGACCTTAGCGGAGCCAAGGAAGCAAAATCTGGATGATCGACCGAGAGACATTTAGCACTCCGCTTCTAATGTTCTCCTTGATGTGTTAGTGTAATCCATTCATAGATATGTTTGGTATCTTGAACATCAAGTAAAGGTCGGACTTCGGAGCATAAGAATCCATAAGGAACAACTAGGGAGTAAGTCCTAAGAAGTCCTTATGGGGAGGTGGCCAACTTCTTCAAACAAGATACTACAACAATAGGTCTTCCGGTTGGGTGTGTTGGCCACGACATCCACTGTACCGGTTATCGAGAGACCAATATTATAGTTCTTTGGAAAGCTACAACCAACATATCTGCCTGAGATTCAGTTCTGGTTGGTGTCAGGATATTCCAGACTCATCAACTCTAGGAAGAAAAATGAAAGTTTGCAACACAAATCAACGAGACGGTGTTGCGAGATTCTCGGGGGGTGAACTACGATAGCAAGCTCCAAAACATGAGCTGGTTCTACAACATACATATGAACACGTTGTCCAAGACAAGCATGACCACGTAGAAGTTTAACGATAAAACACTACCGAGTTCAGGTGGGGAACCATCATCAAAGATAACGAAGTCCTTGCATAAGGCATGCTCTTAAGAAGGAACTTCTTTTCCTTGAACAAATCAACAAGTGGCTTGGCGTTCTAGGAAACACATATAGAATGGAGGCGGCCAACCTATCAAACCATAGAGTACTTCACACATATGCGTGACTAACTTGGGATGATTCCAGAGGAAGCAGAAACAAGCCTTCTCGAATTCACGGCGGCAACTTCCATCAGATGCACGTGAATTAGAGGAAGTCACTTCTTTCACCCAAACATATACCTCATGAACGGAACATGGAGGCATTGCTTACAAAGTTTCCAACACTAGCTTAATGTTCAACAAAATCATGGAGAGGATAGGGATGTTATCGATGGGCTCAACAACAACTCATCCAGGATTCCACAATTAAGTGAACACGGTGATAGCATTGGTCAGACCAAGAGATATAACGGTGTATGCTCGAGGAATCAACCCCGAGTAAGACAACGTTACGAATATCATTTGTTCTGATTTGACTTGGCAATAACCCATACTCAAATCAAAGTCCGAACAAGACAATAGATCCACAAATGATCACGGAGATTAATTGAAGAAGATATCATCTATCTTCAATATACACACAAGATATCCCTTGGAGTGAGCTATGTGGATTAAGCTTTTATCTTCCAACTCTCCAAGTTGTTGTTTAGCTTAACCAACTAGTTCGGGGTATCCAACACAGATTCTTGGAGAAAGGTTGGTTTACAAGAGTACCAACTTGATCACGAGCTCAACATAACAGTCAGGGAACAACCCGGTAATACTTCCGAGAAGATATTCGGAAAATCACGAACCACCGATATGTTATTAAGCTCGCAAACAATCTTGCTTTTCAGGGCAAGATGATATGATCACAAGAGTGAGGAATTTATGCAACCCTAACTCATTGATCAAAAAGTGCACCAGAAAAATGGACTAGGTAGCACGATCAATCTTAGAATGGTGATTTAGTAACCAACACACTAAGAATGAAATTGTTGTCCTTAAACCACCAAGCAACGAGATTGCTAGGGGTATTGATTTCACACATCATGATTCACTTGTCAGTATTCCGGCTACGATAACGCGGAGACCGAGGAATAAACAATAATGGCGAGAAGTATCACTGTATCAAGAGTTTATAGGAGGTTGTGCAATTCCCATGACATTCTTGATATAAATATGGTAACACTCCAAGATAGAATAGATTAGAAGCTGGGTTAGCATTCTCCATCTGCGAAGTACAACTTCTATGACCCAATCCTAGTAATGGATGAGGTACTGGAGTTTGTTTCTCATTGTCATTCCAGAATAGAATGGCTTGACGGACCACAAGAGTAAAAGGCATCGATGCACGAGTGCACAACTACTCCTGACTATCAATTGATAGACGAAGGTCGGAATACAACTAAAAAGGGACAACTCACGGAACATATAACTTTCCGAGTTGTAGATGCATAGACTAGCATGTTGAACTAGTTCAACATATTTCTTCCGGATAACCCATGCAGAAAGGTAGGACTGGCAGAGTCAGAATGTGGAATAGAGAACTCGTCAAGAGCACTCTGGTTGTGACCTTTTGGTTCGGGAGAACTTCTGCCAAGGAGGGTTCATGGTATTTGGAAGAATGATATACCACGGACCTCGAGGACTATCACAAGGTTACTAATATCCTAAAGTAACGAGCAAATACTATCAACATGAAGTAGGTAGAATGAATCTTGGGTTCAAGAACCCAAAGATAGAAGGCCTACTAACTAAATGGCATCACGGGATGCTTTCGAGATTGACGGCCAGAATTATCACACTGGGAATATAAAGCATTGCTAGATTACTGGGTGATCTTCTAAGACACCTAGGGTCATAATAATAGTTCCAACACATATGTCGAGGCTACGGAGTACCTTAACACACCGACTAGTGTGGTTAATCTGGCCTGAAAGGACATTCAGAACAGGGAGGAATGATTTGCAAATGCATCAGATTGTTTAGAGACCTGGGATGATTCGGACAGCATAATGGCTGTAAATGCTCGAAAATACTATTGAGACTCATGCACAAAGATAGCATAACCACTCAACATCATAATGTCAAGGTTCTGAGATCAACAGTTGAACACACAGAAGTAGAATAAACTGAACTGGGAGTTGAATCCATAATTAACGTGATCCTCATAGACAGAAGAGAAAGCCTAGTTCTTAATCCCTGTAGAAAGAAGAAGGTGACTCAGATCAGAAGGTCATAGGGTAAAGGAGTAAAAAGAGCCTTACGTTCCCTTCCACAATATATTCCCTTAATATAACGAAAGAGTTTCTAGACACAACTTCGATCAGTTTGGCTTACTAATCCTATAGGCAGTCAGGCTCTGATACCAAAGCTGTCGGGACCCCGATCCTAAGTCACACAGGTCTAGCCTGTAACACATCATATCACATTGCGGCCTCACGCACGGTATCCCCACGGGTGCCACCTTACCTGGCCCGGGACCGTTTGCGCATTTTGGCACACGTATATGATAGTGTCGCTAGCATCCATATGACTGAGAACCCGGGCCGACATGACTAGTTATAAACCAAAAGTGGCACTAAATTACAGAGACAGGCATACATGACCCAGCAACGAACGTGTCGGTCATCAAGGTATGAACCCAAGTCATAGCAAGCTACAAGGACTTAGAGGAACAACGCGTGACATTTGCCCTAAGGGACAGACACAGGAACGAAGAAGGACACATGCCGGCCAGCCTAAGTGTTCCGGAGCAGTAACAAGCTACCAAGGCTCAGTGGAAGCACTAGGAGACATTTCCCTGTAAGATAGGCTACCAATGGTAAACAACTAGGTGTCGGATCCCACACATAGCAATACACATTACACGTACGCATAACATGCAAGTATGTGTTGTACATCATGGCATCACAACATAACTCAACAACTCATATAGATAAAGGCCCAGAAGAGCCATCATAGCATTTATTACAAACAGAGGTCACATGACCCAACATACAGAGCATACAGGCAACGGAAGCATAACATGTCTGAGTACAGACAACTACAAATGAAAAAGGTTGAGAAGCCTGACTATCTACAAGACCCTCCCAAGGGCACAAGACCGTAGCTGAGGTAACAAGCTAAACGTCGAAGTCCACGCGGAACCACTAGCGAGACTGAAGTCTCTCTACAAAAACATAAATTAAGCAAACATGAGTACAAAGGTACTCAGCAAGACTTACATCAGAACTAACTACATATGCATCAGTATCAACAAAGGGGTGGTGGAGTTTGACTGCAGCAAGCCAGCTTTGACTCGGTGGCTATCCTGAACTATGACTGCAAGTAACTCTTTTGAGGTGGCGCACACGAGTCCACATATTCACCAATCAAAACACCACTATGGGTCCGCTCCGTCTCCCTACGAGAACGCCATCCATAGCACTCACACTTGTCTTGAGCAATTTAGAGTATCCACTTTCACTTGTCTATGTACCACGTAAGCATCCAATAAGTCCATAACCGCGGACCCGGCTATTCGAATAGATCATGTTAACCCTGCAGGGGTGTACTTCTTCACACATGCTCTCGCCACTTACCGCCATGTACACGTCGTGTATCTCGGCAACCTTCAAGCGGAAGCCTGGCGAGGGTGTCGGCCACGACCTGACTAACCACACAAGTCTCTCGTCCAGGTTTATCGCCTATTCGGGTTCCATCCGTGGGGAGATCCGGCCGGGGTGTCGCTCACGGCCCCAAACGATGTGCGCAGGGTTCCCAAGCCCACCTCGACGGATGGATCTACGCTTGGTACACCGTGCCACGGTGCCTAGTCTTCTCCAAGCCCACATGTACCGTGTGCCACTTGGTAGACTACTAATACTACCTAGAAACACCAGAAACTAGTTGCAACTCCTGGACAGAGATCGAGTTGATTAATAAGTCGAGAGGGGCACTTAAGCATTCCAATGCGTGGTAGTAGCTTTGTCATTGGACAACTTACACAGAACTCAGTTCTTAAGGACGGTTCCAGTGAGACAACCCACTATGTACTCCTACATGGCCTCTCACCGCTACATTTACCAAATCGTGTTCACACACTTAGCTCTCAACAGTAGGGCATGTTCACCACATTCCAATTCATCCCCAATGAATCAGACCTGACAAAACTCTAAGCAATAGCAGGCATAACCAGAGAACATGAATGAGTAGGCACAACATGGCTCAAACAACTCCTACTCATGCTAGTGGGTTTCAACTATTTACTGTGGCAATGACAGGTCATGCAGAGGAAAGGGGTTCAGCTACCGCAGCAAAAGCAGTTCAATCGTTGTTATCCTAATACAGTAAAGAGAGCAGGAGCGAGAGAGTGGGATTGTATCGGAATGAACAAGGGGGTTCTGCTTGCCTGGCACTTCTGAAGATAGTAATAGTTCTTCATCGGTGTCATCGAACTCATCGTCGGAACGTCGTCTATTGAGAGGGGACAAAACCGACAAACAGAGAAAGAACACAATCAATGCAATGCAACAATATGATGCATGGATGTGACATGGCAATATGATGTTTGTTGAGCTTATGCAACTAGCAACATAATTAAATGAAGTTGGTTTGAACCAAAGGTTCAAATTCAAACTCCATATGTGATTATTCAAATGCCATTTATTCAAATTGTCCTAAACAGCAGCCATAAGTTGTTCTAACATGCATGAAAATGCCATAAACAGATTCCTTGGATTTTTCTGATCAATTTTCATATATAAATTATTTCCATCTGAGCTACGGTTGATTTTATATGATTTTTAGAAGTTTAAAGCATTTTCTGGAATTTCTAAACCTTTTCTGATTTATTTTAATTCCAGAAAAGCTTTATTGCGTCAGCACTGCGTCACTGTGATGTCAGCAGTCAACAGGGCTGGTCCAGGTCAAACCTGACCAGTGGGTCCCAGTGGTCAATGACTGGGGCTGGTTAGTGTCAATGACATGTGGGACCGGTCAATGTTGACTTGACCAAAGTCAAAACTGGCACGTGGGGTCCACGGGATTAGTACTCCCTCCGGTCCTTTTTACTCTGCATATTAGGTTTGTCTGAAGTCAATCTCATCCAACTTTGACCAAGTTTATACAAAAAATTATTGACATTCACATAACAACACCAATATCATTAGATTCATCTCGGAATATATTTTCGTATTATATTTATTAGATATTATAGATGCTAATAATTTCTAGTATAAATTTGGTCAAACTTAGCAAAGTTTGACTTTCGGCAAATCCAATGTGCAGAGTAAAAAGGAACGGAGGGAGTACTAAACTAAACAGGAGAATTAACAGATTAATTAAAGCACTGGGCCCACATGGCAGTGGCACTAGGGCGTGATTACTGGAGTGGTTAGGCCCTAATTAAGTGGCCACGTCGGCGATAGGCGCCGGCGACCATAAAACACGGCGGTGGCTCGCCGGAGTTGATCGGGGCGGCGCTGCAGGCTGCGGCTGGGCACGCTGAGGGCACCAGGTGGAAGCCCGTGCTCTCCCGCATCCATCCACGCAAGTGGGAGGAGCTGGGGTGGCCGGAGCTCGTCGGAAGCAAGCTCGCGGCGGCGCCGGAGTTTGGTCAAGCTTGGGTTCGGCACTAGGGGGCTCGGGAGGGACAAATAGAGGTGGCTACGGGCTCCTGGAGGAACACTGAGTGCGGTGACGCACTCAGTTTTGAGTGTGCGTGGATGTGGCCACGGCGGCGGCATCGCCGGCGGATCCGAGCTCTCGGGCTCGTCGGCGACGGTGGTTAGAGGGCTACTCGGATGGAGTGACTAGGGGGAAAAGAGAGAGGAGCTCACGACGGTTGCGGCGGTGGCCTCGGTGAGCTCGGGGAGGCGACAGACGTTGCGAATCGACGGCGAGGTCGACGGCGGCCGGAGGTTGAAGACGAGCACGATGACGACGAAGCAGGGCCTCCCGGCGTCGCGTAGCTCGATGGAGAGGACGATGGAGACGTGGCGGTGCTTCTGGGCGCGTTGACGAGGCGTGTGGTGGCCGGTGGACGCAGCTACGGCGACGGCGTGCTCACGGGCGCGTCGGCCAGCGTTCGGGAGAGATGAGGGAGGGAGGAAGGGGGCGAGTGAGAGGTCAGATCGATCCGGACGGCAGTGGGGTGGTCATCCGCGGCGTCGACTGCTAACGGCGCCGGATATTAGCAATCAACGTGGACCTGCACACAGATACAAATAACTTTGCTCCCAACGAGTACACAGAGGTTGTCAATCCCTCCGGCCTTGTAGTTTACACAGGATCAAACGCAAGTGATAATAGTGATAGGTATAATTGCAATAGTAAGTAAATAGCGGAAAAGTAAATAGCGGATGTGGTCAATGATGGTAATATGGACCGGAGTCTCATGATGTTCACTAGTGATGTCTCTCTCCCAAAAGACGATAAAACAGCTATGTGAGGTAAACGAATTACAGCTGGGCAATTGACAGGACCATGTGCGCAAACCAATGCTGACTACATTGCAAGAAAGGTAGAGGTTCAAAGCATGGGCGGTACGCCAAAGTAAGTAGACCGAAATCCATCAATATCTACTACTAATCATCCACCTTGAGATATCTATCCAGAACATCTCGCTGGTATTAAGTTGCGAGTCCCACCCATAGTGTAAACTCAATGCAACAGACAACTGCATTAAAAGAACTTTGCGTAAAGTAAACAATCCTTGCACCCGCGGGCACAAGCACCGTTGTTTTCCCCCTTGTGGCAACAGCACATCCCCTAGACTCATGTTTCTGTCACTCAAGCTAGTCATCGAGGGGCATGAACCCACAATCAAGCATAACGTTCCCTCTTGGAGTCACTACCTATTACTTGGCCAAAGCAATAAATAACAACGAAGAACATGCAAGAATTACTTACGAACATAAATATAAAAGAGGTAGATCAAATATATTACTCAAACACAATCTGAACATAATCTCATAATCCATCGGATCCCAGCAAACTCATCATAGCAACAACATAAGGATTACATATGTGCCTCGATCATGTAGGGCAGCTCATGAGGACTAATTAGTGAAGCACAAGAACGGGAGGAGAACATCACATAGCTACTGGTCATGGACTCATGGTCCAAGGGAGACTACTCACAACTCATCCGGGAGGCGTCCATGGTGGTGGAGAAGCTCCCGGTGGTGATCCTCCCCTCCGGCAGGGTGCCAGGAAGGGTTCTCCTGGTGCTCCCGATCTTGGAAGCGGCGGCGGCGGCGGAACAGAGATGTGATCGCGAAAAAGAGTTCCTGTTTCAAGGGTTTCGGGAGACGCTTTAAATATATGCCAAAGCGGGGCATCGGAGGAGCCTCGGGGGGCCCAGGCGCCCCCCCCCCGGCGCGGCCCAGGGGGGCGCGCCGCCAGGGCGCCTGGAGCCCTGGTGCCCCCCCCCCCCGGCTGTCCTTCGGGCGCACGGTAGGTTCTGGAACGCTGATTTTTTATATAATTTTTCTGGATTTTTCCTGGCAGTTCTCGTAATGTGAAAACCTGAAATACAAAAACAGCCGAAAACAGAAACTGGCACTGGGGTGCACTGAGTTAATAGGTTAGTCCAAATATGATCAAAAGTGTATGGAAGTGTATAAATATCTTAGCAATATCACCCAATAGAGGCATGGAACAAGCAGAAATTATAGATACGTTTTGGACGTATCAAGTCACAAGTTGACACGCAGGTCGTTATACATTATAATGACACCACTTGGCTCCCACCGGCTGACAAACATGACACGCAGGCCATGTATAAATTACACACATGCATCACATACACATGAGCCATACTATTCACATCAAACCTGCAAAACAAAGTTATGCATAGAATTGCATTCTACCAATTCGAGTGTCGGGTACGAAATACACGGTGCTACGCACACGGCGGTCCCACTAGCCAGCTAGCGGGCAGGGTTCGAAGGAGCAGCGCCCGACGTTTTCGGAAATAACAGATCGCATCTGAACTCCGTTCATCCTGAATTTTCTGATCTGACTGATCTCATCGATCATTGCGAATCCGATTCAGATTTAAGTTTCACTATTAAACCCGATGGCGGATAACCGACCGGCAGAGGTAGGTTCTGTCACGACCTCATCGATCCCAATTGACAGAAAACATAGCCTCTTCAATCCCCTTGTGCAATTGATCTCATCAACCGTGCACATAGCCGATCTCATAAATGACAACATATCTCATCCATCGCCTCCACATATCTAATATGCATATGAGCTGAATCCAAATCATATAGCTGAGGCTCTGATACCACTGTTGGGCTCTACCGTAGGGTGCGTCGATTGCAAATTAATTTTTTCCTACGCCCAGAACGTCCAGGAACATGCTAAGTGAGATGGATCACAGATCGTTACCACTAGACGTGTAGTGCCGCGCAGCGGAAGTAGAGTTGAGGCAGCATGTTCCCGGGGTCGCCTCATATTCCCGGAGTCATCTCCTCCTTGCCAATCTCCCACGTAGCCGATCTGATCCCACGAACAGGTTCACCGGAGCGGCGCAAGTGTACCGCCTCTAATGGTATCCGCGCGTGTAGGAGGAATGTCATGCGGCAGACTGCTAGGTGTGATCACACAACCGACGGCAAGTGGAGGTGTGTAGTTGCAACACATGCAAATCCCTAATGACGGTGCCGAAGCGATCAACTTAATAAGTGTGCCGCACGTCCACCATATATAGGCATCTATCGCGGGCTCAACTCTTGGGCCTCGCACGGATCCTAAAGCCCCAATTCTACTCAGTCGCGTTCCAAGTCCACCTCGGATCACATCGGACCAATGTCCTCCAAACCGACCTCGTAGGTTCCTTCCCTTAAGCGCGCGATCCCTTAGGTTCAAGTCATCTTGGTCACCATTCAGATCACCTCCGACCTGCATGGTTGGTAGCGGCGTCTAGAAAGGCGTGTCGACCACCAAGCAAACTATGAAGCTGGTTAGGTGAACATGTACAACGTGTCACACAACTGTTCCCTTTGACACATGATATATGTTGTCGGGATCAAGGCGAATATGTCATCCTTGTGCTAGCCCGACCTATTTCTCGTTCCAGTGATGCCGACCACAAACCGGATTATCTCATAATACGGTTCGCATGGCCAAGCTTATCCTGGTTGGATCACACGAGGGGCCCAGAGTATATATCTCCTGATTGGAGGGGCAAATCCCATCTTGCTCGACCATGTCTCGCAGCATGGGTCTGGACAAGCCCGAAACCTACCTTTGTAACTACCAAGTCACGGATTAGTGTTTGGTCGGCCCAAAGCAAGTATGTCAGCATCCCGAGTACATGCGTCAACTTAGGTTTTAGGATATAGAATGTATGTTGTACTAGAGACTCACAGATGACAAATTGTTGTGTCTCATAGTTGGGTCTGTCCAACTCGGACCTTATCTCGACTCGGATCCAACTACATCGAATCCGACCAGACCTTTCCAAGTCCATATAATCCAATTAGCATCCAATTCTCTATGGCTAGTGAGACCGAGCCATCCACCGTGTCATATGCTAGTCTAGTCCGACGTGTGCCCACACGTCACTTGCGACTAGGTACAATTTAGGATGCATCATACAACACAAGATCTCATAGACAAGTCATGTACTTGCCAACAAGCATCATTGATTACATCCAAGGACTATCTTTATTCATAAACACATTGGAAATATAATCATACATGATTTCCTCTAGGGCATATCTCCAACAATGCATACATGCACGCCTCAATAACATCCTTGGCCTAGCTACATCTGAATCAACTAATGTATCATCTATATAAAGGAACAAGTAATGTAATATTGTTTGCTCCCTATGAAGTATCTCGACTAGTATGTAATCAAGATGCTAATAATGATAGGGAGTCTAATGACGTGAAGATGCGTTTGGTTATGACATTTATGACATCGACAACTCTACCATAGCAGGAAGCAGTTTCACACTTTTCACTACTATAAGATGTTTAAGATATTTAAATGTAGACTACATCCGTAATGAGTGAACAGACACATTAAAATGTTTTTCCATACATCTGATTTACAAAAAAGTTAGAACATCATATAGTAGCGAGTAGAGGGAGTTTTAGTTACTAGCCCAATGACTGGGTTACAGGTCAAGAACCCACACAAGCACAATGTGAGACAAATAGGATCCCCTGGTAATTGTAATACATTGACTTACTATAATTGTTTGAACAGGCACATCGCTACTCCTCCTCTCACAAGGCTCCTTCCTAACATATTGTACTTGGAAATCCTCAATCGTATCTTCATTGCACCCCCTCTGCAAGGTGACACAAACTAGTTACTGGTCTCCTTGAAAGATAAATATGCATACTTTCCAGTCTGTGAACAACACCAAAGGATGAATTTATAACAAAACAACACCACATAACGAAACATGCCACATCTCTTGCACACAATGAAATGAACATTTACTATGTGTGCGCTATGTAAAAACTAGGCATACCTTCGAACTGGACCTCCGGGTACTCTTTGAGAGCCTAGTTTAGTGTACAACCAAACCTTTATATCACCTATGAGTTATACAAGCCCCACTACAGCAACCCTTAGTGTTTAAATCATTGACAAGCTCTGTTAGGTCAAGAATAGAAAGTAATCAAATCAAACAATTCTAGTATGGCTGGCTGATACAAGCAAGCAATTGAACATATGTGTGAGCAAATCTTGCACACCACTGAATTACATATGAAGAAAACAAGAATAGAAGGAGGCTTAAAGACCATCACTTGACTAACCAGATTTGAGAGGCATTTAAACATCATGTGCAACGTATGAACTAACATAAACATTGCATGTTTCAAATTCTATATGATGCCTAAATGTACACTATAGCAGGCATGAGTGTTTCATCATTGCACGCACAATTGAGTTGCAGGTTAAGGGACAATTCTGTTCCGCTTTTTGAGAGATTATTGTCAAAATAAGCCATAAAAGATGTAAAGAACTAGTTTTTTTAGTTATGGGCTAACTTATTTGGCTTGTGTGTGGGGGGGGGGGGTGTGCTTCGCATAGAAGCTCACTAAAAATTGAAGGGAAGGGGAATAGCGAAATGACTATGTTGTCTGCCTATATTACACTCAAAATGCCACTGCTCACGCCTGCATCACACCTGACCCACAAGTAAAACAAACATGCAAGCATTCATTGCCCTGCCCCCTTGCATCGCCTCTCCCCTTTCACTCTAGCTTGATCCCCTGCCTCCAGCGCTAGGGTTCCTCCAGCAAACCGTCGCCACAGGTCCCATCTGGTCTACTCCTCGACGATGCTCTATCCAGCTAGGCTACATGGCCGGCGGGTAGGGCCCAATCTCCCCAGCTACTCCCCCCTCTGGCGCCGCACCTCACTCATGGTCTCCAGCAACTCCTCCGTTATGGCCCTTCCAATGCTCTAATCCGGCGGTCTCCGCACAACTACGACGGATGCCCCCACTCCGATGGAAGGCACCTTGTTCCCCTCCCCTCCTCCCAGGTCGTGGCCTTTAGGTTCTGTTGAAGGATGAGCTCATATAGCAATTCTGATCTGTTATACGATGAATTGCTATAAGATGTTGCTACTGCTATATGTAAATTGCTATGAGTTGCTGCTGCTATATGATGAATTGCTATGAGCCGCTCTTGCTGCTTCTATATGATGAATTGCTCTAAGCTGCTGCTGCTATATGATGAGTTGCTATGAGCTGCTATGCTGATGCTGCTGTATGATGAGTTGTTGTGAGTTGCTGCTGATGTATGATGAATTTCTATGAGCTGCTCTTGCTGCTGCTATATGTTGAATTGCTATGAGCTACTGCTGGTATATGATGAATTGCTAGCTGTTGCTTCTACTGTTATATGATGAGTTGCTATGAGCTGCTACTTCTATATGATGCTTTCAGGTGGTGCCGCTATATGATAATAACCAACCACTTGGACCATCAAATTTTGATAAATAATGATTCTTCATTTAAATTTAGGCAACGGGTTCTTCATTTAAATTATGCAATGGGCTCTCTATGGAAGACATTGACCAAAGTAGATTGTGCCAAGTATATGGTATCTTTGCATTTGCATTTTTAACAATTATTGATGGTCTGTTTTCCTATCATATTAATTATTGCACTGGGTTCAATTTGTGATGTTTGCAAGTCAAATTAAGTTTCATATGGGCAGTAAAATGACAAAATATAATGCAATCTAGACTTTTCACTGATCATACCACAGATAAGTTGAAAAGCCGGCAATGAAAAGAACTGGTTGGCTTATTATCTATTGCTTATATTCAAAGGGGCTTATTTTCTTAGGATAACTCGAAATAACCGTCCCTAAGAACCCTGGCCAACAACATTGACATGCAAATAACATGTAACGATGATTTTGAATGGAGTGACCTACTATAGCACACTGTATAGGCTTACCGCTGCCTCCCCTTTTTTTGCGATGTTCCGTGAAAATGTGACATACATTTTATACTAAGAAATATTGTACTTTTTCCCTGCGGCGCCCCATCTTCAAGTTCACATGGCTAATTTGAGATATCTCTACATGATAATACTTTGCATATCCCTTGCGCATATTTAAACCACCAATTAACGATGTGTGCATAGCATAAACTAGCCATAACTCTGTGTACTGGACTAGCAAGCACTCTAAGGCAGCCTAATTTAGTGCACCGGAATTCCTACATGCCAACTATGATTTTGTTTAATGTACTACCTCTGTTCCTAAATATATGTCTTTGTGGAGATTCCATTATGGACCACATACATATGTATATATATGCATTTTAGAGTGTAGATTCACTCATTTTGCTCTGTATGTAGTCGATAGTGGTATCTCTAGAAAGACTTGTATTTAAGAACAGAGGGAGTATCATGTATGGCATCTACATCTCTAATTTAGCAGCCAGCAGTGGAAATCACTGGCTGCACAAAGGGATGATTATTCGGAAATCCTAGCAAAGCGCGCAGGCAGGCACACAACAATACAAGAGAGAGACGCACTTACAAGATCATAGCAATGCCTCAGTCTAGGATCTTGGTTGGCCAAGGTGTTAGATCTAGAAGAAACATCGTCCTTGTAGTTCTTGTCAGCTGCGTAACATGTAACAACGACCTGTTAGTATATTTGAAGTACATCGGGTAGGTGATGCTGGACGGGTTTATAGGTGACAAGTACCTAGGCCGCCACGGGTGCTTGGAATCTTGCCAGACAATGGGAATCAGGTTAGAACATCAAGGGTGATGATGTTCCGCTGGCTGTCTGGGTCCGGTAAGGAGATCTAGAACCGGGGAGTAGGGTGTTTGTGAAGCGACTTCGATAGGGTGGATTGCGGTGTGGATGAAGCGGATCTTGATGGAAATATGCCCTAGAGGCAATAATAAAGTTGTTATTATTATATTTCCTTATTCATGATAAATTTTCATTATTCATGCTAGAATTGCATTGGCCGGAAACTTAAATACATGTGTGGATACATAAACAAATACCGTGTCCCGAGTGAGCCTCCACTAGACTATCTCGTTGATCAAAGATGGTTAAGGTTTCCTAACCATAGACCTGAGTTGTCATTTGATAACGGGATCACATCATTAGGAGAATGATGTGATGGACAAGACACAACCGTTAGCATAGCATATGATTGTTCAGTATATTGCTACTGCTTTCTTAATGTCAAATACATGTTTCTTCGAACACGAGATCATGCAACTCCCGGATTCCGGAGGAATGCCTTTTGTGCTATCAAACGTCACAACGTAACTGGGTGACCATAAATGTGCTTTATAGGTATATCCGAAGGTTTCTGTTGAGTTGGCATGAATCGAGTATGGGATTTGTCACTCCATATGATGGAGAGGTATCTCTGGGCCCTCTCGGTAATACAACATCGCAAGAAGCTTGCAAGCAAAGTGACTAAGGAATTAGTTACAAGATGATGTATTACAGAACGACTAAAGAGACTTGCCAGTGATGAGCTTGAACTAGGTATGGAGATATCGACGATCAAATCTCGGGCAAGTAACATACCGATGGACAAAAGGAACTACATATGTAGTCCTAAAGGTTCGATCGATAAAGATCTTCGTAGAATATGTAGGAACCAATATGGGCATCCAGGTACCGCTATTGGTTATTGACCGGAGAAGCGTCTCGGTCATGTCTACATCATTCTCAAATATGTAGGGTCCGCAGGCTTAACATTCGTTGACGATATAGTATTATATGAGTTATGTATGTTGGTGACCGAATGTTGTTCGGAGTCCCGGATGAGATCACAGACATGACGAGGAGTTCGGAATGGCCCGGAGGTAAAGGTTGATAAATCGGATGATATGATTAGGCCAAGGGTAAGGCCCATGGGGATTTAAGTCGGTGCAAAATGATGTTTTGCAGAGGCCAGGGACCAAACGCCGGAGACCCTGGCATCTGACCCTGGGCCAGACACCAAGGCCCATGGCTTCTGGGCCAGATGCCAAGGATTGTGGCGTCTGGTCCTGGAAGTCCGAGAAGGACTCTTCCTTGCGGGAAAAACAGATTTTGAGTAGGCTCTTTCTCCAAGTTTTGACCAAGGGCTCAACATATAAATAGAGGGGTAGGGCTAGCACCCGGAACACATCAAGATACACCAAGTCGTGTGCCAGCAACCTCGTCCCTCTAGTTTATCCTCCATCTAGTTTCCATTGTGCTTGGCGAAGCCCTGTGGAGATTGTTCTTCACCACCACCGTGACCATTCCGTCATGCTACCGGAACTCATCTACTACTTCGCCCCTCTTATTGGATCATGAAGGCAAGGACGTCATTGAGCTAAACGTGTGCTGAACGCGGAGGTGCCATACATTCGGTACTTGATCGGCACGGGTCGGGAAGGTGTACGACTCCATCAACCATGTTGATAAACGCTTCCGCTTAGCGATCTTCAAGGGTATGAAGATGCTCTCCCCCTCTTGTAGCTATGCATCTCCATGGATAGATCTTGCACGTGTGTATTTTTTCCATGCAACGTTCCCCAACAGTGGTATCAGAACCAGGTCTATGCGTAGATGATATGCACGAGTAGAACACAAAGGAGTTGTGGGCAGTGATGTTCATACTGCTTACCACCAACGTCTTATTTTGATTCGGCGGTATTGTGTGATGAACCGGCCTGGACAAACCTTACGTTTCCACGTGCATGAGACCAGTTCCACTGACTGATGTAACTTATTTTGCATGAGGTGGCTGGCGGTTGTCTGATTCTCTCACTTTATAGTTGAACTGAATTTTACTATAGCCGGTCCTTGAAGAAGGTTAAAACAATAAACTTCATAAATCACCGTTGTGGTTTTGCGTAGGTAAGAACGGTTCTTGCTAGTTGCCCATAGCAGCCACGTAAAATGTCACATCCCTAGTCAGTGCTTGCATTACACTACTAGAAAAAAGCTCATTAGTGGCGCACCACTTTTGGGTATTGTGCGCCACTATTACCACGCCACTAGTAATGTGTATTAGTGGCGCACCAGAGGTGCGCCATTACTAATCCAGATATCAGTGGCGCACCACCTGGTGCGCCATTGATATCCCCCCGGGTGCGCCACTGATAATGTATAGGGGTGGCCTGCTGGTGCGCCACTACTAAGTATAAGGGTGCGCCACAGATATTTTTTCAGAATTTTTTTTTTCAAATTTTATTCCAGAATTGCTACAGGTGCGCCACTGATATTGCTACAGGTGCGTCACTAGTAACAATTTTTTTTTTCAAATTTTTTTCCAGAATTTTTTTTTCAATTTTGGCGGGAATTTTTTTTCCTTAATCTCGGGTCACTATGGCTTAATCTCGGGTCAATATGGCTTAATCTCGGGTCAAATCGCACTCCGTGGTCAAACTTCCCGGAAGGTCACCCATCCTACACTACTCCAGCCCAAGCACGCTTAACTTCTGAGTTCTATCCAACCCCAGCACCAGCTCACTTAGCAGGCACTTGTTGATATATCTATCATATCAATCCTATTAAACCTTGTTGATGTCTAGGAGTTTGTTCATGTTCATGAGTGTGATGAAATTTTGAAAAAATATTTCAAACTTCCCGGTCATTTTACATATCATATTTTGATTTTTTTTTAAAAACCATTTTTTTCAAAAAAACTACTTTTTTTCAAAAAAAACATTTTTTCAAAAAAAACCATTTTTTTCCCAAAAAAACATTTTTTCAAAAAAAAATATTTATTCCAAAAAAAATAGTTTTTCAAAAAAAAAATTCAAAAAAAATAGAAATGTTAGTAGTGGCGCACCGTGGCAGAGGTGCGCCATTACTAGTTAAAACTAGTAATGGCGCACCTCTGCAACGGTGCGCCACTACTACCTTTGAAAAAAATTTAAAAAAATAAAATGTTAGTAGTGGCGCACCGTGTGGAGGTGCGCCATTACTAGTTCAAACTAGTAATGGCGCACCTCCACACGGTGCGCCACTACTAACTTTGAAATTTTTTTTTAAAATGTTAGTAGTGGCGCACCGTGTGGAGGTGCGCCATTACTAGTTTAACTAGTAATGGCGCACCTCCACACGGTGCGCCACTACTAACTTTGAATTTTTTTTTTTTTAAATGTTAGTAGTGGCGCACCGTGTGGAGGTGCGCCATTACTAGTTTAACTAGTAATGGCGCACCTCCACACGGTGCGCCACTAGTATGTCTGGGGAGGGGGGTGTGCACAGAACAAACTTACTAGTGGCGCACCACACACCAGGTGCGCCACTAGTAAAAAAATAGTAATGGCGCACCTGTTTATGGTGCGCCACTGCTATATAGCAGTGGCGCACCACATCCACGGTGCGCCACTAATAGTG
Source organism: Secale cereale (assembly GCA_902687465.1). NCBI lineage: Eukaryota > Viridiplantae > Streptophyta > Magnoliopsida > Poales > Poaceae > Secale > Secale cereale. Next base: position 409,493,215 of record LR738714.1, read on the forward strand.
ATATTACGGATAGCCCTTTTTCTAGTAGTGTTAGGACTAGCTAGAGTGTGCATCATGTTTACTTTCTACAAAAACTTGAAATGGGGATGACAGAAACCCCAGCACCCCTCTTCTAACAACTAGGGTTTAATAAAATCTTTTCCAATGTACACAAAATGCCCTTCAAAAATGTTCATCATCTTTGCCTTGGTCTTAAACCTCTGCCAAAAATGGTGCACAATTTTCTAGGACATCCAAAGGTCTCTGGATTAATTCATATTGTAGTTGCATTTGGGCATTTAAATGCTATAAAATATTTTATGTGCCCAATTAGTCATAAACTAAAATGTTCCATGCTGTTCATATTATATACAGTGGGCACGACTAGTTTTATGATTTATAAAAATGCTCTAGCATTTTTACTAATTCAACAAAGTTGAAAAAGAAACAAAACAGAAATAAAATAGAAAAGAGAGGAGAGAGAAGACTTACCTAGCGCCCACTAGCAGGCCCACCTGTCGGCCCAGCCCAGCCACCGCTCCAGCGAGCTGGTTGGCTCGGCCAGGAAGGCGGGCAGGTGCTCGACGGCGGCAGCAGCGCGGGCCACGCAGCTGCCCGCCGCCCTGCTTCCTCCCCTCGCCGTTCTGTTGGCCTGGATCGACCACCCACTCCTCCCCCGAGCTCGCCGACACGTCTCCTCCTCCCCAACTCCTCTCCCTCGCCTTCCCCGCGCCATCGCCCACGCAGCCGCCGCCGTCCTGCCGCCATAGCCAGAGCCACCGAGCTCCCCTCGTCTCACCTCGTGTCCCCGAGATCCGCCACCGTCTGTTACGCCTTCCCGTCGAGCCACGGCTCGCCGGATGCTTCAATGCGTCATCCCCGAGCACTTCTCCCCCGTTTGGCCGTCGAGATCGCCGGCGACCTCACCGTCGCAGCAGCTCGTCCCCGACCTCGCCGTCAACTCGAACACGGTCGCCGTGAGCCCAGCTACCTCCCCATCCTCTCTGTTTTCCCCCTCGAGCCCTGTACCGACCACACGAATCTCACCCGCACGCGCCGCCGCGGAGCTCGTCGCTGACGAGGCTCCGGCCACCCAACGGCCGCGCCACCCAGTCTATTAGCTTCACCGCATCCCCAGGAGCCCACCGCACCCCTCCACGAGCCTCGACGTGCTCTCTAGCGACTAGCCCGAGCTCACCCGAGCTCCGACAGCCGCCGGACTCGTCGCCGGCACCTTTTCCGGCGACCCCGAGGCCAGCCACCACCACCACTCGACGCGGCTCACTCCCAGCTGCCCGTAGATGTGCCCCGCCGTCGATCTGGTCGCCGGAGCACAAATCCCGCACCCCACCGCCGCGTCTGGCCTCGCCGGCGGCTAAACGCCGGTGAGTCAACCCCGTTTGACCAAGGGTTTGACCCCCTGGGTCACTGACATGTGGGCCCTGTCTGTTAGTCAAACCTAGATTAGTGTCTAAACTAATCCTAAGTAGTTAATTAACTAACTATGACACTGACCAGTGGGTCCCACTGGTCAGGTTTGACCTGGACCGCCCTATTGACTTGCTGACGTTAGCATGATGTCATGCTGACGCAGTAAATGCTTTTATGGGATTATTTGATTTAAAACAATTCAGGAAATTCTAGAAAATGCTCTAAACTTCAAAAAATCATATAAATTCAATAGTAGCTCAGATGGAAAAGATTTATATATGAAAATTCATCAGAAAAATCCAATCTTTCCAATGGCACTGGTTTCATGCATGTTTGAGGAAGTTAACCTTGATGTTCACATTAAAACATGATAATGCGCTTTAATAAATAATAGTTTGGGCATAAATTTGAATCTTTGATTCAAATAGGCTCAAACCCTTCTGTTTATAGTTGCATTAGCACAAAACACATTCATCTTGCCATATCATGAGCATGCATCATATTGTTGCATTTGTTTGCTTATTGATTAAATCACCGGTATTCTCCGTGGTAGGTCCTGCTCCCGAGGATACTTCTGTGTATCCAACTGAAGAGCAGTACCTGACGACCACTCTGTCAGGCAAGCAAACCATTGATCATTCCGATACAAACCCATCTTCTCGCTCCTGCTCTCTTTTACTGCATTAAGGCAACAACGTGTGAACTTCTACTTGCTGCGCTAGTTGAACCCTATTCCTTTGCATGACCTGTCATTGCCATAGTAAATAGTTGAAACCCACTAGCATGTGTAGGAGTTGATTGAGCCATGTGATGTGTGATCCACCATGCTATTTGTTTATGTTGCCTGCTATGCTTAGAGTTGTGTCAGGTCTGGTTCATCTGGATGATGGATCAGAGTGAAATGATCATACTCGATAAAGAGAGGGAAGTGTGGAACATGTTTGGTAAAGGTATCGATGAAAGGCCATGTAGGAGTACGTGGTGGGTTGTTTCATTGGAACCATCCATAGGACCCGAGATCTGTATGTGTGATTCAAGTTACAGCTACTACCACGCATTGGGCTCTGGACGCTCCAAGCCCTCTCGTCTTATTAACTGCCCTTGTCCTCTGTCCAGGAGTTGCAATTAGTTTCTGGTGTTTGTAGCTTACTGGTGGTCGTGCACAGCGCTGACCCTCGGGGTGGGCTGTGATGCGACAGGTACGTGGCACGGTGTACCGGTCGCCCATTTGGTGACTCGAGAACCCTGTACACATCGTTTGGGGTCGTGAGCGACACCCCGGCCGGATCTCCCCACGGATGGAACCCAAATAGGCGATAAACCTGGACTAGGGACTTGTGTAGTTAGTCAGGTCGTGGCCGACACCCTCGCTGGGCTTCCGCTTGAAGGTTGTCGAGTACATGTCGAGTAAACGGCGATAAGTGGTGGAAGCGTGTGTGAAGAAGTACACCCCTGCAGGGTTACCAATCTATTCGAATAGGCGTTGTTCGCGGTACGGACTACTTGGTTGCTCTTATAGTTCATAGACAAGTTGATGGATACTACTAAAAGCCTCAACACAAGTGTGAGTGCTGTGGATGGCCCTTCCGTAGGATGAGGGAAGAGGATCCACGGTGGCGTATTGTTGTGGTGAGTAGAGGACTCGTGTACGTAGTCTTATCTTGCAATCTATTGAGATTCGTAGTATAGGTTAGCCAAGAGTCAAAGCTGGCTTGCCGCTATGAACTCCACTACCCTTGTTGATAATGATGCATGTATGATAGGTTCTGTTGTAAGACTTGCTGAGTACCTTTGTACTCATGTTTGCTTAATAACTGTTGCAGAGAAGAACCCTGATCCTTCTGATGGGTTTTACATAGACGTTGACGTCGACGAGTAGCTTGCTACCCAGACGGATATCCTGAGCTTGTGAAGGGCCTTGTAGATAGTCAGGCTACACCAAGCCTGTTTTATTTCCAAGTTGTCTGTACTCAGACATGTTAGCTTCCGCTTGTGCTTGTATGATTGTATGACTTGAGTGTTGGGTCATGTGACCCCTACCTGTATGGATATGTTATGTATGGCTCTTCGGAGCCTCTTAAATAAAGTACTTTGAGTCATAGAGTTCTGTTGTGATGCAATGTTGTATTTGCACATATTGAGCATATTGTGTGTTTGATTGAAATGCTTGGTATGTGTGGGATCCGACACCTAGTTGTTTTCCTTTGGTAGCCTATCTTACTGGGAAATGCCTCCTAGTGCTTCCACTGAGCCTTGGTAGCTTGCTACTGCTCGGAACACATAGGCTGGCCGGCATGTGTCCTTCTTCGTTCCTGTGTCTGTCCCTTAGGGGAAATGTCACGCGTTGTTCCTTTAAGTCCATGTAGATTGCTACGACTTGGGTTCATACGTTGATGACCGACACGTTCGTTGCTGGGTCATGGATGCATGTCTCTGTAATTTAGTGCCACTTTTGGTTTATAACTAGCCATGTCGGCCCGGGTTCTCTGTCATATGGATGCTAGCGACACTGTCATATACGTGTGCCAAAATGCGCAAACGGTCCCGGGCTAGGTAAGGTGGCACCCGTGGGGATACCGTGTGTGAGGCCGCAAAGTGATATGACGTGTTACAAGCTAGATCAGTGTGACTTAGGATCGGGGTCCTGACAGCGATGGCATCAGAGCCGGACTGCCTGTAGGTTTCTTAAGCCAAACTGGTCGATGTTGAGTCTAGAAAATTCTTAGTTATATGTAGGGGAATTGATTGTGGAAGGGAACGTAAGGCTCTTTTTACTTCTTTACCTTATGCCCTTTTGATCTGAGTCAGCCTATTCTTTCTACGGGAGTTTAGGACTAGGCCTCTCATCTTTACTAGGTTCACATGTTACTAATCTGTAGACTCTTAGGATTGTTGGTTTCCAGCCTCAGTTCAGTTTCTACCCTTCTAGTATGATGATTAGTTGGACCCGGAACCTTGATATGATGTTGTTGAGTGGCTATGCTATCATTTGTATGATGTCTCAAAATCTTTTTGAGCATTTATAGTTGTTATGCTTCCCGATTTCTTCCAGAAATTCTAATGCCTTTGCATTATTTCGTGTTTTAGATGTCTGGTCACACACTTCACCAGGTGGTCCGTTTGACTCGGTGCATTAATGTGCTAGGTCACACGGCCATGCTAGTCCGTGTGTTGACTGAGACCGGCTACCGTTGGTATCCTGAGTACACTGTGGAGGAACAGTACCAGGATTTCAACCAGAGTCAGTATTTCTGCACCGTCCGGATATACCCCTCATGTCCCGGAGCTAACGACCCCATCCATTGGTCTTATGGACTCGGGGTTACCATCAAGATGGCAGTGCAGGATGCCGCTTACTCGATGATGACCATCATCCAGGCTAGGCATGCCCTGCTGCTGAACACTGAGTTCTGTTACATGCCATCCTCACTTCCTAGAGAGGAAGGCTACTACACTGGTCTGTATATTGATGCCGCTCATGAGGATCCACTGCTTCAGACTACTACCCAGATGCTGGAGGATAGGGACCATGAGGTCCGTGCCCTACGGATGGAGCTTTATAACACTCGAGCCGCCCACTGGACTACTTTGACACGGCTTGCACCTGTCGTGCATGCCGGATATCTGGATATGCGGGATTTGTACCCCGTGCGGACTCGTCTGCCTGATCGTATGGATTGGCGTGATGTTGGGGGTATTACACCTCCACGTGGGCGTCGGTTACCACCAGCATCGGGACCGAGACCGCATCCATGTCCCTATGGTCCACAGCCTTCGAGTGCTCGAGAGTTTCAAGATCCACCTGTTCCACTTCCAGGCTACGGTGGTGATGTTTATGAAGATTACTACGAGAGTGTCTGAGCTAGACCATGACAGTAGTAGTATCGTAGTAGTTGTATTTCCACAGTCATGCGTGTCTTGTGGAATATGACTTAGTTAGTACTGAGTTCCGGAGGCATAGTTAAATAATGTATAGGAGCTTGGAATGCCTCTGATGAGATGTTTCGTCTTTCACCGCAGTTGTACTTTAGCCTTGTCTTGTACTAAACTATGTTTGGTGTGTATGACCACTGGTGTATATATGGCAGTTTCTATATTACCATGTCGTACGGATGAACATCTCTGCATTCTGTGTCATCCATTACATTCTGCAGTCCTTTGTCAAGTTTTGCCATCCTTGTCTAAACCGTTGTTTTATTTTCCTAGGATGGCCAACACTCGCAGCACTCCTGCTGCTCAAGAGCAGGGTGAGGCTAGTGGGGCTAGAGATGAGAATCTGCCCCAGCCACCCTCCTTGGTTGAAGTTATGCTCGAAGTAGAACGGAACAAGAGAGAGACCAACCGTCTGCTGGAACGTATAGAGCAGAACACTGGGTTCCGTTAGAGGAATGACGTGGTGTCAATCAATGACTTTATCAAGATGTGCCCACCGAAGTTCCATCATTCCGCCGAACCTCTGGATGCGGATGACTGGCTTCGCAGTATCACCCACAAGCTACACTCTGCCCGTGTGGCCGAAGCTGACAAGGTTACCTACACCGCCTACCATCTTGAGGGCCCTGCTAGCCTATGGTGGGAAAACTTTGAGGCTATGCGTCCTACTAGCCAAATCACTACTTGGGCTGAGTTCAGTGAGGCATTCCGTGAACATCACATTCCGGAAGGTCTAATGGATCGCAAGCGGGAGGAATTCTGCAATTTCACCCAGGGCCGGTTAACCGTGGATGGCTATAGTGGCGAGTTTGGCAACTTGGCAAGTTATGCACCCGAGGAAGTATCCACCGATGCCAAGAAGCAGGCGAGGTTCCGCAAGGGACTCAGCCCTGAACTTCGCCGAGACCTATGTCTGCACGAGTGCACCTCCTTCCAGAAGTTGGTGAACAAAGCTATCAGTGCTGAGACGGGCCAGACTGATTTCGAAGCCACATGCAAGCATCCTCATGACTTTGGTTCCTCATCCGGCTCTGGCTCTCACAAGCGCCGTGTGTGGGTTCCTAACACTGCTCTGCCACCCAAGTACACTCTGAGGCCATCGTCTGAGGCGCCTCGCCCAACTCAATAGTATGCACCTGCCAAGACTTATGGAGGACCACCTACCAACTTTGCTCCACGCATTGGCACTGTGACATGCTTCAAGTGTGGAGAACCAGGGTACTACATGCGTGAGTGTCCTTAGAACCAGCCAGGAAAGCCCATTGGCCGTGGTAAGCCAACAGGCAAGGTGAACTATGTCAAGCCAATCCCCACTGCACGTGGTCATGTCAACTATGTCTCTGCTGAGGAAGCTTATGAGGATCCTAATGTCGTCCTTGGTACACTTCTTGTTAAATGCCATCCGGTATCTGTTCTTTTCGATACTGGAGCATCTCATTCGTTCATATCTGAGAGCTATGCTCGAATGCACAACATGACTTTTTGTGACATGCCCACTTCCATGGTTATTCAAACTCCTGGCTCAAAATGACAAACCTCTAGGGTAAGCCATGGCAATGAAATTCTTGTCGATAGACTTGTTTTCCTTGCATCACTAATAGCTCTCAAGTCCTCGGACATAAACATCATCTTGGGTATGGACTGGATGACAGGTCATTACGCCAAGATTGATTGCTACACTAGGACCGTTCAACTTACACACCCATCCGGCAAGATAGTCAATGTTTTAACTCGAATGGCTAATCGTCAGCTCTACTCTCTTAATGTCAGCCCTCTACCAGAACTCGAAGATATTCTGGTAGTCCGTGATTTTCCGGATGTCTTTCCAGAAGAACTGCCAGGTGTTCCACCTGACAGAGAGGTCGAGTTCGTGATAGATCTTATTCCAGGAACTATCCCAATCTCTAGGAGACCCTATAAGATGGCACCCCTAGAATTAGTTGAGCATAAGAAACAACTCGATGAGTCCTTGAAAAAGGGTTTCATCCGTCCTAGTTCTTCCCCTTGGGCTTGTCCCATCCTCTTCGTCAAGAAGAAGGATGGAACGGAACGGATGGTTGTAGATTATCGACCTGTCAACCTGGTCACCATAAAGAACAAGTATCCGCTCCCGAGGATCAACGATCTGTATGATCAGCTCGCTGGATCCTCAGTCTTTTCCAAAATGGATTTGAGGTTGGGTTACCATCAAATCAAAATCAAGAACGGGGACATTCCCAAGATGGCCTTTGTTACTCGTTATGGCCAATACGAGTACACCGTCATGTCCTTCGGGTTAACCAATGCCCCAGCCACTTTCTCCCAGCTAATGAATTCTATATTCATGGAGTACCTGGATAAATTCGTCGTGGTATACCTCGATGATATACTCATTTACTCCAAGAAAAAGGAAGATCATGCCGAGCATCTAAGGCTGGTATTGACGAAACTTCGAGAGCACCGCCTTTATGCCAAATTCTCTAAATGTGAATTTTGGTTGCCAGAAGTGACCTATCTAGGCCATGTGATCTCTGGTAAGGGTATTGCCGTCAATCCCGAGCGAGTTCAGGCCGTCCTTGATTGGACTCCTCCTGAATCGGTCAAGCAAGTTAGGAGTTTCCTTGGCTTAGCTAGCTATTGCCGATGCTTTGTCGAGAATTTCTCCAAGGTTGCTAAACCTCTAACTGAACTCCTCAAGAAAGACAAAAAGTTCGAGTGGACCCCGCAGTGCGAGTCCAGCTTTCAGGAACTGAAAAGATGCCTGACATCTGCACCCATACTGGTACCACCAGACTTTTCCAAGGATTTTATTATCTACTACGACGCCTCGCGACAAGTACTAGGTTGCATACTCATGCAAGATCGTCAAGTGATCGCTTACGCATCTCGTCAGTTGCGTCCACATGAGGATAACTATCCTACACATGATCTAGAGCTTGCAGCTGTAGTCCACACACTTAAAACATGGTGAAATTACCTTCTTGGTAATCGCTGTGAAATCTTCAATGATCACCAAAGTCTGAAATACATCTTCACCCAACCAAATTTGAATCTCTGGCAAAGACGTTGGGTTGAGTTGCTCACAGATTACGACTTAGGAATCACTTACACCCTTGGGAAGGCCAATGTCATGGCTGACGCACTAAGTCGTAAGTCTTATTGTAACAACCTGATGTTACAAAAAGGGCAACCACTTCTCCACGAGGAATTTCGTAAGCTTAAACTTCACATTATTCCTCGAAGATTCCTTTCCACCTTGGTGGTGAAACCTACCCTTACGGATCGAATCATAGCTGCCTAGAAGCAAGATACAGGGATTTCCCGAATTAAGAAAAACATTCACAAAGGAGTTGCAGGTTGTTTCTCCATTGATAACAGAGGTGTTGTTGTCTTCGAGAACCGTTTAGTGGTTCCCAAGAACCAACATCTACGGCAGTTGATCCTTAAGGAGGATCATGAATCTCCTCTCATGATTCATCCCGGTAGTACCAAAATGTATCAGGACCTACGCCAGAGGTTCTGGTGGACTAGGATGAAGAGAGAAATCGCTCAGTTCATTGCTAACTGCGATGTTTGTCGTCGAGTTAAAGCAGAGCATCAACGGCCTGCTGGCACCCTCCAACCTTTAGCTATTCCTGAATGGAAATGGGACAAGATCGGTATGGACTTCATTACCGGGTTGCCCAGGACCAGGAAAGGGAATAATGCTATCTTCGTCGTTATCGACCGCCTCTCCAAAGTAGCCCATTTCCTGCCTGTTCGAGAGAGTATAACCGCTAGCCAGCTAGCAGACTTGTATATCTCTCAGATAGTATCACTTCATGGTGTGCCGTTGGAAATTAACTCAGACCGTGGAAGTCTTTTCACATCACGATTTTGGGAAAGTTTCCAAAATGCTATGGGGAATCATCTTTCTTTTAGCACCGCTTTTCATCCTCAGTAAAGTGGTCAAGTGGAACGAGTCAAACAAATTCTGGAAGATATGCTTCGAGCCTCTGTCATCTCTTTCGGTATGGATTGGGAGAAGTGTATTCCATTCACCGAATTCGCTTATAACAATAGTTATCAAGCCAGCTTGGGCAAGGCTCCCTTCGAAGTTCTATATGGACGAAGGTGTCGAACACCTCTTAACTGGTCAGAAACCGGGGAAAGACAATTCTTTTGTCCGGATATGATCCAGGAAGTAGAAGAGCAAGTTCGCATCGTTCGTGAGAAATTGAAAACAGCCCAGTCTCGCCAGAAGAGCCAATATGATAGTCATCATAAGGCTGTGACTTTTGAAGTCGGCGATAAGGCTTACCTTCGGGTTACTCCTCTTAAGGGAACCCATCGCTTCGGTATCAAAGGCAAATTGGCTCCTCGTTACATCGGTACTTTTCGCATTCTTGCCAAACGAGGAGAAGTTGCCTACCAATTGGAACTACCCCCGCACCTTTCCAGAGTTCATGATGTCTTCCATGTTTCTCAACTCACGCGTTGCTTCTCGGATCCTATCCGCGGAGTGGACCACGAAACGCTTGATCTCCAGGACAATCTCACATATCGAGAATACCCCGTTCGTATTCTTGATCAAACCGAGCGTACAACTCGATGTCGTAATATCAAGTTTCTCAAGGTTCAATGGTCACATCATTCCGAGAGTGAAGCTACTTGGGAAAGGGAGGATGGTACTTGAGTACCCCACCCTTTCTCCAGAGGAACCCGAATCTCGGGACGCGATTCTTTCGAGTGGTGGTGAGTTGTCACATCCCTAGTCAGTGCTTGCATTAGGACTAGCTAGAGTGTGCATCATGTTTACTTTCTACAGAAACTTGAAATGGGGATGACAGAAACCCCAGCACCCCTCTTCTAACAACTAGGGTTTAATAAAATCTTTTCCAATGTACCCAAAATGCCCTTCAAAAATGTTCATCATATTTGCCTTGGTCGTAAACCTCTGCCAAAAATGGTGCACAATTTTCTAGGACATCCAAAGGTCTCTAGATTAATTCATATTGTAGTTGCATTTGGGCATTTAAATGCTATAAAATATTTTATGTGCCCAATTAGTCATAAACTAAAATGTTCCATGCTGTTCATATTATATACAGTGGGCATGACTAGTTTTATGATTTATCAAAATGCTCTAGCATTTTTACTAATTCAACAAAGTTGAAAAATAAACAAAACAGAAATAAAATAGAAAAGAGAGGAGAGAGAAGACTTACCTGGCGCACACTAGTAGGCCCACCTGCCGGCCCAGCCCAACCACCGCTCCAGCGAGCTGCTTGGCTCGGCCAGGAAGGCAGGAAGGTGCTCGACGGCGGCAGCAGCGCGTGCCACGCAGCTGCCCGCCGCCCTGCTTCCTCCCCTCGCCATTCTGGTGGCCTGGATCGACCACCCACTCCTCCCCCGAGCTCACAGACACGTCCCCTCCTCCCCAGCTCCTCTCCCTCGCCTTCCCCGCGCCATGGCCGACGCAGCCGCCGCCGTCCTGCCGCCATAGCCGCAGCCACCGAGCTCCCCTCGCCTCGCCGTCGTGTCCCCGAGCTCCGCCACCGTCTGTTACACCTCCCGGTCAAGCCACGTGTCGTCCCCGAGCACTTCTCCCCCGTTCGGCCGTCGAGATCGCCGGTGACCTCACCATCGCGGCAGCTCATCCCCGACCTCGTCGTCAACTCCAACGCGACCGCCGTGAGCCCAGCTACCTCCCCATCCTCTCCGTTTCCCCCCTGGAGCCCTGTACCGACCGCATGAAGATCACCCACATGCGCCGCCGCGGTGCTCGACGCCGACGACGCTCCAGCCACTCAACGGCCGCGCCACCCTGTCCGTTAGCTTCACCGCATCCCCAGGAGCCCAACGCACCACTCCACGAGCCTCGCCGTGCTCTCTAGCGACTAGCCCGAGCTCACCCAAGCTCCGGCAGCCACTGGACTCGTCGCCGGCACCTTTTCCGGCGACCCCGAGGCCGCCACCACCACCACTCGACGCGGCTCACTCCCAGCTGCCCGTAGATGTGCTCCGCCGTCGATTTGGTCGCCGGAGCACAAATCCCGCACCCCACCGCCGCGTATGGCCTCGCCGGTGGCTAAACGCAGGCGAGTCAACCCCATTTGACCAAGGGTTTGACCCCCCTGGGTCACTGACATGTGGGCCCTGTCTGTTAGTCAAACCTAGATTAGTGTCTAAACTAATCCTAAGTAGTTAATTAACTAACTGTGACACTGACCAGTGGGTCCCACTGGTCAGGTTTGACCTGGACCGCCCTGTTGACTTGCTGACGGCAGCATGATGTCATGCTGACGCAGTAAATGGTTTTCTGGGATTATTTGATTTAAAACAATTCAGGAAATGCCAGAAAATGCTCTAAAATTTAAAAAATCATATAAATTCAATAGTAGCTCAGATGGAAAAGATTTATATATGAAAATTGATCAGAAAAATCCAATCTTTCCAATGGCACTAGTTTCATGCATGGTTGAGCAAGTTAACCTTGATGTTCACATTAAAACATGATAATGCACTTTAATAAATAATAGTTTGGGCATAAATTTGAATCTTTGATTCAAATAGGCTCAAACCCTTCTGTTTATAGTTGCATTAGCCCAAAACACATTGATCTTGCCATAACATGAGCATGCATCATATTGTTGCATTTGTTTGCTTATTGATTGTATCGCCGGTATTCTCTGTGGTAGGTCCTGCTCCCGAGGATACTTCTACGAATCCAACTGAAGAGCAGTACCCGACGACCACTCTGTCAGGCAAGGAACCAATTGATCATTCCGGTACAAACCCATCTTCTCGCTCCTGCTCTCTTTTACTGCATTAAGGCAACAGCGTGTGAACTGCTACTTGCTGCGGTAGTTGAACCCTATTCCTTTGCATGACCTGTCATTGCCACAGTAAATAGTTGAAACCCACTAGCATGTGTAGGAGTTGATTGAGCCATGTGATGTGTGATCCACCATGCTATTTGTTTATGTTGCCTGCTATGCTTAGAGTTGTGTCAGGTCTGGTTCATCTGGGTGATGGATCAGAGTGAAATGATCATACTCGATAAAGAGAGGGAAGTGTGGAACATGTTTGGTAAAGGTATCGATGAAAGGCCATGTAGGAGTACGTGGTGGGTTGTTTCATTGGAACCATCCATAGGACCCGAGATCTGTATGTGTGATTCAAGTTACAGCTACTACCATGCATTGGGCTCCGGGCGCTCCAAGCCCTCTCGTCTTATTAACTGCCCTTGTCCTCTGTCCAGGAGTTGCAATTAGTTTCTGGTGTTTGTAGCTTACTGGTGGTCGTGCACAGCGCTGACCCTCGGGGTGGGCTGTGATGCGACAGGTACGTGGCACGGTGTACCGGTCGCCCGTTTAGTGACTCGGGAACCCTGTACACATCGTTTGGGGCCGTGAGCGACACCCCGGCCGGATCTCCCCACGGATGGAACCCAAATAGGCGATAAACCTGGACTAGGGACTTGTGTAGTTAGTCAGGTCGTGGCCGACACCCTCGCTGGGCTTCCGCTTGAAGGTTGCCGAGTACATGTCGAGTAAACGGCGATAAGTGGTGGAAGCGTGTGTGAAGATGTACACCCCTGCAGGGTTACCAATCTATTCGAATAGCCGTTGTTCGTGGTATGGACTACTTGGTTGCTCTTATAGTTCATAGACAAGTTGATGGATACTACTAAAACCCTCAAGACAAGTGTGAGTGCCGTGGATGGCCCTTCCGTAGGATGACGGAAGAGGATCCACGGTGGCGTATTGTTGTGGTGAGTAGAGGACTCGTGTACGTAATCTTATCATGCAATCTGTTGAGATTCGTAGTATAGGTTAGCCAAGAGTCAAAGCTGGCTTGCTGCTATGAACTCCACTACCCTTGTTGATAATGATGCATGTATGATAGGTTCTGTTGTAAGACTTGCTGAGTACCTTTGTACTCATGTTTGCTTAATAACTGTTGCAGAGGAGAACCCTGCCCTTTCTGATGGGTTTTAGATAGATGTTGACGTCGACGAGTAGCGTGCTACCCAGACGGAGATCCTGAGCTTGTGAAGGGCCTTGTAGATAGTCAGGCTACACCAAGCCTGTTTCTTTTCCATGTTGTCTGTACTCAGACATGTTAGCTTCCGCTTGTGCTTCTATGATTGTATGACTTGAGTGTTGGGTCATGTGACCCCTACCTGTATGGATATGTTATGTATGGCTCTTCGGAGCCTCTTAAATAAAGTACTTTGAGTCATAGAGTTCTGTTGTGATGCAATGTTGTATTTGCACATATTGAGCATATTGTGTGTATGATTGAAATGCTTGGTATGTGTGGGATCCGACACCTAGTTGTTTTCCTTTGGTAGCCTATCTTACAGGGAAATGCCTCCTAGTGCTTCCACTGAGCCATGGTAGCTTTCTACTGCTCGGAACACGTAGGCTAGCCGGCATGTGTCCTTCTTCGTTCCTGTGTATGTCCCTTAGGGGAAATGTCACGCGTTGTTCCTTTAAGTCCATGTAGCTTGCTACGACTTGGGTTCATAAGTTGATGACCGACACGTTCGTTGCTGGGTAATGGATGCCTGTATCTGTAATTTAGTGCCACTTTTGGTTTATAACTAGCCATGTCGGCTCGGGTTCTCTGTCATATGGATGCTAGTGACACTGTCATATACGTGTGCCAAAATGCACAAACGGTCCCGGGCCAGGTAAGGTGGCACCCGTGGGGATACCGTGCGTGAGGCCGCAAAGTGATATGACGTGTTACAAGCTAGATCGGTGTGACTTAGGATCGGGGTCCTGACATAAAACTTGCAACAACAAAGTAGAGGATGTCTAACTTTTTGCAGGGTATGTTGTGATGTGATATGGTCAAGACGTGATGTGATATATGTTGTTGTATGAGATGATCATGTTTTGTAATATCGACAACCGGCAGGAGCCGTAGGGTTGTCTTTAACTTATTGTATGAGATGCAAGCGCCATGTAATTGCTTTACTTTATCGATATGTGTTAGAAATAGTTGTAGAAGCAATAGTTGGCAAGATGTCCCGATGCAACGATGGAGATCAAGGTGTCGCGCCAATGGCGATGGAGATCATGATGTTGTGTTGGACATGGAGATCAAAAGCACAAGATGATGCTGGCCATATCTCATGTCACATATTTTTATTGCATGTGATGTTTATCCTTTATGCATCTTAATTTTCTTAGAGTGACGGTAGTATTATAAGATGATCCCTTCACTTAATTTCAAGATAAACGTGTTCTCCCTAAGTATGCACCGTTGCGACGGTTTGTCATTTCGAGACACCTCGTGATGACCGGGTGTGATAGACTCTACGTTCACATACAACGGGTATAAACCAGATTTACACGCACATAATACTTTACACTTGACGAGCCTGGCATGTACAAACATGGTCTCGAAACAATGGAGAACGAATGGTCGAACATGAGTCATATAGTAGATATGATCAACATGTAGATGTTCACCATTGAAAACTACTCATCTCACGTGATGATTAGACATGGTTTAGTTGATTTGGATCATGTTTCACTTAAATAATTCGAGGGATATTAATTGAACTTAATTTATTATGAACTTAATCCTGATAGTATTTGCATATCTATGTTGTAGATCAATGGCTCGTGCTACCGTTTCGTTGAATTTTAATGCGTTCCTAGAGAAAGCTTAGTTGAAAGATTATGGTAGCAACTACACAGACTGGGTCCGTTACTTGAGGATTATCGTCATTGATGCACAAAATAATTATGTCCTTGATGCACTAGGTGACAGACCTGCTGCAGGAGTTGATGCAAATTTTATGAACGTCTGGCAGGCTCGATCTGATGACTACTCGATAGGTTAGTGTTCCATGCTTTACGGCTTAGAACCAGGACTGCAAAAGCGTTCTGAACGCCATGGAGCATATGTGATGTTCCAAGAGCTTAAATTTATATTGCAAGCTAATGAATGGGTTGAGAGATATGAACTCTCCAACAAGTTCTTTAACTATAAGATGGAGGAGAATTGTTCTATCAGTGAACACATACTCAGAATATCTGAGTACCACAACCACTTGGCTCAACTAGGAATTGAGCTCCCAGATGAGTGTGTTATCGATAGAGTTCTTCAGTTACAGCCACCAAGCTATATAGGCTTTGTGATGGACTATAATACGCAAGGGATGACGAAAATGATTCCCGAGCTCTTCACGATGCTGAAATCGGAGGCGGTAGAAATCAAAAAGGAGCATCAAGTGTTGATGGTTAACACTATCAGAATTATGCCCTAGAATCAATAATAAAGTTTTTATTATTATATTTCCTTATTCATTATAAATTTTTATTATTCATGCTAGAATTGTATTGTCTGGAAACTTAAATACTTGTGTGGATACATAAACAAATACCGTGTCCATAGTGAGCCTCTACTAGACTAGCTCGTTGATCAAAGATGGTTAAGGTTTTCTAACCATACACATGAGTTGTCATTTGATAACGGGATCACATCATTAGGAGAATTATGTGATGGACAAGACCCAACCGTTAGCATAGCATATGATCATTCAGTTTATTGCTACTGCTTTCTTAATGTCAAATACATGTTTCTTCGACCATGAGATCATGCAAATCCAGAACTCCGGAAGAATGCCTTGTGTGCTATCAAACATCACAACATAACTGGGTGATCATAAAGGTGCTCTACATGTATTTCCAAAGGAGTCTGTTGGGTTGGCATGAATCAATACTGGGATTTGTCACTTCACATGATGGAGAGGTATCTCTGGGTCCTCTCGGTAATACATCATCACAAGAAGCTTGCAAGCAAAGTGGCTAAGGAGTTAGTTACGGGATGATGTATTATGGAACAAGTAAAGAGACTTGCCAATGAGGAGATTGAACTAGCTATGGAGATACTGACGATCGAAACTCGGGCAAGTAACATACCGATGGACAAAAGGAACTACTTATGTTGTCATAAGGTTCGACCGACAAAGATTGTCGTAGAATATGTAGGAACCAATAAGGGCATCCAGGTCCCACTATTGGTTATTGATCGGAGAAGCATCTCAGACATGTCTACATCATTCTCGAACCCGTAGGTTCCGCACGTTTAATGTTTGTTGATGATATAGTATTATATGAGTTATGTATGTTGGTGACCGAATGTTATTCGGAGTCCCGGATGAGATCACGGACATGATGAGGAGCTCCGAAATGGTCCAGAGGTAAATATTTATATATAGGATAATATGGTTAGGCAAAGGGTAAGGCCCACGTGACTATATGTCGGTGCAAAAAGGATGTTTTGCAGAGGTCAGGGACCAAACGCCGGAGACCCTGATGTCTGGCCCTGGGCCAGACACCGAGCCCCATGGCGTCTGTGCCAGATGCCGAGGATTGTGGTGTCTAGTCCTGGAAGAGCGAGAAGGACTCTTCCTTGCAGGCAAAACCAACTTTGAGGAGGCTCTTTCTCTAAGTTTCGACCCCAGGGCTCAACATATTAATAGAGGGGCAGGGCTAGCACCCGAAACACATCAGGATACACCAAGCCATGTGTTGGTAACCCCGTCCCTCTAGTTTATCCTCCGTCTAGTTTATGTTGTGCTTGGCGAAGCCCTGCAGAGATTGTTCTTCACAACCACTATCACCATGCCATCGTGCTGCCGGAACTCATGTACTACTTCTCCCCTATTGCTGGATCATTAAGGTGAGGACGTCATCGAGCTGAATGTGTGTTGAACGCAGAGGTGCCATACGTTTGGTACTTGATTGGGATGGACCGTGAAGGTGTATGACTACGTCAACCGCCTTGATAAATGCTTCCACTTAGCGATCTTAAAGGGTATGAAGATGCTCTCCCCCTCTCGTAGCTATGCATCTCCATGGATAGATCTTGCATGTGCGTAGATTTTTTTTCCATGCAATGTTGCCCAACAAATCTGAGGCCATGGGTGAGGGCGTCGGTGAAGCTGCTCCGGTGGTTGGGTTTAGGATGGTGTCAATGATGCAGATATATGGCCGTGGATGAGGGCGTCACAAGCTGCTCCGGTAGGTTGGATGAGGGTGTCAAGGAAGCGGATCTGAGGCTGTGGACTTAGGCATTGGCCAAGCGGCTCCGGTAGGGTTGAGAGTGGTATAGGCGAAGCTACATCAATAGGGGTGAGGATAGTGTTGGTGAAGTGGCTCCGGTAGGGTGTAGGACGGTGTCAGCGAGGAGGACCAGAGGCCGTTGACAGGGGCGTCGATGGGGCGGCTCCTGGGGTGTGGACGAAGTGCTTTGGTGCAGAGTATGAAGGAGACGCTGCAGATGCATTACAGTTGACGAGAGTACTGGCGAAGCAAATCTGGCGCCATGGACAAGGTCGACACTAAATGGGCTATGATACCATGGTGGATGAGTAGCCTACTGTTTCTAGGGGATGTGGGACAGGTAGATGCGGCCACAGAAGGAGATCCAGCGAGGTGGACGACGCTGGCAGTGAAAGGGCTCTGGTAGGCCGGTGGATGAGAAGTCTAGGGTTTCAAGAGGGAAGGGGTAGAATGGCCGATGAATTACCGACGACGTGATGTAAGATGATCTAGTGTTGTGGAGTAGTCGTTTTTGCGGGAGGTGGAGAGGAAATGGGTGTGCCGTGTGGTGGGGGGAACCGGAAGTTACCAAAGCAACCCCGACCTATTATGTAAATGAGGGTCGTATTGTAACTATTGTTCTCCATGCACCAAGGACGAAAGGGGAATTTGGCATGCTAAAGAGAAGGTCGCGGAAATTTTAGAAGGAGGCGGGAGATTTTGCCGCCTGTGGGATCGTTCGTATCAAGTCTGAACTAATTTTGGACAGTGCTAGCGGGAAGCCAGTCATGCGAGACTATGTACACGGTCACACGTGAGCAGTTAATGACTGGTATGAAGTCCACCCCAGAAAAAAGATAATAACTTCGGATGATGCAATGATAACTTGTTACTACTATCACATGGGAATGCCCGATCGTACGGGTGTAACTGAGGCGCGTTCATAAAAAGTGGAGCAAACGCTCAACCTATGCATTTGCTGTGTAAGTATAAAATTTGGTGCCGTTGGTTATTTAATTCAAACACAATGAATTGACGTGTTTTAATTATATTGGACAGTAACTAACCGATAATATAGATGCGCAAAAGAAATGGATATTATGGTCCGCTACTTAAAAGTGTTACCTCATATCATTACATGGCCTCCATTTCATAAATTGTCGTACATGTTGAATGCATATATGAATATTACATATATTACTTCATAGTATAACCTTAAATCAACCAAGACTAATGAATTTGAATCCAAAACTAACAATGGTGCATGTACATGATAACTATAGTGGTTGTTTGAAGGAATATCAGTAGGACTTTGGCGTCCACGATTGAAAAATACTATTTGAAAGAAAAAATGCAACATGTGAGGGTCCAATCTTTATAGCGTTGAATCAGTATTGTATCTTCGGCCACGATACGAAGAAGATATAGATCGTGTTCAAGCGATGCACGTCCATGATTGCTAGATAGTGATACGTGAATGAATTGTGCAATCTCTCTCACACATACATATCTCATTTCTTCGCGGACATCTGAATCACACACGCGCACTTCGTGTATTTCTCCCCACTTGTCCAGGTTAGATTTCGTATTTCTACCCCGTCCTACAAGTCTCTAACACAAAAACACATACGTTCTCTCCGTCGAACACGCCCACCCCTTTAATTCCGCCCACCCACCTCCACTCATGTCTCAAAGAACTATGTCTCGCACACATATCCGCAAGGTTATCTCGAGTCCTGGAACCATATGAATGCGTACAATGGGATTCCATCACAACACCTTTTGTTTTGACATTTCACTCACACACAC
>LR738714.1:409512848-409610859 GCA_902687465.1 Secale cereale
GAGTAGGTTGACACCTTGATTTTGATATTAATCTATCTATTACCTTCTCTCTCAAACACACACACACACACACACACACACACACACACTCGCTAGTCGTGCCTCTGTGCCTACCGCATGCACACTCTCGATACGTCTTTCTCTACCTCTCCCTCCCCCCAACAATGATAGTAGAAGGGTGACACCTTGATCTTGATCTGAATCTATCCATTGGCTTCTCTCTCAAACACAAACACACACTCGCTAGTTGTGTCTTTGTGCCTTGCTCACACACACTACTCGATGCGTCTTTCTCTCCATACCCCCCTCGTTATGTAGATTTCTCACACATGCACATCTGTAGTGATGATGATGTCGAACCCATTGTGCCTTTTTTATACCGGCATCATGTGATAGTTTTCGCCCTGTTTTCTGTTAATTAACAGGGCAACCTTTTGTTTGTTACTACTAGTGAATTTGAGATCATTCGGGACAGACATAAAAGAGTAAAATTCATCCACGGTACTTAAACTTGTGCGCGAGCTCACTTTGGTCATTGTATATACGAAGTTGGTCAATACGGTCACTATGTACAAGTCTAGGTGATTATACAGTCATTAACTTGCCGTATAGCTTCGTATTTTTTTGAGTTGACTGGTCAAACATAGTGTGTGACAATGTTTTCTCTTAATTAATAGGGTAACCTTTTGTGTGTTCTACTAGTGAATTTGAGATCATTCGCGGCAGACATAAAAGAGTAAAATTCATCCAGGGTACTTAAACTTGCGTCGTAAGCTCACTTTGGTCATCATACATAAGAAGTTACTCAATACGGTCACTATGTACAAGTCTAGGTGATTATACGGTCACTAACTTGCCGCATAGCTTCGTATTTTTCTGAGTCGACTGGTCAAACACAGTGTGTGATAATGGTTTCTCTCTGTTCCCACGCGGGTCCTACCCGTCAGTGAAAGGAGAAAATAAGAACAGAAAGAAGAAAACTTTGAGCTGCTCTAGGTATTCGAACTTGACACCTCCCGATGAGCCTCGCAGTCTCGCTCGTGCTAGCAACTAGGACATCAACGTCGTCTGTATTTTGCTATAGATTACCTCTATTGTTATCGGAACAAAAGAGCACACACACACAATGCATGATACACACGCACACGAGATTATGTGGATGCTTGTGCTGGTTTTGCATGTGTGCGTGTGCCAAGTTCGGCTATATTTGTTGGGTATTTTTCACTTGTTATTTTAAACAAAAAATTTAGAAAACCGACAACTTTCCGGATATTTTGGTGACCCCGTAAAAAATGATGCTAGAATATTTGAATTTAAATGACCAATCAATGTGAAATATGCTTCATATATATGTTTGGATATAACTCAACAGTTGGCATACCGTGGTAGGAGCCGCAACATGTCATCTTGTAGCCTAAGTTCAAGGCACCGTCTTCAACTCTTGTGCAAAGATAATCCAAAATTCCTGAGATTGTGATTTTGTGCATGTGCCAAGCGTTGCGTGCGTGCCTGTGATTGAGCCACCACGGGTGCGTGCACAAAAGGACGTGTGGCCGAAATAAGTTTCTCGGTTTGCACGCGGGTTTAATGGAGGCGTTTGATGGAGGTGAGGAGGCATGTTCAGGTGGGCGTGTAGCGGGGGGCACAATACTATTTGATTTGACAGCTACTAGTAAACCAGGACTGTAAAAATAAATTGAGAAATGGACGGTAAACTAGTAAACCAGGATAGTTCCCGATACAGCTTTTATTGCACACGAGGAGGGAGAGGGTAGCGGTTCCCGAAATGTTGAACGGCGAGTGATGCATCCTCCTTAAATTAGCATGCCGAGGGAAGTAATGGGAGGAGGACGGGCAAAAGAGGCAACATGATGTCAATGCAACGCAATTTGCACTCATATAAAGGTGCCCCTCCATTCCAATGCATCTAGCACATTGTACGCACATACACACCTACACTAAGCGCAACCGTGCTCACTCCAGACCCATGGCGGCGATGCGCGTGAACGGCCAGGGGCTGTGCCAGATGGTCCACGATGCTGGCCCGCGGCATGGCATCGAGGATCGTCTCCAGAGGGTGTTGGCGATCGATTGGTTCATGGCCATCTTCGACACCAGCTACGACTCTCAGCTGGACAAGATGATCATTGCCACCGTCAGCAAGTTCACCGTCGTCAAGAAGCTCACAGACGACATTGCCATACTCCTCCAACCCTCGCGCCCAGGCTCCTCATTGCTTGCCACCCTCATCGGCCTCCATGGTGAGAACCTCTTTCAAACACTGGTGGCCCTGCGACTGCCCGCCGACGCAACAAAGAATGTCCATCTAGAGGTGGCGCTCTCCGTGAGGTGCCTCACCCTACAAGAATTCATCAACCTACACATCCACGTGTACGAGGAAGTCGTGTGCATAGGCATCTACAAGGCCGGTGAGGATGCTACCACATTGGCCTTCTTCAACCGACTAGAAGCTTTGGATGCCTTTGTTGAGAAGCACCTTGACCTCGCCGCAAAAGTCGCCGCTCCTAAGCCACCGGTCGATGGCCCGGCGTACTGAGTCGAGGAGGAGGAGGTCTCAGTCTCCCAGTGAGCTTCTTGTGTAGATCTGAATCGCAGCCACCTGCACCATTGGATCAACATCAATCAACGGTTTATATCATGTACATGCAAATACACGCATTGGCTGCATAAAAATAAATGAATGTAGAATATATTATACATAATAGCGCATATTGAGTTTCTCTAAAGTCAAATGTTGTATATTTTCAACAAGTTTTTATGAAAATATATTAACATATACACCACCAAATATATATCATTTGATTCATCGTTGCTTTTATTTCCACATCATGTAAATTTGTTAGTAAATGTTCGTATTGTTTTCACCAAATTTGGTCAAGCTTTACAAAATTTGGTTGCAGTCAAAGCTATGTGCGGAGTAATTTACAAATGGAGGGATTGGAATAGATATAGATATAACTATACAAATAAAAAACATAGAATATAGTCTATAGATATAGATAAGGCTACCACCTTTTTTCTAGGCAAGAACTCGGGTGTTGTTGTGTACACATTGTTTTGCTTCGCTATAATTTGCATTTGTGGGGTGTGTAGGACTACCGCCTCGTTCAGATCCTATATCAGTAACCCCACCATTATCCATAATTAATTCATATTGGCAATTAGGATGGCATTATCTTAGTTCTAGCTGGTTCTTCAGTTGCTTGGAGGAACTCCATCTCAAAGATTGGTTTAGTAATGATTGTCGATTTGTATCATCGGATACGATATAGTTGGATCATCAACGTCAAAATCCACCAAATCGATACTTATCCCCACTCTCATTGAAAGATTGGGTCTCCATCATAAGACTACCACCTAGACAGTTCCTTCCCTATAACATACACATGAGCACCCATCTCATTATCCAGGTCAACGCCTCCCTCTTTCTCTCGAAACACACATACACGTCTCCACACGATGAGTGTCTCTTGGTCTCTCTCCCATCCCATGAAAAAGGTACACCACCATTTTCTTATTCTTACTACCCCGTCTATGTAGTTAGGTCTCCCTGGA
The DNA here is from genome assembly GCA_902687465.1 of Secale cereale. Taxonomy (NCBI): domain Eukaryota; kingdom Viridiplantae; phylum Streptophyta; class Magnoliopsida; order Poales; family Poaceae; genus Secale; species Secale cereale. The sequence continues at coordinate 409,516,425 of LR738714.1, forward strand.
ACAAACAAGAATTCATCTCTCTCTCTCTCTCGACTATCTCTTTATACCACACATAACCTTACACCCCCTAGCCAGCCGTGCTGTCGAGGTCTATCTAGCTCTCTCATAGGCAAATAGACGCCGTTTGTATGTCCCTTCATCGCACACACACTATTGCTCTCCCATATCCCAACCTCGTAACCTTGTCAATCCCAACATTACGTGCACCTCTCTCTCTCTAACACAAGCACGCACATGAACACAGCCTCACTCTCCCTTTCGGGCACTCCTCTCTCTACGACACAAATAGTCTTTAGAACACGCAGATGCCCCTCTCTCATTAGGTATCACTGCACCCGCCCCCCTCTTTGTCACACAAATATTCTCTCTATATCTATCTCACGCAATAACTCATGCATAGTCTAAATTGAAACCAACTACAAAAATGAGCTCTGATTACAAAAATCAAATCCACTCCCAAACAGAATATGAAAATAGGATCAAATCGTGCACACAAATGTTTGTTGCGTGCATGAATGTCCATGATATGGATGTACTACTCGTACATCCACACATACCCATTTCACACAAATTATGGTGCGCATGTGATGTTTGTTGTACTGCTCCTACCAACCTTCCTTCGACATGTTCCAACTTATTGTGCTAATTGAGATTCTATTTTTCTCCTCAAACCATGTGAATCAACGAAAAGGACCCGCGCCTCACCCCCGCCCCCACTGGTATTGTAGATCAAAGCTCCCATACGGACAAAATACCCACCGGAGTATGCATCCCTTGCCGTAGTGGACGGCGCCGCGACCAGGGAAGAGGACAGAGTCTCCGGCATCGCCGAGGTGGAGCACGCCCTTAACGTCCGTGAGTAGCGTGCACTGACTGGCCACACGGAGGATAGTGTGATCTAGCGGCTCGCACTCGTCGGCCATGAGGGATAGCTGTGCTCTAGCAGCATGCCCTGGTCGGTCATGAGGAGGTGCATTGCCTCCTCGCCACTCACAATGTGGATGAGCACGTTCTCCAGCAACATGCCCGCGAGCATCACATCCTCGCTGTTATCGACGTGGACGAGAGCACGCCCGCGAACATTGCATCATAGCCGCTTGTTAGTGTCAAAACCGATAGATCTCGGGTAGGGGGTCCCGAACTGTGCGTCTAAGGATCGAAGGTAACAGGAGGCAGGGGAAACTTTGTTTACCCAGGTTCAGGCCGTCTTGATGGAGGTAATACCCTACTTCCTGCTAGATTGACTTTGATGAGTACAGGGGTTACAAGAGTTGATCTACCTCGAGATCGAGAAGATTAAACCCTAGATGTCTAGTCTGTATGATTATGAATGCCTCTACGGACTAAACCCTCCGGTTTATATAGACACCAAAGGGGGCTAGGGTTATAGAGAGTCGGTCTATAGAGAAAGGAATCTTCATATCCGCACGCCAAGCTTGCCTTCCACGCCAACGAGAGTCCCATCCGGACATAGGGGAAAGTATTCCATCTTGTGTCTTCATGGCCCATTAGTCTGGCCAACCTTACATAGCTCGGACGCCCGAGGACCCCGTAATCCAGGACTCCCTCAGTAGCCCATGAACTAGGCTTCAATGACGACGTGTCTGGCACGCAGATTGTCTTCAGCATTGCAAGGCGGGTTCCTCCTCCGAATACTCCAAAGTAGTCCTCCAGACAAGAGATATATATCCGGCTCTGTATATAATAGGTCAACCTCCTTTCCACAACAACACAAAATATATCCAGCGACAACTTTATCCGGCGAAACGTCATGTTCCGGCTCTGCCATCATCCCGAATCGTTTTTCGGGCCTCCCATCTTGCGCTTTAATACGCAATTCCCATCGACAGGTCTTGTCGAAGCAGAGATCGTGTCCCCTTATTGCGGGATTCTCATCAATACGAGCTTCGATAATCTAACCGTGTCACCCGCACGACTCCTTGGGAAAAGGCGAGTTATATGGCTTGAGGGAGGGGGACGCTTGATATTCGCAGTCCATATAAGCGGATGGAATCTAACTCCTCTGCCCCACACCCCATTCTCTCTCAGCCTCTCCATCCTCGAGCTCTAGCGCCCAAGTTCCAAGCCTTTCTCCCCTTCGCAACTCCCCCAACCATGGTGGGCTCTCAAGGTAACTGGATGGCATCCTCTGTCATGGAGGAGAACATCAAGGAGCTGCGGGAGGCGCGGTATCTGACCGTAGAGATTAAGCACATGCTTCCCAATCCGGGGAAGGTCATCCCTACGCTAGAGCACGGCGAGAGGGTGGCGTTCAAACCCCACTTCCTCTATGGACTTGGATTGGCCCTTCACCCCTTTGTAAGGGGCCTCATGTTCTACTACGGGCTGGATTTTCACGATCTGTCCCCAAATTCATTTCTTCACATCTTGGCGTTTATTGTCATGTGTGAAGCCTTTCTCCGCGTCACTCCCCACTTCGGCTTCTGGCTCAAGATTTTCAATGTGAAGCCGAAGGTGGTTGACAAGCAACACGCGGACTTCGGTGGTGCCATGGTAAGCAAGCTTCCCAAAGTCGATTGGCCAAAGGGGGGTTTTTGTGGACAACGTCAAGATATGGTAAGAGGAATGGTTCTATATCACAGAACCCCGTGGCTCCAAATGGGCTACGGCTCCGGCCTTTCGATTCGGACCCCCCGCTGAGGCTCACATCCTGGACCAACAAGGGTACGGACTAAGGGTCGGTCCCTGAGGTGTTGTTGTTGCAAAAGCGCATCAGGAATATGATAGCAAAGGATATTACCCTTGCTGATGTAATCCAAGTGATGATGATCCGCCGCGCACTTCCCTGCCAACGGCGGCCCCTCAAGATGTGGGAGTTCAATCCGGAAGCACCGCGGACCCTACAACGGTTCTACGGCACGACGCATAAGGGGATTTGGAAGTTACTTTTCAAGAAGCAGAAAAAGTGGCCGAAGTCATCAGACGACACTGGCCTCGATTGCAACCATCCGGCCACCGACGTAAATTCTTAAAACTCCGAACATTAATAGGTTCGTCGCCCTATAGGAGAAATATTGAGTAGTCAGTCCCCAAAACAGGTTTGGATCAAGAAGGCGAAGCAGATGCGGTGTCCGGCTCCGCTCCCCAAAGACCCAGCTAATCCTCAATTAATGAGGATGCTGGTCCCGGCGCCATACCAGGTGCCGGTTAAGAAGGACAAGCAGAAGAAGAAAGAGGAGGGTACTTCGGACGCAATGTCCAGAGAGGCTGATGCCCCGTCCTCCCACGAGGGCGATGACGATGATGAGGAGGAGGAGGAAGAAGAAGATCCTCCCCGCAAAGGTAAGAAGAGGGCGCCTCCGAAGACCTGGAAGCCGAGGCCTCCAAGAGGGACAAAATCATCATCCTCGATGACTCGGAGTCAGATGCCGAGGCCATCCCGTAGCATCATCGTCGGACAAAGCCCTCAGCCGACTCGTAAGTAGCCCGAGATCCTTCACTTTATCCGATCTCTCTGACCCGTGATGATAACTCTAAGTTCTGTCTTTTAGTCCGGCCCGCGATCTTCTCTAGCTATCCTCGTCCTCAGGAGACCTGGCGCTGGAGATGATGGAGAGTGAGTCGCCTCCATTAGCTTCCCCGCCACCAAGGGCGGATGATGCTAAGGTAGTATCTCACGGGCCCTCCCCAAACCTTGAAGAGGCGCGGGGGGCATTTCAACAGCGTCGGAGGGTAATGCCTCGGCTGCTGGGGGACTACGGGGTGCAACCCCCATGGAGACCGGCGACGGGAGCATCGGTCAATCCGGCTCCCAGCCGCATACTATAGAGGTCCATAAGGCTCCGGAGTCTAATGAGTGACCCCCTGTAGGAGAAGAGGGAGATGCGACCTTTGCTAATTCGGAGGCGCGACATACCATGGCGGATTCACTCCAAAGTGCCGCCGTCCTAGACGAGCATCGTGTCCTGATGGGTACGGTGTCTGAGAAGATCTAGTCCGCCTAGAGCGGGCTGGACGAGGCCTTCTCCTGCCTGCTGGCGGGCTTCGAGGTACGCAATGTAATGTTTGTTGGTCATTTTTATGAGAAACATGCCTATATAGAGATAGTAGCCCCTGAGACTCTATTCAGTTTTTGAAAGAAAAGCGAGCAGAGGATCAATAATTAGTTGTCAGGTGGTAACATACTTTCTATTTGCATTAAAACTGGCTTCGCTGTTAGCAGCGACTACACAGTCGGTAGAAGTTTCCAAACTCAAACGGAAACTGGAGTGAGCCGATGAGGACCTAGTCCTTGTTAACACACGGCTCGACCAGGCGCAAGGTATAAGATACATCTTGTTGTGTGATAACCCACAAGTGTAGGGGATCACAACAGTTTTCGAGGGTAAAGTATTCAACCCAAATTTATTGATTCGACACAAGGGGAGCCAAAGAATACTCTTAAGTATTAGCAGCTGAGTTGTCAATTAAACCACACCTGGAAACTTAGTATCTGCAGCAAGGTAATTTAGTAGCAAAGTAATATGGAAGTAACGATAGCAACAATAAAAGTAACTGTAGTGTTTTTGTAGTTTTTGTAATAGCAGCAGAGGAAAAGTAATTAAGCAACAAGCAATATGTGAAAATCTCATAGGCAATGGATCGGTGACGGAGAATTATGTCGGATGCGATTCCTCATGTAAAAGTTATAACCTAGGGTGACACAGAACTAGCTCCAGTTCATCCATGTAATGTAGGCATGTACTCCGAATATAGTCATACGTGCTTATGGAAAAGAACTTGCATGGCATCTTTTGTCCTACCCTCCCGTGGCAGCGGGGTCCTAGTGGAAACAAAGGGATATTAAGGACTCCTTTTAATAGAGTACCGGACCAAAGCATTAACACTTAGTGAATACATGAACTCCTCAAACTGCGGTCATCACGGGAGTGGTCCCGACTATTGTCACTTCGGGGTTGCCGGATCATAACACATAGTAGGTGACTATTGACTTGCAAGATAGTATCAAGAACACACATATATTCATGAAAACATAATAGGTTAAGATCTGAAATCATGGCACTCGTGTGATGCCCCCGATTTGACCGTACACTAATCATGCACGCAAATGTGTACGATCAAGATCAGGTACTCACTGGAAGATATCACAACACAACTCTAGACACAAATTAAAATAATACAAACTATATATTACAAGCCAGGGACCTCGTGGGCTCGAATACATAAGCTCGTAAACACAAGAGTCAGTGGAAGCAATAATATCTGAGTACAGACATAAGTTAAACAAGTTTGCCTTAAGAAGGCTAGCACAAAAGTAACAACGATCGAAAAGGGAAGGCCTTCTGCCTGGGACCTCCTAACTACTCCTCAAAGCCGAACTCCACGTAGAAACATCCTCGGGATCCTCTGGATCCTGGACTTCATCAATCTGGTTGCATCATCTGAGAAGAGAGAGAAAAGGGGGAAAGGGGGAGCAAAGCAACCGTGAGTACTCATCCAAAGTACTCGCAAGCAAGGATCTACACTACATATGCAACGATATATGTGTAAAGGGGCAATATCTGTGGGCTAAACAGCAGAATGCCAGAATAAGAGGGGGATAGCTAATCCAATCGAAGACTACACTTCTAGCAACGTCCATCTTGCAGGAGAAGAAGAGAGTAGCTGGAAGTAACAAGTATCCTCGCTTCTGGCAGCCTCCGTCTTGCAGCAGTAGAAGGGAGTAGATGGTAAGTTCACCAAGTAACATCGTATAGCATAATCCTACCCGGCGATCCTCCCCTCGTTGCCCTGTGGGAAAGCGATCACCAGGTTGTATCTGGAACTTGTCTGGGTGTGTTTTATTAAGTCTCCAGTTCTAGTTGTCATGAGGTCAGAGTACAACTCCGGGTCGTTCTTTTACCGAGGGACACGGCTATTCGAATAGATTAACTTCCCTGCAGGGATGCACCACATTACCCAGCACGCTCGATCCCATTTGGCCGGACACACTTTCCAGGGTCATGCCCGGCCTCGGAAGATCAACACGTCGCAACCCTACCTAAGCACAACAAAGAGGTCAGCACGCCGGTCTAAACCCTAAGGGCACGGGGGTCGGGGCCCATCGCCCAATGCACACCTGCATGTTGCGAGGGCGGCCGGTAAGCAGACCTAGCCGCTCCTAATACCAGAGCGATGTTCCAGTCCAATCCGGCGTGCGCCGCTAAGTCGCTGACGTCAAGAAGGCTTCGGCTGATACCACGACGTCGAGTGCCCATAACTAATCCCACGTAGCTGGTTAGTGCGTATAGGCCAATGGACAGACTCACATCAAATACCAAGATCTTGTTAAACGTGTTATTATGAAATAAACGCGGATAATGACCAGGGCCAGGCCCACCTGTCTCCAAGGTGGTCGCAACCCGCCCTGTCGCTCCGCCACAAAGTAACCATCAGGGGGCTGCCGGGAACCTAGGCCCACCACAACCTATGTGGAACCACCTGCCCCTTCAGCCCCCATATCCGAATTATCATCATGTGTATGTAATAGTATAAAATATACCCGTGATCACCACCCGAATGATCACGGCCCGATAGTATAGCATGGCAGACGGACAAGAATGAAGGGCCACTGATGGAATACTAGCATCCTATACTAAGCATTAGGATAGCCGGTAAGTTACCAACAGTAGTAGCAACAATGACAGATTATGCAACAGAATAGGAGCTATCGAATCAACTACAGTAGTAAACCTAATGCAAGAATAAGAGAGAGGGGAATGGGCGATATATGGTGATCAAGGGGGGGGGGGGTTGCCTGGTTGATGTGGCAAGGAGGGGTCATCATCAACGCTGTCGATCACAGTGGCACCGTCAGCAGTCTCAGTCCCGGTGTCTATCGGAGAGAAGATGTCGGTGTATTGGGAACGACACCTATGGGATCACAAGAATCCCTACTACGGTTGTGGGGCGCGGGGTTGAGAGAATAGCGGATCAAACAGATAGCACACGGTTCATTTATCCAGGTTCGGGCCGCGAGGATGACTCAAACCCTACTCTTGCTTTGGTGGATTGTATATTTGTGTTCGTCAGCTAGCTATGGGGCGTGAGGAGCTCCAAAAAGCCGAATCCTCCTCCTAGTCGCCTCGGGCCTCCTTTTATAGGGAAAAGGGGTTGCCACAGTGGCACCCAGGAGGTGGAAAGGGTACAGTGATGCGAGGTTATCCCTCGCATTACATGACAAGGCGCATTTAATGTGTCTTGCTTAGGTGTCCTTGCTTTATCGGGGATGGGGGAGAGAGCTGTCTCGTCCGTCGTCGACACGCGCCCTGGCCAGCGATGCCATGTAGGTAGGCAGGCAGCTGAGGTGGCACAATGGTGGGTCTTCACGAAGATCTGCATGTCGCCACGCAGGTGCCTGCCCAGCTGGTTGGGTCGGCAGCTGCATAAGGCGGTGTGAGTTTAGTCGGCGTGGGCCTGATGGTGGCCCTGTGGATGTCCTCGGCAAGGGCCTTGCCGAGGCCCCGGCAAGGGTCTTGCCGCGGCGCTTGCTTCCATCCCCGGCAAGGTGCTTGCTGGAGGTCTTGTGGTCTTCCTTGGCTGGGATCCCGCCAAGGGTCGTCGTCTTCTTAGTGCGTATCTGATCTTGAATGTCTTCACAAAGATCTGCATGCCACTACGGGGATGTCTCCTGAATCCTCGTCCCATGGGGGCAGTGGACTCATGGGTGATTTGCTCCGTAGGCGTGGGGCGAGTTGCCGCGGCAAGGGTCTTGCCGGGGCTGCTAAAGCCAGCCCCGGCAAGGATCTTGCCGAGGCTGCTAAAACTGGCTCCCGACAAGGATCTTGCCGGGGGAACCCTCTTCGTCCCTTTGCTCTTTGTGGTCTTGTTCTATGGTGTTGCTCCAGTTCTATCGAGCTTCGGTCTCACCCTGGCTCACCTCCCTTGCCTTGCTTGGTGCGGCGGTGCCCGTGGGTCAGACTGCCCGTGCACAGTCATAGGGGTACAAAAAGTGTATCCCCCCCTTTTTGTACACCGATAGGAGCCCCCAAGCCTGGGTCACACATAAGAGCGACGCGTTGTTGGGCTAGGCTCAGAACGGTGCGCGGGCAGGCGGGACGGTTTTTACCGCGGTAAGTCTTTTCGCGTGCTTCGCCTCCCACGATCCGCGCGCGTGGCGCGGCATGGAGGTGTGTGCGTGACGTGGGCGGCATGCGTGGGGTCGGTTCCCGCAGGCATGCGTCACATCACAGTTAATGTGAAAGGAGGCGGCCCGCGTTTTTCCCCCATAAGAAGGAATAACCGCGGGCGCGCTGCTCACTTTCTCCTCTTTCCTCGCGCCTCTTCCAATCTCAGAGCCGCCGTTTCCTCTCTTCCTTCCTTCCTAAGCTTCCGCCGTCGCCTGCCGTCGTTGCTCCGCCATCCCCCTCCCTCAGTCCTCTAACTTTCTTAGCTGCCATGGCGTCCAAATCCGTCAAGGACAAGGGGGTGGCCAAGGGCGCTGGGACTGTGGAGCCATCGGAGAATGCACTACTGGGGGACCGGACGAAGTCCGCCTTCTTCTTCCCCTCGACGGTTGATGTCCACGAGCTCCGGGCCTCCTTCAAGCCTATATGGGGAGTGAAGACGGGGGGAGAGAATTCGGGACATCCGGCGACGCGCGTCATTCCTGCCGCTTGCGCCGATCCTGGCCCAAATCAGTATCCCTTTTTCGTCGACTATCTTTCTTGCGGGCTATGTCCCCCTTTCTCCGATTTCTTCTGCGACATCATGCACACCTTCGGCTTTCGCCTCCTGGATTTTACTCCGAATGCGGTGGCGTGCATGGCTTTCTTTGCGCACCTTTGCGAAGGCTTCATCGGGGTGCAGCCCAACACGGCGCTTTTCCGCCATTATTTCTCCCCTTGGATCCAGCCGGGAGGTGCTGTCTCTGGATGCATCACCTGGATCCCAAGATCCAAGGGGGCGTACCCGGACGGTGCCGTGAAGGAGAGGTGGGATGAATGGCGTGGCCGGTGGTGCTGGATTGAAGACGAAGACCCGCCAAAATTCTGCAAGGCCTGCCGAGTGCCGCCGGTCCGTGGCAGTGATTAGAGCGATGTCGATGTCGCCGACGGGAGGCTCACTGTCGCCACTACCAGGATTCTCCGGCTCACCTATGTTGGACTCACCCTTGAGATGATCGGGGCGGACTTTATTCGCCGTCGGATCGCCCCGTTGCACAACAAGGGGAAGCCAGCCTGGCTCTTTACGAATTCGGTAGACATTATGCGGCTCCGTCCTGGCCATGACCACAATTTCACGGTGATGGCACATGCCCATTTCTGCCAGCGGCTTTTCCAGCTTGATGTGGGTCGTGATGGCGAGGTCGAACGGACTAGCAAGGCCGCGAGGGCTGCCGCAAAGGCGGCAAGGCCATCAAGGGGCCGTTTTTCAAGCTGCCAGCGGGTGTGGTCCCGTTGTGCAATAATTCACGCTGGTCCGAGATCATCGCTATGATGCCGGACTATAACGCACACGGCCCTGTCCCGAGCTGGAAGGAGCCGGCGGACGCGGATGTGCAGCAATTCTTTGACTCCCTGGTTAAGGTGTATGTCAATGCTAACGCCGAGCGGTGGCTTGTCATGGACACCACCCAGGCAGAGCTGGACTACATTGCCACTAGGGCGAGGGAGGCGCAGCTTGTCATGGAGGCCGGCAGTGCCGGGGGTGTGGAGGACAAGGCCGCAACGACTGCGGAGGAGGAGGAGCTCACCCGATGGGCGGCGGCCGCCGGGCAGGCTAGCAGCGCCGGCACTGGAGCTCCGCTTGTCGAAGATGCGGCCGACGAGTCGTCGGAGGAGGAGGACGTGGCGGCAGGCTCGACGCCAGCCAGGGGAAGAGGGCGAGTCCTGGGGCGGGCTAGTTCCGGCGAGCCGGTCCGGCCCGGCAGGGCTACGCGGCCTCAATTGACCCTGGAGGGGTCCGGGTGTCACACGAGGGCCACGACAGCGAAGAGGCTGACGAAGGCCACTGAGTAGAAGAAGGCAACAGCCCCTTTCCCATCTGGGCGCGCACAAACCCCGCCTTCTTTGCCTCCTTCGGCAGACATCGACTCGGATGTTGACGCGGAGCTCCCTTTTGATCTTGGGCCTCTCAGCCCGGAGAGGAAAAGGAAAGTGGTGGAAGAGGAGGGGATGGATGACGAGTAAGTACTCCGTTCCTTATTGCCATTTCCATTCGCCTGAATTGAGCCACTCATCTTGATCCATTTTTGCTTTTGCAGGGATGCAGAGACGCTGGTCCAGAGGGTGAAGAGGGCGAAGGCCTCGGCGAGCAGCCAACCCTCGGCTGGGGCTTCAGAGTCGCCGCTGGTGGTGTTGAGCAGCCCGGACAGCAGCCCCCGGCACAGCCCCCAGCATAAGTTTGTCACCCTCTTCTTACTCAACATGTGGTAGGTGTTCGATGCTATGGTGCTGACCTTGTCGGCTTTGTAGGAAGGGAGCGGCAGCAGGAGGAGCCGCAGAGGGCTACCCCCAACTCACCACCCCCATCGACTACGCCGCCGTGAGGGGCGTCCCCGGCATGGGCATCAAGCATGGAGCCTACACCCATGGAGGAAGAGGGGAACTTGGGCGCTGGTGACTCTGCCACGGCGCCAAATATTGGCGGGGAGGGGACTTCTGCTTCACGGCCTAGCACTGGTGAGTCACCTGTCCTCTGTCTCTGTTTTTCCCTCATTCTTTTTCTTGGCTTCATTGCTCCCATTACTGCCCAGGCCCTCCTTCAACAGATATGGAGGACGTGGATACTGTCAATGGGAATATTGCTGAGGAGGCCGACAGGATTGCCGCCGAGGAGGCTGCCAAGGACGCTGCTGAGGACACCACTGCGGGGGCCGCCAAGGCGACCGGCGAGGCTTCTGTCGAGGGCGCCAGCGGTGAGCCTGCCGGGAAGGCCGGCAAGGCCACAGCCGAGGAAGAGGTGGTTGATGATCAGCCTCCTTCCTCCACAACCTCGGGCCCCGGCAGATATCTGAAGGTGGGCGACGATCTTTTCGTCCATCTTCCAGGGGCGTCAAGTTCCCGAGCGCCCGCCGGAGGGGAAGTCCTCCACGGCGAAGTGCTCGCTGCCACCGGGCTCGAGGTGGTCGATGAACCGGGCGTCGGCGGCGATGGTTCTCCGGAAGAGCAGCTTTTTCGTGCCATGGGGGGCAATTTCCGAAAACTCCATGTGCTCTACCGTGCCCGTCTGGACAAGGTTAAGTCCGCGATGGCAGCGGTGGACAAGGCGGAGGTGGACTTCAAGGCGCGCGTTGCTGAGATGCAGGCCTGGTTCCACCAGACTCGCGAGGAGCAGAGGGCCTTCCAGGGGGAATTGGCCAAGCGCGATGTAGAGCTCACCATGAAGATGGCTGACATCGAGAAGGCCCAAGAAGAGGCAGTGAATTTGGATGCCGCGGCCGAGGCCGCCCGGAACCAACGTCAAGCCGCATTGGATTCCCAGGTAGAAGACCTCTCCGCGTGTGAGGCGAAGCATGCCGCAATGCTCCCTGGCAAGGATGAGGAGCTCGAGGCCCTTGTCGTGCGGCGGACTCGCGAGCTGGAGTAGAGGCACAAAGAGGCACTCGATGCCCAGGCTCTGGCCCATGTCGGCAAGGTGAAGGAGCTGGAGGTAGAGCGGGACGAGCTGAAGGAACAGGCCCTCAAGCTGTCCAACGAGAAGAGCACGCTCAACTGTGCCTTGGTAGAGGCGCAAGGAGCGGTCATCAGCAGGGCTGGGGAGCTCTCCGAAGCGCAAAACTCCATCAGAGAGCTCAAGCTGAAGCTGGAGAATCTCGAGAAGATATTGTCGGAGAGCACGGCTCGGGAGGAGACCTTGACCAGGAGCCTGTAGGAGAAGAAGCAGCTGCGGGCGAACGAGGCCGTCTCCCACCATGAATATGTGGCGGGCGAGAACAGATGGATCAGCCGCCTGGAGGACGTCGCCGGCACGGTCACCTCGCATTTGGCCATCATGGGGATGCCAAACGTGAGGTATGCTCCTGAGTACAGCGGGACCGTCAACGCCAAGCTGACCCAGTTCTTCGAGGGCATCCTTGGAGCCTTGGCTTCTCTTCACTCCAACAGGGTGGCCACATTGGCCGGGGAGGCCCGGCGACTTTGCCCGGGGGTCATGATCAAGGTCCTCACCAAGATGGCATACTGAAATCCCGACCTTGACTTCAAAGCCGCGATGGATAGCTTGCCGGATGGTACCGACCTCACAGTGCTCAAGGAGCGCACCAAGCCCGTCATCAGCTGCATCGACGAAATCAAGAGGGTGGAAGGCCAGCGCCGGGATTAGGCATCCCGTTCTTCTTCGCCGTTGCGGGTTCCCGACCAAGACAAGTTTTATCTTTAGTTAGAACCGCAGCAATGATATGATGTAACATAACTTTGAAATATTTTTGGGATTATGCATGCTATTTCCCTGTTTGTTTTCTCTTTGTACGTCCACCCTACGCTAGCTAGGTAGGCTTATCGGAGCGGAAACCCAGGGCGGCGTTTTGGGGACGGGTGCCCATTGGCCTGCCGGGTGTACGTGCTACCGGGTGAGCCACCTTACCACCCTTAACGCAGCCGCTCGAACTATCGAGTTTGACTCGAGTCAGAGTCGAGAGCCTTGCCAATTGCGGAAGGCAACCCTACCGTTTCCAACGCAACCATTTGAACCGCTGAGCAGACTCGAAACAGAACAAAGGCATTGCCGATTGGGAAGGGCCCCATTTGCGTACAGGTTTCTTTTTGTACAAAGAACGACAGCTCCGAGGATAATAACTTTATATAATAGAATGGAAATATCCGAGGTTCAATGTAACTTAGCTTCTGTTTGCAGCCATTCGAGCGCTGATCTTCCGGCCTCCTTCTTTCTCGGAGAGCCACGAAGACGAAAGAGTGTTGGGCTAACTGCTAGAGCCGATTCTCACAACTGCAGCCCCCTACCTGGCGCGCCAAAGATGTCGGCGTATTGGGAACGACACCTATGGGATCACAAGAACCCCTACTAAGGTTGCGGGGCGCAGGGTTGAGAGAAGAGCGGATCAAACAGATAGCACACTGTTCGTTTATCCAGGTTCGGGCCGCGAGGATGTGTAAAACCCTACTCCTGCTTTGGTGGATTGTATATTTGTGTTCGTCAGCTAGCTATGGGGCGTGAGGAGCTCCAAAAAGCCGAATCCTCCTCCTCGTCGCCTCGGGCCTCCTTTTATAGGGAAAAGTGGTTTCCACAGTGGCACACAGGAGGTGGAAAGGGTACAATGATGCGAGGTTATCCCTCGCATTACATGACAAGGCGCATTTAATGTGTCTTGCTTAGGTGTCCTTGCTTAATCGGGGACGGGGGAGAGAGTTGTCTCGTCCGTCGCCGCTCCTTCTTGTGTCGACACGCGCCCTGGCCAGCGATGCCTGAGATGCCATGTAGGTAGGCAGGCAGCTGAGGTGGCGCAATGGTGGGTCTTCATGAAGATCTGCATGTCGCCACGCAGGTGCCTGCTGATAACCCTCAACCGTAAGGGATCGAGATAGTCTTCGCGGGTAAGAATAACCCAATTTATAGATTCGACACACGGGGAGCCAAAGAGTATTTATAAGCTTTGACAGTTGAGTTGTCAATTCAACCGCACCTGAAATATACTTACTTGCAACAAAAGATAAGTGGTAACGGTGATATGATAGTGATGGTGGTAACAGCAAAAGTAAACAGCAAAAGTAAACAGCAAAAGTAACAACTAATAACCAGTAGGTTTAAAACACTGTAGGCTAGGGAAATGGATGGTTGGGCGCTGCATGGATGAGATATATCATGAATCTAACTTGGGGCAAGGCACACAGAAAAGTAATGATCATCTAGGCAAATATCAAACATTAGGCATGTATCCCACATGTAGTTGTACGTTCTTGCAATAAGAACGTGCACAACATCTTTTGTCCTACCATCCCGCTACGAACGGGGCAAAAAGGAACTTATGGAGATTAAGGTGCTCCTGTCAAAGAGCACCGGAACAAAGCAATAAACTCAATGGATACATGGAATCCTCAAATTATGGACCATCCCCTTTGGTGTCCCAAGCTGTCACTGTTGGGATCGCCGGTTCCGGACCGTAATAGGTGCAAACAACTCATAGATAGGATCAAGAACACAAATATATTCATGCAAACACATATGGTTCAGATCTGAAATCATGGCACTCGGGCCCTAAGTGACAAGCATTAAGAGCAACAAGTTGAAGCAAAGATGATAAAAACCATAGTAGATGATAGGCAACATGCCCCCAACAATCTGATAAACTATTACATGATCTAACTCATCCAATCCCTACCATCCCCTTTGCCTACAGCAGGGAATTACTCACACATGGAAGGAGAAGCCATGGAGGGAGGATGGAGTGGTGATGATGAGGACGATGGCGACGATCTCCCCTCTCCGGAGGCCAAATCAGCCTCCAGATTAGCCCTCCCGAAGAAGAACCGAGGGTGGCCGCGGCTCCGCGACGGAAACTGGGAAAACGACTTTTGTTCTGGGGTTTTCTCGTCACGGGGATAAATACGGGTCAAAGTAGGGCACCAGAGGGGGAAGGACCCGCCCAGGCGGCCTCCCGGCGCGACCAGGGGTGGGGCCGCTTGGGCAGGGCGCCTGGGCCCCCCCTGGCTGCCCTCTGGCCCATCTTCTGGCACAAGGGCCCTCCGGGTGCGTGGATTTTCTGTGATTTTTCGTGGAATTTTCTGAGACACCTAAAAATCCGTTTCCCTGCAGACAATAAAACCATACAGGCAGCTCTGCTGAAAACAGCGTCAGTCCGGGTTTGTTTAGTTCAAATCATGCAAGAATGAGGTCAAAACAATAGCAAAAGTGTTTGGAAAAGTAGATACGTTTGAGACATATCAACTCCCCCAAGCTTAGCATATTTCTTGTCCTCAAGCAATTCAGTTCAACGAACTGGACGCGACAAAGAAAACTTTGACAAACTCTTTTGCTTCATTAGATGTATATAAGCATGTACTACGAAAAGAGTCTAGCAAGTATTGAAACAATGCTGTGAGGACAATGCACGGAGCAATCCTTCTTTCAAGTGACCAATCACAAATAACCAAAAGTAAATAATATACTACTGAAAATCAAGACAAGATTACATTGCACATAGCTTGAACATACTATAGTGGTATCTCGCTAGCCTCCATGAATGAAGCAAAACATAAATGCAGAAACTCCTCCAGAGTTTTTAAAGGAGACTAGTACTAGGAATTTCTGAATAAATAATATCACAAGCATGCAGAAGACAATGTAATACTTTGGGACAATGCACATTACACTCAGAATGACAATTATGCTCTCCTAGTTGGTGCTTTGAAGAAAGAAGGTGGAGACTCTCGAACCGTGGAATTTGATGGCGAGCTTGAAAACCCATGGTTGGAAGCAAAGACTAAACATGTACCAGAGCTCTTGGTTTTGAAAACAAAGGTAAAAATGATTTTGAGAGGTGCATATTTCGTCAACGAATGTTAGTAGACAACCCAATTACTTCTCGAGCTGGACAAGTTTCGAGGAAGGGCTCCCGCACGAGGACGATCACATCCCCTTAATCTCCTTTGTTTATCACTGCCAAAAGTTTTCTGATTTCTCATGAACAAAGCGTGAAGGAGGGTTTGTTTGTTGTATTATCTTTTATGAGCCGGGCGCACTCATGCCAGTTCCTTCTCGTATTAGGGGTTTGCAGATTAGACATGCAATCCCGGGATAAAACTCGTCCAACTTAAAAAGATCATGAATTAACTACTACTTCCTCATGAGCTAAAACAGAGGCACAAAACAGGAGTAAATTTGAATAATTTCGAGATGGTACAAGAAAGTCTTCGTTAGGATGGTAGGTAAATACCACATAGGAAGGTATGGTGGACTCATATGGAATAACTGGTTTGAAAGGATTTGGATGCACAAGCAGAATTCCGCTTAGTACGAGCGAAGGTTAGCAAGAGACTGGGAAGCGACCAACTAGAGAGCAATAACGGTCATAATCATGCAGAGCGACAAAGCAACATTGAATCGGGCATGAAAGTGATATAACTATTCTGAACTCAAAGATCATCAAGGCAAAGCAAACTTTTTAGTCTTTAACATGTGTAAACATGTGCCAAGTCAATCCAAGAATTCTCCAAAGGGAAATACCACCTTAGTATACCAAACTATGAACAATGCAATGCATGTAAATCATTTCAATAACACATTATATACTCTAGCTATTTGAGACTAGCCACAAGGAAAGCATGAACCACTGGGAAAGCATTGTAAACATAGCACTATGTCGCTACAAGCTGGTCTCTAGATCATAAGTACAGGCATATCTACAAAAGTAGAAACAAGAAGAGTTCATACCGGTTTTCCTTGTTGCTTCCCTTCAGTCGAACTTCGTCATTACTGCCTCGTCACTTGCACGATCGAACGTAGGAAATATAAATAAATGCCATCACGGACTCGAGCTGAACTCTGAAAACAAAGCAAACTAAAGAGAGAAAGGAAATCTTTTTGGGTTATTTCAAAGGTTGAACGAAAGCAAAAGAAAGAGAAAATCTTTTTGTTGTGTTTGCAAAGAAATAAATAAAGAAGAACGGGCAAAAACTTCAAAAAGATCAAAGCGAACAGAAATAAAACGGATAATACAATGGAGAAGTGAGAAGGGCACGTACTCCCCCAAGCTTAGGCTTTTGGCCTAAGTTGGTAGTAGCTACTGCCCCCAAGAGCCTCCTGCTCCGGGGGGGTGCTGGTGAGTCCAAGGGTCGTAAAAGGATTCCGGCGCGTACACCGAACTCCTCGGATCCTCCCACGAAGAAGGGTCCATACTCCAAGCAGAGGAAGACCCTTCACCAAACTGGGTGACGGTCTCCCCCGGAAAAGGTGGTAACTCACCGTGCTCCTCCTCGTCGGGCACAACCCCCTCCATGGGGTTATGAAACTGATGCTGGACCATGAACTCACCGAACTGGATAACATCAAAGGACCATCCGTTCCTGTGAGAAAAATCAAACAAAAGAGGTGCAGGTAGACGGATCTTGCGTTCCGCGGTAGTTCCGAAACGCAAGATATAAACAAGGTTACCAAACTTAGAAGTCATGGTAACAAACTTATGCCTTTTCATAGCAGCAAGATCAAAACTTAAATAAGTAAAAGGCTTATCATCAGGGTGTGGGGTGCCTTTAAGATGTTCTAAGATGAGTGTGGCATAAACGCCACCAAATAAATCTCCCCTGTTACCGTTCATAGCAAGGCGTCGAGCAATTAAGGCACCCAAATTATAATCAAACCTCCCTGAGAGGGCGGTTGCCAGGATAGCAATATCCGGCGCAGAAGTGTTGCTCGTGTTGTCACGAGCTAATACCCCTCTAGCAACATAATACGCAAAATACCTGAGGTGAGGGAATATGATGCTGGATATTTTTGACCGATGTATATCCCTCGTACCCATGCTGCAGAGAGAGTTGAAGATGGTTTTCAGCTCAGAGGGCTGAGAGGTCATCTTCGCCGTCTGCCCAACGTTTGGCACACCTATTATTTCACAAAAAATTTCCAAGGGCATGGTCAAAAGATTATTGTAAATTTTAAACTCAATAGCACCAGTATCAAGGTTATATCTAAAACTGTTAATGAAACCGGAGGTGAGTTTTTGATACTGAGTAACATGGCACGTGACGAGCCGTGTCAGGCCTGCATTAGCACAAAGATTATAAAACTCATCCTTAATTCCCGCAGCTTCAAGGAATTCATCACATGGGAACATCATAGCACGTGCTGGACTTGTGTCTTCCAACAACTCTAGGGGCACATGATCTTCATTGTAGCTCACCCTAGCAGTCGAGGGTGAAGCTGCGGCTCTAGTAACTCGATCGGAGCGTGTGGGCTTCTTCTTCTCAAGCCACCCCTTTGCCCTTCCTAACAAACACATTTCTGAAATTTTTGACAAATTACAAAAACAAGGATTTAAACAAAGTGGGTTAAGGCAAACTACTCAACTCACTTACCTAAGGCATAAACTTGCATCAAAACTTGGAAAATAAATTTCTACACATGCATGCAAGCTCATCTATACAGCACCAAGAACTACTAAATACTCACAAATTAAACCACCAACCAAAAATCTAATTGGAGGGGTGGAGGAGTTACATACCAGGGAGTATTTGTTCAAAATCTCAGCTCGAATGATAGGCTGTAGACAGAGATCGAAAATCGCCTCCAAGAGCAGCAAGAACGCAAGAACAAGTGCAGAACTCGTGTTTTTGGAGAGAAAGAGAAAGAGAGGAAGAAGACTCACCTGGAGGGGGGTCCTGTGGGCCCCAGGCGCACTATGGGCGCGGCTAGGGGGCAGGCCGCGCCAGCTGGCCGCCTGGGCCACTGGTGGCCCCCCTGGTCAGCCCCAGGTGCCTCTGTGTCACTCCCGGCATGGAAATTTTTATTTTTATTTTTCTGGAATTTTTCTGAAAACTTCACAGTTGAAAATTTTTCGAAGTTCAAAAAGCTGCAAAACTCTCTGAAAACTTAAAGCAGTGATTAGTATTGTGAAGCTTCAAAAACATAAACACTTGGTACAGCAAGGAGAACAAAAGCTAAAACAAATGAAAACATAACAAGCTCAACTTTTTACCTATATAAAACATGCTCACTAGTAAGGTTGATCAAGTCTTACCAACAAACAGGCGATATATAGAGCAAAAAGTCTCACCTCTTACGAAGTGATCATTGTACCTTTACTTTAATGGACATTGTCCCCACCATAATAGTTTTGTATTTGTGGTGCACATGTAGTGGACAGTCCCATTCTCCAATCTTCACGGTCTCGATATTTTCTACAGAGTTGAGGCCATGCCTCTTGTCGGTCTTCTTTGGAAAATACACCGTGTGTTCTTTATCATTCACATTGAAGGTAACCTTTCCTTTATTGCAATCAATAATAGCACCTGCGGTGTTAAGAAAAGGTCTACCAAGAATAATGGACATGCTCCCATCCTCGGGCATGTCAAGCACGACAAAATCAGTAAGGATCAAACAATTAGCAACTTCTACGGGAACATCCTCACAAATACCTATCGGAACTGCGGTTGACTTGTCAGCCATCTGAAGAGATATCTGTAGGAATTAGTTTCTCTAAACAAAGCCTCTTGTAAAGAGAGAGAGGCATAACACTCACTCCTGCTCCAAGATCACATAAAACAGTTTTGACATAATTATTCTTTATGGAGCAAGGAATGGTGGGTATACCTGGATCACCAAGCTTCTCAGGAATCTTGCCACTGAAAGAGTAGTTAGCAAGCATAGTAGCTATTGCTTCATTAGGAATTTTTCTTTTATTAGTGACAATATCTTTCATATATTTTGAATAGGGAGGTAACTTAATAGCATCAGTCAAAGGGATTTGAAGAAAAAGCGGTTTCATCCACTCACAAAACTTATTGTAATGCTCTTCTTCTTTAGATTTGAGAGACTTACCTGCAAAGGGCATGGGTTTCTGTATCCATGGTTCTCTTTGCTTCCCATGTCTTATTGCGGCGAAGTCTTCTCTAGTGTACTTCTTGCGTTTGTCAGGTGCTTCTTCTTCTCGAACTTCAGGCGGATCATTCTTCTCATTATCCTTACCTTCAGGTTCGGCACCGTCTTCAGTCTCAGCATCGGAGGTAGATATACTGTTGGGATCAACAGCTGGCTCTTCACTTGTAATAGGATCATTGGAATTGTCAGCCTCCTTGTGTTTCTTCTTCTTCTTCTTTGGAGATCCAACAATTTCTTCTTCCTGCATTTGAGAATCTTGCTCGATTCTCCTCGGATGCCCCTCTGGATAGAGAGGATCTTGAGTGCTAGTTCCTCCTCGAGTCTTAATTCCGAAGGCCTGCAAATCATCTTTTTGGCATTGTTAGCAAGCAAATCTTTTTGCACATTAGAAATTTGTTCAAGCTGTGTTTGAACCATATGAAAATGCTTCACAAGACATTTAACATCATTAACTGTTCTACCTAGAACATCAAGCAAACTTTTGATAGCAAGGGAATTATCATGCAATTGACTTTGTATCCTCTCATTCAAATGACTTTGCTTCATAATGAAATTATCAAGCTCATCTACACATTGATCTGGAGGCTTACCATGAGGGATGTCACTTGCGTTGAAATCTAAAAGAGAGTGTACCTCTACCATAGGAGGGTGAGTGGTAGGCTCACACAACTTCTCAATAGGGGGTAGATTCTTCACGTCTTCAGTTTTAATACCCTTCTCTTTAATAGACTTCTTTGCTTCTCGCATATCTTCGGGGCTTAGAACAAACATGCCCCTCTTCTTTGGTGGTGGTGGTGGTTCAGGGACGGACCAATCTTCATGGTTTTTGGCAATCCTGCCCATCAATTCTTCTGCATCGTCCGGTGTTCTTTTCCTGAAAACACAACCAGCACAACTATCCAAATAGGACCTGGATTCATCAGTTAGACCAGCATAAAATATATCAATTAATTCATTCTTAGGGACTCCATGTCCTGGTCTAGCCCGGATCAGACTACAGTACCTCCCCCAAGCTTTAGGGAGGTGCTCATCCTGCAACTGTTTAAAGTTATAAATTCTTTGTAAAGCAGCATGTTGCATATGAGCAGGAAAGTACTTATCAACAAAAGAGTGAGCTAAGTCTTGAGGACTATTAATGGAACCACATGGTAATGCATCATACCACGTTTTAGCACCTTCCTTCAAAGAGAAAGGAAAAAGCTTAGTCACATAAAAGTTTCGTATATTTTCATCCGTGGTAAACAAGCCACCCAACTCAGTGAGTTTGGTCAGGTGTGCAATAGCATCATCATTTTCTCTGCCATAAAAGGGGTCAGCTTCAACCATAGATATAAGTGAAAGATCAACAGAGAAGTCATAATCAGGATCATTGATGCATATAGGAGATGTAGCAAATTCAGGATCAGGAACAGTCTTGTTCTTCAAGGAGTGTTTTTCAAGCAGCTTCTTAATAGCTTCAGGGTCAGAGCTGGCAAACTCTGTCAATTCCCTGCATAAATCATCATCAAGCATAATGTAATCATCATCAAGGAGTCTCTCCTTGAGTTTACTCAAATCAGGATAATCATAAGTTCCACCAATGGGGTAGCGAGTAACAGGAATTTCAATTCCAGATTTTTTTTGCAGCAGCAGCGATTTCTTTCTCAGGAGCATAACCAAGTGAACTAATATCATCAAGAGTAGTAGAAGCATCATCAAAAGTATCGGACATAGTAACAGATTCAGTAGAAGCATCATGTGGTGGTGGTGAGGCAAACTTACTCATAACAGAAGGTGAATCAAGTGTAGCACTAGTGTTCAGAACAGTACCTCTTCTTGTAGTGGATAGTAAGATCGGAACCTTGGGGTCTCCTTTCTTACACATAGCGGATGAAGTGCAGCAGGTAGGATACTTCAAGTAGACTTGTAAATATTGCTATGCTCCCCGGCAACGGCGCCAGAAAACGGTAATTGATAACCCTCAACCGTAAGGGATCGAGATAGTCTTCGCGAGTAAGAATAACCCAATTTATAGATTCGACACACGGGGAGCCAAAGAGTATTTATAAGCTTTGACAGTTGAGTTGTCAATTCAACCGCACCTGAAATATACTTACTTGCAACAAAAGATAAGTGGTAACGGTGATATGATAGTGATGGTGGTAACAACAAAAGTAAACAGCAAAAGTAACAACTAATAACCAGCAGGTTTAAAACACTGTAGGCTAGGGAGATGGATGGTTGGGCGCTGCATGGATGAGATATATCATGAATCTAACTTGGGGCAAGGCACACAGAAAAGTAATGATCATCTAGGCAAATATCAAACATTAGGAGTGTATCCCACAGGTAGTTGTACGTGCTTGCAATAAGAACTTGCACAACATCTTTTGTCCTACCATCCCGCTACGAACGGGGCCAAAAGGAACTTATGGAGATTAAGGTGCTCCTGTCAAAGAGCACCGGAACAAAGCAATAAACTCAATGGATACATGGAATCCTCAAATTATGGACCATCCCCTTTGGTGTCCCAAGCTGTCACTTTTGGGATCGCCGGTTCCGGACCGTAATAGGTGCAAACAACTCATAGATAGGATCAAGAACACAAATATATTCATGCAAACACATATGGTTCAGATCTGAAATCATGGCACTCGGGCCCTAGGTGACAAGCATTAAGAGCAAAAAGTTGAAGCAAAGATGATAAACACCATAGTAGATGATAGGCAACATGCCCCCAACAATCTGATAAACTATTACATGACCTAACTCATCCAATCCCTACCATCCCCTTTGCCTACAGCAGGGAATTACTCACACATGGAAGGATAAGCCATGGAGGGAGGATGGAGTGGTGATGATGATGACGATGGCGACGATCTCCCCTCTCCGGAGGCCAAATCAGCCTCCAGATTAGCCCTCCCGAAGAAGAACCGAGGGTGGCGGCAGCTCCGCGACGGAAACTGGGAAAACGACTTCTGTTCTGGGGTTTTCTCGTCACGGGGATAAATACGGGTCAAAGTAGGGCACCAGAGGGGGAAGGACCCGCCCAGGCGGCCTCCCGGCGCGGCCAGGGGTGGGGCCGCCTGGGCCCCCCCTGGCTGCCCTCTGGCCCATCTTCTGGCACAAGGGCCCTCCGGGTGCGTGGATTTTCTGTGATTTTTCGTGGAATTTTCTGAGACACCTAAAAATCCGTTTCCTTGCACACAATAAACCATACAGGCAGCTCTGCTGAAAACAGCGTCAGTCCGGGTTAGTTTAGTTCAAATCATGCAAGAATGAGGTCAAAACAATAGCAAAAGTGTTTGGAAAAGTAGATACGTTTGAGACGTATCACCTGCCCAGCTGGTTGGGTCGGCAGCTGCATAAGGCGGTGGGAGTTTAGTCGGCGTGGGCCTGATGGTGGCCCTGCGGATGTCCTCGGCAAGGGCCTTGCCGGGGCCCCGGCAAGGGTCTTGCCGCGGCGCTTGCTGCCATCCCCAGCAAGGTGCTTGCCGGAGGTCTTGTGGTCTTCCTTGGCTGGGATCCCGCCAAGGGTCGTCGTCTTCTTAGTGCGTATCTGATCTTGAATGTCTTCACAAAGATCTGCATGCCACTACGGGGATGTCTCCCGAATCCTTGTCCCATGGGGGCAGTGGACTCAAGGGTGATTTGTTCCGTAGGCGTGGGGCGAGTTGCCGCGGCAAGGGTCTTGCTGGGGCTGCTAAAGCCGGCCCCGGCAAGGATCTTGCCGGGGCTGCTAAAACTGGCTCCCCGCAAGGATCTTGCCGGGGGAACTCGCTTCGTCCCTTTGCTCTTTGTGGTCTTGTTCTTTGGTGTTGCTCCAGTTCCATCGAGCTTCGATCTCACCCTGGCTCACCTCCCTTGTCTTGCTTGGTGCGGCGGTTCCCGTGGCTCAGACTGCCCGTGCACAGTCATAGGGGTACAAAAAGTGTATCCCCCCTTTTTGTACACCGACAGAAGAGGGGTAAGAAACAATAAATATAAAGGAAATATTGCACCACAAGGCATAACATGGAAATACGCGGTACTACGTGTGACCTAATGCGGTATCGGGTGCTACTGGTGAAGGGGGGAAACATCCGAGAAAGAATTCCCGGTGTTTGACATTTTCAAACAGACGGACCATAGGGATAAAGTTGCATGTTTGCTATGCTAGGGATGTGTGGCTGACAAACGGATAGCGTATTCGGATTCGTCTCGTCGTTCTAAGCAACTTTCATATATAAATTATTTTCATCTGACATACGATTTAATTTATATGAATTATCAAAGTTTTAAACATATTCTAAATTGTTTTAGTTATGTTAATTTGAATTTAAAATAGTGCTGAAACCTTTTATACCTAGACTAAGCCAGCCATAGTCAATGACATGTGGGGTTAGTCAAAGCCCAGTCAACAGTTAGCAGAGTTGACCACTGACCTGTCAAACTTACAGGTGGGGCCCTACTGTAAGTGACTTAGTTTAGTTAACAGTTTTAATTAACATGTTAATTATTAAAAACATTTTCTTGGGGGGGCACATGTCAGTGGCTGAGGCTGCCCAGTCAGCTCAGTTGACTGGGTCAAACCCAATCAACTGGGGCCAGGAGACCCACGGGCAGCGACCCAGATGGGCCCTATGACCGGCCACCTCAGCGACGGCACCGGAGTAACACTGGCAAGCCTTTCTGTGGCGGTACTTCGCCGGACTTGGCCGGAATTTGGCTACGGGCACCAGGTCGGGGCGTGCTTGGGCTGGTTCAAACGGGCACGGCGCGACACATCGAGCAGTGGTAGTGGTTCAACCAGGGGCGACTGGAGTCGGCGCTGGCGGCAAGCGAAGGCGGTGGCCGGAGCTTGGTGAGCTCGGTTTCATCGGTAGGGGACACGGGAGGGCGAGCCAGCGGGTTCTAAGGCTTGCTGGGGGCTCACTGAGCATCGTGACGTGCTCGGGCGCGCCGTCCAGGTGTTGTAGCCATGGCGGCAGCACAGCCGGTGGCATGGAGCTAGCGGGTGCGACGACGGGTAGCTAGGGGCTCAGAGCGAGGCGCGGAGCGAGAGGGGAAGAAGTGGGGGCTCACCGCGAGTCAGACGGGGCCAGGTTAGAGCCTGGGGAAGAGCTTGAGGCGGCAATCGACGGAGGCGGCCACCGAACAGAGGCGGCGGGAATGGCATCGATGGCGAGGCTGTGGTGCAATCCCGGTGGATCTGACGCGCACAGATGATGTAGACGACATCGGGGGGTTCACCTGGACAATAGCTGGCGGCGCGGGGAGCTCGGTGGTAATGCAGACGAGCGGCGGCGGCGACGACAGTGCTCTGACGAGCGTGGGGAGGAGGGAGCGAGCGAGAGGGAGAGGCTGAGGGGAGGCGCTAGGGTTCAATGGGGGTCGCGGACATCGCCTTCTAGACGCAGGGGGCGACGGGGTGGCCGTGGGATGGCAAACGCGTGGCCATCTGCGCCATGGACGCGGGAGCGCTGTCCACCGCGGCTGTGAACAGGGGGAGGAAGGGGATGACCCAGCTAGTGGGCTGGGCCAGCCACTGTGCTAGCAGGCCTAAGTGCACAGTGCACTTAGGCCTTTAACATTTCTTTCTTTTCTTTCATCCATTTTCTTTTCTGTTTTTCTTTTTATTACTTTCTGTTTTCCTTTAAAACCAAAATCATTTGAGTTTTATAAAATATAACACTTGTTCCATAGTTAGTGTTGTAATCTAGGCTACTGTCACAAAAAGTTTGGCACATAAATAAAAGAGTTTGCATTTTTATAATTTTAAAAAGGTATTTAAATAATTGTTTTAGCCCCTGTTTTAATTATTATTGGGCATTTATTTACTTTCTAAAATGTTGATTTCTTCCCCCCAATTACTTTTGATTTATTTTTCACATCTAGAACATTTGATTTTTGACTTTTGAGAACTTTATTTATTTGACTTTGTTTTAAATTTGAAGATTTGAATCAGTTTGAATCAATGCGAGATTAGCAACAATAATTGAAGTGGCGTGGCACCATTAGTAGAGAATTATTGTAGCGTAATTATCCGGGCATCAAAATTCTCCTCCACTACAAGAAATCTCGTCCCGAGATTTAAGCGGTGGAGAAAGGGGGGAGTGCTCGTAGAGAAACCCTAACGAGTCTTCTCGGTCTTGGCTGCCCTCTCAAAGAGGTTGATCCCTTTCATTGATGTATTCATTTCTCTCCTTCAAGTCATCGTGATCACATCTTCATCCTTTCTTCGGGATCTCCATAGTCCTACGAACGGGACCAGGGGGAAAAACTCCGGAGGATCGCATGTCCACAAAACTAGGCATCTGACGGTGCACTCAATGGGAAATACACGAGGTACCCCACGAGTTGTATTTCAGTGAATTCGTTGAGTGCAATATACGATGGTACCAAAGTTTCTAATGGGTAGACAATCATTCGATGCCTAGACAGAAGATGGAATGGGTGCTTGAACAACGAGAATAACATGGTGTTCGATTCCAGGATGAATAATGGTATCAAATTTAGCTCGTGAATCACATAGGAAGCCAGGTGCAAAGGACACATTGGAATCCAGGTTGTAAAGAAGAGTCAGGTTTCGATCCAATGGACCTGTGGGTTATGGGCCCACCATGTGGATTTGAAAGTAGGAAGGGTGGTGACATCTTGCACAGCCGCGACAGGCAGGCATGTCAGTGGATAGCTTGTCAGCTATGTTGGCAACAATGTCGGTACCAAGGACGAGGAACGAAGAGAAACATGTTCCCGCTTGTTGAAACGAGGCAGACCAATAGGAAAAGTTCTCACCCACCGACAATATCGAAATGTTATCAATAATAGAATCAAGGTCGTACTGACAGAGTTGTACAACGAGGTGTTTACATAAGCAGAGAATTATTACTGCTTAGATTATACGTAGATCAAGGGAAGGTTAAACAAACAAATGGAAAGGAAGATTGGGATTACACGCAATTCTTAAGAGTATATCCATCCCATGGGCAAGAATAACATGGCATACAGGGTAGGAGAGCAAGTACCCAACCATTCAGATAAAGAGGCAAGGATTAATCAAGATGTTACCCATACAACGGTGTTTGGATAACTAACCAAGAAACATTTAGCATCACGCCTCCAATGTTCTTATTGATGAGTGGGGTATCTTAGTCATGCTTCGAGGTAGCAATGATATGGTGTTTCAATAAAGGGCCAGACTTTGGATACACAAATGATCCATGAGAAGCAACTTATAGAATAATTCTTACAATTTCCTCCTGGAAGAATGGTTATCCCTGCAAAAGAGATTATAATGATAGGTCCTCCAGCCAGGGGCGCTAGGCATGACATCATATTACTGAGTCATCAAAGGACCAATATTATAACTCCTGGAAAGTTGTCCCAACCATCATATGTGATCGAGATTCAGATCCGATTGGTGTCATGATACCCTGGACTCAGGATGTTCTAGAAGGAAATGTGCAACACAAACCGATGAAATGACATTGCAAGATTTTCGGGAAATGAACTATGGGAGTAGGTTCCCAAAACAATAGTTCATCATTAAACCAAGGAGAGGATGAGGCGGTGGCTGATGGGCTCAGCGACAATTCATCGAGAATTCCAACGGATGGATTTCGACAATAATGTGAACAAGAAGATGACACTTGTCAATTCAAAAGATATAATGTTGTATGCTCGAGGAAAAACAAACACCACTAATCATTAGGTGAAAGGTGTGCCCGAAATATGACCTTAGGTAGCAAGATCAATGTTAGAGTGACGATTCAATAACCAACAGTCTAAGAACGAACTATCGATCGTTAACTTCGAAGCAATAGAGTTGCTAGAAGTATGGAAATCAAGTAGCATCGTTAGCCTATTGGTATCCCGGTTAAAAACAACACGGGGACCAAGGAAGAATGGTGATGGTGAGAAGTATCATCATACCGAGAATTTCTAAGAGGTGGAGCAATCCCCACAACATTATTGACATAATAGACAATAATACTTCAAGGCAGAACACAACACTAGCTGGAGAGCAAGTTGTATTCATAATATGGACAAGTTCGCGATGAAAGGAAGTCAAGGGTGTTGTCAATGAATAGAAGTCCGCACAACATTCTTCGTCTTCTTCTTCTTCTTCTTCTTCTTCTTCTTCTTCTTCTTCTTCTTCTTCTTCTTCTTCTTCTTCTTCTTCTTCTTCTTCTACTTATTCTTCTTCTTCTTCTTCTTCTTCTTCTTCTTCTTCTTCTTCTTCTTCTTCTTCTTCTTCTTCTTCTTCTTCTTCTTCTTCTTCTTCTTCTTCTTCTTCTTCTTCTTCCTCTTCATCTTCTACTTCTTCTTCTTCTTCTTGAATTCCCACCTCATATCATGTATTCGTTGGAAGATTACCTAGAGCTACTTGAATTCCCACCTACTAATTCCCGAAACTTTCTGGTTACACAATCTGGTCTTGGGGATACAGGGGAAGCACAAATATCTCACCCAACTAACAATCCTTACATCCATCTGTATCCATCCGTCAACACATAACCAGACACCTTCGGAAACTGTGTACCTCAAACCTTCGAAAAGCATCCGCTATACTAACTATGCCAATACTCCTGAACTACCCCCCGAGTACTGGGTGATGTCGGGGTTATCTCACATGCATAGAAGAGTTTTCAATGTCGGCGACCTCTGGTATTCCGGAACTGTAACGATACAACTATGACTACAACGCCTCGAAGCTCAACTCCCTGCGACACTGCCACAACACCTAAATGACAGGAGGTACCAAGAACAATGGTCTCGTCACAAAGATATCGGAACGATCCCAACAATACATGCGTGATCGTAAATAAAGTTTTGTGAAAAAGAGGAGGGGGAAGTCAAAACATCTACGTCAAGAGTCCTCACCAGAGCGATGAAGGGGATAAGCAGTGAAAGAATTCCTACTCTCCGATATATATAATCCTAAGACTCAAAACCGTTTTTGTTTCTAGACTCAACATCGGCAGGAGTTCGATCAAGCAGGGGCTCCTAGGTCGGGGAAGGCTCTGATTACCAACTTGTAACGCCCAAGATGCGGCTATATCTCCTACGTGTCGAGGCACGACTTAGAGGCATAACCGCATTTTGGTATGATCACAAGAAGGGTCATCTTAACACATTCCCATGTAAATGAACAAGGAAGTAAATAGTTGGCTTACAATCGCCACGTCACACAATGATCAAATTATTCATACATCAATCAAAGTACACAGAAGGTGCGACTACGAACGGATCCAAGTATGCCCGATCGGCCCTAGTAGGAACCACTACTGATCATCGGGATATGTCCCGTACATACGCCCATGCTCTTCATTGAACTCCCATTGGAGCTCCTGGCCATCGTCTGCATCGAACTCAGTTGTATCTGCACCTGTTTGTGTAGTAAACCGTGAGTCACGAGGCTCAACAATCTTGTTCCCGGGTATCAAAACTACAAAAGCTTTTAGGTGGGGAGAAGTTATCAAGTGGGGTTGCAGCAAGCGCTAAGCATATATGTGGTGGCTAGCTTACGAACTTTCAGAGCGAGAAGATTATCTTTCATGTGAGCATCATTGAATTCTCAAGCCTATCTTAATGTCTATAAAGAAAGAGCTTGTTGGGAGGCAACCCAATTGTATTTTCTTTCTTTTTGCTTCTGTTTAGGAATAAATATTGCATCTATCTTCTGTTTAGATGTGGTTTTGTGTTTTAATTAGTGTTTGTGCCAAGTAGAACCTTTGGGAAGACTTGTGTGAAGTTTATGTGATCTTGCTGTAAAAAACAGAAACTTTAACACTCATGAGATTGGCTGTAATTTTTTACTGGAGAGTGCTTTTTAGTTGATTCTTTTTTCAGATAATTAATAGACAAATTCCTCAAGTTTACCAATTTATTTCAATATTTTTGGAGTTACAGAAGTATTCGAAAGTTATAGATTACTACAGACTCTTCTGTTTTTGATAGATTATATTTTTCGTGTGTTGTTTGCTTATTTTGATGAATCTATGAGTAGTATCGAGGGGTATGAATCATAGAGAAGTTGTAATACAGTAGGTTTAACACCAATATAAACAAAGAATGAGTTCATTACAGGACCTTTGAGTGGTGGTTTGTTTTCTTATACTAACGGAGCTCACGAGATTTTTGGCTAAGTTTTGTGTTGTGAAGTTTTCAAGTTTTGAGTATGGCTTTGATGGACTATGGAACAAAGAGTGGCAAGAGCCTAAGCTTGGGGATGACCAAGGCACCCCAAGGTAAAATTTAAGGACAACCAAAAGCCTAAGCTTGGGGATGCCCCGGGATGGCATCCCCTCTTTCGTCTTCATCTATCGGTAACTATAGTCGGGACTATATTTTTATTCACCACATGATATGTGTTTTTCTTGGAGCGTCATGTATGATTCGAGTCTTTGCTTTTTAGTTTGCCACAACCATCCTTGCTGGACACACCTTTTGAGAGAGATAAATATGGTTTAGAATTGATTAGAATACTCTATGTGCTTCACTTATATCTTTTGAGCTAGATAGTTTTGCTCTAGTGCTTCACTTATATCTTTTAGAGCACGGTGGTGGTTTTATTTTGTAGAAATTGTTGATCTCTCATGCTTCAATTATATCCTTTTGAGAGTCTTTTAGAACAGCATGGTAATGTGCTTGGGTTATGAAACTAGTCCTAATATGATAGGCATCCAAGATGATTATAGTAAAAACTTTCATATAAAGTGCATTGAATATGATGAGAAGTTTGATACTTGATGATTGTTTTGAGATATGAGGATGGTGATATTAGGGTCATGCTAGTAGAGTAGTTGTGAATATGAGAAATACTTGTGTTAAGGTTTGCAAGTCCCGTAGCATGCACGTATGGTAACCGTTGTGTGACAAATTTGAAGCATGAGGTATTTCATTGAGTGCCATGCTTTGTGTGGAGGTCGGGATCGCGTGATGGTTAACTCCTACCAACCCTTCCCCTAGGAGCATGCGTGTAGTACTTTGTTTTGATGACTTGTAGATTTTTGCAATAAGTATGTGAGTTCTTTATGACTAATGTTGGGTCCTTGGATTATACGCACTCTCACCCTTCCACCATTGCTAGCCTCTCTTGTACCGCGCAACTTTCGCCAGTACCATACACCCACCATATACCTTCCTCAAAACAGCCACCATACCTACCTATCATGGTATTTCCATAGCCATTCTGAGATATATTGCCATGCAACTTTCCACCGTTCCGTTTGCTATGACACGCTTCATCATTGTCATATTGCCATGCATGATCATGTAGTTGACATCGTATTCGTGGCTAGGCCACCATGCATAATTTTTCATACATGTCACTCTTGATTCATTGCACATCCCGGTACACCACCGGAGGCATTCATATAGAGTCATACCTTGTTCTAGTATCAAGTTGTAACATCGAGTTGTAAATCAATATAAGTGTGATGATCATCATTATTAGAGCATTGTCCCAAAGGAAAAAAAGAAAAAGAAAAAGAAGGAAAGGCCAAAGAAAAAAAAGGCCCAAAAAAGAAAAAGGAAAATAAGAAAAAGAAAAAAAGAAAAAAAGAAAAAAATAAAAAAATAAAAAAATAAAAAAGAAAAAAGAAAAGAAAAAGGGGACAATGCTATTATCTTTTTCCACACTTGTGCTTCAAAGTAGCACCATGATCTTCATGATAGAGAGTCTCTTGTTTAGTCACTTTCATATGCTAGTGGGAATTTTCATTATTGAACTTGGATTGTATATTCCAACGATGGGCTTCCTCAAATGCCCTAGGTCTTCGTGAGCAAGCAAGTTGGATACACACCCACTTAGTTTCTTTTGTTGAGATTTCATACATTTATAGCTCTAGTGCATCCGTTGCATGGCAATCCCCACTGACTCACATTGATATCTATTGATGGGCATCTCCATAGCCCATTGATACGCCTAGTTGATGTGAGACCATCTTCCTCTTTTTGTCTTCTCCACAACCACCACTCTATTCCACATAGTGCTATGTCCATGGCTCACGCTCATATATTGCGTGAAAGTTGAAAGAGTTTGAAAAAATTAAAGTATGAAACAAATGCTTGGCTGAAACCAGGGTTGTGCATGATTGGAGTATTTTGTGTGACGAAGATGGAGCATAGCCTAACTATATGATTTTGTAGGGATGAACTTTCTTTGGCCATGTTATTTTGAGAAGACATGATTGCTTTTATTAGTATGCTTGAAGTATTATTATTCTTATGTCAATATAGACTTTTATCTTGAATCTTTCGGATCTGAACAATCATGCCACAATAAAGAGAATTACATTGAGAATTATGTTAGTTAGCATTCCACATCAAAAATTCTGTTTTTGTCATTTACCTACTCGAGGACGAGCAAGAATTAAGCTTGGGGATGCTTGATACGTCTCCAACATATCCACAATTTTTTATTGTTCCATGCTATTATATTCTGTTTTGGATGTTTAATGGGCTTTATTATACACTTCTATATTATTTTAGGGACTAACCTACTAACCCAAGGCCCAGTGCAAATTGCTGTTTTTTTGCCAATTTTAGTGTTTCACAGAAAAGGGATATCAAACGGAGTCCAAATGGAATGAAACCTTTGGGAGAGTTATTTTTGGAACCGTATCTTCACAGAAGACTTGGAGTACATGCCAGGGAACGAGAGAGGCGTCCACGAGGGTCCAGGGCGTGCCCAGGGGGGAGGCCCCCCCCCCACCCTCGTGGGCCCC
Organism: Secale cereale; assembly: GCA_902687465.1. Lineage (NCBI taxonomy): Eukaryota > Viridiplantae > Streptophyta > Magnoliopsida > Poales > Poaceae > Secale > Secale cereale. The sequence goes on from LR738714.1 coordinate 409,548,608, forward strand.
TCTGGCTCCCCCGATGCCCTCCTTCCTCCTATATATATCCATGTACCCTGTAAACATCGAGGCAATAGAAAAAACCCTAATTCCACCGCCGCAACCTTCTGTTCCCGTGAGATCCCATCTTGGGGCCTGTTTCGGAGCTCCGCCGGAGGGGGGATCGATCACGGAGTGCTTCTACATCAACACCATAGCCTCACCAATGAGTTGTGAGTAGTTTACCTCAGACCTTCGGGTCCATAGTTATTAGCTAGATGGCTTCTTCTCTCTTTTTGGATCTCAATACAAAGTTCTCCTCGATCTTCGAGGAGATCTATTCGATTGAATCTTTTTGCAGTGTGTTTGTTGAGATTCGGTGAATTGTGGGTTTATGATCAAGATTATCTATGAACAATATTTGATTCTTTTCTGAAATCTTTTATGTATGATTATAATATCCTTGCAAGTCTCTTCAAATTATTGGTTTGGTTTGGCCTACTAGATCTATAGTTCTTGCAATGGGAGAATTGCTTGGCTTTGGGTTCAATCTTGTGGTGTCCTTTCCCAGTGACAGCAGAGGCAGCAAGGCACGTATTGTATTATTGCCATCGAGGATAAAAATATGGGGTTTATATCATATTGCTTGAGTTTATCCGTCTACATCATGTCATCTTACTTAAAGCATTACTCTGTTCTTATGGAGTAATTGTAGTAGATGCAGAATCGTTTCGGTCTACTTTTTATGGACGTGATGCCTATATATAATGATCATGCCTAGATATTCTCATAACTATGCACTTTTCTATCAATTGCTCGACAGTAATTTGTTCACCCACCGTAGAATTCTGCTATCATGAGAGAAGCCACTAGTGAAACCTATGGCCCCCGGGTCTATTCTCAACATATTAATCCTCCATCTACTTTACTTTGCTTTCTTTACTTTCTGTTCTTATACCAAAAATACCAAAAATATTATACTATCCTATCTATCATATCTCACTTTCGTAAGTGACCATGAAGGGATTGACAACCCCTTATCGCGTTGGCTGCGAAGTTCTTATTTGTTTGTGCAGGTGCGAGGGACTCGCGCGTGGTCTCCTATTGGATTGATACCTTGTTTCTCAAAAACTGAGGAAAATACTTACGCTACTGTGCCTCATCACCCTTTCCTCTTCGAGCGAATTCAACGCAACCTCGAGAAGTAGCAACAACTAGCAAAGCAAAGATAGAGGTGATATCAAGGAACAGTCATCTTGCCTGGGATCCCGCAAGTAAGAAGAACGAGTCCATGAAGAAGACAAACGGACATGGTCGAATGAATCCTCACAACTCCGGAATGAAACCGATGCTAACGAGAGAAGCAAACCGGAAAGAAACAAACAAAATGGTAAACACACAAGCATAAACATGGCATGATGCACAACCAAGGATGATGCATGTCCGGTTTAGATATGCATGGCATGGCAAAGTGCACAAACAAAACTACAAGTTAAGTCGAGCTCAATATGCAACGAGATGCATATTGATAAAACACCACATTCGATTAATTAGTTCGCTCTCACTTATAAACAAGACAAGATTTAAATGTTGTTTAACATGGAAAGAGGTGAAGCATGAGTAAACTACACTATTTAAGGAATTTAAATGGGGCCAGAAGTAACAAAGAACAACTCTGGAAAATCCCCACATGTCATTTAGCAATTTTAATGCAAACAACAAATTAAAACATTTTAAATGTTTTTATCATGATGCGAATGACATAAACAACTTTAATGCAATTTTATGAACAGTTGGCATTTAATATAAGATATGAGCATTTGTCGCCATGGCGGAAAGAAAGGGGTGCCATAGCGGCGAAAACGGAAATGGTGCCACGACAACGTTCCAATGATCCGACAACTCATTGAGATGCCCGTGCAAAAGAAGGGGCGAGAGCGTATAATGCAAAAGGTGGTGGGGTGATCCCGGTTACTGGGTTCCCACGGGTCGACGACAAAGCATACGAGGGTCGTGCACGAAACAAGTTGGTCACGGTGGAAACGCGAGCACCTCATACAACAAGCATTTGTCCACGGTGATTTTCTCGGCGGTATACCTTTGAAGCGTGCGTTTTGGGTGGTTAGAGTTCATTGAGGGAAGTAGTCATTCATGGACGTCGTGAAAGTAGTGGTACACGTTTCGTAGACGTTCGAGGTCGCGGCGAGGAACTTGACGTCCACGGGTAGACGGTAGTTGTATATTTCGGCGGTAGTCGAACTCGGCGACGGAAGCGGAACTTGGCGAATCCCCGTAGTCGTACACGTCGATGTAGTGGTACTTGCAGTCTCGACGACGGGGTCGTACACGTTTTCGTAGATGAACTTGACGGATCTGAGGGCTCCCGCCATCGTGGTACTAGTCGAAATCCACATCGGATGTAGTCGTACATTTTGAAGAGGAACTTGGCGCATCCTAGGGTCATTGTGTACTTGTCAGTCTATGTAGTTGGTCTTGTGGTCTTGCCATATCCGTGCGTAGAGGTACTTTCTGTTCCGTGTGGTCGAACTCGAGGTGTTCTTGGATCGGACTTGCGGCGTTCGATAGAAACATGGCAAGGTTCAGCTACTACCCCACGTCCATGACAAAAACGGAGCTCAGGCAGGGAGTCAAAGCAGCAAGCAGGGGCGCGTGTCGAGCAACTGAAGCAGTCAAAAGAAGTTACGGTGGTAGCTTGGCCCGAGACGACGGCGATGGAGGCGTCGGCCCCTGGTTCGAAGCAGAGGTGAGGCACTGGCCTCGGACGACCCTGGCGGCACCAGGAACTCCGGCCGGCGAGGGCGCTGCTTGGGGAGGCGGAGAGGAAGGCAGCAAGGACGGAGACGGGCATCGTGCCGAAGTTGCCGCCTGGTGGAGCTCGAACGATGGCGGGATGCCGAGCTTGAGGCCATGGCTGCGGGCTGGGCAGCCATGGCAAAGGAGGCCACGGATCGGGAGAGAGATGTTGTGATCGAGAGGGGATCGAGCGCGGGCGCAGCCTCCTGGCACTCTGGCTGTGTGGCGGCGGCGCACAGGGAGAGATGGGGATCGGGAGGAGAGTGCCAGCGAGCGAGGGGATAAGGAGAGGTCTAGGTGGGCTAGGGTTAGGAGGGAATGGATGGTCCTGCGGGGATGGGCCTTGCTGGGCTAGCTATTTCTCTCTCAAAACTATTTTTATTACAGAAAATAGAAAGGAAGAAACGAGAAGAAAATAAAAGGTTACAGAAAGAGTTAGGGCATGGGGATATTTTCTCGGACTCGCAAAAATGAGCTTGATCCAAGAAAAATAGGAATGAGCACGCGTGCGAAGTTGAATTCAAACTCATTTGAAATAATTCAAATGGTTTGAACTGGGACTAGGTTTCAGAAGTGTCCAAAAATGTTGAAAGTTTAGGAGGAGCCTCGGAAAATGATGAAAGAATTTATGACAAAGGTTGGAGACCAAACATGAAGTAGAAAAGACATGGGAAAATTTGCAAGTGTGTTACAGTAAATTCCAAACTAATGGAATATTTATAATAGCTCCATAATTATTAGGAGGATATGTTATAAAGAGAAATTACCATGTGAATTCCCTCGATTTAAATAGATCAAACGATCTATGCAATTTATTTAGGTGAGTTGCAAAGATTTGATGACATGATGACATGATGCAATACCAATTATGCTATGATGAAATGCAACAAGTAAAGCAAATCACACGGCGAAACTCAGAATACATGGAAGGCATCTGGAGCATCGGTATTAGGGAGTCACAACTCTCCCACACTAACAGAGGATCTCGACCCGAGATCCTAGGAATGGCACCAGAGAGAAACAGAAAAGGTAGAGGTAAAGCAAAGTTGCTTCTCCGACAAACGAGTGAAACCACGAACCTTGAGAGGTTGAACAAATTGAAAGAAAGAATACAACAGAGATGAACGAGATTGTGACCAGTCTGTTGGACAAGAGGAACAAGGAACATTACGAGAACCTTGTAGGTTCAAAGACATGAAACATGAGCTTAACAAATCAAAAGACGGTGAAACCGCAACGGTATAACAAGATAGCCAAGGAACAAGAATGATAGAATTTTAACAGCACTCCACTGAAAAGGGAGGCAAAACTTGATAAGATGAGAGAACTTGAATGGAGGACATGACACTCCTGACAACTAGTCCAGAAAGGAAAAGAACATGATCTTGTCAAAACAATGTGATGGGACGAAGAGATCAATATCACAATGCCTTCAGTACGAAAGAATAGGAGTTAGATCGTTGAAAATCAAAGAATGGAGGAGAGAACGACACTTCTACCACAATTGAATTTGAAAAGCATCCTGACAATGAAGGATTGAACTAAGTTGTTGGAGGAATCAACAATCAAATGATATACTCCTCGTGGACTTATGAAAACATCTCAAAATTGTGAGGTGACACCCGACCACTAACGGAGAACATTTGATTGGATTGAGATCAACAAGGAGACGACAAATTTCTTTCACCGAGAGGATAAATGGAGAACTTGGGTCATTTATAAGCACCACAATAGCAACACACCCAATGGAAGGCTCTAGGTGAAATCTATACCAAGATACTCCAACGAAGAAATTGAAGGTTGAAAAGATCTCATGAACGAAGAATATGATGGGTTTAAATATCTCATTCCTTACAACTTGTGAATCATGAAACATGAAGGAAAATTGTCAAGAATGACATAACACCGCCTCAAAAGATAAGGTAGAAATAATTGCACTTCGGAATGCAAGAAGAAGAATACATGAGCTCCTTCAACAAGAATCTTGAAGAACATTTAGAGGATGAATTAAATCATAATGAACCACCATGATGAACCCCGGTAACAAAAGGGATGAGAAGTGAAGGATGAAAAAAAAAATATTGAAGCCTTTCAATGATTTAGATGGATCTTTGTGATGAGAAAATTGAGAGAGCTTAGAACACCGGGAGACAAGACGAACAACTTGAAACCTAGAATTTATTCCTCCTGAACAAACTCTGAAGGAAGGGATTAATCACTTGGATGAAACAAGAATAAGAATTATGTTACGCATATCCTTCACCAATTTAAATTGATGAGAAACATTGGATTTGGCATACTACCTGTTCACGTTGAAAATTATTAAAGAGAGATATAGCGCAAACTTGAGAAAAGTCTTCATGAACCACCATTAGGATTTGTCAGGGATATTACTAGCACGTATAAACCGGCTTGGAAGGTCCGGATTACACTAACAAGATTGTATCATTACAAGCATGGTAGAATATGTACAAGAGATTACAGCCCATAGAGGTTTAGGGCCCATGTATAAGGCCCACGGTCTGTAAACCGTCATGTCATGTAAACTTGGGATGTAAGATAGAAGGAGTAGAGACCAAGACGGACACGTTTATGAGCGGCCTCGGGACTCTGTGAACCGGACCGGGCGTCGCCTCTTATATAAAGGGACGATCCGGCGATGGTTTGAGGACAAGAAACAACAGCTCGAGAGACAGGCAAGCGATTCGCTCCCTGTTCATCGACGCACAAGCAATACCACACCAAACTAGACGTAGGATTTTACCTTCATCGAAGGGGCCGAACTAGTATAAAAATCCATGTGTCCTTTGTCCGCATTAACCTCTTCAAGCTAACCCGTGCGATGGCCTCACACCTAAGTCCCCTAACCTGGACATCTGCCGTGCTAATTCCACGACAGTTGGCGCCCACCGTGGGGCTATCGCACGACGGTTTCGAGTTCTCGAAGGGCAGCTTTGAAGGACTCAAGGGTTACGCAGTTGGCCGGATGACCAGGAGTCGTCGCGGCCGGATCTACATCGATGATGCAGGCTGGGGCTCAGAGGTTGATTCAATCGAATACGGCTACCGGATCCCCTTCGGCGGCATCCACGTCTTCATTGGCAAAATCGGCGAACCGGGACCTGGGCCGGACATCTTCCCCAACATCGTCGAGCCGGCTCAGCGTGCGAGATCGGCCCGGATTCAGCCCTCCGTGAAGCGTGTTTTCGTTGGAGCAGTACATGGAGTCCAAGCGAGGACGGATCGGATTCTGGTGGCAAGACAGTTGTCTACTCTGACGATGAATCTTCATCCGGAGAGACCGAATCTTTGTATTTGTTGCAGGACGGCCGATCTGAGGGTGTGTCCGATGGCGATAGTATTCCGGACCCCTTTGATCCGCCAAACTGGGTGGCTGTTTTCATGGCCGGATCACAGTCTGCGCAGCAGCCCTCGGTGACCAGGGCGTTCACTGCAGAGGCAGCGGGAACCGGGGCAAGCAACCAAACTACGTCGCCTTCTGACGTCTTGTCCACCTTGGTCGGAAATTTGACAGCACTCGCAACAGCAGAGGTGGCCCTTGCTGACAAGGCGCAGCACGATGCAGAGATCCTTCAGTTGAAGGGCCGGATTGAGCGGGCTAAACGGGATCTGGATGCGGAGAAGGCCAGGATGGCTGCAAGGCAGGCAGAGCTAGACTCCCAAGCTTTCTGGCTCAGGGTGGATCAGAATTATGCGCAGGAGGTAATGTACAGAAGACAGCAAACTCGTCTACCGCCGGTTTATGAGGCAAGGAATCTCTTTGGCACACCAGGAGCGGGAGCCAGCAATCACCCAGAGGTAAACCGGGGAGGAGCCCCGGGGACTCGCGCGTCGGTTCAGCCACCGACCGCAGAGCGAAACCACCAAGTTGTGCCAACGCCGCACGTCCCCACCCCTCCCAGCCATTATTCTAACCCGTTGGACAACATTTTCGCCGCCGCTTCACGACTGGCCGCTTTACCCATTGAGGGGACATCCCCCACGACGATGGAAGCACGCCGGGGTAAGGAATTGCTAGGCATGGCGCTGACATAGCAGCAAGCGTACTCTTATAGCAGGGAGAGGATCCATTCAACCCCCCGCCCAAGCCGGAGTTACACTAGGCACTGGGATGAACCGGCGGTGTCTAGCAGCGAGCGGAGACGTCACTGTCACAGGCACGATAATCCGGCGGGAGCAGAAGCACACGCCCAAGAGGCCATAAATCGGGCCAGACATACTGCCCGCGAGGACAACCGTCAAACGACGCCGGTTCACCCAACCACAGCAGAAACGGGAGTCACGGCAAGTTCCTTTGGAGTACAGTGTCTCATCCCCGCTTTACGAAGCGTGAAATTACCCAAAGACTTCAAAGGCCCGCGCAAGGTACCCAACTACACAGCGGATCTGGCTCCAGAGGCGTGGGTTGAAAGTTATGAGATGGCTATGGAGATGCTTGATGTGGACGAAGCGGCAATCGCCAAGTACTTTACCATGATGCTTGAGGGTACAGCCTGGACATGGTTAAAGGGCCTACCACCTAACTCCATTGGATCCAGGGGTGAGTTGCGTCGCCAGTTTATCAAAAATTTCAAAGACACGTGCAAGCAGCCAATGTCGGTGGTAGACTAAGCAGCATGTGTTCAAGGAGAGCAGGAACCCACGAGCAGCTGGGTGCGGCGAGTATCAGAAATCCTGCACTCTTCCAATAGCATCAACCCTAGTACGGCGATAGTGACATTGGAAAACAATTGCCGGTTTGAGTCTCTGAAGCTGAAGTTAGGACGGCTCAAGCACGATTGCAATGACATGGGAACACTCATGAGCACTCTGGTGAAATATGGGGATTCTGATAACACCAAGTACCTAGACGCAGACGGAGACAAGTCCGGAAAAGCGAACAAGGCCGGTAAACCGGCGCAAGCTAATCCGGTAGGAACGGGTTACAATGGTAAGCGAAAAGTGGAGGGCGGTTCCGATTTTAGGGCCAATACTAACGTTCAGGGAAACGGGCAGCGCCGCAAAGGTAAACCACCTCCGTATGGCAAAGGGCTATCCTTCAATCTAGATCAACACTTAAACGCGCCTTTCCCTAAACACAGTACGGAGGGAAACCCGTCTAAGCATGCGTGGAAGGACTGCCGGATCATGATAGAGGCCATGAAACAAGCCAGATATAATCACGGGCCTCCCGGCGGCGGCTCAAGTTCCGGTTTTCAGGGTCCGGGTTACCAGGGTAATGGTTCCGGACCAGGATATCACGGCGGTAACAATAACTACAACAGCAACGGTCAGCATCAACATAACCAGCAACATGGTCAGGGTGGTTACAATAACCAAGGCAATCAGCAGCGCCAACAGCAGCAGCAATCTAGATATCAGAGTAATCCGAAGGAGCTAAGCAGTGGACAGTATCATGTTTTCACCACAAGTTTGTGCAAGAGAGATCAAAAGGTTCTGAAGCGGGCAGTACACGTAGTTGAACCGGCGACGCCACGTTTTTTGCGTTGGTCGGAACAACCTATTGTGTGGAGCAGAGAGGATCACCCGCCACGGGTTGATAATCCGGGCCAGTTGGCCCTAGTGGTGGCACCACACGTGGGTGGCTACAAGTTCACAAAGGTACTCATGGACGGCGGCAGCAGTATTAATATCTTGTACTATGAGACTTTCCGGCGTATGGGGTTGACAGATAAGAAGTTGAGACAGTCCAACACAGTATTCCATGGAGTGGTGCCAGGTAAATCGGCTTACCCAGTTGGGAAAATTGATCTGGAAGTCACCTTTGGGGATGAGCAGGATTCTAGGTCAGAGACAGTGACCTTTGAGGTCGTAAAGATCAGGAGCCCGTATCACGCTCTATTTGGGAGGCCGGTTTACGCCAAGTTCATGGCTAGACTGTGCTATGTTTATTTGCAGCTCAAGATTCCGGGTCACAAGGGAACCATCATGGTTCATGGAAGTCGCAAGATTGCATTGGAATGCGAGGAAGGAGACGCAGCTTATGCAGAAGCAGTGTGTGCTACGGAGGAGTTGAAATTCTACAAAGACAATGTTGATCCGGCGGATATGTCCCCGTTAAAGAAGCCAACCACAGAGCATGATCCGGCGTTGAAGTTTAAATCGGCAGAGGAAACTAAGCAGATTGACTTTGTGCCAGGAGACTCATCCAAGCAGTTCACTATCAGTGCTAACCTAGACCCCAAATAGGAAAGCGTGCTCATCGAGTTCATCCGTGAGAACCGGGATATCTTTGCATGGAATCCTTCTGACATGCCAGGTATACCGAGGGAACTCACTGAGCACAGTCCTAATATTGATCCGAAGTTTAAACCAGTCAAGCAGTATTTGCGCCGCTTCAATGAAGAAAGGCGCAAGGCTATAGGTGAAGAAGTGGCCAGGCTTTTGGCCGCAGGATTCATAGTCGAAGTGTTTCATCTGGAGTGGTTGGCTAATCCGGTACTGGTGTGAAAGAAAAATGGAACGTGGAGGATGTGTGTGGATTACACAGACCTAAACAAGGCTTGCCCAACTGATCCTTTTGCTCCCCCCCCCCGTATTGATCAGATTATTGATGCTACGGCAGGATGTGAGCGGCTAAGTTTTTTGGATGCATATTCAGGGTATCATCAAATCAAGATGGCAGTTAAGGACCAGGAGAAGACAGCTTTCATAACTCCCTTTGGAGCCTTCTGCTATGTATCCATGCCTTTTGGGCTCAAGAGTGCCCAAGCAACTTATCAGCGTTGCGTGCAGAACTGTTTCAAAGGACAGATCGGAAAAAATGTCTATGCTTATGTTGATGACATTGTGGTGAAATCAAGGAAGGAGGAGACGCTAATAGAGGATTTAAAAGAAACCTTTGACAACCTCCAGATTTATAAGATGATGCTTAATCCGGAGAAGTGCGTCTTCGGTGTTCCAGCAGGCAAGCTCCTTGGATTCTTAGTATCAAACATAGGAATAGAGGCTAATCCGGAGAAGATCAAGGCGATCACATCCTTGACCAAACCGGCTTGTATCAATGATGTCTAGCGCATAGCAGGCCGGATTACAGCGTTGAGCCGATTCATCAGCCGTTTGGGAGAGAAGGCAATTCCGCTTTATCAGATGCTGAAAAAGACAGATCGGTTTGTATGGAGCGATGCTGCAAACGCTGCGTTTGAGGATTTGAAGCGGCAATTAGCAGAGCCGCCAGTTCTTGCTGCCCCTGTTGACAACGAGCCGCTACTGTTATACGTGTCCGCCAATGCCCGTACAGTTAGTGTGGCAATTGTGTTGGAACGCAAGGAAACAGGCAAAGAATATCCGGTTCAACGCCCGGTTTACTACATCAGTGAGGTTCTCATTGAGTCAAAGCAAAGGTATCCGCACTGGCAGAAGCTGGTATACGGCCTGTTCATGGCAAACCAGAAGCTGAAGCACTATTTCCAGGGCCACCCAATCACTGTTGTCAGCTCAGCTCCGTTGGGGGATATAATCCAGAACAGAGAAGCCACTGGCAGAGTGGCGAAGTGGGCCACTGAGCTTAGCCCACACGGATTGAAGTATGTACCCCGTACTGCTATTAAATCCCAAGCACTGGTAGATTTCATCAATGATTGGACAGAATTCCAAGCACCAAAGGATAAGCCGGATCATACATACTAGACTATTCACTTTGATGGTTCAAGGCAATTAGAAGGCTCGGGGGCTGGAGTCGCGTTAACTTCCCCACGAGGTGACAAGTTTTGTTATGTCCTCCGACTAATGTTCCCTTGCACTAACAATGCTGCTGAGTATGAAGCTCTCCTTCACGGCCTACGGATGGCTAAGGAGATGAACTTGAGCCGGGTCAAGTGCTTTGGTGATTCAGATCTAGTGGCACAACATGTGTCTGGCAAATGGGACTCTAAAGATCCGCTCATGGCAGCTTACATGCGAGAAGTTGAAGCGGTTGCAGGATATTTCAAAGGATATCAGGTGGACCACATAGACCGGCGGAAAAATGAAGCGGCCGATGCATTAAGTCGGCTGGGCTCTCAGCGTAAACCAGTTCCACCAAATACCTTCTTGGATGAATTACACAGTCCATCGGTACAGATACCATCGGAGGAGGATTTGGTTGTTCCTGATCCGGAAGCACAGCTAGTTGCAGCACTTCATGTTATTCCGGATTGGACACTCCCTTACTTGGCATACCTGAGCCGAGGAGAGTTGCCAGATGATGAGGTTGAGGCTAGGCAGATAATCCGGCGATCCAAATCTATGACCATCGTCAACGGAGAACTTCATCACCGCAGCGTTTCTAGGGAATTTCAGCGATGTGTATCTTCGGAAGAAGGCTGTGATATTCTTCGAGAGATACATGAAGGAGATTGTGGTCATCACGCCGGTTCAAAGTCATTGGTAGCCAAGGCCTTTCGTCATGGGTTCTACTGGTTAACGGCTCATGCTGATGCGGAGGATCTAGTCCGGAGATGCGATGCTTGTCAAAAAAATTCACGGCGTGCTCATGTTCCGGCGCAGGAGCTACGGATGATTCCAATTACTTGGCCGTTTGCAACCTGGGGGCTTGATATGGTTGGACCCTTTAAACGATCCCAAGATCAGAAAACCCACCGGTTGGTAGCAGTGGACAAGTTTACAAAGTGGATTGAGGCAGAGCCTGTCAGTAAGTGTGATGCGGCAACAACAGTTAAATTCATCAAAAAGGTAATTTTCCGGTTTGGCTTTCCACACAGCATCATTACTGATAATGGCACCAACTTATCTAAAGGAGATATGGAAGAGTTTTGCCAAAGGGAACATATTCGCATGGATGTATCTTCAGTATCTCACCATCAATCCAATGGTCAAGCTGAGAGAGCCAACCAAGATATCTTGAGAGGCATCAAGCCCCGGCTTATGGTTCCTTTGCAAAGAACACCAGGTTGCTGGGTTGAGGAGTTACCTTCTGTCCTCTGGAGCATCAACACTACACCTAACAGGTCTACAGGTTATACGCCCTTCTTCATGGTATATGGTGCTGAAGCGGTTCTCCCTAGTGACATCCGGCACGACTCACCACGGGTGGCAGCTTATGTTGAAGCGGCTAATTAGCAAGCAAGACAAGACAGCTTAGACCGGCTGGATGAGGAACGAGACACAGCAGCAGCACGATCAGCAATTTATCAACAAGACCTGCGCCGATATCACAGCCGCCGGGTTAAGACTAGGACGTTCCAGGAGGGGGATCTGGTGCTCTGGCTCATCCAAGACCAGACAGATATGCACAAGTTATCCCCACCTTGGGAAGGACCCTTTGTGGTCAGCAAGAACCTACACAACGGTTCATACTACCTGGTTGACGTTCGAGAGCATAAAGACTCACGTACAGCAGAGGAAGAGACGAAGTGGACGTGGAACATCGCTCTTCTGCAACCTTACTACACTTGAGCCATTGGCTCCGCTTCATGTATCCTGTACATATTATGATTAATAAATAAACCGGCGCCCCCGGTAAACCGGGGAATCAACCATCTTCTTCGAAAAGAGTATCATATGGGAGTTCGCTCAGGTGATATCCATCTAAAGTCTATTTCTCTTGATATATATCATTTTCATCAAGAAAACAATTTCTTTGATCTATATATTTTGATATGCAGGATAATTATTTATTAAGGGACCAAAGAGGGTTTGTCGCACAGCGCAACTCAAACATAGGTACCCGGCCTCCTAAACCGGCGCCCTTGATGCGTCAAGTATGGAGCCCGGCAGCTCGTAAAAAGCCATTGACAATCATCGAGTCGATCACCTAAAGTCAAGATCCCTCAGAGGACTTGAAACATTGGGTAGTATTGATGACAACGTCAATTTCAGAGCCTAAAGGCCGCTCATAAAAAGCTTGGAGCCTGGCAGCTCATAAAAAGCCTAGAGCCTTAAGGCCGCTCATAAAAAGCCTGGAGCCTGGCAGCTCGTAAAAAGCCTAGAGCCTAAAGGCCGCTCATAAAAATCCTGGAGCCTGGCAGCTCGTAAAAAGCCTAGAGCCTAAAGGCCGCTCATAAAAATCCTGGAGCCTGGCAGCTCGTAAAAAGCCTCGATTTCGAGCCTGGCAGCTCATAAAAAGCCTCGAATTTGGAGCCTGGCAGCTTGTAAAAAGCCTCGACTACATGGTCTTATTTACCAAAAAAGCTTTGTTTCTGTGATTTTACAAATTTTGTTTTAACCAATTCTATTGATCCGGGATTGGCCAACTGCAAAGTTGACCATATATCTGCAAAATTAAAAGTCTGGGTCATGAACACCAACATGAGTTAAAAGTCTGGGTCATGAACACCAGCATGAGTTAAAAGTCTGGGTCATGAACACCAGCATGAGTTAAAAGTCTGGGTCATGAACACCAGCATGAGCTAAACCGTTGTTCATTATAACCCGAATCAGTAATCAGGCAAAAGCCAAGTAAAAGAGCCAAGAGCCTCATAAGCATCTACGCTTTCAATTATGCCTACCGGATTAAGGACGTTAGGCACATTTAATCAGAGGTATGAGGTATCTTTGGTATAAAACAGTTATTCCTTTGATATATATATATATATATATATATATATATATATATATATATATATATATATATATATATATATATATATATATATATATATATCAGAGCAGTGTAATAGGTCCGGTGGTAAACCGCCAGGACATCTTTCTAGACTCATTTATGCAGGCACAGATAATATAAACGGATCAACCATGGCAAAACAAAGGATTAAATTGGCAGATGCCAAGTCAAGCTGTGACATCCAAATTGGGACAAAGATAATGTTTCAACTATCCTATTACAAGGCACCTGCAGGCCCGAATAGATTAAAGTTTTGGCAAAAGTGTTCAGCAACTACAAATTAAACCGGACAGTTTACGACTCTTCTTCACGCTATGAAGGCTGAGGGGCGACTTGTTCCGGGTCTTCTTCAGCTTCAGGAAGTGGCTGGAAATCAGGAATGCGCTAATCGATCTTGGAGAGTGCGCGGAAATACATTTCCTCATTAATAAGATCTGACGGATCAATATCTAGAGCGAAAGTATGGCCACGAACTGGTGGGATCAGATTTTCGGTATCGTAAACCGGCCGATCTACCCGCTCATTTTCTAAGTCATAGGCCGGATGATACCTTGTCAGATCCGCTTCATTAGCAAGCTTACTGGCAAGCGGGCGCATGTCCTTAGTCAGAACACGGAGGTCTTCTGCAGAAAAGTCTGACCCATCCTCTTTGTTGCTGGGACAGGCGTTCATAGCTTCAGCCGGATCAAAGTTAGGAACCCATGCTTTGGCCCGGGTCAGCGCCATAAGAGAACCAGCCCATGCAGCAGACTTCTTCACCTCCACCAAACGCACAGGCAGGACAGATAGCTTCTCCAAAGTGCCTTGGATGGTAGTTGGGGCAGGTTTATTATGGGACATCGCACTAATAACCCTTTGAGCGCCGGAATAAAGCTGCTCCACCAGGGTATAAGAAGCCTTGAGCTTCTTCCGGACATCATCTCCAAGATGAGTTATGCGCCTCCCTATGTATGTTTGTCGAGTTAAACCGGAGCGGAACAAAGATTGCAAGGATGAAAAACATATACAGATGGGTACTCACCAAAGATAGCAGAGGTCATGAGTTCTATTTGCTGTTTTAAACCGGTCAGCTCATGCGTAACTAGATTAAGGGTAGCTTCAGCGTCCTTTGCTCTTTTTTCAAGAGCACTCCTATGTACGTCCCATGTGGACCACTCCGCTTCAAAGTCCTTTTTCAACTTCTCCATGTTGGTCAAGGTAAGCAGAAGTTCTTCCTTGGCTTTGGCGGAGGCAGCTTCATTAACAGCCTATTCCGGAGTTCAGTTACCTCCGAAGCCCTCCGAGTCAAGTCAGCCTACAAGGAAATCAAACGAATTAGAAAGACAGATCAATCAAGTCTCAAGCATATAACAAGTCATACACTTGACACTTGGGGGCTAATGTGCAATTGAAGTAACGAACGATAAATTCAGACAAGTCCCAAGCGCATAAAACAAGTTATACCCCTGGCACTTGGGGGCTAATGTAAGTTCATTTTCAGATACAATGGAAGTCCCGGTTCACCTACAATGAAGCTAAACCGGCACTTGGGGGCTACTATGGCCGGAAGATAGGATTGCAAGAACACAAAACAGAGACAAGTAAAAGGAAAGAAAATCACCTCATACTTATCCTTCATCATGTTAACCAATCCAGCTTCATACTCACGGCTGGTAAAGAGCCGGTTCAGAAAACCGGAATGAAGTTCCTAGGCACTCAATTGGGCATAGCTGGATAAGTCTGTGCTCCACTTGCCTTTGTCTTGTTGAAGTTTTTCCTCCTTGGTAGTATGCCTGGCCAAGGTGACAGGCTCGGTGGGAGCAGTGAAGCCTAGCCCGGTTATCACAACATCTGCGGATGAGGCAGCGGTTGGTTGGAGGGGGACAGCGGTAGGCACCAGACTGACAGGAGCCGGGCTAGCCCGAGGAGGGCTAACCCGGACAGGGCTCGCCGGTTCAGCCGCATTATCATCTCTCGGAGCAGCAATGTCGTCATGATCCATAGGAATAGGGTCATCAAACTGAGCTTCAGGGTTATCTTCTGGAATGATAGCCGCTTCAGGGTCATCGGCCGGTTCAATGGCAGTAGTCTCAGCAGCCGTTTTGTTTGCTTTCGCCTTCTTGCTAGGCTTCGGCTTCCTGGTAAAGATCAAAGGAACAATGAGAATCATGAAGTTAAAAACACGAAGGTAAACCGGATGTTTGAGAAAGGGAATTACCCAGGTACGATCTTCAGCACGGGGACCTGCATAGCAGTTGACTCGCCGGAAAAGGACAAAGGAGCCTCCTGATAGTTAGGATCAGACGGTTTAATCGGTTTACGTATGAGGCCGGCTTTTGGATGAAAGAGAGTTGGAGAAAGTAAAACCTCGGAGCGACGCCTACGAGCCGGCGTAAGAGGTATTCTGGATGACTCCACCACATGGCCACTATGGCGCATGGTCCGGCATGCTTCATGCTGCTGTTTCTTCAAAAGAAAGTTGGGATCCAATTGAGCGTAAGGATGAGAAAAGCGATATTTCCGGGACACCCGGCGGATTTTGGGGGGCAGCGATTCTGAGTCAGAAGAGAGAGAAATTACCTCAACTCCCGCCGCTTTACTTCCTTCCGCCAGATCCTGTGGAAAGGAACTGTTAACATAAATTTAGACAAAGGGAGGTTCAAGTGTATAAGGTTTAATTCATACCTCCGAATCCGGATCATCCTCCTCAGGGTGTGAACCGGAGGCAGCAACAGCTTTCTTCTTCTTAATAGCATAAGTTTTATGGCGTGGTTTCCTGGTCGGTTTATCTTGAGATTTCCTCTTCCAGAAGGGATCGTTGGCCTGTGCAGAAGATAGGAAATAAATGCAAGATATTTGATATGGCCGGATTAAAACAAACAGGAAAAGATCGGGAAGGACTTACCGCTGGCGGTTTATTGGTTCCGCAGAACGGAGCTAAACTGGTCCGGCTGCACTCCTCCAAAGGGATGTTTAACATTTTCTTCGCGGACTAAGTGACTTCGTCTTCAGGAAGTATTATGTCAATTTGGCGCTGAGGATCATCCGGTTTGCCGGAGTATTCACACATCAGACCTGAGCGCCGGCTTAATGGAAGGATGCTCCAAGAGAGCCAACAGCGAACAAAGTCGACTCCGGTTAAGCCGTTGGCTACGAAGGCCCTGAGCTTAGAAAGCTGAGGGGCAAACCGGGCACGATCCGGGGCGCTGAGGCGTTGCGGCAAGGGGTGATCCGTCGCCAGGCGATAGGCGCGGTAACCCGGGAGCGGGTTCTCTCCTTCAGGTGAAGTGTCCCAACAATAGAACCATGTTTGGTTCCATTCTTTGGGGTGGCTGTGAAGGGAAGCATGAGGGAAACTCACATCCTTTCTCTTTTGGATACTGACGCCGCCCAACTCCTGATGCGGCCCGTCAGTAAACTCCGTGTGCCGGTTCAGATGAAAAAAGTCTCGGAAAAGGTCCACTGATGGTTCTTCTTGGAGATATGCTTCTGAGAAGACTTGGAAATTGCAGATGTTTGACATAGAATTTGGGCCTACATCCTGAGGGTGGAGTTGAAAGGCAGCTAGTACATCCCGGAAGAATTTTGAACCGAGAGGGCTGAACCCCCGGGCCAGATGATCAAAGAAAACTACAACTTCTCCCTCCTTAGGCGCAGGAGGGCATTCTCCTTCAGGAGCTCGCCAACGTAAAGTTTCCTTGGAGCCCAGGATGCCAATTGAGGCTGCTTTAACTAAGTCATCTTCCCTGATCCGGGAAGGAACCCAGTTGCAAGCGACGAACTGCTTGGCCATCGTTTGGAATAAGGAAGTGCTGAAAAGTACAGTGCAAAACCCGGTTTACCAATTGCTAAAGCATAAGCCGGAGCATTGTATAAAGTTATGGACCTAATTGTCGGTTTAAACAAGGGACTAATGGTATTAATAATCCGGAAGCAGATATGAGTGAGGCTGTTACTGGTTCATGATGACAGGAAAAGAAGAAGCTAAACCGCCAATTAAGGGATGCAGGCTTACATATAAACCGTCGGGAAAAGCATATGACGTACAGGTTATGGCTAAACCGGGGAGATGAGATACATATCTAAAATATGATAAAACAGTTTTTAGCAGAAAGACAAGGTAAACTTGGATCTAAGGCGCAAGGAAAAAGATGGAATAAATACAGGAAAGGCCGAAGAGGTTCTCTATAGATCAAATATAAACTGATAAACTAGAAGAACTAAAGACGTGAGGACGGAGCAAGAGCGCATGGATTCAGGTCGAATCTAAATAAAAGTTTGAATCTACAGTGAGGCTGACCTATGGGGATGAACAGCAAAAGCTTCAAGGTTTCATGGCGGAGTTACGGAAGAAACCCTAGATTGAGATCTACAGGGAAGAAGAAGGAATACCTAACGAAGTAGAGGGCGGCGGTGAAGTGCGCTGGTAACGTTCAGGGTGATGCAGCGGCCTGGCTTGAGGACGACGATGAGCTCGAAGAGCGGCGGCGGAGCTTCGAGCGATGGAGATGGAGGAAGACGAAGGCAGAAGGGGAAAAGAGGTATACCTCAGCGGTATTTATAAGCCAAAGGGATGAAAACGGTAAGCGCGGGAATTGAGGAGGCCAAAGATTGGATAAAGATTGAGTTGTCGCCTCGATTTTCGATGCGGCATTTAAGAAAGGTAACAGACAGATGTGAGCATTAAATGCGGAGATGACGTCACGACGGATTAAGGTGATTCCGGGGGATGACGTCATGGCCGGTTCATGAAATAAATAAGTTGCAGAAAGAAGATTTGTACAAGATTTAGAAGACTGACATGAACAAGTTCAAATCAATCTGGGGCCTAATGTCAGGGATATTACTAGCAGGTATAAACCGTCTAGGAAGGTCCGGATTACACTAACAAGATTGTATCATTACAAGCATGGTAGAATATGTACAAGAGGTTACAACCCATAGAGGTTTAGGGCCCATGTATAAGGCCCACGTTCTGTAAACCGTCATGTCATGTAAACTTGGGATGTAAGTTAGAAGGAGTAGAGACCGAGGCGGACACGTTTATGAGCCGCCCTCGGGACTCTGTGAACCGGACCGGGCGTCGCCTCTTATATAAAGGGACGATCCGGCGACGGTTTGAGGACAAGAAACAACAGCTCGAGAGACACGCAAGCGATTCACTCCCTGTTCATCGACTCACAAGCAATACCACACCAAACTAGACGTAGGCTTTTACCTTCATCGAAGGGGACGAACTAGTATAAAAATTCCTGTGTCCTTTGTCCGCTTTAACCTCTTCAAGCTAACCCGCGCGATGGCCTCACACCTAAGTCCCCTAACCCGGACATCTGCCGTGCTAATTCCACAACAAGATTGGAAAGAACGAATGAATTGTTATGATAAGAACGAAAGTGAAAATCTTAAACGAACCACCGTGAGAATTCAAAAATGAGAGAAGAAAAGAGAACGAATTGCCGGGAAGAATTAGAAAACGAACGAATAAAAATAATGAATTTCTGGGAAGAATTAGAACCAAATAGAGAACTTGATGAATTTTAGATACAAGAGAACGAAGAGATTGCGAACTGACTAGAGAATACTTCATAGAAGCACCAGAAGAATATGGGGACGAACGAAGAGGCATCAATTAAGAATAGTAGGAGGACGTAGTTGAAAAACTGAGAACAAAGAAATCTTCTGAAATGATGGCCTTTCGGAGGATCACAATGTAATAATTCATGAAATACTCTGGATGGGTAAGAAAAAAAAATATTGGCGATCGGAATAATTCGAGAGGATTGCATTAAGCTAGAAGCACGAATCTTCGAGAGAACGGTCAAGGATTGGAGAGAAACTCTTCTTCGGTTTTCATATGGCCAGAATGACGTTGAGAAATACCATGAAGAATTTGTGAGATACTCCGGAAAAATGAAAAGAGGAAAAGTTGAACCAATCATGAAAACAATTTGAAAGCGACACTACTAGGAAAAGGCCTACTAATGGCGCACCAGTTTTGCCTACTAATGGCGCACTACTGGTGCGCCATTAGTACCACGCCACTAGTATTTTTTACTAATGGTGCACCACTGGTGCGCCATTAGTATAGCCCAGGGTACGCCATTAGTATCTGGTATACTAATGGCGCACCACATGGAAGTGTGCCATTAGTAATAATTTTTTTTCGTTTTTTCCTTAATCTTTGGTCACTATGGCATAATCTCTGGTCAAATCGCACTCTACGGTCAAACTTCCCAGAAGGGCATCCATCCTCACACTACTCCAGCCTGAGCACGCTTAACTTCGCAGTTCTATCCAACCCCAGCACCAGCTCACTTCACAGGCACTTGTTGATATATCTATCATACCAATCCTATTAAACCTTCTTGATGTCTAGGGACTTCATTCATGTTCATGAGTATGATGAAATTTTGAAAAAATATTTCAAACTTCTCGGTCATATTATGTATCATATTTGAAAAAAAATTGAAAAAAAAATTCGAAATCAATTCTTTTTCTGTTACTAGTGGCGCACCTAGCAAATGGTGCGCCACTAGTAAGTTTGATTTTTGTCCCTCAAGATCTTAAAAGCCCCATAACTATTTTTCTATTAGGTTTTTGGAGATTTTGAAAATGTTTAACGGGGTTCGCCCAGTTAAATTCGGATGTAACTTTTCGAGTAGATGATTTTTCATATAAAAAACTTTTTAATCCGAGTTCGTATGCAAAAGTTATGGCCATTTTACAAATTCCAGAGATATTTTGCAAATAAAGTCGAAATTCATATGTGTAAACTTTCCCAACAAGTAGACCACATATCACATGGGAAACTTATTTTCTTTTATTTTTTTTACATTTCCATCATTTTCTTTTATTTTTTTTAAATTGGAAAAGGCGGTCCAGGGGGTGCAGTTGGTGAAATTTTGGGCCAAGTTAGTAATGGCGCACCGTGGGAGTGGTGCGCCATTAGTAGTTCAACTAGTAATGGCGCACCGTGGGAGTGGTGCACCATTACTAGTTCTCCCACGGTGCGCCATTACTAGTTTTGAAAAAAAATTGAAAAAATACTAGTGGCGCACCGTGGATGTGGTGCGCCATTACTAGTTGACTAGTAATGGCGCACTATCCACTGGTGCGCCATTAGTAGTTTTGAAAAAAAAATTGAAAACAAAAAGTAAAAAAATTTGAAAAAAAAATACTAGTGGCGCACCGTGGATG
This sequence comes from Secale cereale, assembly GCA_902687465.1. NCBI lineage: Eukaryota > Viridiplantae > Streptophyta > Magnoliopsida > Poales > Poaceae > Secale > Secale cereale. The sequence goes on from LR738714.1 coordinate 409,569,150, forward strand.
TGGTGCGCCATTACTAGTTTAACTACAAATGGCGCACTATCCACTGGTGCGCCATTAGTAGTTTTGAAACAAAAATGAAAAAAAAATTGTTACTAATGGCGCACCGTGGATGTGGTGCGCCATTAGTATTTGGACACTAATGGCGCACCAACACATGGTGCGCCATTAGTATATACTAATGGTGCACTGCATGTCTGGTGCGCCATTAGTGTCCATCCCATCTATAGCCCTTTTCCTAGTAGTGCGATCTTGGAGAAGGCATATGACTGATGGAATCCATTGTTATGTCACACTTTGAAAATAATTTGAGAATAACTCCGGAAAATTAGAAGAGTCGGGTAAGATCCTAGGAATAAACCTGTGGGTTAGGGCCCACTCAAAAGAAACACTGTTGAACAATTTTAAAAGGGAGATTGCACCGGTTGAATTAAATGGCTTAAATGAGGTAACAACCTCCAAACAGTTTCAACGGATCTAGAATAGAGTCACGATTTCCGGGATATCTTCAGCACTCCGAAAAAGAATTAAAGGGAGTTGAATAAATAAGAGAGACTTTGGATAAGAAATTCCAACATGGAAAGAATATGTGAAACAATAAAAGAGATATGATCAACACTGAAGCTTGAATTTAGTCAACCGGAGAAGAAACAAGAACGGAGAATGATAAACTTGAAGCTCATGAGCATCTTCGCGAGAAATCACCAGATAAACAACATGGAAGGAAGGAATGAAGAGGCTTCACATGAATATTATGGATACTTGATTAAGAATTCTAGCTCCATAAAGAAAAAGGGGTGGGAGGGTGGGGAAAACAAAGACAACTTGGGATGAATGAAACATACAACGTTGAGAAAAACCAAGAATTGGTCTGCACATATTGAAAGGATCGGGTTAACTTGAAGAGAAGTATGCCGGTTGAGAAGAATTTACATGACAATCTCGATGATCAAGAAGGACTAGCACTCCCATAGAAATATGAGAACATTGATTAGGAAAGGCATGGAATCAACACTTGACATCGAAGAAACTTGAATACCACAATCAAAACAAAACAAAGTATTTGGCATGCGGAAGAAGCCAGAACAAACATATGATAGATATTCCGTCCAAAGTTTTCATGATGAGGCCCCCCGGGCATGACGTTACAACAGACATTGCGTCCCGGAATCAGCATAGCCAAGGATTCTTTAAGACACAACAAGACCACTGTAAAATCGACCATGACAAGCAAATCACTAGACATTGAACCCCAACCTCATATCATGTATTCGTTGGAAGATTACCTAGAGCTACTTGAATTCCCACCTATTAATTCCCGAAATTTTATGGTTATGCAATCTGGTGTTGGGGATACAGGGGAAGCACAAATATCTCACCCAACTAACAATCCCTACATCCAGCTATATCCATCCGTCAACACATAACCAGGCACCTTCGGAAACCGTGTACCTCAGACCTTCGAAAAGCATTCGCTATACTAGCTGTGGCAATTCTCCCGAACTATCCCCCAGTACTGGTGACGTCGGGGTTATCGCACCACCAGACATGCATAGAAGAGTTTTTTATGTCGGCGACCTCTGGTATTTCGGAACTGTAACGATACAACTGTGATGACAACACCTCGGAGCTCAACTCCCCGGGACACTGCCACAACCCCTAAATGACAAGAGCCACCAAGAACAATGTTCTCGTCACAAAGATAGCAGAACGATCCCAACAATACATGCGTGATCCTAAAAAATATTAGTGAAAAAGAGGAGGGGGAAGTTAAAACTTCCACGTCAAGAGTCCTCACCAGAGCGATGAAGGGGGTAAGGAGTAAAAGAATTCCTACTCTCCGATATATATATAATCCTAAGACTCAAAACAATTTTTTGATTCTAGACTCAACATCGGCAGTGGTTCGATCAAGAAGGGGCTCCTAGGTTGGGGAAGGCTCTGATTACCAACTTTTAACACCCAAGATGCGGCTATATCTCCTACATGTCGAGGCACGACTTAGAGGCATAACCGCATTTTGGTATGATCGCGAGAAGGGTCATTTTCACACATTCCCATGTAAATGAACAAGGAAGTAAATTGTTGGCTTACAATCGCCACATCACACAATGATCAAATTATTCATACATCAATCAGAGTACACACAAGGTCTAACTATAGACGGATCCAATGAGAAGAAGATAACCGCCCAACTATGCCCGATCGGCCCTAGTAGGAACCACTACTGATCATCGGGGTATGTCACGTACATACGCCCACACTCTTCATCGACCTCCCATTGGAGCTCCTGGCCATCGCCTGCATTGAACTCAATTGTACCTGCACCTGTTTGTGTCGTAAACCGTGAGTCACGAGGATCAGCAGGGTATCAAAAATACCAAAGCTTTTAGGTGGGGAGAAGTTATCAAGTGGGGTTGCATCAAGCGCTAAGCATATATGTGGTGGCTAGCTTATGAACTTTCAGAGTGAGAAGAGAAGCTATGCCAACGATCATAAACTAGTCATGATCACTAGATGATCATGTCTACCTACGAGTCATTCAAAACCCAGCCATGTTCTCTACCCGAACTCCCTTGAAAAGAGACAATCATGGCTACTCACACAGGTAGTGTATTTTATTCAAGTTATCTACAACCGGATATTAACAAACCCCAATCCGCCACATAACCACGGGCACGACTTTCGAAAGATCATAACCCTGCAGGGGTGTCCCAACTTAGGCCATCACAAGCTCTCACGATCAGTAGAGGTAAATCCTCTTATCTTAGGGACAACCCAATCAGACTCGAAATCCCGATGCACAAGATATTTCGACAATTGTAAAACAAGTCCAGCAAGACCTCCCGACGTGCCGACACCCCGATAGGAGCTGCATGTATCTCGTCTCAGGTCAGGATCGGATAGGTCAAGCTACGGTTGAATACCAAATACCTCGGGTTTCCCCGAGGCGGCCCCGCAGGCTGCCCAGTTTGGACGAACACTCATGAGGAGCACTGGCCCGAGTTGTAAATTAAGTCCTCGGGTGCACCCTATGCAAGTTTAAGTTATTAGGCAAATCGTAAAACAAATGTTGGGCCTCACTGGAGGATTTTTATTCAAAGCGAACTATCAAGGGGGGCCCATAAACCCCAACCACGTTAGTAACGCAAAATCAAGGAACATAACACCGGTTTATCGGTTCTTAAGGCGGCATGAGTGGAACAAAACACTGAGCAAAAGGGCAAGCCTTCCACCCATTGCCAAATATATAGGTGCATTAATTAAGTATGATATACTGTGATATTCCAAAATATCCACGTTCCGACATGGAGCAATCTTCAACTTCACCTGCAACTAACAACGCTATAAGAGGGGCTGAGCAAAAGCATATCTTAGCCAAACAACGGTTTGCGATGAAGGTGGGTTAGAGGCATTCCATGGCAATGTGGGAGGCTGACAAACAAGTAGTGGGCAGCGCGACATAGCGATGGAGCAAGACAACTAGCAAAGCAAAGATAGAGGCGATATCAAGGAATATTTATCTTGCCCGGGATCCGACAAGGAAGAAGACCGAGTCCATGAAGAAGACAAATGGACGTAGTCAAACGAATCCTCACAACTTCGGAACGGAACTGAAGCTAACGAGAGAAGCAAATCGGAAAGAAACAAACAAAATCGTAAACACACAAGCATAAACATGGCATGGTGCACAACCAAGGATGATGCATGTCCGGTTTAAATATGCATGGCATGGTAAAGTGCACAAACAAAACTACAAGTTAAGTGGAGATCAATATGCAATGAGATGCATATTGAAAAAACACCACATTCAATTATTTAGTTTGCTCTCACTTATAAACAAGACAAGATTTAAATGTTGGTTAACATGGCAAGAGGTAAAGCATGAGTAAACTACACTATTTAAGCAATTTAAATGGGGTCGGAAGTAACAAACAACAACTCCGGAAAATCCCCACATGTCATTTAGCAATTTTAATGCAATCAACAAATTTAAACATTTGAAATGTTCTTATCATGATGCGGATGACATAAACAAGTTTTATGCAATTTATGAAAAGTTGGCATTTAACATAAGATATGAGCATTTGTCGCCATAGCGGCGAAAATGGAAACGGTGCCACGACAACGTTCCAATGATCCGACAACTCGTTGAGGTACCAGTGCAAAAGAAGGGGCGAGAGCATGTAATGAAAAAGGTGGTGGGGTGATCCCGGTTACCGGGTTCCCACGGGTCGATGATAAAGCATACGAGGGCCGTGCACGGAACAAGTCAGGCATGGTGCAAACACGAGCAACTCATACAACAAGCATTCATCCACGGTGATCGTTTCGGAGGTATACCTTTGCAGCGTGCGTTTTGGGGTGGTTCATTTTCATTGAGGGAAGTAGGCATTCACGGACGTCGTGGAAGTAGTGGTACATGTTTCGTAGATGTTCGGGGTCACGGCAAGGAACTTGACATCCACGGGTTGACGGTAGTTGTACATTTCAGCGAGAGTCAAACTCAGCGACGGAAGGTGAACTTGGTGAATCCCCGTAGTCGTACACGTCGATGTAGTGGTACTTGTGGTCTCGACGACGGGGTCGTACACATTTTCGTAGATGAACTTGACAGATCTGAGGGCTCCGGCCATCATGGTTCTAGTCGAAATACACATCGGATGTAGTCGTACATTTTGGGTCGTCGTGTACTTGTCGGTCTATGTAGTCGATCTTGGGATCTTGGCGTATCCATGCGTAGAGGTACTTGATGTTCCGTGTGGTCGAACTCGAGGTGTTCTTGGCGTCGGACTTGCGGCATTGGATAGAAACATGGCAAGGTTCAGCTGCTACCCCACATCCATGACAAAAACGGAGCTCATGGAGGGAGTCGAAGCAGCAAGCAGGGGCGCGTGTGGAGCAACAGCAGCAGTCAAAAGAAGCGGCGGTGGTAGCTTGGCCCGAAGACGACGGAGATAGAAAGTGATGTATATCGATTAGAGGGGGGTGAATAGGCGATTTTTATGAAACACTTCAAAACATGGAAGTTTCGAAGACAAACTATAGAACCGATCCTATTTATATGCAGCGGAAGGTAGACTACACTAGACAAGACATAGTCAAGTATTCAATGAAGTGAAAGCACAAAGACTAATAGCAGCTAGGAAGTATGGATCAGGATGGAAGATTGTATGAAGCCAATCAGAACAAGAAGTCACACAGTGAAGTCAAACACATATGGCAAGCAGGCAATGACTTCACAAAGAAAGACAGTAAGTAAGGAGAAGGAAAGGATAGAACTAGTAGCTCGGGGAAGACAGTGATTTGTTAGACCAGTTCCAGTTGCTGTAACAACTGTACGTCTGGTTAGGGAGGCTGAGATTTAACTCAGAAGATCGCGTCTTCACCTTATTCCCCTTGAGCTAAGGACACCTAGTCCTCGCCCAATCACTCTTGTAAGTCTTCAAGCTAGACTTCCAAACCTTCACAGACTTCGTTCACCGGCGATCCACAATGACTCTTGGATGCTCAGAACGCAACGCCTAACCGGCTAGAGGAAACACAGTCCTCAAGTGTAAAAAGTCTTCAGGTCACACAGACAGAAAGACTTCAGTGATGCCTAACATTCTTTGGCTCTGGGTGTTTGGGCTTTGTCCTTGAAAGGATCTCTCTCTCAAATGCTTCGGAGGTGGGTTGTTCTCAAATGACAAAAGCCGTGTAATAACTCTAAGCAGCCACCAATTTATGGTGTAGGGGGTGGGCTATTTATAGCCACTGGGCAACACGACCTGATTTGTCCGAAGTGACCCTAGGTCACTAAGGAACTGACACGTGTTCCAACGGTCAGATTTCAAACACACACGGCAACTTTACTTGGGCTACAAGTAAAGCTGACTCATCCAGCTCTGGATAAGATTTGCTCTCATTGTCTTCGCTCGAAGACATAGGATTTGGTTGAGCATTACTTCAGTCACTCTGACTTTGTTCACTTGGACCCCACTTAACAGTACAGTGGTTCCTATGACTCAACAAAGAGGAAAAGGAAACAACGAAACGTCTAAGTCTTCGCGCTCCATAGTCTTCACGCAATGTCTTCTCTCGTCATAGTCTTCAATATGAATATCTTCATATACCACCGTTGTCGTCAATGTCTTCATACATTTTTAGGGGTCATCTCCGGTAGGTAAACCGAATCAATGAGGGACTACTACCTGTGTTATCCTGCAATTCTCACAAACACATTAGTCCCTCAACCAGGTTTGTCGTCAATACTCCAAAACCAACCAGGGGTGGCACTAGATGCACTTACAATCTCCCCCTTTTTTGGTTATTAATGACAAACTGGTTGAAGATTTCAACGGGGATAAAAGTATGTGAAATTGTAAGAATAAAGGTATTGGCGTCATAAGTAGCAAAAGGCTCCCCCTGAAGATGTGCATATAATTAATTTTCTTTTGAATGCAAATGAACATGGTAGGTTGTACTTGTGGAGATCCTCTGTAACTTATGAAGACAAATCATCATGCATAATTGATATTTCGAATATAAAGATATGCATAATGAGAAATGGACGTCTGCAAAATGACTAAGTGCGGAATATATCGTAGCACATGCGGAATTTATCATCGCATTACAAAGTATCAGAAAACGTAGTAGACGACCATCAAGTTTAAGTGTTACAACTCAAAGAACCAAATGTAGCAAAAACGAGAGTTGTAAACACTAGGCAAAATATGATTCTCCCCCTTTTGTCAACTCATATGATTCTCCCCCTTTTGTCAGTAAGGACCAAAAAGGTTTGAAGACATATAGCCTCTAGCCCTCTACTCGTTCCCAGTAGGAGCAGGAGAAGATGCAGGGTCGGCGTTGGTGTTTGGCGGTGCAGAAGTAGTTGGTGCAGTGTCGACACGCGCTGAAGGAGGAGGTGGTAAGGTAGCATCATCTTGATCATCTATCACCCTGGCGTGCATCGTTGCAGCGGAGGAGGAATAGTCATAGTCTTCAAGAGATGGAGTTCGACGCAAAACAACATTCCTTGGGGGAGTGTGGCCAAACTTGAATCTCTCAGTGAAGCCATCGTCTTGAAGATCTGCTTCAGCACTCAGCAACGTCAAACTCTTCCATGACCTCCGACAGGTTTCATGAGCAACGAAGGCATTCTTGGTGGCAAGGTTGCGAATGCGATTGACGTCCACCAAGAGGCTTTCCATCTGACGCTTCAGCCAGTAGTGATGCTTATCCTGTTTCTGATGTAAGGCAACGAGAAGCTCTCGGTCATTGAGAACACAAGATCGCTTCCGAGGCCTTTGGGCAATGGTGCTCTCAGTAGCTTCAGTCTCTGCATGGCGAGGTAAGCGAGTATGGCAAGCCAGAGGATAAACACGAGTGACTGCTGGAACTCCTTCAATGTGCTGAGTGAAGCTTTGGTGATCAGCATTGTGAAGACAAACAGGCTCTTTGGCAGGCTCTTGGTATATGGCTTCAGCTGACATATCAACCTCTGGCAAGAATATGTGATGGTTGCGAGCAGAAGGCTGATAGTTGATAGCATAATGAAGCTTGATGAGGCGCATGATCCATGGAGCGTAGAACTTAAGGCCAAAGAGATCAGAGCCTGACACAACCAACTGCCTGATAAATAAGTGTTGAGCGTTGAAGCTGATGCCATTGAAGATATAGAAGACCAATGTCTTCATTGTGCCTTCAAGCTTGGCTGACGAAGAGTGTCCTTTGACAGGCCATAGAGTTCGCCTGATGATATTATATATAGTGTGTGGCAGATACTCAAGGTCTTCAACAAAGAACTCCTTTGGGTACTCAGCATCAAGTGGCAAGGGCTTCATCATGCTCAGCATTTGGCTCATGTTGGGCTTTGGCTTCTGAAAGATGCTCTCCAAAGCTTCGCTGTGTCGCTGACAACCAGGTTCATATAGTTCTCCTGGAGTGGGCAGGCCAGTTAGCTCAGTGAGGTCAAAAGCTTTGGCTTCATGATGGACATTGCCTGTCATCCACTCAAGGACCCATGTCTTCGGATCCCTGTTGTAGCCACGAATGTGGAGGGTTTCATATAATTGTAGAAGCAGCTCTTCATTCCAGTGCTCTTTGTCAGTCACAAAGTTTAGCAGGCCAGCATCACGGAAGCAATCAAGGGCTTCCTCAAGACAGGGCAATCCATTAATGGCTTCAGTGTCAAGACGCATATGAGGGAAAATGCGCCCTTGATCGTAGAGAACTCGTGAATAATAACTGTGTTGTTGATGGCTCCAGAACCTATCTGATGAAATCTTTGGTTTGGAGTAGGGGTTATTGGCGCTATCAAAGTAAGTGTTGTGCGCAATGAAGCCATTAGCATTGAAGGACCCTGGTGAAGTGGCAGTACCTGGGAACCTTGGCAGTCTTGGCTTGGGTTTCTGGACCTGAGGCCTGTGCTCGACGTGGTAATCAAATTGAGGACCAGCAGCAGGCGGACCAGCAGGCGGAGGAACTAGAATAGGCCATTTGACAGAGATGAGCTGGTCATATTTGTCGTATGCTTGCTCGATAGTATGTGGCCTTGGAGGCGGAACAGGAGATGTGGCATTTGCTTCGGGCTGCTGAGTGGCGTCAGGTGCAGCACTGGCTTCAGGTGCCATCACTTCAGGCACCATATTGACTTCAGGTGCCACATTAGCTTCAGCCATGACAATGTCATTGGCTTCAGTGGTGGTGTTGGTGACAGCCTCATAATTTGTAACCTCCACTTCAGGAGCTGGAGGGACGGACACGTTCTCCTCGAGAACAGGGGGTGTGGCAACACGTGCTTCTTCTTCTCTTGGTTGTTCTTCATCGGCTGATGCAACCGGAATATCTTCAGCCGCTTTGGCTTCAGACTCAGGGGGGTTCACAGTAGGAGAGGCTTCAGGAACAGATTGTTGCTCATCTCCTTCTGGAACACTGGAGGGATCAGCTTGAGGACTTGGTCCTTTGCGAAGCCTCGGAATGCTGGCGACGCTTTTGGAGATGGAGTTGGTTGGGCCTCAAAGTCTTCGTCTTCAAGCACCGAATTGGTGACTTGAGTAGGAGGAGTTACTGGTGTGTCTTCAACACGTGGGGATTCTTGTGGGTGATCAGCCCATGAGTCATCCTGAGCAATTAGCGTCAATGGACGACCAATGCTTATGCGTTCACTATTCATGAGAACAGGCGATGATACCACATTATACTCGATCTGAGGAAGGACTTCATCATCTTCAACATTGTCATGTGGACCAATGTCTTCAGCTGCGGTGGGGTCAACAGCTGGAATGTCTTCAGGAGCCTATGTGGGAGCAGGGTCATGAATAGTCAGACGATGTTTTTTGTATGCAGATGCTGGACGAGCAACAGAGATTGGCTCGACGACAAGGGGCTCTGAGGGAGCAGCCCGGACCTTCTTGATCTTGCGCTTCTTGGTGGGTGGAGCTTCATCAGTGGTGTTCTTGGTTTTACGCTTGCGCGCTTCACCTTCAGCCACCTTTTTCTTCTTAAGCTCTGAAGCAACTGTGGGGGCCTTAGGCTTCAAGCCCGTCATGCTGGCAGGGAAGACAATGCGAGGTTCTTCCTGCCTTGATTCTTTAGTTGGGGCCACAGTTGGCTTCTTCTTCTTTGCAGCCATCCCGGGGTCGATGCCAGGACGCCCAAGGGCCTTGCACTTCTCAGCTTCATTATAAGCTTGAACACACTTGGTAGCCAAGGCCTTGATGCGCTCACGAGAACCCTTAGATTCTTCACGCCTCTTGTGAAAGGCTTCCTTGAGCTCATGCATCATGACTTTGAAGTTCTGGATATCTTCGATGCTGAGCTTGGCCATATGCTTCTTGAACTGAGCCTTTTCATAATCAATCTTTTGCTTCAGCTCAACAATTCTTTGAGCAAGAGCTAGCTCAGAAGCAATGGCGCCGTTGAAAGAGACGCTTAGGCCGACTGGAAGTTGCAGATCATCAAAGCTGAGATTGGAGGTGTCAAACCACTCATCAATGAAGTTGTTCAATACTTCCACGTCAAAGAGGGGAAAATCATTGAAGATTTATGCATCTTGCTTGCTCCTTATCAATTGCTCAAGAGCGTCATCAGCTAGATCTTCATCACTTGATAGATCAATGGCTTCATTCGCGTTCTTCATAACAGCATCAGGAGTCATAGCTGGACTGGGGTTGTGCATGGGCTTCTTTTGTAGCTTCTTGCTCCTGGAGATGCGAGAATGCTCTTCAGATTGCACACTTGGTGTAGGTGGAGCAGTGGCCAAAGGCTTCACTCTTGAAGCTGTTGGTGGAGAGGTCTTCGAAGCCTTGGATTTCTTCTTCTTCTTTGGCTTCGGAGATGCAGGCGCTTCATCAGAATCAGCTCGTCTGTAGGTTGATCCACATCCGCCCCTTGAACCCTTATATGAGTGATGAGACCTTCTAAGTTGTAGAAGGGCCCAACCAGATTTGGTTCAGCTTCGCGTGTGCCATCGGCACGAGGTGCAGAGGGGCCAGGATTGAAGTATAAACCCCAAGTCTTCTTGTTTTCCTTGGCCGAGTTCTTGGCATACTGAAGATTGCGCTTGAACAGATTGTCGTCGCGACACCATAGCAGTGATGATGGGTCGGCATCTGCTGGTTGTGGCCCACGGACCATGCAAGGATAGAAGCCTTGAGCAATGGCTTCAGCTTGGGTCCTGGGAGGAAGATTTTTGTACAAAATGCCCCCCCATGGTCGCTTGGCATTCTTCTCAACATACTCTTGGGTCACAAACTTGTACTTGAACCACTGTTCTGCCCAATATCTTCGAATCCATCGGATTCGAGTTTTCCTCTAAGTGTAGTCCTCCTCTGGATCACTCTTGTACATTTCAATGAGGTCAGGAGGCAAATCTTTGGAGGTGTTTCCACGGCGCTGTCTGCCACCCTTCCTAACAGATTTCTCAGTTGCCATTGGGTTCAAACTGAAAGGCTTCAAACTGAAGGGCTTCAACACTGTCAAAGGCTTCTGTCTGCTGGTCAGACAGGAACTGGCTTCGGGAGAGTTGATGTGAAGCTGTAAGAATTCTGCAAATGAATGCAGACTATGAGAACCAAGGGATACTCCCACGGACATGTACCTGTGATAGCATTAGAGATGCGAGGAAAGGGGAAGAGGTCATATGCATTCTCAGAAGATTTTGAAGATAAATCAGTTTAGAAGACTTTGACCTCATAGCGCGAAGACATTCACTTATATGTTGAGAGTTGGTTCCAGATTTGTACGAATCCAAGAATAGGTACAAGTGAGGAATCTAACTACGTGTGAAGCATAAGTGAATATACTAGGCAAAGTATGAGATGCAGATAGGATAGATCCAAATATGTGGAGGCAGAAACTTCTTATGGTCAAAAAGATGAATCTATTGGATCAAGAAGATGGTAAAAAGAGAGTTTTAATTTACCACATGATGAACTTATAGACGGAGAAGAAGTGGATGCCGAGCAGTTCGATATTCCGTGCCCTAACTTGGCGACGGAGGACACCTATGGCGGCGGCGGAGAAGACGATGTCCGCGTCCGGCGTGAAGACGGCGTCGACGAGGTCGCGGCAGCGAAGCGCTTCGTCGTCGGCGTCGTCGTGAGCTAGCGGAGGCGCTAGGGTTGGTCGAGGTGGACAGGTGGTAGAAGATTTTTTGACCGTGATGGGATGGGAATTTATAAGGATGGGAGACGGCACAGCGCAATTACGCAGGTGCCCCTAGCGGTTCACATCTGAGGGACACGTGGCGGACATGTAACACATTGGGAGTTGTCCCACGATCCCACGCACGCCTGGACTGTCGGGGTGGTCGTTCCGGCTTCTTCGGGTTTCAGGCATAAAGGATTGAGCATTAAAAACAGATTTAAAGTTTGTCTCCGTATCTTCTGCTGACAAGGACGCAGAGAAGATATTCAACGGTTCCAACAGAATGCATATGATTTGGATAGATAGAGTTTGAGGTGAGAAAGCATAGAGAGGTTAGGGTCCGATCACATTCACTTAGTTCAAAAGATTCAAATAAGAAGACATAGCTATAAGTGAATGCAGTAGAGGACAGAACACAAGTCTATATATGTCCTATATGAAGATAAACCAAATGCGAAGACTTTGGCAGGAACTCTCTTTGCAAATGTAACGCCAAGAGAAACACTTCAAACAAAGATTTGGTGGTGGCGTTACCCACTATATACGAAGTATTAGCCCCGGACACGGCGCACAATTATCGTGGCACTCCGAAGTCAAATTCCGTGTTAATGTATTCACACTCAGAGTGTAAGTCTTCATTGATTGAAGATATACTTTACTTCGTGTGTTGCACATCCAAGTCATCAATATGCATAAGTGTTAGGATGTGTGCCTGATTACAGGACATTTGAGGATTCTAAGATATTTAGCTCACACCGCAACTTGCAAAACCTTTTCTCATCCAAGGGCTTTGTGAAGATATCTGCCAGCTGCTCTTCAGTGTTGACGTGTATGATATCAATATCTTCCTTCATGACATGATCTCTGAGAAAGTGATGACGAATTTCAATGTGCTTTGTGTTCGAGTGCTGAACTGGGTTGTTGGCAATCTTGATGGCGCTTTCATTGTCGCAATAGAGTGGCACATGCTTCAGATGGACACTATAGTCCTTGAGTGTTTGCTTCATCCAGAGAATCTGAGCGCAGCAAGATCCAGCAGCAATGTATTCAGATTCAGCACTGGAGAGTGATACACAGTTATGCTTCTTTGAAGACCAACAGACAAGTGATTGTCCCAGAAAGTGACATGTGCCTGATGTAGACTTGCGATCAACTTTGTCACCAGCATAATCAGCATCTGAGAATCCAACTAGATCAAATTCTAAGCCCTTTGGATACCATAATCCTAGTGTTGGGGTGTAAGCCAAATATCAAAGAATTCGCTTCACAGCTAAGTGATGCGATTCCTTTGGTGCCGCTTGGAATCGAGCACACATGCAAACACTAAGCATAATATCTGGCCTAGATGCACATAAATAAAGTAAAGAACCAATCATGGAGCGGTATACCTTTTGATCGAAATATTTACCATTGGCGACGGGACTCAGATGACTTTTAGTTGGCATAGGCGTCGTGTATCCTTTGCAGTCTTGCATACCAAACTTCTTTAGGCAATCTTGGAGGTATTTCTCTTGAGATATGAAGATGCCGTTGCTTTGCTGACGAATTTGAAGACCAAGGAAGAACTTCAGCTCACCCATCATTGACATCTGATATTGCTCTTGCATCATGTGACCGAACTCATCACTGTATCTTTTGTTAGTGCAGCCGAAGATAACGTCATCCACATAGATTTGGCACACAAACAGTTCACCATCATATGTCTTCGTAAAGAGTGTGGGATCCAGGGAACCAGGTTTGAAGCCTTTGCTCTTCCGGAAGTCTTTGAGTGTGTCATACCAAGCACGAGGGGCTTGTTTGAGGCCATACAATGCCTTGTTGAGCTTGTGTACCATATCAGGATGTTTTGGATCTTCAAAGCTAGGTGGTTGTGCGACATACACTTCTTCAATCTTGCCATTGAGAAAAGCACTCTTAACATCCATTTGATACAGAAGGATGTTGTGATGGTTTGCATAGGCTAGCAGTATGCGAATAGCTTCAAGCCTAGCTACTGGAGCAAACGTTTCATCGAAGTCAATCCCTTCAACTTGAGTGTATCCTTGAGCAACGAGACGAGCTTTGTTTCTAACAACTTGACCATGCTCATCTTGCTTGTTGCGATATATCCATTTTGTGCCTATTATGTTGTGCTTGCGGGGGTTAGGACGCTTGACAAGTTCCCATACGTTGTTCAGCTCAAACTGTTGAAGCTCTTCTTACATACCTTGAATCTATTCAGGTTCCATGAAGGCTTCAGCAACTTTCTTGGGTTCAGATATTGAGAAAAATGCAAAGTGCCCACGGAAATTTGCTAGCTTTGTTGCTCTTGAACGAGTGAGTGGACCAGGTGCATTTATGCTGTCAATTATCTTCTCAACTTGTACTTCATTTGCAACACGAGGATGAGCTGGACGAAGATTTTGCTCTTGCTGTTCATTGTCATCATCAGGAGGATTGTCTTCAGGCTGAGCATTGTCTTCAGGTTGATTAGGAGCAGAAATGATGAGTTCCTCGTCAGGCTGTGCTTCAGAAGGCATGATTTCACCTATTCCCATTAGCTTTATAGATTCACTAGGTGTAGCTTCATCGAGCACATTTGGCAGGAACTCTCTTTGTGAGCCATTTGTTTCATCAAACCGCACATCCACAGTTTCAACTACTTTATAGAGAAATATGTTGAAGACTCTGTAGGAGTGCGATTCCTTTCCATAGCCGAGCATGAAACCTTCATGTGCATTTGGTGCAAACTTTGATTTGTGATGTGGATCCTTGATCTAGCACTTAGCTCCAAATACCTTGAAGTAACTAACATTTGGCTTCTTGCCAGTAAGGAGTTCATAGGACGTTTCTTCAGAAGCATGTGAAGATAAACATGGTTGATGATATGGCATGCAGTATCAATAGCTTCGGGCCAGAACTTTCTTGGTATATTGTATTCATCGAGCATCGTTCGAGCCATCTCAATTAGGGTTCTGTTCTTGCGCTCTACGATGCCATTCTGCTGAGGTGTGTACGGAGCTGAGAACTCATGAGTGATTCCCATTGTATCCAGATAAAGATCAAAGCCGGTATTTTTGAACTCAGTTCCATTGTCACTTCTGATATGCTTGATCTTGACGCCATAGTTGTTCATGGCACGGTTGGCGAAGCGTCTGAAGACATCTTGCACTTCAGTCTTGTAGAGAATTATGTGCACCCATGTGTATCTTAAATAATCATCAACAATGACGAAGCCATAGAGACAAGCTGTAGTAGTGAACGTGGAGTAGTGAGTAGGGCCAAATAAGTCCGTGTGAAGCATCTCGAAGGGTTTGGATGTCGTCATGATTGTCTTCGAGGGATGCTTGGCCCTAGTCATCTTCCCAGCTTCGCAGGCACCGCACAGATGATCTTTCTTGAACTTGACACCCTCTATGCCTACGACGTGCTTCTTCTTCACGAGAGTGTGCAAGTTCCTCATGCCGGCATGTCCTAGCCTCCGATGCCAGACCCAGCACTCTGAAGCTTTTGCTAGAAGACATACGGCCATTTGCGGTCCTGCTGAGAAATCTACCATATACAGATCACCTTTCTGATATCCTTCAAAGACTGGAGACTTGTCAGATTCGATTAGTACAAGGCAACGATATTTTCCAAATATCACAATCATGTTTAAGTCACAAAGCATTGAGACAGACATTAAGTTGAAACCAAGGGATTCAACAAGCATGACTTTATCCATGTGCTGATCCTTTGAGATTGCAACTCTACCTAGACGCAATACCTTGCTTTTACCAGTATCGGCAAATGTGATGTGACTCTTGTCAGATGGACGTAAGTTTGAGTCCATAAGAAGACTTCGATTTCCAGTCATATGATTAGTGCATCCGCTGTCCATAATCTATTCTGAAGTCTTTGGTGTCAT
Source organism: Secale cereale (assembly GCA_902687465.1). Taxonomy (NCBI): domain Eukaryota; kingdom Viridiplantae; phylum Streptophyta; class Magnoliopsida; order Poales; family Poaceae; genus Secale; species Secale cereale. Next base: position 409,584,664 of record LR738714.1, read on the forward strand.
ACCCTACAGTGCAGTTAGGGGGATAGGCTTCACGAAAAGACATTGTGAAGCATAAACATTTGACGTACAAGCGGATTATGAAATCTTAGATCCAAGTTAGGACTAATAGGATGATTGGCAAGCGATTCAGGAACAAAATACATAGTAAGACCATTAGGGCATTTGATCTTGCGCCCAACAAGTTGTTTTAGGTCCCCAGCAATAGCATCAGACGCCTTTGATTTTCGGCTGGAGACCTTTCCCTGCAAGAGAAAGTTAATTCTTCTTAACCACCCACATCTTCAGGGGTGGCTTAGAAGCAATGAGTCTAAGAGCAGCATCTGAGAATTTTGGCTTTGGAGCCCTAGCAAATAGTCTTGTAGTAGGAGAATAATACTCATAAGAATAAGCAAAAAAGTTCTTTGTTTTGTGAATATAGCGGTTTGAGGAAACACGCTCATATTCATGAGTCTGATTATAATTTCCCTGCAAAATATTGGCGTTAGGGTGACTCAGGTGAGTCCTGTGTCTGTATGATGCCTTAGGACCATATGAAGCTTTTGGTCTGGGGTTTGTCTTCTTCCCAGGTGGTGTCATGATGAAATTTATTGGAAGCTTCTCAAGACAACCTTTGGGAACCCAGATCTTCTTCATAGGTGGCCCGTTCCTGCAGTTAGTACCAATATACCTGGCAAACACTTCACCATTCTGATTCTTAAACAGTTTATAGTTTGCATCAAAGGATTCATCAATGATAATAGGATTAGCACACGTGAAGCCAGATAAGGTAGACAGATCCACTAAAGGTTCCTTTGCAGCAACCCATGTGGTTTTGGGGTACTGCTCAGGCTTCCAGTATGAACCATCAACATTCATTTTCCTCTCGAACCCTACACCCTCTTTCCTAGGGTTTCGGTTCAGAATCTGCTTTTTGAGGACATCACATAAAGTCTGATGCCCTTTGAGACTTTTGTACATGCCTGTCATGTACAATTCCTTCAGCCCTGCATTGTCAGTGATACTAGCAATGTCCTCGGATGAGGAATTAGTGATAGCAGAGGCAGTTGAAGAATTTGTAGCATTTGAAGCATTTGAGCATTCAGGTTAAGAATTAGCAGTCTCACATTCAATGCATTTCAAGCATGGAGGAATGAATTCTTCCTGAGAAGCGCTGATTTGTTGAGCAAGTAATGAATCGCGCTCCTTCTAAAGGTCTTCATAACTCACTCTTAGCTTTTCAAGATCTTGCTTTCTTTGAAGAATTTTATAAGAGAGCTTTTCATGATCAGATAAGAGAGTGTTATGATTACTTTGAAGAGTGTGAAACCTAGTCTGAAGTCTCTGAAGACTCTCAGCCAAGGCTTTCGACTGATCCATTTCTTCACCCAACATATCATTGCTCTCATTAAGCATTTTTTGAGCTTTTTCCAAAGCTATTTGTTGTTTAGTGGCAAGGGAAGCAAGTTTGACATAGCTGGGTCCAAATTCATCACCAGATTCATCATCACTAGACTCAGATAGGTAGCATTCGGTTACCTTGGCACCTTTTGCTATAAGACTTGGTGCTGAGGATGATGATTCTTTGAAATCTTCAAACCAGGGATCATCACGAGTTCGATGACCTTCATAGACCTCAGAGAGACGGTCCCAGATAAGATTCGCATGATCGAGATGCATGACGTTCCTGAACTGATTTTGAGACAGACAGGAGCAGATGACGTCCTTCGCTGTGAGGTTGAGAAGAGTGAACTTGCGAATGTCATCAGCTTCTGCCATCTTGCACAGATCGGTAAGACCAATCTCAGTGATGGTCCGCAGCTCACTGTTTATCGCCATGAGACGCTTCTTCATCATGGCCTTCCACTTGGGATAATCGTGACCGTCAAACATGGGGCAAGACACAGTCTTCACTCTTGTGGTCGACATAGCTAAAACCCCAAGTGGTTAAACCGAATCACACAGAACAAGGGAGTACCTTGCTCTGATACCAATTGAAAGTGTTGTATATCGACTAGAGGGGGGTGACTAGGCGATTTTATGAAAGACTTCAAAACATGGAAGTTTCGAAGACAAACTCTAGAACCGATCCTATTTATATGCAGCGGAAGGTAGACTACACTAGACAAGTCATAGTCAAGTAATCAATGAAGTGAAAGCACGAAGACTAATAGCAGCTAGGCCGTATGGATCAGGATGGAAGATTGTATGAAGCCAATCAGAACAAGTAGTCACACAGTGAAGTCATACAGATAAGGCAAGCAGGCAATGACTTCACAAAGAAAGACAGTAAGTAAGGAGAAGGAAAGGATAGAACCAGTAGCTCGGGGAAGACAATGATTTGTTAGACCAGTTCCAGTTGCTGTGGCAACTGTACGTCTGGTTAGGGAGGCTGAGATTTAACTCAGAAGACTGCATCTTCACCTTATTCCCCTTGAGCTAAGGACACCTAGTCCTCGCCCAATCACTCTGGTAAGTCTTCAAGGTAGACTTCCAAACCTTCACAGACTTCGTTCACCGGCGATCCACAATGACTCTTGGATGCTCAGAACGCGATGCCTAACCGGTTGGAGGAAACACAGTCCTCAAGTGTAACAAGTCTTTAGGTCACACAGACTGAAAGACTTCAGTGATGCCTAACATTCTTTGGCTCTGGGTGTTTGGGCTTTCTCCTCGCAAGGATCTCTCTCTCAAATGCTTCAGAGGTGGGTTTCTCTCAAACGACAAAAGCCGTGTAATAACTCTGAGCAGCTACCAATTTATGGTGTAGGGGGTGGGCTATTTATAGCCACTAGGCAACCCGACCTGATTTGTCCGAAGTGACCCTAGGTCACTAAGGAACTGACACGTGTTCCAATGGTCAGATTTCAAACACACACAACAACTTTACTTGGGCTACAAGTAAAGCTGACTCATCTAGCTCTGGATAAGATTTGCTCTCATTGTCTTCGCTCGAAGACATAGGATTTGGTTGAGCATCACTTCAGTCACTCTGACTTTGTTCACTTGGACCCCACTTAACAGTACGGTTGTTCCTATGACTCAACAAAGAGGAAAAGGAAACAACGAAACGTCTAAGTCTTCGCGCTCCATAGTCTTCACACAATGTCTTCTCTCGTCATAGTCTTCAATATGAATATCTTCATATACCACCGTTGTCGTCAATGTCTTCATACATTTTTAGGGATCATCTCCGGTAGGTAAACCGAATCAATGAGGGACTACTACCTGTGTTATCCTGCAATGCTCACAAACACATTAGTCCCTCAACCAGGTTTGTCGTCAATACTCCAAAACCAACTAGGGGTGGCACTAGATGCACTTACAGAGATGGAGGCGTCGGCCCCTGGTTCGAAGCAGAGGCGAGGCGCTGGCCTCGAACAACGCTCGCGACACCAGGAACTCCGGCTGGCGAGGGCGCTGCTTGGGGAGGCGGAGAGGAAGGCGGCAAGGACGGAGACGGGCGTCGGGGCTGCCGGAGTTGCCGCCTAGTGGAGCTCGAATGATGTCGTGTAACATCCCAAATTTTCAATTTGGAATGTTATACATTAGATCATTATGCATATCATATTTTCTTGCTTTGGGTGATCCGAGAAAATCCTATGCAACTCAAGGACCCTCGGAGAGAGTTGGGGATTTCTAAATTTTCATATTTGAGGTTTCTCAAATTTTGAAAATAGGATCGTTTGATTTTATTTATTTTTTCTTCAAGTATTTCTACCGAAAAGATATGAGAGAGGGAGTAAAATGACTCTCCCAAAATAAAGAAATACGGAAGATTTAATAAAAAGATCAAATAAGTTTTATTTGGAGTTATTTGGATTTTATTTGAATTAGGAAAAATTGCATGTTTTCAAAAATGCATTTTAGTGCCAAGAAAATGTTCATCTTGTTCTATATATTTTATTTAGACGGTGAAAATTTGTTTTGACAATTTCTAGATTTTATTTTATTTTCTAGAGTTTTTTTTAGCGCCGGCGTAAAAAAAACAGGGGGACCGACCCGACTGGGCCGAAGCCCAGCCGAGCAGGCCCATCGCCGCCCGCCGCCTTCCCCGCGTCGCCACCCCGTGGCCGCGTCGGACTCCACCGCCGACCGCCATGGCCTTGCCCCCTCCCCAAGCTAGCACCCCCCTCCTATATAAAGCTAGCCACCCCCACTCCAACCACCGCCGCCGCACGCCGCACACCGCCCGCCGCCGCGACGCCAGCCCCGCCGCCACGCACCGCACGCCGCCGCCGCTGCCGCCCCTCGCCGCCAGCCGCCGCCGCGCGCCGAGCCACCGCCGCCGCTGCTGCCCCTCGCCACCGCCACCCCGCAGCCCGCCGCCGCCCGCCGTCGCCGGAAGCCGCCGCCGCCGGTTGTTCCGATGAGGTAGCTGCCGCCCGATTTTCTTTTAGAAAACCGTTGCTTTTTTAGAACCCTAGACGTTTTTTTTATTAGATCGGTTTTCTGTTTTTATTTTTCTGGTTTAGTTAAGTAGTAAACGTTCACCCGTTCGTTCGTTCTAACGAACGAATTCGTCGTTTAGTCTCAGCTGACGAACGTCCGTTCGTTAAGCTGTTTTAGATTTCCTTTTCAAGTTTATTTTCTGATCGCGATCTTTGATCCGATCTTCGTTTTAGTTTATCTTTTCGCTCGTTTATTGGAATCAGGTGATTCAAGCGCCTGGAGTTTCACCTCGAAATTCTCTTTCCGTTTAAACTAGTCACACAAGCGTTTGCCTCTGCTAAATTTGAACTTAGATCCAGATTGGTTCGGTAGTTGTTTCTCTTTCGCCGTTTGTCTTTCGTTGCTTTTTCTTTTGCCGTTCTTTTGCAAACCGAAGTTCTTAAGTTGAACTTTCTGGTTAGATCTTTTATTCGAATTTTACCCGTGCATTAGTTAAGTACTTATTGTGTGCTTGTTTGTTTGCGATAGAGGACCCGGAGTGCGCCGCTTGCTACTTTGAATCTCTAGGTTTTGCGGATCACCAGCAAGGCAAGTAACACTTTGATCATACTACCAATTACCCAATTTTCATTGCATTAGTCCAAACCCTCACACATTGCATGAGTAGGATTATTTAACTTGTGGGGCTGGGAAGTAGATTGAGGTAGTACCTATTACCTGCATTACATTCAAACCTTTGGGAGTTACTTCTACGTTTGCTGTTAGGCCATGCTATGCTCGTAGACGTGGATTGGGTGAGTGTATCCATGACAGATGTGAGTTTGTTAATTAGTGGTTCAACTTAAGGTGACAACTTTAACACACATCTGGGTGGATTGAGGCATCTGGGTATTCCAGGGATTGCCTGTTTTTCTTCGAACCGCCACCTAGGCTCAAAGGGATCATGAGATTATTCATACTAGAAACTTCTGTGTGCAGCCACAATGCTATTATGGGCTCTAGCATAGTATGAGTAAGTCGTGCGAACATCTACAGTGGTGGACTAGCAGATGTAGTGGATGTAGGTGGTACGGTTCACCCGGTCGTAGGTGCTAGTACTTCTAAAAGACTATGTCTCGGTCATCCGTTTCTCAAACATCATGCAGTGCGAGAAATCAAACGGAGGAGATCGGGTCTTGTGGGGAAAAGTGCACAAACCTCTGCAGAGTGTACAAACTGATCATGATTAACCGTGTCCCCGGTTGCGGACATCTTGAGTATCTAGTACTTGGATGTCATGTGAATCTCATCATGTTACTTTAATTAAATATTGTTGGGTTTAATGATGAACTTTAATTGGGGTTGAGAGGATGTCTATCTTCTCAACAATGTTTCAACTACCATGATAGTTAATTAAAATTTATTCCTTTGAAGTAGGGAAAAACTGGCTTTACGCAAAAACTGTAACCATAGAGCTTTCCACCAGCCATATTGCATATAGTATAGCTTTACTTTTATTTCCTCTCTTGTGTTACTTTGCCAGCATATTCAATGTGCTGACCTGTTTTCGGGCTGCAACGTTTCATGTTGCAGACTTTTCAGACGATGAGTAAGGTGCCTTTTAGGTCGTGGTTCTATACTCAGTGATGTTGTTGGAGTTGATGGACTCACTTATCTTCCAAGCCTTCCGCTGTTATCGTGTTAGATGGCCTTAAGCCATTTTTATTGTAATAAGTTCATCGTTGGAACTATCGATGTAATAAGTGTGTGATTGCTACTCTGTTATAAATCCTTCAAGTATTGTGCGTGTCAGTATTACTGATCCAGGGATGACACTGATGCACAGAGATCAGACTGTTTGATGTCTGGTCGCTACAAGATGGTATGAGAGCACACGCTGACTGTAGGACACGACCACTAAGCTAAAGCCCTAGAGCACTATTCACTCTTCTCTTTTCTGACTCCTAATCTTTTCTACTCTTTTAGGATGGTAGATGCAAAGAACAAGTTCATGCAACCGGATGACGATACACCATTTGGACGACACCTGAAGGAAGTCACCAGATACCTAAATATTGGACTACCAAGTTTCACCGGAACCTACAATGCCACTCTACCTGAGGAGGAGCATTGGTTGATTCAAGCTCAAGTTCCAGGAAGGACGTTCAAGCCCGTCACCGCACTCATAGCATTTTCCTTTAATGCGCCTACATGGAGCCTAGGCAGGAGCCTGGCAACCCACATCGCAATGGGAAGGATTGGAGAAGTCTACAAGCAGGAGCTGAAGGACACCATCTACCAGATTTGTGGATGCCGAGATGAGAATTGGGATATGATCAGCACCAGGAAGGATAGATCCATTGCAGCCTTCATCCAGGAGTTGAACCATCACATTCGTCGCCAGGAGCACCAGATGTGTGCAGGGATGATAGATTTGAAGAAAGCCCTAAATAGGAATTTGGAGCTAGAGGAAGAACTCAAGTCTACACGCGACGGATATGAGGAGGAGATGCAAATACTTGTGGAGAAAAATGATGACTTGACACGGAAGTTAGGGATACTCATGGGAGAATAAGACGAGGAAGAAGAACCCAAGGAGATTCCACTGAAAGACTACATTATCATCGACGACACGGATTCGGAACCCGATGATAGGAAAGACGAATACTATGAAGATGAAGCTGGAGCACATATCATGGAATCCTCTGTCGATCAAAATTTTTAGAAGACCTTCCCTTGACTAGTAGTTTTTCCATTTAGTAGACTTAGAGCACTTTTGTAAACGATTAGATCCGTGTAAGCCCTTGTTTAAAATTGATTTTGGTGTGATGAATTGTGTGTTTGCCTCATGTGCATATGGGTAGTGATTTTCCCTTAGACCTCTTTTCTGTTCTAATCTCTTCCCTCTACACCTATCAGATGCCTCCAAGACGTGAGCCCGGATTTGAGTTTCCCCCTGAGCTCACCCAATTGATCCAGCAGCAGAACACCCTGATGCAACTTCTTGTCCAGAATACTCAGAACAACCAGAACAACAACAACAACAACCCTCCACCACCACCACCCGTGGACAACCTGACACGTTTCTTAAGGTTGCAACCACCCGTGTTTGCTAGTAGCATCGAACCAATAGTGGCTGATGACTGGCTACGCAAGATTGGAAGGGATTTGACCACCGCCTATTGCTCGGATGCTGAGAAGGTGCGATTTGCCGCACACCAGTTGTCTGGACCAGCCGCGGCATGGTGGGAGAATTACACAGCCACTTACCCCATAGCCAATGTGACTTGGGATCAGTTTCAACAATCTTTTCAAACCGCCCATGTCTCAACTAGAGCTATGAGTATGAAGAAGCGGGAGTTTCGCAATTTGCGCCAAGGCAGTCGTACTGTGGCTCAGTACATGGATGAGTTTAGTACCCTATCTCGTTATGCCCCAGATGATGTGGCCACAGATGCCGCTAAGCAGGAGAGATTTATGGAAGGGTTGAATGATGAGATGAGTGTACAGTTGATGTTGGCAACTTTCAATAACTACCAGGAGCTGGTTGACCGTGCCCTAATGATTGAAAGGAAGCATCAATAGATTGAAAGTCGCAAGAGGAAGTATGGGCAAGGAAAGTACAACTTTGGAGCACAGCAGAAGCCCCGTTTACCCCTAAAACGGTAGGACAGTTTCAACATACCCATGGAGGAGGTAGCTCGCACAAGCATAATGGCCATAAGAATGGAAATGGGAATGGAGCAAATGGTAACCAGAGCCGCCCTACACCGTCCACACCCACTAAGAAGGATTTCAGCCATGTCACTTGTTTCAAGTGCGAGAAGAATGGACACTAGGCCACTGGCTGCCCAGAAGCTAAGAATGGGAACGGCAATGGAAGCGCCGCGAGGAAGCCCAACCCCTTCAACAAAGGACAAGTGAATCACGTTAGCGTGGAGGAGGTTGAAGCTCAGCCAGATGCAGTAATAGGTAAGTTTTTGTTAAGTCCTTTACTGCACTCGTTCTTTTTGATACTGGTGCATCGCATTCATACATTTCAAGGGGATTTGTGGATAAGTATAAGCTGCCAACCCAAGCCCTTAGGTCGCCCATGTTAGTAACCTCACCAGGAGCGGAGTATATGGCTAAGTTATGGTGTGATCAGTTGCCATTAAGGATTGGTAACTACCATTTCCCTTCGGACCTAACAGTATTGGAATCTCAAGGATTGGATGTGATATTAGGCATGGATTGGTTATCTAAGTATGAAGGGAATATTGAATGTGCCAGTAAGTCAATTTTGCTTACTACGCCAGAAGGAAGAAGGATCAAGTATGTATCCCGGCATGAGCCGAAGAGGAACATATTAAATTCCCTATCAGGAGTTGTTCAGGAGGAAGTACCAGTGGTGAAGGATTTCCCTGACGTATTTCCAGAAGAACTGCCAGGAATGCCACCTGACAGAGATATACAGTTTTTGATTGAACTTTTGCCAGGCACAGGGCCAATTTCTAAGAGACCGTATAGGATGCCCGCAAAGGATTTGGAAGAAATTAAGAAACAGATTAAGGAGTTACTGGATAAAGGATTCATACGCCCAAGTTCTTCGCCTTGGGGTTCGCTAGTACTTCTAGTGGAGAAGAAGGATGGATCGTTAAGAATGGTTGTTGATTACCGAGGACTGAATGAAGTAACGATCAAGAACAAGTACCCATTGCCGATGATCAATGATCTGTTCGATAGATTGCAAGGAGCTAAGGTATTCTCCAAGATCGATCTGCGATCAGGGTACCATCAATTGAAGATCCGAGAGCAGGATATACCTAAGACGGCCTTTACCACTAGGTATGGGTTGTACGAGTATACCGTTATGTCTTTTGGTCTGACTAACGCACCGGCATACTTTATGAACCTGATGAACAAAGTGTTTATGGAGTATTTGGATAAGTTCGTCGTAGTGTTCATGGATGATATATTGATCTTCTTGAAGGATGAAGAGGAGCATTCAGAGCATTTGCGTTTGGTATTGGAGAAGCTTAGAGAACATCAGTTATATGCCAAATTTAGCAAATGTGAATTTTGGTTGAAGGAAGTCGGATTTCTCGGACATGTTATATCTGGAGAAGGAATAGCAGTAGATCCCGCCAAGGTGGACACTGTGACCCATTGGGAAGCACCAACAACAGTTGGAGAGATCCGGAGTTTTCTTCGACTTGCAGGATACTACCGGAGATTTATCGAGAATTTCTCAAGGATTGCAAAGCCAATGACGGAGTTGTTAAAGAAGGACACCAAGTTTAATTGGACAGAAGAATGTGAGGCCAGTTTCCAGGAATTAAAGAAAAGCTTGGTCTCATCACCTGTGTTGATTCTGCCAGACCAACATAAGGATTATGAGGTGTACTGCGATGCTTCACGTCGAGGACTTGGAGCAGTTCTTATGCAGGAAGGAAGAGTTGTTTCGTATGCTTCATGACAACTGAAACCTCATGAGTTGAACTATGACACTCATGATTTGGAGTTAGCAGCCGTAGTGCATGCATTGAAGACGTGGAGACATTTTCTCATTGGAAACCATTGTGAAGTATATACGGATCACAAGAGTTTGAAGTATATATTCACACAGAAGGAGTTGAATCTCAGGCAAAGGAGATGGCTGGAACTCATTAAGGACTATGACATGAAATTGCATTATCATCCCGGAAAGGCTAACGTAGTAGCCGATGCCCTAAGCTGTAAGAGCCATGTCAATACCCTAATGACGGAAGAGTTTCCAAAGCAGTTAGTCGAGGACTTACGAGAACTACGTTTGGAGATAGTTCCGAGAGGCTATGTAGCAACACTAGAAATCCAGTCTACCCTGATGGATAAGATCAGAGAAGCTCAGAAAACTGACGAGGAGGTTGCCTCTATTAAGGAGAGGATGAGCGAAGGTAAAGCCAAAGGATTTCGTGAGGATGAACACGACACCTTATGGTTTGAGGACCGCATTTATGTGCGTAATGACCCGGAGATCGGGAAGTTGATTCTACAGGAGGCCCATGATTCACCATACTCGATTCACGCAGGAAACACTAAGATGTATTTGGATTTGAAGGATATTTTCTGGTGGACCGGTATGAAGAAAGATATTGCAGAGTATGTAGCAGTTTGTGATGTATGTCAGAGAGTGAAGGCAGAACATCAGAAGCCGGCAGGATTGTTACAACCATTGCCAATACCCGAATGGAAGTGGGATAAGCTAGGTATGTATTTTATTACAGGACTACCTAGAACTCGTTCTGGCTATGACTCAATTTGGGTCGTAGTCGATCGTTTAACAAAGGTAGCTCATTTCATCCCCGTAAAGACTACCTATACCAGTGCAAAGTTGGCAAAGATATACATGACGTGAATTGTATATCTGCATGGAGTTCCGAGGAGCATCGTATCAGACAGAGGAACCCAGTTTACCTCAAAGTTCTGGAATCAGTTACATGAAACTTTGGGTACCAGGCTAGAGTTTAGCACAGCTTTCCACCCGCAGACACATGGACAGACTGAAAGAGTCAATCAGATTTTGGAGGATATGCTGAGAGCCTGTGCACTAGATTATGGATCTAGTTGGGACGACAATTTGCCGTATGCCGAATTTTCTTACAACAACAGTTATCAATCCAGTTTGAAGATGGCCCCTTTCGAAGCGTTATACAAAAGGAGATGTAGGACTCCGTTGTCGTGGGACGAAGTTGGAGACCGACAGTTGTTTGGACCCGATTTGATCAAAGAGTATGAGGAGAAGGTGAAGTTAATTCAAGATAGACTGAAGGTAGCTCAGTCCAGGCAGAGAAGTTATGCAGACTCGAAGCGTAAGGAGATAACCTATGAGATCGGAGACAGAGCATACTTGAGAGCAATGTTGGGGATATCGCTTATCGGGAACTTATCGGTCGACCCATGATAAGGGGTAAATAGGCCAGTTTATCGGCATATCGGCCGATTTATCGCCATATCGACTGATTTATCTGCCGATTTATCTTATCGGTCAGACAACGGTAAGCGATAAATCGGCCGACTTATCGGCATAACGGAAGATATCTTGAACAATGCTTGAGAGTATCGCCTCTGCGAGGAGTTAAACGTTTCGGAGTTATGGGAAAGCTAGCCCCGAGAATTGTGGGACCTTACCGTGTTTTGGAGCGCATGGGAGAGGTTGCCTACAAGTTGGAATTTCCCGAAGGATTGTCAGGAGTGCACGACGTGTTTCACGTTTCGCAGCTTAAGAAGTGCCAAGCGGAGATGGCCGATATACCTGTAATGCCCCGGATGTAATACTTTCCCTTTTGGGTATATAATATATCTCCGGCTTCATCTATTTCCATTCCGGGTTCTTTGCCTTTCGGGTTTTCGTCGTTTTGTTGTGTGAGTGTGTGGCATTCATTCATATCATGTAGACATGTGCATTGCATTGCATTGGTGTTGTCGGTTGCATCCGGTTCCACGCGTTCCTTCCCGTTGTCCGTTTCGCGTTCCGGAGCTCCCTCACGTGTCCGTGACGTCCCGTAGGCCTACTTTGGTGTTTGGGCGTGTAACGTTACCGGTGTGCCGCGAGGTTGTTGTGTGTGTTGTTGTTTTGTTGTGTGCAACCCGCCTCTCAAATCTTGTCGCGTTTGGACTCCGTTGGCTATCCCATCCGTTATTCGTGTGGGTCCAAAGTGCCTTCACTTTGTGTCCCAGAAACACCCCTACTGCAGTCTTTTATCTTCTCCTAGGCCCTTTTTAAACTACCCCGCGATCGGATCCGTCGGATCGCGATCGGAAGGCTCCAAACACCCCCCAAATCCCCTAACCCTAGCTACCTGCTATATATATAGACCCCTAGTCTATTTTTTGGGCATCTAGCTTCTTCTCCACCCTCTCCCCCTCAATTTTCGGATCTGGCCAGCCCCTCTCTGCTACTTGGCCAGATCCACGAAGGAACTCCACCGCCGCCGTTGACTTCGCCGCTCCAGGGAGTCCCTTGACGCCAGCTTTCGCTCCAGGCTGCCTCGGCCTCTGCCGATTGGATCGGGGCAGAGGCCCGATCGACCGAGGCCCCCCCCCCTCCGTTGCACCGACCGTGCCTGGGTCCCGTTCACCACCGCAGGCCAGGCGACGGGACCACTTCCCCGTCGGCCCGCATCTCCCTCGGCCGCCTGGGCCTTTCGCCCCGGCTGGGGCCTCCCCGCCTCCAGGGCCCAGCCGCCAGGCCGTCGCCTCCCTCCGGGCCTCCCGCGCCACCGGGCCTCGCCGACCAGGCCGCGTCCACCGGCCCGAGGCCTCTCCAGCACCGCGCCGCCGCCAGGCCACCGAGCCGGGCCTCGCCTCCTCGCGTGGGCCGCCGTCTTCCCCGCCGCTGGGCCGAAGCCAGCCTCTCCGAGCCCATTTTTTTCCTCCTCTGCACATCTGGATCTGAGGTTGACCTCAATATCCCTAAGTCCCCTGTGTTTTTGTGTGCTGATGCATTATTAGAACTACTAGATCTTTTTGTGTGTTGCTCCGATTCGCGCATATAGCATGTCCAGACGTTCGTGGGATCGTGCACTACGTTTTACCTGTTGTTGTCATGCATGTTAGAGATCATCTAGGTGCTTGTTTTTCTGTTGCAAGAGTGCATCATGATATAAACTGCTGCTATGTGATGTTTTTATGCCATCTTTGCCATGTGATATCTTTTAGCTCGTTTGTCCGAATGATGCAAATGACATGTCCACGTGTTCGTCTTGCCATGCTCTACATGTTGTATGTGCTAGGTAGCATGTTAGATTTATTCTTGCCATGTTTATCATCGTTGCAAAGTGCTATGTGGCTGTGATGTTGTTTCACTTGTTATGAAATGCCATCTTGTTGAGCTCGTTGCTATCGTTGTGTTTACCTCAATGAAGCATGCTTGTGTGTTTCGGAATCACCTTCATGTGTACTTTGATGAGGTGCTTACCACTTGCCATGTTTAGTTTCGAGGTCACTTAAACATGCTCTTTTAGATGCCCTGATGAAATTGTTGTTTTAGGACTTAGTGGTTTTTCACTAAGTCTGAAATCTGTAACGTTCCGATGCCATGTTCGTGTGATGTTCTAGGACAAACCATGTTAGTTTTGGAGTGGATCTTGATTGTTCCTTGTAGTATATATTGTTGTCTTTCCATTCATGTGCTCACATGTCTATTTAAGTGGCTGTAGCATGTTTATCTTTTGCTCCAAAGTTTCAATAAAATTCTGCTGCCAGAATTTTATTGTCAAGTTCAATATGTCCAAGATCATTGCTATTGATCCGTGACTCCATTGGGGGTGCACCTTTGGGCTTAGTTGTTGTAGTATATGTCTAGTTTGTGTTCATGTCCTTTCCCATGATATTTGAGTGCTGTGGATTAATTATTTTGTGCTCCGAAGTTGCTATGTTGCTGTAATTTTCAGCTTTCGCTCATTTCTTGTTTCGGGCATAACTTTTAGCCCGTAACTCCGATTTCAGTGAATCTTATATGAAACTTGATTGTTTTTCTGTGTAGATTAATAATATCAGATTGTTATCATGTTTTGAGGTGTTTTGCTTGAGTGATATTTCCCGTGCTCCGTGTGCATCCTTAGTGCATCCATCATGCATCCATTATTTTCGAGTGCGCATTGCATCTTGTTGATTTGTGCTTGGTGTGATTGTTTTGTTTAGAGCCGGAAGCAGAGTCCGAGTTCGAGTACGAGCACGAGGTTTCCAACGAGGTTGAGCACGAGGACCCTTCTTACGATCCGAACGACTTCACTTCAGGCAAGATGACCGAACCCCGATAACATTACTATCTTTGCCTATTGCTAGTAGTTCCGCTCTATAGTTTTGCCTCGATGCCCATGATCTTCTTGTCAGCCTCCTACTTGTAACCATTGCATGTTTAACCAACCTACCTATGCAAACCGTTGCTTGGCTAAGTACGCTTCGCTCAGCCCTTCTTATAGCATTGCTAGTTGCAGGTGAAGATCGAAGATGCTTGCTTCATGATGAAGCTTGGTTGGGTTATATCACACTATATAAATGCTTTAAATGAAATCATCTATATATTGGCAAGGGTGGAAGGCTAAGCCTTTTGCTTGGTGATTTGTTCCACTCATGCCGTTAGGAACCGTATAAACCGGTGTTATGTTCCTTGATTATGCGTTCCTAACACGGTTGGGGTGTATGGGACCCCCTCGATAAACCGCTAAGTGCTAAGTCTTTTCCAGCAAGTCCCAACATTGGTACTTTTGCCTAATAAAAAACTAAACTTGCATAGGGAGTAATTAACCATCTTTCTTAATCAACAACCCCGGGCCAGTGCTCCACATGAGTGTTGGTCCGAAACGGGGAGTCTGCGGGGCCGCCTTGGGGCAACCCGAGGTATCTGGTATACACCCGTAGAATCGCCCATCCGGCCGTGTCCTGAGACTTAGATACGCGCGGCTACTATCAGGATGTCGACACGCCGGGAGGATTTGCTGGATTAGCCTTACCTTAGTTCGGTATATCTTGAGCACGGGATTCCGAGAATACTCGAGTCTTCCCACTTTGGAGTTGCGACTCCGCGGATCGTGGGCTTGTAATGGGTCAAGTTGGAACACCCCTGCAGGGTTTGAACTTTCGAAAGCCATGCCCGCGGTTATGTGGCAGATGGGAGCTTGTTAATATCCGGTTGTAGATAACTTGACACAATGTTTCTAATACACTACCAGCGTGTGTTCCATGACTGTCAATTTCCGAATAGGGATTCGGGAGTTGAACACGGAGGGGTTATGTTTGTGGAGCTTGTAGCTAGGATCACTTCGTGATCACTTCTCGCCGAGGCTTTCTCTTCTCGCTCTCACTCACGTAAGCTAGTTGCTAGTTGCTGCTGCACACACTTATTCTTTTCTTCAGCCTTTCCTCTCCCAAGGCTTGAATAGTCATGTTACCCGGGAACGGGATTGCTGAGTCCTCTGTGGCTCACAGTTACTTCACCACACCAGATGCAGGTCCAGCTGTGAGCTATCCAGGTGATGGCACCGAGCTGGATTGGGAGTACGACGAGGAGCGTAGTCGGTACTATGTGCGATACCCGGATGATCAGTAGTGGAGACTCCTACTAGGATTCGATCCGCCTGTGGATGTTATTTAAGTTTGGTATCTTGACATTTGGATTTTTCCCTTAGAGGGTTGTGATGTTCTTTATGTATGATGATTGAGACTTGAATTGTAATTCTGTGACGTGGCGAGTGGAAGCCAACTATTTATGTTTCCAATCCCCTCTTTTACATGAGATGTGCAAAGATTACCAAACTTGAGATCATTCTAGGATGGATTTATGCCTTTAAGTCGTGCCTCGACACGTAGGAGGTATAACTCCATCCTGGGCATTACAAGTTGGTATTCAGAGCCTTCTCCGACCTAGGAGCCCCCACTGTTTGATCGAATCGTTGACGGTCGAGTCTAGGCACACACTGAAAACTTTTTGAGTCCTATATTATATCGGAGAGTAGGATTTCTTTGCTTCCCATCTCCTTTCTCTCTGGTGAGGACTCCTGACGACTACTCTTGTCTCTCCTATCTTCAAAAATTGGACAAAATTTTTTTTAGGAATCCCGCGAGTATTCTGGGATTGTTTCGATGTTCTTGTGACAAGGATATTGTTCTCGATGCCTCCTGTTCCCGGGGAGTTGACCTTCAGGGTATTGTTGTCACAAGCCTATCGCGGCAGTACTAAATACTTAAGACGGCCGACATCGAAAATCTCTCCTATACGGCCAGTGGCAAGATAACCCCGACATCACCCAGTACTAGGGAGGTAGTTCGGGAGTATTGCCATAGCTTGTTATAGTGGATGCTTTTCGAAGGTCCGAGGTACACAGTTTCCGAGAAAACTGGTTATGTGTTGAAGGATGGATACACCTGGATGTAGGTTTAGAGTTGATTGCGCGGTGCTTCCCGTGTATCCCCAACACCTGATTGCATAACTGGAATCTTTCGGAAATCTATAGGTGGGTTTATCCCGTAGATCGTAGGCATTCTTCCAACGAATGCAGGTTAGTGAGTTCGGGGTTCTACATTGAGTGAAGGGGTTATATGACCAATGTTACTATCAGGAGTTGCATCTTAAAGGGTCCTTGGCTATGCTGATACGGGGATTGCAAAACCTTTTCGTAACGCGTTCATATGCTTTCAGCACAAAGATGTTAGAACGAAACTCCTCTCTTGTGTTTGTTCCCGTCCGTACCTTGTTGTTTTCTTATTTTCCTTTTTGTCCCCTATGTGGCTTCTCGTGAAGATTGATGTTATCATTTAACTGATAATTTCATTCGTTCCTCTTGTTCGAATGATTTCATTCGTTCTTATTATTCGAATGATTATTGTGAAGACTTGATGCAATTCATTCCATTGATTCAGCTTATACCTTTTGTCAATCAATTGCTGATTCGTGGTCATCTCTTACAGGATGGCTCCGAAAAAGGTTCCCAACGCTAACCCAGAGGTGGAAGAGGTTCCAGAACATCCTCCTTCCCCTCCTCCTCCGCCTGAGGCTTGGAGAGCAATTATGCAGACTACAGCTCAGAACACCCAGTTGATGATGCAGATGATGCAGCAGATGCAAGCTAATCAAGCTAATCAGGGTGTTCCAGGGAACCAAGGCAACTTCTTCAACCAGCAGCACCATGCTACTCTCAACCAGTTCTTGGCCAACAATCCTAAAGCTTTCAGTTACTGTGTCGACCCTCTTGATGCTGAAGATTGGTTAACCGACATAAAGAAGCATTTTGAGTTCAGTAACGTGAAGGAAGATGATTATGTGAAGTTTGCAGCCTTCCAACTGAAAGATCAAGCAGCTGACTGGTGGCAGCAGTACAAAGACTCCAGGCCAGGTCAAGTGATCTCTTGGGAGAATTTCTGCAAGGACTTTCGCTTGCACCACATTCCTACAAGTGTCATCGAGGGTATGCGTGAGCAATTCCGCAACCTGAAGCAAGGCTCCATGACAGTCTATCAGTATAATGTCAAGTTCCAAAACCTCGCTCGTTATGCTAAGCAAGACATTCCTGATGCCAAGAGTAAAATCTACCAGTTTCGTGGAGGTCTCAAAGATGAACTTCAGCTTGCTCTCACTTTGTTCGAGCCCGATGAATTCGACAAGTTCTATGACATGGCTTTGAAACAAGAAGCAGCTCAGCTTAAGATGGAGGCTTCTAAGAAGAGAATTCGAGATGCCGTTCACTCTTCCTCATCGTCTCAGATGGTCTCGAAGCATCAGAAATTCTGGCTTCCTCCTCCTCCAGTGATTCGAGCTCCATACAACAACTCCAACAACTCCAACAACAAGAACTCTAGTGGACGTGGTTTCTCCCACCCACCCAACCCGAGCAACCAGTCGAAGAAGCAGTTTCAGTCTCAAGGCTCCAAGTCCAGTGGTTCTCATTTCCGTCCTCTCTCTGAAGTGGTGTGCAACAAGTGTGGCCAGAAGGGTCATTATGCCAACCATTGTCCGAATCCGAAGCGTCTTCCTCCTCCTCCACCTGTGAGTTCAGCTATTGTCAGGCATGATCCAAAGGCAGCAAGGGTCAATCTGATGAATGCAGCGCAAGCGGAGAATTCTTCTGATGTCATTTTGGGTAACCTTCCAGTTAACTCTTTTCCAGCTAAAGTGTTATTTGATTCGGGTGCTTCATGCTCTTTCATGTCTCAACCATTTGCATCCAAGCACAATATTGCCACTTCAAATTTGCCTCAGAAGTTGCAAGTTGTTTCTCCGGGTAGGATTATGACTTCTAGTGTCTATGCTCCGGATGTTTCTATTCGCATGGGAGATTATCGCTTTCTGGCTAAACCGGTGATTCTTGGTAATTCTGACATTGACCTCATCCTCGGAATGGATTGGCTTTCTCAGCACGATGCTCATATTGATTGTGCACAGAAGGAAGTCAAGATGACTCATTCTGATGAAGATGTGATTATCTTTGCCTCAAGGGATAACACTATCAGGCTTTTCTCTCTCAATGATAAGGGTGAAATTAATGCCATATCTCAAATTCCGGTGGTGAACGAATATCAAGACGTCTTTCCTGAAGAAGTTCTAGGCATGCCTCCACACCGTCAGGTGGAATTCGTAATTGAACTCGAGCCGGGTACTGAGCCAGCATGCCGGCGTCCGTACAAGCTCTCTCCGGACGAATTGAAGGAATTGAAGAAGCAGCTTGATAAGCAGGAGAGTATGGGTCTCATCAGGCCTAGTACGTCTCCGTGGGGCCGTGGTGTCTTATTTGTCAAGAAGAAAGATGGCACGGAGCGTCTCTGTGTTGACTACCGGCCATTGAACAAGAAGACGATTAAGAACAAATATCCGCTCCCCAACATCAATGAACTCTTTGAGCAGCTCAAAGGAGCTAAAGTGTTCTCTAAGCTTGACCTCCGAATGGGCTATCATCAAATTCGCATTCGCGAGGAAGACATTCCCAAGACGGCCTTCAGAACGAGCTACGGTTCATACGAGTATACCGTCATGTCCTTCGGTCTCGCCAATGCTCCTCCTACCTTTTCAAGGATGATGCATTACATCTTCAACCCCTATACTGGCGAGTTCGTGCTTGTGTATCTGGATGATATTCTGGTGTTTTCCAAGAATGAAGAAGATCACGAAAAGCACTTACGTCTGGTTCTTGATCGACTCCGAGAGCATAAATTCTATGCCAAGTTCTCAAAGTGCGAGTTTTGGCTCGATAAGGTTTTGTACCTGGGCCACATCATCTCAGCTGACGGCATTGCGGTTAATCCCGAGAAAGTTGAAGCAATTGTCAACTGGGAAGCTCCTCAGAACGTCAAGCAGCTCCGCAGTTTTCTGGGTCTTGCCAGCTATTGCAGAAGATTCGTTGAGAACTTCTCCAAGATTGCCAAGCCTCTTTCCAACTTGCTTCAGAAGAATGTCAAATACTTTTGGTCTCCAGAGTGTGAAGTGGCATTCAAAACCCTCAAAGAAAATCTTGTCTCTGCTCCAGTTCTGACTCCTCCAGATTAATCCAAGCCCTATGAAGTATTCTGTGATGCTTCTCTTCAAGGTCTTGGTGGTGTGCTTATGCAAGATAAGAGAATTGTGGCATACACTTCTCGCCAGCTCAAGCCAAGTGAAAAGAACTATCCCACACATGATCTAGAGCTAGCAGTTGTGGTACATGCTCTGATTACGTGGAGACATCTGTTGTTGGGCAGAAAGGTCGACATCTTCATTGATCACAAGAGCTTGAAGTACATCTTCACACAGCCGCATCTGAACCTCCGTCAGACTCGTTGGGTCGAAATGATCCAAGAGTACAATCCCAGCATTGAATACACTCCTGGCAAGGCGAATGTGATTGCAGATGCTCTGAGCAGAAAGGCATATTGCAGCAGCCTTCTTATCAAGCCGTACCAGCCTGAGCTTTGTGAAGCTTTCAGGAAACTCAACCTCCAAGTTGTTCCGCAGGGTTTTCTTGCAAATCTCCAAATTGCTCCTACCTTGGAAGATCAAGTCCGTGAGGCCCAGCTCGGTGATACCATGGTGAAGAAAGTGAAACATGGGATTGCAAAGGGCACTCCAAAATACAAGTGCTTCCGTGTTGATGAGAGAGATACCTTGTTCTTCGAGGACAGACTCGTTGTTCCCAAAGGTGATCTCAGGAAGCTCATAATGGAAGAAGCTCATGATTCTCTCCTTTCCATTCATCCTGGCAGTTCCAAGATGTATCAAGATCTCAAGCAATCTTACTGGTGGACACGCATGAAAAGGGAGATTGCCCAATTCGTGAACGAATGTGATGTTTGCAGAAGAGTGAAAGCAGAACATCAACGTCCAGCCGGTCTTCTCCAACCTCTTCCTATCCCCGAGTGGAAGTTCGACCACATTGAAATGGACTTCGTCACTGGCTTTCCTAAATCCAAGCAAGGAAATGATGCTATCTTCGTGGTGATTGACAAGCTTACCAAAGTCGCTCACTTTCTTCCAGTCAAAGAATCAATCAATGCAGCTCAACTTGCAGAGTTGTACACTTCCAGAATTGTGTCCCTACATGGCATTCCTCAAGTTATATCCTCAGACCGTGGAAGCTTGTTCACATCAAGGTTCTGGGACTCCTTTCAGTCCGCCATGGGCACTAAGATCAGGTTCAGCACTGCTTTTCACCCTCAGACTAGTGGTCAAGTCGAGCGCGTGAATCAGATTCTAGAAGACATGCTCAGAGCCTGTGTCATCTCCTTTGGCATGAAATGGGAAGACTGCCTTCCATTTGCCGAGTTCTCTTACAACAACAGCTTTCAAGCAAGTGCAGGCAAAGCACCGTTTGAAATTCTCTATGGCAGAAAGTGCCGTACCCCTCTCAACTGGTCTGAAACAGGCGAACGTCAACTTCTTGGCAATGACTTGATCTCAGAAGCCGAAGAAATGTGCAAAGTCATACGTGAGAATCTCAAGGCCGCTCAGTCGCGTCAGAAGAGCTACTATGACGGCAAGCATCATGATTTGGCTTTCAACATTGATGATCACGTCTATCTCCGTGTGTCTCCGATGAAAGGCACCCAAAGATTCGGTATCAAAGGAAAGCTTGCTCCTAGATACGTCGGGCCTTTCAAGATTCTTGGCAAAAGAGGCGACCTAGCCTATCAACTTGAGCTCCCTCCCAACTTCCTAAATATTCATGATGTCTTCCATGTGTCTCAACTTCGCAAATGCTTCAAGGCACCTGAGCGCATGATTCTGTTTGAAGAGATTGATCTTCAACAAGACCTGTCCTACCGAGAGCACCCAGTTGCCATTCTCGAAGAAACCGAACGCAAGACCCGCAACAAGTCCATCAAATTTCTGAAAGTCAAGTGGTCACATCACACCGACCGAGAAGCTACCTGGGAACGAGAAGATCATCTTCGTTCCGAGTACCCTTTCTTTTTCTAGTCCTAGATCTCGGGACGAGATCTTTTTGTAGTAGAGGAGAGTTTGTAATGCCCCGGATGTAATACTTTCCCTTTTGGGTATATAATATATCTCCGGCTTCATCTATTTCCATTCCGGGTTCTTTGCCTTTCGGGTTTTCGTCGTTTTGTTGTGTGAGTGTGTGGCATTCATTCATATCATGTAGACATGTGCATTGCATTGCATTGGTGTTGTCGGTTGCATCCGGTTCCACGCGTTCCTTCCCGTTGTCCGTTTCGCGTTCCGGAGCTCCCTCACGTGTCCGTGACGTCCCGTAGGCCTACTTTGGTGTTTGGGCGTGTAACGTTACCGGTGTGCCGCGAGGTTGTTGTGTGTGTTGTTGTTTTGTTGTGTGCAACCCGCCTCTCAAATCTCGTCGCGTTTGGACTCCGTTGGCTATCCCATCCGTTATTCGTGTGGGTCCAAAGTGCCTTCACTTTGTGTCCCGGAAACACCCCTACTGCAGTCTTTTATCTTCTCCTAGGCCCTTTTTAAACTACCCCGCGATCGGATCCGTCGGATCGCGATCGGAGGGCTCCAAACACCCCCCAAATCCCCTAACCCTAGCTACCTGCTATATATATAGACCCCTAGTCTATTTTTTGGGCATCTAGATTCTTCTCCACCCTCTCCCCCTCAATTTCCGGATCTGGCCAGCCCCTCTCTGCCACTTGGCCAGATCCACGAAGGAACTCCACCGCCGCCGTTGACTTCGCCGCTCCAGGGAGTCCCTCGACGCCAGCTTTCGCTCCAGGCTGCCTCGGCCTCTGCCGATTGGATCGGGGCAGAGGCCCGATCGACCGAGGCCCCCCCCCCTCCGTTGCACCGACCGCGCCTGGGTCCCGTTCGCCACCGCAGGCCAGGCGACGGGACCACTTCCCCGTCGGCCCGCATCTCCCTCGGCCGCCTGGGCCTTTCGCCCCGGCTCGGGCCTCCCCGCCTCCAGGGCCCAGCCGCCAGGCCGGCGCCTCCCTCCGGGCCTCCCGCGCCACCGGGCCTCGCCGATCAGGCCGCGTCCACCGGCCCGAGGCCTCTCCAGCACCGCGCCGCCGCCAGGCCACCGAGCCGGGCCTCGCCTCCTCGCGTGGGCCGCCGTCTTCCCCGCCGCTGGGCCGAAGCCAGCCTCTCCGAGCCCATTTTTTTCCTCCTCTGCAGATCTGGATCTGAGGTTGACCTCAATATCCCTAAGTCCCCTGTGTTTTTGTGTGCTGATGCATTATTAGAACTGCTAGATCTTTTTGTGTGTTGCTCCGATTCGCGCATATAGCATGTCCAGACGTTCGTGGGATCGTGCACTACGTTTTATCTGTTGTTGTCATGCATGTTAGAGATCATCTAGGTGCTTGTTTTGCTGTTGCAAGAGTGCATCATGATATAAACTGCTGCTATGTGATGTTTTTATGCCATCTTTGCCATGTGATATCTTTTAGCTCGTTTGTCCGAATGATGCAAATGACATGTCCACGTGTTCGTCTTGCCATGCTCTACATGTTGTATGTGCTAGGTAGCATGTTAGATTTATTCTTGCCATGTTTATCATCGTTGCAAAGTGCCATGTGGCTGTGATGTTGTTTCACTTGTTATGAAATGCCATCTTGTTGAGCTCGTTGCTATCGTTGTGTTTACCTCAATGAAGCATGCTTGTGTGTTTCGGAATCACCTTCATGTGTACTTTGATGAGGTGCTTACCACTTGCCATGTTTAGTTTCGAGGTCACTTAAACATGCTCTTTTAGATGCCCTGATGAAATTGCTGTTTTAGGACTTAGTGGTTTTTCACTAAGTCTGAAATCTGTAACGTTCTGATGCCATGTTCGTGTGATGTTCTAGGACAAACCATGTTAGTTTTGGAGTGGATCTTGACTGTTCCTTGTAGTATATATTGTTGTATTTCCATTCATGTGCTCACATGTCTATTTAAGTGGCTGTAGCATGTTTATCTTTTGCTCCAAAGTTTCAATAAAATTCTGCTGCCAGAATTTTATTGTCAAGTTCAATATGTCCAAGATCATTGCTATTGATCCGTGACTCCGTTGGGGGTGCACCTTTGGACTTAGTTGCTGTAGTATATGTCTAGTTTGTGTTCATGTCCTTTGCCATGATATTTGAGTGATGTAGCTTAATTATTTTGTGCTCCGAAGTTGCTATGTTGCTGTAATTTTCAGCTTTCGCTCATTTCTTGTTTCGGGCATAACTTTTATCCCGTAACTCCGATTTCAGCGAATCTTATATGAAACTTGATTGTTTTTCTGTGTAGATTAATAATATCAGATTGTTATCATGTTTTAAGGTGTTTTGCTTGAGTGATATTTCCCGTGCTCCGTGTGCATCCTTAGTGCATCCATCATGCATCCATCATTTTCGAGTGCGCATTGCATCTTGTTGATTTGTGCTTGGTGTGATTGTTTTGTTTAGAGCCGGAAGCAGAGTCCGAGTTCGAGTACGAGCACGAGGTTTCCAACGAGGTTGAGCACGAGGACCCTTCTTACGATCCGAACGACTTCACTTCAGGCAAGATGACCGAACCCCGATAACATTACTATCTTTGCCTATTGCTAGTAGTTCCGCTCTATAGTTTTCCCTCGATGCCCATGATCTTCTTGTCATCCTCCTACTTGTAACCATTGCATGTTTAACCAACCTACCTATGCAAACCGTTGCTTGGCTAAGTACGCTTCGCTCAGCCCTTCTTATAGCATTGCTAGTTGCAGGTGAAGATCAAAGATGCTTGCTTCATGATGAAGCTTGGTTGGGTTATATCACACTATATAAATGCTTTAAATGAAATCATCTATATATTGGCAAGGGTGGAAGGCTAAGCCTTTTGCTTGGTGATTTGTTCCACTCATGCCGTTAGGAACCGTATAAACCGGTGTTATGTTCCTTGATTATGCGTTCCTAACACGGTTGGGGTGTATGGGACCCCCTCGATAAACCGCTAAGTGCTAAGTCTTTTCCAGCAAGTCCCAACATTGGTCCTTTTGCCTAATAACAAACTAAACTTGCATAGGGAGTAATTAACCATCTTTCTTAATCAACAACCCCGGGCCAGTGCTCCACATGAGTGTTGGTCCGAAACGGGGAGTCTGCGGGGCCGCCTTGGGGCAACCCGAGGTATCTGGTATACACCCATAGAATCGCCCATCCGGCCGTGTCCTGAGACTTAGATACGCGCGGCTACTATCAGGATGTCGACACGCCGGGAGGATTTGCTGGATTAGCCTTACCTTAGTTCGGTATATCTTGAGCACGGGATTCCGAGAATACTCGGGTCTTCCCACTTTGGAGTTGCGACTCCGCGGATCGTGGGCTTGTAATGGGTCAAGTTGGAACACCCCTGCAGGGTTTGAACTTTCGAAAGCCGTGCCCGCGGTTATGTGGCAGATGGGAGCTTGTTAATATCCGGTTGTAGATAACTTGACACAATGTTTCTAATACACTACCAGCGTGTGTTCCATGACTGTCAATTTCCGAATAGGGATTCGGGAGTTGAACACGGAGGGGTTATGTTTGTGGAGCTTGTAGCTAGGATCACTTCGTGATCACTTCTCGCCGAGGCTTTCTCTTCTCGCTCTCACTCACATAAGCTAGTTGCTAGTTGCTGCTGCAGACACTTATTCTTTTCTTCAGCCTTTCCTCTCCCAAGGCTTGAATAGTCTTGTTACCTGGGAACGGGATTGCTGAGTCCTCTGTGGCTCACAGTTACTTCACCACACCAGATGCAGGTCCAGCTGTGAGCTATCCAGGTGATGGCACCGAGCTGGATTGGGAGTACGACGAGGAGCGTAGTCGGTACTATGTGCGATACCCGGATGATCAGTAGTGGAGACTCCAACTAGGATTCGATCCGCCTGTGGATGTTATTTAAGTTTGGTATCTTGACATTTGGATTTTGCCCATAGAGGTTTGTGATGTTCTTTATGTATGATGATTGAGACTTGAATTGTAATTCTGTGACGTGGCGAGTGTAAGCCAACTATTTATGTTTGCAATCCCCTCTTTTACATGAGATGTGCAAAGATTACCAAACTTGAGATCATTCTAGGATGGATTTATGCCTTTAAGTCGTGCCTCGACACGTAGGAGGTATAACTCCATCCTGGGCATTACAATACCGCTTAGAGACACAGTACCCCTGGAAGCAATTCAGTTGGACAATGATCTGACCTACGAGGAGAAGCCTATTAAGATCCTCGAATTTTCGAGCAGAGTTACCCGTAGCAAGGTTATCAAGTTTTGCAAAGTTCAGTGGAGTCACCACACCGAGGAAGAAGCTACCTAGGAACGAGAAGATGATGTACGCAAGGACCACCCTCACCTATTTTCTAGCCAACCCGAATCTCGAGGGCGAGATTCATCTTAAGGGGGGTAGGTTTGTAACATCCCAAATTTTCAATTTGGAATGTTATACATTAGATCATTATGCATATCATATTTTCTTGCTTTTGGTGATCCGAGAAAATCCTAAGCAACTCAAGGACACTCGGAGAGAGTTGGGGATTTCTAAATTTTCATATTTGAGGTTTCTCGAATTTTTAAAATAGGATCGTTTGATTTTATTTAGTTTTACTTCAAGTATTTCTATCGAAAAGATATGAGAGAGGGAGTAAAATGACTCTCCCAAAATAAAGAAATATGGAAGATTTAATAAAAACATCAAATAAGTTTTATTTGGATTTTATTTGAATTAGGAAAAATTGCATGTTTTCAAAAATGCATTTTAGTGCGAAGAAAATGTTCATCTTGTTCTAAATATTTTATTTAGACGGTGAAAATTTGTTTTGGCAATTTCTAGATTTTATTTTATTTTCTAGAGTTTTTTTAGCGCCGGCGTAGAAAAAACAAGGGGACTGACCCGACTGGGCCGAAGCCCAGCCGAGCAGGCCCATCGCCGCCCGCCGCCTTCCCCGCGTCACCACCCCGTGGCCG
>LR738714.1:409610975-409784971 GCA_902687465.1 Secale cereale
CTAGCCACCCCCCCCCTCCAACCATCGCCGCCGCACGCCGCACACCGCCCGCCGCCGCGACGCCAGCCTTGCCGCCACGCACCGCATGCCTCCGCCGCTGCCGCCCCTCACCGCCAGCCGCCGCCGCCGCTTCCTCCGCTCGCCACCGCCACCCCGCAGCCCGCCGCCGGTTGTTCCGACGAGGTAGCCGCCGCCCGGTTTTCTTTTAGAAAACCGTTGTTTTTTTTAGAACCCTAGACATTTTTTTATTAGATCGGTTTTCTGTTTTTATTTTTCTGGTTTAGTTAAGTAGTAAACGTTCACCCGTTCGTTCGTTCTAACGAACGAATTCGTCGTTTAGTCTCAGCTGACGAACGTCCGTTCGTTAAGCTGTTTTAGATTTCCTTTTCTAGTTTATTTTCTGATCGCAATCTTTGATCTGATCTTCATTTTGGTTTATCTTTTCGCTCGTTTATTGGAATCAGGTGATTCAAGCGCCTGGAGTTTCATCTCGAAATTCTCTTTCCATTTAACCTAGTCACTCAAGCGTTGGCCTCTGCTAAATTTGGACTTAGATCCAGATTGGTTCGGTAGTTGTTTCTCTTTCGCCGTTTGTCTTTTGTTGCTTTTTCTTTTGCCGTTCTTTTGCAAACCGGAGTTCTTAAGTTGAACTTTCTGGTTAGATCTTTTATTCGAATTTTACCCGTGCATTAGTTAAGTACTTATTGTGTGCTTGTTTGTTTGCGATAGAGTACCCAGAGTGCGCCGCTTGCTACTTTGAATCTCTAGGTTTTGCGGATCATCAACAAGGCAAGTAACACTTTGATCAAACTTCCAATTACCCAGTTTTCATTGCATTAGTCCAAAACCTCACACATTGCATGAGTAGGATTATTTAACTTGTGGGGCTGGGAAGTAGGTTGAGGTAGTACCTATTACCTGCATTACATTCAAACCTTTGGGAGTTACTTCTACGTTTGCTATTAGGCCATGCTATGCTTGTAGACGTGGATTGGGTGAGAGTATCCATGACAGATGTGAGTTTGTTAATTAATGGTTCAACTTAAGGTGGCAACTTTAACACACATCTGGGTGGATTGAGGCATCTGGGTATTCCAGGGATTGCCTGTTTTTCTTCGGACCGCCACCCAGGCTCAAAGGGATCATGAGATTATTCATACTAGAAACTTCCGTGTGCAGCCACAATGCTATTATGGGCTCTAGCATAGTATGAGTAAGTCGTGCAAACATCTACAGTGGTGGACTAGCAGATGTAGGGGATGTAGGTGGTACGGTTCACCCGGTCGTAGGTGCTAGTGCTTTTGAAAGACTGTGTCTCGGTCATCCGTTTCTCAAACATCATGAAGTGCGAGAAATCAAACGGAGGAGATCGGGTCTTGTGGGGAAAAGTGCACAAACCTCTGCAGAGTGTACAAACTGATCATGATTAGCCGTGTCCCCGGTTACGGACATCTTGAGTATCTAGTACTTGGATATCATGTGAATCTCATCATGTTACTTTAATTAAATATTGTTGGGTTTAATGATGAACTTTAATTGGGGTTGAGAGGATGTCTATCTTCTCAACAATGTTTCAACTACCATGATAGTTAATTAAAATTTATTCCTTTGAAGTAGGGAAAAACTGGCTTTACGCAAAAAGTGTAACCATAGAGCTGTCCACCAGCCATATTGCATATAGTATAGCTTTACTTTCATTTGCTCTCTTGTGTTACTTTGCCAGCATATTCCATGTGCTGACCCGTTTTCGGGCTGCAACGTTTCATGTTGCAGACTTTTCAGACGACGAGTAAGGTGCCTTTTAGGTCGTGGTTCTATACTCAGTGATGCCGTTGGAGTTGATGGACTCACTTATCTTCCAAGCCTTCCGCTGTTATCGTGTTAGATTGCCTTAAGCCATTTTTATTGTAATAAGTTCATCGTTGGAACTATCGATGTAATAAGTGTGTGATTGCTACATTGTTATAAATCCTTCAAGTACTGTGCGTGTCAGCATTACTGATCCAGGGATGACACTGATGCATAGAGATCAGACTGTTTGAGGTCTGGTAGCTACATGTCGGGATGGCGAGCTTGAGGCCATGGTTGCGGGCTATGCGGCCATGGCGAAGGAGGCCACACATCGGGAGAGAGATATTGCGAGGGAGAGGGGATCGAGCGCAAGGAGCGATCGGGCGCGGGCGGGGCCTCTTCGCGCTCTGGATGTGTGTGGCGGCGGCACACATGGAGAGATGGGGATCGGGAGGAGAGTGCTAGTGAGCGAGGGGGATAAGGAGAGGTCCAGGTGGGCTAGGGTTAGGAGGGAATGGATGGGCCTGCGGGGATGGGCCTTGTTAGCCTGGCTATTTCTCTCTCAAAACTATTTTCATTTCAGAAAATAGAAAGGAAGAAAAGAGAAGAAAAGAAAAGGTTATAGAAATAGTTAGGGGATGGGGATATTTTCTCGGACCAACAAAAATGAGCTTGATCCAAGAAAAATAGGAATGAGCACGCGTGCGAAGTTGAATTCAAACCCATTTGAAATAATTCAAATGGTTTAAACTGGGACTAGGTTTCAGAAGTGTCCATAAATGTTGAAAGTTTAGGAGGAGCCTCGGAAAATGATGAAAGAATTTATTGAAGGAAATATGCCCTAGAGGCAATAATAAAGTTGTAATTTATATTTCATTATACATCATGATAAACGTCTTTTATTCATGCTAGAATTGTATTAACCAGAAACTTGATACATGCGTGAATACATAGACGAAATAGGCTCTCCCTAGTATGCCTCTACTAGACTAGCTCGTTAATCAAAGATGGTTATGTTTCCTAACCATAGACACGAGTTGTCATTTGATCAATGGGATCACATCATTTGGAGAATGATGTGATGGACAAGACCCATCCATTAGCTTAGCAACTTGATCGTTTAGTTTTCCTGCTATTGCTTTCTTCATTACTTATACACGTTCCTATGAATATGAGATTATGCAACTCCCGAATACCGAAGGAAGACCTTGTGTGCTATAAAACATCACAACGTAACTGGGTGATTATAAAGATGCTCTACAGCTATCTCCGAAGGTATTTGCCGTGTTGGCATAGATCAAGAATAGGATTTGTCACTCCGAGTGTCGGAGAGGTATCTCTAGGCCCTCTCGGTAATACACATCATAATAAGCCTTGCAAGCAAACGACTAATGAGTTAGTCACGAGATGGTGTATTACGAAACGAGTAAAGAGGCTTGCCAGTGACGAGATTGAACTAGGTATGATGATGCCGATGATCGAATCTCGGGCAAGTAACATACCGCTGAGAAAGGGAACAACGTATGTTGTTGTGCGGTTTGACCGATAAAGATCTTCGTAGAATATGTGGGAGCCAATATGAGCATCCATGTTCCGCTATTGGTTATTGACCGGAGATGAGTCCCGGTCATGTCTACATAGTTCTCGAACCCGTAGGGTCCGCACGCTTAACGTTCGATGACGATCGATATTAGGAGTTTATGTGTTTTGATGTACCGAAGGTAGTTTGGAGTCCCGGAAGTGATCACGGACATGACGAGGAGTCTCGAAATGGTCGAGACATAAATATTGATATATTGGAAGGTTATATTCGGACACCGGAAGGCGGGGGTCACCAGATAAATACCGGAGTACTAGGAGGTTATCGGAACCCCCCGGGGGATTAATGGGCCTCGATGGGCCTTAGTGGAAATAGAGGGCAGCAAGGGGAGTGTGGGGCGCCCCCCCCCCCCCAAGGCCCAAACCGAATTGGTTTAGGGCAAGGATGGGCCGGACCCCTCTTTCCTTCTCCTCCTCTCCCTTCCTTCCCCCTCTCCTACTCCTACTAGGAAAAGGAGGAGTCCTACTCCTAGTGGGAGTAGGACTCCCACTCTTGGCGCGCCCTCTCCCTGGCCACACCCTCCTCCCTCCCTCCTTTATATACGTGGGGAGGGGGCACCCCATAGACACACAAGTTGATTTGCAAGCCGTGTGCAGTGCGCCCTCCATAGTTACACACCTCGGTCATATCGTTGCAGTGCTTACGCGAAGCCCTGTGCTGGTAACTTCATCATCACCGTCACCACGCCGTCGTGCTGACGAAACTCTCTCGCGACACTCAACTGGATCAAGAGTTCGTGGGACGTCATCGAGTTGAACGTGTGCTGAACGTGAAGGTGTCGTACGTTCGGTGCTTCGATCTGTTGGATCGCGAAGACGTTCGACTACATCAACCGCGTTACTAAACGCTTCCGCTTTTGGTCTATGAGGGTACATGGACACACTCTCCGGCTCGTTGCTATGCTTCTCCTAGATAGATCTTGCGTGATCGTAGGTAAATTTTGAAATACTACGTTCCCCAACAATGGTATCAGAGCCAGGTCTATGCGTACATGATATTCACGAGTAGAACACAATGAGTTGTGCGCGATAATAGTCATACTGCTTACCAGCATGTCATATTTTGATTCGACGGTATTGTGAGATGAAGCGGCCCAGATCGACATTACGTGTACGCTTACGCGAGACTGGTTTCACCGTTACAAGCACTCGTTGCTTAAAGGTGACCGGCGGGTGTCTGTCTCTCTTACTTTAGTTGAATCGAGTGTGACTACGCCCGGTCCTTGTGATGGTTAAAACAACACACTTGACGAAAAATTGTTGTGGTTTTGTATGCGTAGGTAAGAACGGTTCTTCCTAAGCCCATAGCAGCCACGTAAAACTTGCAACAACAAAGTAGAGGACGTCTAACTTGTTTTTGTAGGGCATGTTGTGATGTGATATGGTCAAGACGTGATGAGTTATACGTTATTGTATGAGATGATCATGTTTTGTAAATTATCGGCAATCGGCAGGAGCCTTATGGTTGTCTCTTTATTGTATGAATTGCGAAGGCCATGTAATTGCTTTACTTTATCACTATGAGTTAGCGATAGTAGTAGTAGCAATAGTTGGTGAGACGACCACGACCCTACGATGAAGATCATGGTGTCAAGCCGGTGAGGATGGAGATCATGATGATGCTTTGGAGATGGAGATCAAAAGCACACGATGATGATGGCCATATCATGTCACATATTTTGATTGAGTGTGATGTTTATCTCATTATGCTTCTTATTTTGCTTAGTACGGCAGTTGCATTATAAGATGATCCCTTACTAAATTTCAAGGTACAAGTGTTCTCCCTGAGTATGCACCGTTGCGAAAGTTCATCATTCCGAGACACCACGTGATGATCGGGTGTGATAAGCTCTACGTTCAAATACAACGATTGTAAGACAGTTTTGCACATGCAGAATACTCGGGTTAAACTTGACGAGCCTAGCATGTACAGACATGGCCTTGGAACACTAGAGACTGAAAGTTCGAGCGTGAATCATATACTAGATATGATCAACATAAGATGTTCACCGTTGAAAACTACTCCATCTCACGTGATGATCGGACATAGTTTAGTTGATATGGATCACGTGATCATTTATATGACTTGAGGGATGTCTATCTAAGTGGGAGTTCTTTAGTAATATGATTAATTAAACTTTAATTTATCATGAACTTAGTCCTGATAGTATTTGCAAATTATGTTGTAGATCAATAGCTCGCGTTGTAGCTCCCCTATGTTTTGATATGTTCGTAGAGAAAACTAAGTTGATAGATGTTAGTAGCAATGATGCGGACTAGGTCCGTGATATGAGGACTATCCTCATTGCTGCACGGAAGTATTATGTCCTTGATGCACCACTAGGTGACATACCTATTGCAGGAGCAGATGAAAACGTTATGAACTTTTGGCAAAGCTCAATATGATGTCTACTTAATAGTTTAGTGCACCATGCTTTATATCTTAGAACCGGGACTTATAAATGTTTTGAACGCTACGGAGCATATAAGATGTTTCAAGAGTTGAAATTAGCATTTCATACTCATGCCCGTGTCGAGAGGTATGAGACCTCTGACAGTACTTTGCCTACAAGATGGAGGAGAATAGCTCAACCAGTGAGCATGTGCTCAGAATGTCTGGGTACTACAATCACTTGAATCAAGTGGGAGTTAATCTTCCAGATAAGATAGTGATTGACAGAGTTCTCTAGTCACCATCACCAAGCTACTAGAACTTCATGATCAACTATAATATGCAAGGGATGACGAAAGTAATTCCCGAGCTCTTCATGATGCTGAAATCAGCGAAGGTAGAAATCAAGAAAGAGCATAAAGTGTTGATGGTTAACAAGAGCACTAGTTTCAAGAAAAGGGCAAAGGAATAGAAGGGAAACTTCAAGAAGAATGACAAGCAAGTTGTCACTCCCGTGAAGAAACCCAAAGCTAAACTCAAGCCTGAAACTAAGTGCTTCTACTGCAAAGGAAATAGTCACTAGAAGTGGAACTCCCTAGATACTTGGCGGATAAGAAGGATGGCAAAGTGAACAAAGGTATATTTGATATATATATTATTGATGTGTACTTTACTTTCATAGCAACCCCTGGGTATTTGATACTGGTTCAGTTGCTAAAATTAGTAACTCGAAAAGGGAGTTGCAGAATGAACAGAGACTAGTTAAGGGTGAAGTGGCGATGTGTGTTGGAAGTGGTTCCAAGATTGATATGATCATCATCGCACACACCCTATACTTTCGGGATTAGTGTAGAACCTAAATAAATGTTATTTGGCATTTGCGTTGAGCATGAATATTATTTGATCATGTTTATTGCAATACGATTATTCATATAAAGTCATAGAATAATTGTTGTTCTGTTTACATGAATAAAACCTTCGATGGTCATACACCCAATGAAAATAATTTGTTGGATCTTGATCGTATTAAATACACATATTCATAATATTGAAGACAAAAGATGTAGAGTTGATAATGATAGTGCAACATACTTGTGGCACTACCGTTTAGGTTATATTAGTGTAAAGCGCATGAAGAAACTCCATGCTGATGGACTTTTGGAATCAGTTGATTATGAATCATTTGATGCTTGCAAACCATGCCTCATGGGCAAGATGACTAAAACTCCGTTCTCCGGAACAATGGAGCGAGCAACTGACTTGTTGGAAGTCATACATACTGATGTATGCGGACCAATGAGTGTTGAGGCTCGCGGCGAGTATCGTTATTTTCTGACCTTCACAGATGATTTGAGCAGGTATGGGTATATCTACTTGATGAAACACAAGTCTGAAACATTTGAAAAGTTCAAAGAATTTCAGAGTGAAGTAGAGAATCATCGTAACAAGAAAATAAAGTTTCTACGATCTGATCATGGAGGCAAATATTTCAGTTACAAGTTTAGTCTTCATTTGAAACAATGTGGAATAGTTTCACAACTCACACCACCTGGAACACCACAACGTAATGGTGTGTCCGAACATCGTAACCATTCTTTATTAGGTATGGTGCGATCGATGATGTCTCTTACCGATTTACCACTATCTTTTTGGGTTATGCATTAGAGAGAGCTGCATTCACGTTAAATAGGGCACCATCTTAATCCTTCGAGATGACGCCATATGAATTGTGGTTTGGCAAGAAACCAAAGTTGTCGTTTTTCAAAGTTTGGGGTTGCGACGCTTATGTGAAACAGCTTCAACCTGATAAGCTCAAACCCAAATCGGAGAAATGTGTCTTCATAGGATACCCAAAGGAAACTGTTGGATACACCTTCTATCACAGATCTGAAGGCAAGATATTCGTTGCTCAGAATGGATCCTTTCTAGAGAAGGAGTTTCTCTCGAAAGAGGTGAGTGGGAGGAAAATAGAAGTTGATGAGGTAATTATACCTTCTCCTGAATTGGAAAGTAGTGCATCAAAGAAACTAGTTCCAGTGATTCCTACACCAATCAGCGAGGAAGCTAATGATGATAATCATGAAACTTCATATCAAGTTACTACTGAACCTCGTAGGTCAACCAGAGTGCGTTCCGTGCTAGAGTGGTATGGTAACCCGGTTCTGGAAGTCATGTTACTAGACCATGATGAACCTACTAACTATGAGGAAGCGATGATGAGCCCATATTCCATGAAATGGCTTGAGGCCATGAAATCTGAGATGGGATTCATGTATGAGAACAAGGTGTGGACTTTGGTTGACTTGCCCGATGATCAGCAAGCCATTGAAAATAAATGGATCTTCAAGAGGAAGACGGACGCTAATGGTAGTGTTACTATCTACAAAGCTCTAATTATCGCAAAAGTGTTCGACAAGTTCAAGGTGTTGAATACGATGAGATTTTCCCACTCATATCAATGCTTAAGTCTGTCCGAATCATGTTAGCAATTGCCGCATTTTATGAAATCTGGCAAATGGATAACGAAACTGCATTCCATAATGGATTTATTAAATAAGAGTTGTATATGATGCAATCAGAAAGTTTTGTAGATCCCGAAAGAGGCTAACAAAGTGTGCAAGCTCCAGTGTTCCATGTATGGACTGGTTCAAGCATCTCGGAGTTGGAATATACGCTTTGATAAGGTGATCGAAGCATATGGTTTTATACAGATGCCACAACCCTAGTTCTGGTATGCACTAGGCTAGTCTTGATGTCTGCAACATGTTTAAAATTCAAATGGATTTGAATTGAGGACATGTGAAAGCCTCAGAAATATTTTTGAAAAAGACCCAGATAAAAAATGCTCCAAAAAGGTCCAAGAAAATGTTCATGTTGCACTCTGAAAATATTGGTTAGATATAAAAATCAAACCAATATTTTTAGGAGCTCATAAACATTTATTTGGGGCATTTGGAATTAATGCAATAACTATTTGCATTGGATATATATTTATTATATTTTAGATATATGTCCAATAATTCTGGATTTTGTGTGGGGCTTTGGAATACTCCTTCTAGTCCCTACAAAAAAATGTCAGAAGTTTTTAAATGATTTAGTTTAAATCAAACAAATGTCAGAAAAATAGAAAATAAAAATTAAAGGGTTAGAGCTTACCTGGGCCACTTGCTGGCCTGCCACTGGGCCGGCCCAGCTGCCAGTCGTCGTCCCCCGGCGACGACAGGAGGCAGGGGCACGCGCCCGCCGCTCTCGCGCATGGCCGCCACGCCTCCTGCCTGCCTGCCCCTCCCCCTCGTCGCCTGGATGTTCCGGTTGTTGGCAGGCACCTCCCCAGACCTCTCTGGCTCTCTCTCGTCGCCTCTCCCCTCCTCTGTCTCCCTCCCTCGCTCGGACCCGAGCGCCACCGTCACCGTCGGTCGCCGCTGCCGTGGCCACAGGCTACCCCACGCCCAGCCAACGTGCCCGAGAGCTCCGCCACCTCATCCCCGTCCTCTCCGACGAGCCACGCGTCGCCGAACGCCCTGAGGAGCTGTCACCGCCATCTTCTTCATCGCCGGCCGCCGGAGATCCCCTCCGCCGCCCTGCTCGCTCCGGTCCTCCTCCGAGCTCTCCGTCTGCACCGCTGCGACCGCCGTGAGCCTCTCCCTCAAACCCCGCTCTTCGTTTCGTCGTTCACACGCCGTAGCCACGCCACCCACCGGACCCGAGCAGTTGCGCCGCCGTGGTTCCTCCCCGCCGTGGCCTGAGCGACCGCGGCTTGCAACTTAGCGCGTCACCACGTTTGCCACACCGCCAGGAGCCCGTAGCACCCCTCCTCTGGCCTCCCCGTGCCCCGTAGCGCCGTTTCCGACGAGGCCCGAACTCCGGCGCCGCCGCGAGCTTCGTTCCGGCCACCTCCGGCGCCCCCGCAACCTCCCGTTGGCGTGGATGGATGCGAACGAGCCTCCGCAGCCTACAGATGGCCTCGACCGTCCATTTGGACGCCGGGGGCCCAATCCCAACGCCCTCCGCCGCGTTTGCTGCCGCCGGCGGCTAAACACCGGCGTGTTAGCCGGGGGTTGACCAGGGATTTGACCCCTTGGGTCAGTGGCAGGTGGGCCCCACCCCCCAGTTAGTTGACCAGATTAGTGTTAGTTAATTAGTGTAGTCACTGACTTGTGGGCCCAGCCCTGCTGACATTTTGGTTAGGATTAGTTAGCACTAATTAAACTCAGTTAATTAGTTGAGTCACTAACCAGTGGATCCCACTGTGAGGTTTGACTCTCGTCAGCCTGGTTGACCTGCTGACATCATGCTTTGGTCATGCTGATGCAGTATTCCAGTTCTGGAATTTAAATAAATCTTAAATGATTTATTTATTTCAGAAATTGGTTTAAACTTCAAAAAATCACAGAAATTCAACTGTAGCTCAGAATGAAATAATTTATATATGAAAAATTATCAGAAAAATTCAATCTATCCATATGTAACATTTTCATGCATGACAAATGACGTTATACCCACTGTTTATATGAAAACACATAAATGGCACTTATAAATATTTAATTTGGAGCTGCATTTGAACCCTTGGTTCAAATGGACTTCAACCAAATATAATGCTAGTTGTATTAGCTCAAACAACATCATATCTTCATGCCATATTCATGCATCATATTGTTGCATATGCTTGTGTTTGATTGTTGGCACCGTCCTTCTCGATAGGTCCTGCTCCGGAGACCGTTATAGAGTACCTGTCCGAGGAGCAGTGCCCCCCTGTTGATCTATCAGGCAAGCAAAACCCATTTGTTCATTCCGATACAATCCTACTCTCTCGCTCATGCTCTATGTTATTGCATTAGGACAACAACGATTCAACTGCTACTTGATGCTGCGGTAGTTGAACCCATTCCTCTGCATGACCTGTCATTGCCATAGTAAATAGTTGAAACCCACTAGCATGTGTAGGAGTTGATTGAAGCCATGTTGTGTTCTTACCATGCCTTGCTTGCTATTTCTTAGAGTATGTCAGGTCTGATTCATTGGGAATGAATTGGAGTGCAGTGGTATGTTCTGATGCTGAGCGTTAAGTGTGTGAACACGATTTGGTAAAGGTAGCGGTGAGAGGCCATGTAGGAGAACATGGTGGGTTGTCTCACTGGAACCATCCTTAAGCACTGGGTTCTGTGTATGTTGTCCAATGACTAGCTACTACCACACATTGTAATGCTTAAGTGCCCCTCTCAACTTATTAATCAACTTGGTCTCTGTCCAGGAGTCGCAACTAGTTTCATGTGTTTGTAGGTAGTGTTATTTCTCTACCAAGTGGCACCCGGCAAGGTGGGCTTGGGATAGACTAGGCACACGTGGCCCGGTGTACCGAGTGGCACCCGGATGGTGGGCTCGGGAACCCTATACACATCGTTTGGGGCCGTGATGGAAACCTCGGCCGGACTCCCTTGCGGATAGAACCCGAATAGGCGATAAACCTGTACTAGAGTCTTGTGTGGTTAGTCAGGTCGTGGCCGACACCCTCGCCAGGCTTCCGCTTGAAGGTTGCCGAGATACACGACGTGTACATGGCGGTAAGTGGCGAGAGCGTGTGTGAAGAAGTACACCCCTGCAGGGTTAACATGATCTATTCGAATAGCCGAGTCCACGATTATGGACTTCTTGGATGCTTACGTGGTACATAGACAACTGGAAGTGGATACTATAAAATACTCAAGACAAGTGTGAGTGCTATGGATGGCCTTCTCGTAGGGAGACGGGGATGAATCCATAGTGGTGTATTGTGTGGTGTTTAGTGGACTCGTGTGCGCCACCTCAAAAGAATTACCAGCAGTCGTAGAACATGATAGCCACTGAGTCAAAGCTGGCTAGCTGCAACTAAACCCCACTATGCCTTCTTGATACAAATGCATGTATGATAGGATCTGATGTAAGTCTTGCTGAGTACCTTTGTACTCATGTTTGCTTAAGTTATGTTTTGCAGATGAGACTTCTGTCTCTCTAGTAGTTCCGCTTGGACTTCGACAAGTAGCTTGTTACCTCAGCTACGATCTTGGACGAGTGTTGTAGATAGTCAGGCTCTCCAGCCTTTTTCATTTGTAGATGTCTGTACTCAGACATGTTGTGCTTCCGCTTGTTGCCTGTATGCTCTGAATGTTGGGTCATGAGACCCATGTTTGTAATATCTAGCTCCTCGGAGCCTAATGAATAAATACTTTGTTTCTTAGAGTCTTGTTGTGATGCCATGTTGTAATTGCACATATCGAGCATATTGTGTGTATGTTATTGAAATGCTTGGTATGTGTGGGATCTGACACCTAGTTGTTTACCCTTGGTAGCCTATCTTACAGGGAAATGTCTCCTAGTGCTTCCACTGAGCCTTGGTAGCTTGCTACTGCTCCGGAACACTTAGGCTGACCGGCATGTGTCCTTCTTCGTTCCTGTGTCTGTCCCTCAGGGGAAATGTCACGCGTTGTTCC
The DNA here is from genome assembly GCA_902687465.1 of Secale cereale. Classification (NCBI taxonomy): domain Eukaryota; kingdom Viridiplantae; phylum Streptophyta; class Magnoliopsida; order Poales; family Poaceae; genus Secale; species Secale cereale. The sequence continues at coordinate 409,623,225 of LR738714.1, forward strand.
TTTAAGTCCTTGTAGCTTGCTACGACTTGGTTTCATACGTTGATGACCGACACGTTAGTTGTTGGGTCATGTATGCATGTCTCTGTAATTTAGTGCCACTTTTCATTTATAACTGGTCATGTCGGCCCGGGTTCTCTGTCATATGGATGCTAGCGACACTATCATATACGTGAGCCAAAATGCGCAAACGCTCCCGGGCCAGGTAAGGTGGCACCCGTGGGGATACCGTGTGTGAGGCCACATAGTGATATGGTGTGTTACATGCTAGACCGGTGTGACTTAGGATCGGGGTCCCGACAGCTTTGGTATCTGAGCCTAACTGCATGTAGGATTACCAAGCCAAACTGGTCGAAGTTGAGTCTAGAAATTCTTTAGTTATATAAGGGAATTGATTGTGGAAGGGAACGTAAGGCTCTTTTTACTCCTTATACCTCATGTCTTCTGATCTGAGTCATCCTACCTTTCCTACGTGGTTATGGAACTAGGCTTTCTCTTCCGTCTATCAGGATCACGAGTTACTATTCCATAGTCCCATAGGATTGTTTGATGAGAGTCATACTCCTGTTTCAAGTTCTTCCGGTGTAGATTGTTTAGTACTATCACAGAACCTTGAGTGATGTTGTTGAGTATGCTACTACCCCTTTGTTAGCGGGATATCTCATTCTGAGCATTTTACTACCGTTATGCTGCCGGAATTATCCTAGTAGTTCGAGAGATACTCATTTCTTGTCCTACCTTCTACAGCCTGGTTGATGTTGATTCCGTCCTTGGTTTCATTTCTCAGGATGTCGTCAGTTACCCGAGGTTCAGTTCCTCGTAGAAAGAACCACGGAGGTGGTAGGGATGAGGAAGATCCTCTCGACCAGCCTTCATTGGCAGAGGTCATGTTAGAGATGGAGAGAAACAAGCAAGAGTCTAACCGCTTGTTGGCATGTATTGAGGAGAACACCACACATCAATGCAAAGAGTCAGCGACCATCCATGACTTCATTCGTCTGAAACCACCCACCTTCCATCATCCCATTGAGCCGCTTGATGCAGATGACTGGCTCCGTGGTATCACTCACAAGTTGCATTCTGCGAACGTAGCTGAAGAGGACAAGGTCATCTATGCCACTTATCACCTGGAAGGTCCTGCTAGTCTTTGGTGGCAGAACTATGAGGCCATGATTCCAGCTGGCCAGATTCCTACCTGGAGAGATTTCACTGAGGCTTTTCGCGAGCATCACATTCCTCAAGCTCTCATCGATCGCAAGAGAGAGGAGTTGTGTAGTCTTACCCAGGCTAAGATGGTTGTTGATGCTTACAGTAGAGAGTTTGAGAACCTCGCCCGCAATGCTACAGAAGAAGTGTCCACGGACGCCAAGAAGCAGGCTAGGTTCCGGAAGGGTCTCAGCCCCAAACTGCGTCGTGATCTCCACTTACATCATTGCAACACATTCCAGGCTCTTGTGAACAAGGCCATTAATGCAGAGACAGCTCCGCTCACTTACGAGGAGTCTCGTAAGCACACCCTTGGTTTGGGATCTTGTTCCGACACTAGTTCCCAGAAGCGTCGGATTTGGGTTCCAAACTCTGTTCTTCCACCCAGTTGTACACCGAGACCATCTTATGTGGTACCTCTTCCAGTTCAGCAGTATGCTCTACCCAGGCCTATTGGTAGACCGCTTGCCAATGCGGATCCACGACCTACCTTAGGGACTTGCTTTACATGCGGAAAGACAAGACACTATGCACGTGACTGCGCTCAGGCCAGTCTTGCTCCACCCCAGCCCGAGAAGTCCGTTCCTTGTGGTAAGCCACCACGTAAGACGATCAGTGCCAATCCAGCTCCCACTAAACATGGACGTGTGCATCACGTCTCAGCTAAAGACGCTCATGATGATCCAAATGTCATTCTTGGTACACTCCTTGTCAATTGCCATCCAGCCTTGGTTCTGTTTGATACCGGAGCATCTCACTCCTTCATCTCTGAAGGCTATGCCCGTTTGCACGACATGTCATTTTGTGATATGCCAACTCCGCTTGAAATCCAAACCCCAGGGTCTAGATGGCAAACTAGCAGAATAAGCCATGGTAATGGAATACTTGTTGACAGACTGGTATTCCTTGCCTCACTTATAGCCCTCAAGTCTTCGGATATTAACATCATCTTGGGTATGGACTGGATGAGAGCTCATCATGCCAAGATTGATTGTTACACTAGGTCTGTTCAGCTTACACATCCATCTGGCAAGATAGTCACTGTCTCCACTAGAGTTGCAAAGCGTCAACTCTATTTTCTTAATGCCAGCCCCCTCCCAGACCTTGAAGATATCCCGGTAGTCCATGACTTTCCGGATATCTTTCCATAGGAACTACCAGGTGTTCCCCCTGACAGGGATGTAGAGTTTGTCATAGATCTTATCCCAGGAACTGTTCCAATTTCTAGGAGACCTTACAAGATGGCACCCCTAGAACTAGCTGAGCTTAAGAAACAACTTGATGAGTCCTTGCAAAAGGGTTTCATTTGTCCTAGTTCTTCTCCTTGGGCTTGTCCCGTCCTCTTCGTCAAGAAGAAGGATGGCACGGAACGGATGGTTGTAGATTATCGTCCCATTAATTTGGTCACGATAAAGAACAAGTATCCGCTCCCCAGGATCAACGACCTGTATGATCAGCTCGCTGGATCCTCAGTCTTCTCCAAGATGGATTTGAGGTTAGGCTACCATCAAATCAAGATCAGCAACGGAGACATTCCTAAGATGGCTTTTGTCACTCGTTATGGCCAGTACGAGTACACCGTCATGTCTTTCGGTCTAACCAATGGTCCAGCCACATTCTCCCGCTTGATGAACTCGATCTTCATGGAGTACTTAGATAAGTTCGTCGTGGTTTACCTTGATGATATTCTGATCTATTCGAAGAACGAGGAAGAGCATGCCGAACATCTTAGATTGGTGTTGGAAAAACTCAGAGAGCACCGTCTTTATGCCAAGTTCTCCAAGTGCGAATTTTGGTTCCCAGAAGTTACCCATCTCGGCCACGTAATCTCTGGTAAGGGCATTGTTGTCAATCCCGAGAGAGTTCAGGTCGCTCTTGATTGGACTCCACCTGAAACAGTTAAACAAGTCAGGAGTTTCCTTGGTCTAGCCAGCTATTGTCGCCGCTTTGTTGAGAACTTCTCGAAAGTGGCCAAACCTCTCACGGAACTTCTCAAGAAAGATAAAAAGTTTGAGTGGTCCCCACAGTGTGAGCACAGTTTCCAGGAACTGAAAAGACGCCTGACTTCTGCTCCCATACTTGTGCCATCGGATTTCTCTAAGGACTTTGTTATCTATTGTGATGCCTCACGACAGGGACTAGGTTGCATTCTTATGCAGGATTTTCATGTGATTGCCTATGCATCTCGACAGTTGCATCCACATGAGAAAAATTATCCTACACACGATCTGGAGCTTGCAGTTGTAGTCTATGCACTTAAGACATGGCGACATTACCTTCTTGGTAATCGTTGTGAGATCTAAACCGATCACCAGAGTCTCAAGTATATCTTCACCCAGCCAGATTTGAACCTTAGGCAAAGACGATGGTTGGAGTTGATCTCAGATTACGACTTAGGGATTACTTACACCCCAGGCAAGGCCAATGTCATGGTTGATGCTTTAAGTCGTAAGTCATATTGCAACAATCTCATGTTGCAGCAGGGCCAACCACTTCTCCATGAGGAATTATGCAAGCTTAACCTTCACATTGCTCCTCACGGATTCCTTTCTACCTTGGTGGCGAAACCTAACCTTGGGGATCAGATCATTGCTGACCAAAAGTTTGATAGGGGTGTTACCCGCATCAAGAGAAACATTAAGAAGGGAGTTGGTGGATGTTTCTCTATGGATGATCGAGGTGTTGTGTTCTTTGAGAATCGCTTGGTGGTTCCCAAGAATCAACTTCTGCAACAACTGATCCTTAAGGAGGCTCATGAATCTCCTCTCACAATTCATCCTGGTAGTACTAAGATGTATCAGGACCTACGCCAGAGGTTCTGGTGGACTAGGATGAAGAGAGAAATTGCTGAGTTTATTGCTAAATGAGACGTTTGTCGTCGCGTTAAGGTAGAACATCAAAGACCTGCTGGCACCCTTCAGCCTTTAGCTATTCCTGAGTGGAAATGGGATAAAGTTGGTATGGACTTCATCACCGGCTTTCCCAGGACCAAGAGAGGGAATAATGCTATCTTCGTAGTCATTGATCGTCTGTCCAAAGTGGCTCACTTCCTACCTGTTCGGGAGAGTATCACTGCTAGTCAGCTCGCTGACTTGTATATCTCCCGAATAGTATCCCTTCATGGTGTTCCACTACAGATCAATTCAGACCATGGTAGTCTTTTCACTTCTCATTTCTGAGAGAGTTTCCAGACTGCCATGGGCACCCACCTTTCTTTCAGTACCGCTTTCCACCCTCAATCAAGTGGTCAGGTGGAACGGGTCAACCAAATTCTCAAAGACATGCTTAGAGCTTGTGTTATCTCATTCGGTATGGATTGGGAGAAATGTCTTCCTTTCGCCGAGTTTGCTTATAACAATAGCTATCAATCCAGCCTCAAGAAAGCTCCTTTTGAGATACTCTATGGACGAAGATGTCGAACAACTTTGAACTGGTCAGAAACCGGTGAAAGACAATTCTTTGGACCGGACATGATCCAGGAAGCAGAAGAGCAAGTTCGCATCATTCGTGAGAACTTGAAAACAACCCAGTCTCGTCAAAAGAGCTAGTATGATCGTCATCATAAGGAAGTGGCTTATGAAGTTGGTGACAAGGCTTATCTTTGGGTTACCCCTTTGAAGGGTACCCATCGTTTCGATATCAAGGGCAAGTTGGCTCCTCGTTACATTGGCCTTTTTCGCATTCTCGCTAAACAAGGAGAGGTTGCCTACTAGTTGGAACTATCCCCACATCTTTCTCGAGTACATGATGTGTTCCACGTCTCTCAACTCAGGCGTTGCTTCTCGGATCCCATCCGCGGAGTGGACCACGAAACGCTTGATCTCCAAGATAACCTCACATATCGAGAGTACCCCGTTCGCATTCTGGATCAAGCAGAGCGTGTCACTCGACGTCATAACATCAAGTTTCTCAAGGTTCAATGGTCACACCATTTCGAGAGAGAAGCTACATGGGAGCGAGAAGATCGTCTCCGACTGGAGTACCCCACTTTCTTTCCGCCGACTCCTGAATCTCGGGACGAGATTCTTTCGAGTGGGGGCGAGTTGTCACAACCCTAGTTCTGGTATGCACTAGGCTAGTCTTGATGTTTGCATCATGTTTAAAATTCAAATGAATTTGAATTGAGGACATGTGAAAGCCTCAGAAATATTTTTGAAAATGACCCAGATAAAAATTGCTCCAAAAAGGTCCAAGAAAATGTTCATGTTGCACTCTGAAAATATTGGTTAGAGATAAAAATCAAACCAATATTTTTAGGAGCTCATAAACATTTATTTGGGGCATTTGGAATTAATGCAATAACTATTTGCATTGGATATATATTTATTATATTTTAGATATATGTCCAATAATTCTGGATTTTGTGTGGGGCTTTGGAATACTCCTTCTAGTCCCTACAAAAAAAATGTCAGAAGTTTTTAAATGATTTAGTTAAAATCAAACAAATGTCAGAAAAATAGAAAAAAAATATAAAGGGTTAGAGCTTACCTGGGCCACTTGCTGGCCTGGCACTGGGCCGGCCCAGCTGCCAGCTGTCGTCCTCCTGGCGACGACAGGAGGCAAGGGCACGCGCCCGTCGCTCTTGCGCATGGCCGCCACGCCTCCTGCCTGCCTGCCCCTCCCCCTCGCCGCCTGGATGTTTCGGTCGTTGCCAGGCACCTCCCCAGACCTCTCTGGCTCTCTCTCGTCGCCTCTCCCCTCCTCTGTCGCCCTCTCTCGCTCGGACCCGAGCGCCACCGTCACCGCCGGTCGCCGCTATCGTGGCCACAGGCTACCCCACGCCCAACCAACATGCCTGAGAGCTCCGCCAACTCGTCCCCGTCCTCGCCGACGAGCCACGCGTCGCAGGATGCCCTGAGGAGCTGCCACCGCCATCTTCTTCATCGTCGGCCGCTGGAGATCCCCTCCGCCGCCCTGCTCGCTCTGGCCCTCCTCCGAGCTCTCCGTCTAAACCGCTGCGACCGACGTGAGCCTCTCCCTCGAACCCCGCTCTTCGTTTCGTCGTTCACACGCCGTAGCCACGCCACCCACCGGACCCGAGCAGTTGCGCGGCCGTGGTTCCTCCCCGCCGTGGCCAGAGCCACCGCGGCTTGCAACTTAGCGCGTCATCACGTTTGCCACACCGCCAGGAGCCCGTAGCACCCCTCCTCTGGCCTCCCCGTGCCTCGTAGCACCGTTTCCGACGAGGCCCGAACTCCGGCGCCGCCGCGAGCTTCGTTCCGGCCAGCTCCGGTGCCCCCGCGACCTCCCGTTGGCGTGGATGGATGCGCACGAGCCTCCGCAGCCTGCAGATGGCCTCGGCCGTCCATTTGGATGCCGGGGGCCCAATCCCGACGCCCTCCGCCGCGTTTGCTGCCGCCGGCGTGTTAGCCGGGGGTTGACCAGGGATTTGACCCCTTGGGTCAGTGGCAGGTGGGCCCCACCCCCTAGTTAGTTGACCAGATTAGTGTTAGTTAATTAGTGTAGTCACTGACTAGTGGGCCCAGCCCTGCTGACATTTTGGTTAGGATTAGTTAGCACTAATTAAACTCACTTAATTAGTAGAGTCACTAACCAGTGGACCCCACTGTCAGGTTTGACTCTGGTCAGCCTGGTTGACCTGCTGACGTCATGCTTTGGTCATGCTGACGCAGTATTCCAGTTCTGGAATTTAAATAAATCTTAAATGATTTATTTATTTCAGAAATTGGTTTAAACTTCAAAAAATCACAGAAATTCAACCGTAGCTCAGAATGAAATAATTTATATATGAAAAATTATCAGAAAAATTCAATCTATCCATCTGTACCATTTTCATGCATGACAAATGAATTTATACCCACTGTTGATATGAAAACACATAAATGGCACTTATAAATATTTAATTTGGAGTTGCATTTGAACCCTTGGTTCAAATGGACTTCAACCAAATATAATGCTAGTTGAATTAGCTCAAACAACATCATATCTTCATGCCATATTCATGCATCATATTGTTGCATATGCTTGTGTTTGATTGTTGGCACCGTCCTTCTCGATAGGTCCTGCTCCGGAGACCGTTCCAGAGTACCTATACGAGGAGAAGTACCCCCCTGTTGATCTATCAGGCAATCAAAACCCCTTTGTTCATTTTGATACAATCCTACTCTCTCGCTCCTTCTCTCTGTTATTGCATTAGGACAACAACGATTCAACTGCTACTTGATGTTGCGGTAGTTGAACCCATTCCTCTGCATGACCTATCATTGCCACTATAAATAGTTGAAACCCACTAGCATGTGTAGGAGTTGATTGAAGCCATGTTGTGTTCTTACCATGCCTTGCTTGCTATTGCTTAGAGTGTGTCAGATCTGATTCATTGGGAATGAATTGGAGTGTAGTGATATGTTCTGATGCTGAGGTAGCGGTGAGAGGCCATGTAGGAGTACATGGTGGGTTGTCTCACTGGAACCGTCCTTAAGCATTGAGTTTTGTGTATGTTGTCCAATGACTAGCTACTACCACACATTGGAATGCTTAAGTGCCCCTCTCGACTTATTAATCAACTTGGTCTTTATCCAGGAGTCGCAACTAGTTTCTGGTGTTTGTAGGTAGTGTTATTTCTCTCCCAAGTGGCACCCGACAGGGTGGGCTTGGGACATACTAGGCACACGTGGCCCGGTGTATCGAGTGGCACCCGGATGGTGGGCTCGGGAACCCTGTACACATCATTTGGGGCCGTGATGGAAACCTCGGCCGGACTCCCTTGCGGATAGAACCCGAATAGGCGATAAACCTGGACTAGAGTCTTGTGTGGTTAGTCAGGTCGTGGCCGACACCCTCGCCAGGCTTCTGCTTGAAGGTTGCTGAGATACACGACGTGTACATGGCGGTAAGTGGCGAGAGTGTGTGTGAAGAAGTACACCCCTGCAGGGTTAACATGATCTATTCGAATAGCCGAGTCCACAGTTATGGACTTCTTGGATGCTTACGTGGTACATAGACAACTAGAAGTGGATACTATAAAATACTCAAGACAAGTGTGAGTGCTATGGATGGCCTTCTCGTAGGGAGACGAGGATGAATCCATAGTGGTGTATTGTGTGGTGTTTAGTGGACTCGTGTGCGCCACCTCAAAAGAATTACCAGCAGTCGTAGAACAGGATAGCCACTGAGTCAAAGCTGGCTTACTACAACTAAACCCCACTATGCCTTCTTGATACAAATGCATGTATGATAGGATCCGATGTAAGTCTTGCTGAGTACCTTTGTACTCATGTTTTCTTAATTTATGTTTTGCAGATGAGACTTCTGTCTCTCTAGTAGTTCCGCTTGGACTTCGACAAGTAGCTTGTTACCTCAGCTATGATCTTGGACGAGTGTTGTAGATAGTCAGGCTCTCTAGCCTTTTTCATTTGTAGATGTCTGTACTCAGACATGTTGTGCTTCCGCTTGTTGCTTGTATGCTCTGAATGTTGGGTCATGAGACCCATGTGTGTAATATCTGGCTCCTTGGAGCCTAATGAATAAATACTTTGTTTCTTAGAGTCTTGTTGTGATGCCATGTTGTAATTGCACATATCGAGCATATTGTGTGTATGTTATTGAAATGCTTGGTATGTGTGGGATCCGACACCTAGTTCTTTACCCTTGGTAGCCTATCTTACAGGGAAATATCTCCTAGTGCTTCCACTGAGCCTTGGTAGCTTGCTACTGCTCCGGAACACTTAGGCTGACTGGCATGTGTCCTTCGTCGTTCCTGTGTCTGTCCCTCAGGGGAAATGTCACGCGTTGTTCCTTTAAGTCCTTGTAGCTTGCTACGACTTGGGTTCATACGTTGATGACCGACACGTTCGTTGCTGGGTCATGTATGCATGTCTCTGTAATTCAGTGCCACTTTTGGTTTATAACTGGTCATGTCGGCCCGGGTTCTCTGTCATATGGATGCTAGCGACACTATCATATACGTGAGCCAAAATGCGCAAACGGTCCCGGGCGTGCTAAGGTGGCACCCGTGGGGATACCGTGCGTGAGGCCGCAAAGTGATATGGTGTGTTACATGCTAGACCGGTGTGACTTAGGATCGGGGTCCTGACACCAGACTTACGATGAAGCCTGTATTTACAAGAAACTGAGTGGGAGCACTACAACATTTCTGATAAGTATATGTGAATGACATGTTGTTGATTGGAAAGGATGTATAATTTTCTGGAAAGCATAACGGATTGTTTAAAAGGAGTTTTTCAATAAAAGACCTCAGTAAAGCTGCTTACATATTGGGCACCAAGATCAATAGAAATAGATCATAACGCTTGATAAAACTTTCGATTAATACATACCTTGATAAGATTTTGAAGTAGTTCAAAATGGATCAGTCAAAGAAGGAATTCTTGCTTGATTTGTAAGGTGTAAAGTTGAGTAAGACTCAAAGCCCGACCACGACAGAAACATATAGAGAGAATGAAAGTCATTCCTTATGCCTCGGCCATAGATTCTATAAAGTACGTCATGCTGTGTACCAAACATGTTATGTACCTTACCATGAGTTTAGCAAGGAGGTACAATAGTGATCCAGGAGTAGATCACTGGACAGCGATCAAAATTATCCTTAGTAACTAGAGGACTAAGGAAATGTTTCTCGATTATGGAGGTAATAAAGAGTTCATCATAAAGAGTTACACCGATGCAAGCTTTGACACTAATACAGATGACTCTAAATATCAATCTGGATGCGTATTGAAAGTGGGAGCAATTAGCTAGAGTAGCTCCATGCAGAGCATTGTAGACATACAAATTTGCGAAATACATACGGATCTGAATGTAACAGACCCGCTGACTAAACTTCTCTCACGAAGCAAAACATGATCACACCTTAGTACTCATTGGGTGTTAACCACATGGTGATGTGAACTATATTATTGACTCTAGTAAACCCTTTGGGTGTTGGTCACATGACGATGTGAATTGTGGGTGTTATTCACATAACGATTTTAACTATCGGTATTAAATCACATGGCGATGTGAACTAGATTATTGACTCTAGTGCAAGTGGGAGACTGAAGGAAATATGACCTAGAGGCAATAAGAAAAGTTGTTATTTATATTTCCTTGTACATCATGATAAATGTCTTTTATTCATGCTAGAATTGTATTAACCGAAAACTTGATACATGTGTGAATACATAGACGAAACAGAGTGCCCCTGGTATGCCTCTACTAGCCTAGCTCGTTAATCAAAGATGGTTATGTTTCCTAACCATAGACATGAGTTGTCATTTGATCAACGAGATCACGTCATTAGGAGAATTATGTGATGGACAAGACCCATACATTAGCTGAGCAACTTGATCGTTTAGTCTTTCTGCTATTGCTTTCTTCATGACTTATACATGTTCCTATAACTATGAGATTATGCAATTCCCGAATACCGAAGGAACACCTTGTGTGCTATTAAACGTCACAACGTAACTGGGTGATTACAAAGATGATCTACAGGTGTCTCCAAAGGTATTTGTGGTGCTGGCATAGATCGAGAATAGGATTTGTCACTCCGAGTGTCGGAGAGGTATCTCTGGGCCCTCTCGGTAATACACATCGTAATAAGCCTTGCAAGCACACGACTACTGATTTAGTCAGGAGATGATGTATTACGGAAAGAGTAAAGAGACTTGCTGGTGACGAGATTGTACTAGGTATGATGATACCGACGATCGAATCTCAGGCAAGTAACATACCGCTGACAAAGGGAACAATGTATGTTGTTGTGCGGTTTGACCGATAAAGGTCTTCGTAGAATATGTGGGAGCCAATGTGAGCATCCAGGTTCCGCTATTGGTTATTGGCTGGAGATGAGTGTCGGTCATTTCTACATAGTTCTCGAACCCGTAGGGTCCGCACGCTTAACGTTCGATGACGATCGATATTAGGAGTTTATGTGTTTTGATGTACCTAAGGTAGTTCAGAGTCCCGGATGTGATCATGGACATGACGAGGAGTCTCGAAATGGTCGAGACATAAAGATTCATATATTGGAAGGTTATATTCGGACACCGGAAGGGTTTCGGGGTTCACCGAATAAATACCGGAGTACCGGGAGGTTACCGGAACCCCCCGGGGGATTAATGGGCCTACATGGGCCTTAGTGGAAATAGAGGGCAGCAAGGGGAGAGTGGGGCGCGCCCCCAAATGCCCAAACCGATTTTTTAGGGCAAGGAGAGGCTGGCTCCCTCTTTCATTCTCCTCCTCTCCCTTCCTTCCCCCTCTCCTACTCCTACTAGGAAAAGGAGGGGTCCTACTCCTAGTGGGAGTAGGACTCCCCCTCTTGGCGCGCCCTCTCCCTAGCCGCACCCTCCTCCCTCCCTCCTTTATATACGTGGGGAGGGGCCACCCCATACACACATAAGTTGAATTGCAAGCCGTGTGCGGTGCCCCCCTCCACAGTTACACACCATGGTCATACCATTGCAGTGCTTAGGCGAAGCCCTGCGCCGATAATTTCATCATCACCGTCACCACGCCGTCGTGCTGACGAAACTCTCCCGCGACACTCAACTGGATCAAGAGTTCGTGGGACATCATCGAGCTGAACGTGTGCTGAACGTAGAGGTGCCATACGTTCGGTGCTTGGATCGGTTGGATCATGAAGACGTTCGACTACATCAACCGCATTACTAAACGCTTCCGATTTCGTTCTACGAGGGTACGTGGACACACTCTCCCGCTCATTGCTATGCTTCTCCTAGATAGATCTTGCGTGACCGTAGATAAATTTCGAAATACTACGTTCCACAACATTTATGACAAAGGTTAGAGACCAAACTGTAAGTAGAAAAGACATGGGAAATTTTGCAAGTGTGTTACAGTTAATCCCAAACTAATGGAATATTTATAATAGCTCCATAATTATTAGGAGGATGTGTTATAAAGAGAAATCATCATGTCAATTCCCTCGATTTAAATAGATCAAACAATCTATGCAATTTATTGAGTTCAGTTGCAAAGATTTGATGACATGATGACATGATGCAATGCCAATGATGCTATGATGAAATGCAACAAGCAAAGCAAATCACATGGCGAAACTCAGAATACATGGAAGGTATCTGGAGCATCGGTCTTTTGGCGTCACATCAACCGACCAATGGACATTGGGTGCCTATGATACATCCACATGTAGCATGACCCAAAAGTGGCCCATTCAGTTTTAAAAAGGCCAGCCCAGCCAAAACTACTGGGCTGGCCCATTAACGGCATGCTTGTAGATGGACTATTTGTAGTTAAGGCCCATAGGAATAGTGTCAAATCGGCCCATCAATGCGCCGTTTTAAATTTCTCATCATTGCATCCCATGGTGTGTTCTGGCCTGTTAACAGTCCGCTAAGTACTTGGGCCGAATTACGACCCAGTGTGTTTCCGGCCTGTTAAAGGTCCTGCTACATTCGGGACCATTTATTGCCCGATGACAATGTCTGCCCATAAAAGACTGGGATGAAATTGGGCCATATTCGGCTAGGTCTGACATTAGGCCTGTCAGCGGCCCATTGCAGATTTGTCTCACTTCCATCCTGTTGTGCTTTTGGTCCTATTAACGTCGGATGAAGCCCATGGGCCATATGTGGCCCAACGTCACCTCGGGCCAACTAAAGGGCCATATACTCGGTCATACAAATCAAGCCCGACCGCACTTCCGGCCTGTTAAAGGCCCATCTAGTAGGTCAGAGCATTTGTGGCCCGTCTGACTTTCGGCCCGTGAACGATCCGAATTGCAAATGGGCCAGCAGGAGCCGAGATACATGGGCATAATTTGGCCCAATCATCTTTCGGCCTCTTAAAAGTCATGGGCATAATTCAGCCAAATTACTGCCCAATCTGACTTTCGTCCTACTAAAGGCCCTTCTTATTTATGGGCCATATTAGGCCTGCGAGATATTTACACATGTTAAGGGCCTGTTGTTACTAAGGGCCCAAATTATGTTAGGCATGTTAACGGCCCACTACGGGCACAGGCCTATCAAAAATAAGAGAGCTTATACTGATTTAGGCCCATATATTTTAAGTTGCCTACATGCCGATTACGACCCATAATTGTTTTTTTGCCGAATTGGAATTGTGGGCCCGAGCAATGTTGGCCCGTTGGGCTCCTATATTGCTTTCGGCCAAAAGGAAACCGATGATGCCAAATACATTACTAAGATAAACTTACACTATACAAAAATAGCGACATAATTTATACGGTCTTTGGCGGCACAATAAATGCTGTACTAGAACAAAATAAATTACAAACATACAACAACTGGTCTGTAGGCATAAATATTTATAGCCCTTGCACCATCAGATGTATAGAAGCATAGATCATTTCACCCGAGTGCTAATGTTTCAGGCTATAGAATCTGATGGAGCAGCATGATCTTCCCTTTTTCCGCCATTGCTCTTGAACAACGAAGCAAATGTCTGATAGTCTGCTTTCAAAACCATTCATATCTTGACGACATTTGTCAACCACTATTCTTTTTTCAGAAACAACATCCATTAGGGATTGGACTTGTGTCTCGAGCACAGATATATCACTTTTTCTAGCTAGAAGATTTCGTTCATTAGGCGATTTGGATGAGGTTACCTTGACAACCAACCCAGAATTATGCAGGAAGGTGCTTTTTCCACTGTTAGCGGAGAGATACTAATGCACTGTAGAAGGAGGTGACATCATCCTTGTGGTAGCGTCGTCACCTTCAAGTGGTTGTGGTTGTTCAATCATTTGTTCCATAGCTTGCTGAAGGTTCGAATTTGTATATTAGCGTACTAGATAAGTTACTAATGAGAGGAAAACAAACAAACTAGGTTTCACGTTTATACAGAACTTATTTGGGTGAGCTACCGTAATACATAGCATGTACTCTAGTAATAAAATCACTTTCGGAATCTATGTCCATGTAGAATGCCTATTGTATAGTATATTTCCTCACATTCGTTGACATCTAAGGATAAAGGAGACATGGTTTAAAGTAGGATGAACATAGTATGACATGGTTTCCAAAACGAGACGTGTTAATTCAAACTCTAGTGGCCGGTGACTTCATTGTTCTGCCTCGATTTTTTTCACGGTAAACAATCACCAATATACCCTAGGTTTGATTTTATGCCCCATTTTAGGTCTCATATACTACATTTAAGCCATTTTTTGCATTTACCTTGCATTTAGTGTGCATAAAATCAAAACCCTACTGCAACTACATGTGGGTGTTAGTTAGCAAAGAAGGTGTACAAATCATTTGTGTGTCGCTTTGCGAGTTTTCAACCATTGTCCGAGAAGCGGGGAGAAGTTTCAAGCATTTCGGCTGCGAGGTGCGGCCATCGGTGTAGGCCTAGTTGGTATTTTAATTACAGTAAATTCATATGGAGTCGAGACATTATGAAAATCGTTGTGTGGCTGTGGCGTTCTCTCACGCCCCTACATAAAAATTGGTAAAGTTTGGCACAAGTTTTGATGATCACTCCTTGAAAACCGGAGCTTCTGACAAGAAGGATCATGGTTTCCAAAAGGAGACATGTCAATTCAAACTCAAGTGGCCGGTGGCTTCATCGTTTCGCCTCATAAAAAATTCCACGGTACGCAGTCACCATTATACCACGTGTTTGGTTTTCTGGTGCATTTAGGTGTCGCTTGCTATATTTAAGATTTTTTTTTTGAATTTAACGTGCATTTTGTGCATATAAATCAAATCCCAACCGCAACTGCATGTGCTGATGAAAGGGATAATGATTGTCGTTCGATTAGGGAGCATCCAACGGTGGAGACGTATCATCCGTGTGGTTTGGGTTCTGGCCAATCAGAACGCACGACCCACATCGTGCACGCATCAGGGGTCCCGGGGGGTGTCGACCACGGTTTGACAGGCACACGACTTTTGTGAGTGAACCATGTGCTATTTGACAACATTTACATCAACTAACAACATATTTTTGTTTGAATGGAAATATGAGTCATCGTTCCGCCTCGATATTTTCATGGTAAGCAATCACCATTGTACCCTAAGGTTCAATTTTTTTTGGTCCATTTGAGATCTCGTTTGCTATATTTCAGCCATTTTTTGCATTTACCATTCATATACATAACCGTGTTGCACTACACGTGGGTCTTAGCAAGATCATTTGTGTGTCGCTCTATGAGTTTTCGTTTATTGTCCGAGAAAAGGGAAAAAATTCAAACATTTATGGCCGCATGGTGTGGTTAGAAGCGTAGGCCTAGTTGGTATTTTAGTTACAGCAAATTCATATGGAGTCTGGACAACATGAAAATGGGTGTGTGACCATGGCGTGCTCTCATGACCCCATGGAAAACTTTTTGTAAAGTTTGGCACAAGTTTTGATGCACGCACCTTCAAAACCGGAGCATCTCACAAGAAGGATCATAGTTACCAAAAGGAGACATGGCACTTCGTCCTCCAATCGTTAGTGACTTCATCATTCTGCCTCGAATTTGTTTTCACGGTAAACAATCACCAATATACCCTAGGTTTGATTTTCTGGCCCATTTCAGGTCTCGTCTGCTATATTTAAGACATTTTTTTGCATTTACATTGCATTTAGTGCATATAATACCAAAACCCTACCACAACTACATGTTAGTGTTAGTTAGCAAAGAAGGTGTACAAATCATTTGTGTGTTGCTTTGCGAGTTTTCAACCATTGTCCGAGAAGCGGGGAGAAGTTTCAAGCATTTCGGCTGTGACGTGCGGCCACCGGCGTAGGCCTAGTTGGTATTTTGATTACAGCAAATTCATATGGAGTCCAGACATCATGAAAATTGGTGTGTGACCGTGGCATGCTCTCACGCCCCCGTGGAAAAAAATTGGTAAGGTTTGGCACACGTTTTGATGATCGCTCCTGGAAACCGGAGCATCTCACAAGAAGTATCATTGTTTCCAAAAGGAGACGTGTTAATTCAAACTCCTGCGGCCGGTGACTTTATCGTTTAGCCTCATAAAAGTTCCACGGTACACAATCACCATTATACCACGGGTTTGATTTTTTGATGCATTCCACGTGTCGCTTGCTATATTTAAGAAATTTTTGAATTTAACGTGGATTTTGTGCATATACATCAAATCCCAAGAGCAGATGCATGTGCTGATGAAAGGGATGAGGATTGTTGTTCGATTAGTGAGCATCCAATGGTGCAGACGTACAATCCGTGGGGTTTGGGTTCTGGACAATCAGAACGCGCGACCCACATCGCACGACCAGCATGGGGCAGGGGGAGGGGCATCGGCCACGGTTTGGCAGGCACACGGCTTTCGTGCGTGAACTGTGTGCTATTTGAAAACATTTACATGAACTAACAACATATTTTCATTTGAATGAAAACATGAGTTCATCGTTCACCTCATTTTTTTCCATGGTAAGCAATCACAATTGTACCCTAAGGTTCATTTTTCAGGTGCATTTGAGATCTCGTTTGCTATATTTGAGTCATTTTTTGCATTTACCATGCATATATATAACCCTGTTGCAACTACACGTGGGTGTTAGCAAGATCACTTGTGTGTCGCTCTGCGAGTTTTCATTTATTGTCTGAGAAATGGGTTTTTTTTAAACATTTACGGCCGCATGGTGTGGCCAGAAGCGTAGGCCTAGTTGGTATTTTAATTACAGGAAATTCATATGGAGTCTGTACATCATGAAAATAGGTGTGTGACCGTGGCGTGCTCTCATGACCCCATGGGAAAAACGGTAAAGTTTGGCACAAATTTTGATGCTCGCACCTTCGAAACCGGAGCATCTCACAAGAAGGATCGTAGTTTCCAAAAGGGGAAGCAGCACTTCAGACTCCAATCATCAGTGACTTCATCGTTCCGCCTTGATTTTTCACGGTAAGCAATCACCGATATACCCTAGGTTTGATTTTCTGGCCCATTTCAGGCCTTGTCTGCTATATTTAAGACTTTTTCATTTACCTTGCATTTAGTGCGTATAAAATCAAAATCCTACTACAACTACATGCGGGTGTTAGTTAGCAAAGAAGATGTACACATCATTTGTGTGTTGCTTTGCGAGTTTTCAACCATTGTACGAGAAGCTGGGAGAAGTTTCAAACATTTCAGCCGCGTTGTGCGGCCACCGGCGTAGGCCTAGTTGGTATTTTAATTACAGGAAATTTATATGGAGTCCGAACATCATGAAAATCGGTGTGTGACTGTGGCGTGCTCTCACGCCCCTATGGAATTTTTTTGTTAAAGTTTGGCACAAGTTTTGATGATCACTCCTTGGAAACCGGAGCATCTCACACGAAGGATTATGGTTTCCAAAAGGATACGTGTCAATTCAAACTCCAGTGGTGGTGACTTCATCGTTTGGCCTAATAAAAAATTCCACGATACGCAATCACCATTATACCACGGGTTTGATTTTCTAGCACATTTCAGGTGTCGCTTTCTATATTTAAGACAATTTTTGAATTTAACGTGCATTATGTGCATATAAATCAAATGCTAACCGCAACTGCATGTGCTGATGAAAGGGATGAGGATTTGCATTCGATCGGGGAGCATCCAACGATGCAGACATACAATCCGTGGGGTTTGGGTTCTAGCCAATCAGAACACACGACTCACATTGCGCGCATGGTTTGGTCGGCACACGAATTTCATGAATTAACCGTTTGCTATTCGCAAACAAGATTGCATATCTTCTGTTCATGCAAACTGGAGTGAGAGTGCGCTACCTGTAGGGCACAATAATAACAAAATCATTGCCTGAGTTGACAGCATATCAAGGTCAACATATTAACGGTTCTTACATCAACAGAAGACCGGGCATAATTCACAAATTTAGTACATGTGATAGTTTTAAATTGAACGAATTAAGTTACAGGTTGGGCATAAAAACTAGTCTTACAGCTTAATTTCTATGTGCATGGGGGGGGATTAGGATCATTAGGTTGAACGCAAATGGACTTTGGTTTTCTGATGATTTTATGTTTCTATGTTAGGAAGGTGTGCGATCCCTTGGCAGGCAACACAACAAATTCATTGTACTCGTCCTCATAAGCAACATCCTCGATGCCCAGTACTCTATTCTTCCCATGCATCACTACATGGAAGTTCTTATGCAAGGGGTCTGTCACATAAAAAATCTGGGTAGCATCGCTGGCAAGAATAAATGGGTCCTTGTGATATGACATCGTTGTCTTGTTAACACTAGTCTTCCTGTAATCATCAACCTTCACCTAACCAAGAGGGATCCATGTGAACCTAAATAATTCCACCTTAACTTTCATAGTTAAGCTCCCAAATCTCTTTGATGATTCCATAGTATACCCTTTTATCAGCTTCATCCACAGTCATGCATTCTTTTCGAACAGAGCTGTTCTGATATGAGGTCTTCTCATCACGTTCCTCGGTGTAGAACATGTATCCATTCATGTCATACGCTTGGTACATCAACACCGTAGGTTGCTTCGGGCCTTGGATAATCATTGACATCATGATGTATTTTTTTCTTCATACACAACCAAGGAGCAAGGTTATATATGCACAGAAGCACCGGCCATGTGCTGTGTTTGGTGATCATATCGCCAAAAGTATTCATCTCGTCGGTACACTCCCTGAGCCTTATACATCTAGGATCCTTGGCAAAGTCTTCAAACTTTTTGTCAATTAATTCCCACCGAGCCCCTTCTTTAGGGTGCCTGATATATTTATCCAAAGTTCGCTCTTCATGATGCCACCACAACTTTTTTGCCTCTCTAGGTTTGCAAACAAACACCTCAACCTTGGAATTAAAGGCAAGTACCACACAACCTTGAACAGACTCCTGTCTTGATCTCGTCATCCAATTTGTACTTGTCCTTTGCTCTCATGCGCTTGTATCGTGCATGCTTGCATGTGGCAGATGCACGCAAATCTTTGTACTCACCATGGTACAATATAATATACAATCATTCACACAAGCGTGTATCTTCTGCACTTCAAGTTCCAATGGGCAAACAATTATCTTTGCTTCGTTCGTGCTTTTGGGGAGCACATTATCTTCTAGAAGAATTTCTTTGAAAAGACCTAACAACTCTGTGAAGCCCTTGTTTGATAGACCGTTTGTTGTTGTAAATCTAAGGGGCGCCAGTGTGGCACTCAACTTGGAATATTTGTTTTTGCAACTTGGAGTCCGCATCAATGGTTGGCAGATCCTTGTACCCAATCATATCTTTTCTAGGCCCTCGAAATCTGCAATCATAGCAGCAAAATCTGGCATATCAAGGTTGTCGTCGTCGCCTGGATCGCCATCTTGGTTTTCCAATGGGGTTTTCGGCTTTTCGGTGTTCCATTGGTAGCTTGATGCCTTAGCACCGATGTTAGATTCAACATCCATGTGACTCTGACCGGGGGTTGGCATCTTGCAACCCTGGGTATATTCAACCATGGCCTGCTCTTCACCGTGTCTGGTCCAACATGTACATCCATCCAAGAATCGCTGAGTGAGTAAGTGGAACTCGACATGTGTAACTTTACGTGACTCTTTATTGGCACAACTACTACATGGACACATGATGTAATCCTAATTACCAATTGTCTTATTGTACTTTCGGCCAAATTGATGAACTCCATCACGCCACTAATAAAATCTGAGCTTCTCTAATTCTTGATCAATTCTGATCATTCCATCTGCACCACATGAAGGCAATTAAAAACAAAACAACAACATTAATACACAGATTAACTAATGCCCAAAGATGCATGCATAAATCACAAGATTTTATTTTCATAATTACTGAGGGCGCTCGATATTGTTATCCAGCCATGCGATGACAAAAATTAATGGCCAGTCAATTTACATGCATAGTACTACAACACTATCCTTATGAATTGAACACCGTAATTAAGCCACTCAACGAAAATAATACCTTAATTAATTAGCCGTGCGGCAACCTCCACCAAGCAGACTGAGAAGCGCGATGCGGCAACACGCCGAGATAGCAGGGTCGAGGATGAAAGCTTACTGGGGCTACCGCCTGAAGTTCGACCTCCACTATCCCGCTATCGACTGCGATGGATGTGCTCCAATCACACCGCCGCCGACCTCGATGGTTGAGCTTCTCCTATCTCCCACCGCAGACCGAGGATTAACATCCTATGACGCCGCAACCGCACAACCGACCGGGGATTGACCTCTTATTCGGTAGTCGCTACCTTAGCCGCCGCCATCTCTATTTGTAGAGCGGCTATTTTTATTTTTTGACAGGTATCCGCAAAGAGGCTGTTTACCCTAAGTATTACTGTAACTTAATTATTGCAGCCCCATATGTACAGGGTAGTACATCACATACGGTTATGTCACACGGTTTGGAATAGAAATCATGTGTGAAGTTATAATACCTAACAGAAACGACCTGTATTACCCGTGTGTCGTATACTCCCTCCGTTCCCAAATATTCATCTTTCTAGACATTTCAAATGGACTACAACATACAGATGTATGTAGACATATTTTAGAGTATAGATTCAATCATTTTTCTTCATATGTAGTAACTTGTGGAAATCTTTAGAAAGACAAATATTTGGGAACAGAGGGAGTACAACATAGTGCGATAATTAGTTCCCGACCATTAGCATATCCCCACAGCTTCCACATTTCCCCCAAATCCCTAATAAGCCTCCAAGTTCCCTCGCACGGCACTGATATTGGGGGAATGCAGACGAGTGGTGCTGACAGTTTCGGTGCGGCCGCTCCTAGTCGTATCGCCGTTGTCGACAGCGCCGCCACGATGGCGGTCACCGCCTTGCACTTTCCTAAGGTCATCAGAAGGCATGTGCACTACGGATCTGAATCATCATGTAAGGTTCCAATCTATCCTGATCTTTTTAGTATGTCCAAAGTAGCTCCTTGCTGAATCCGTACGGAATGACCCCCCTAGGAAAGCGACCAGCCGCCGGATGAAGAGTATGACTCCAAACTCCGTCAACATGAGTTCGGCTCTGAGTTTTGCGCCACCAAGAAGTACCAAAGCCGAGTTGTGTGCACGGGAACACTCCCGTTTGACGCGTATGCGTGGATGGATTCAACATTGGCAGAGGGTTTCTCAATTGCCCCTTAGAGGTTAGTCCTAAGTTCACCATTTTAGTTGAGTTAATTAATGCCACTGCTCATCCCGTATACTATTTAACATTGGTAGGGATATGAGGCTTGTGCCTTTATTAAGTGGCTGGATGAAGAATGGCATGGCATGGCTCGGAGTGTTATCACCAAGCTCGCAGAAGATAACGTAAAGCCGAAGAATAAACTGACTGATCTAGAATGTACAATCAGTACGATGAAGCAAGAAAGAATCAATCACAGGCAATAGATGAAAGCAAGAGACAAGAAGGAACTAGCATGTGTAGTTGTGGTTGTCGCATTAGCCATCTTCTATGCACTGTTTCGAATGATGATTAGGGGTTTCATTTGACAGTATTGGTAAATCACATCTAAATGTGCTCTAAGTATTGCACATCTAGGTCATATGCCATTGATCTTATGCGAAGATTTGTGCAGACAATTTCCTTTGTAGTTTGATTGAGTCACTTAGATGTGCAATAACTAGGGCACATCTAGATGTTCCCTAGTCAGACTATATGAAAAATGCTTGTTTCATATTTGGAAACTCCAACGCATGTGGGTAATTATCACATTGAGAATTGCGCAACCCCGGGAATTTGGAGCGACTGGGTATAAATAATTGTGGTTGATTATATCAGCGGTTACATAATAGGTCAATCCTCTGCTTCAATTGACATTCCTCTTCCCTGCATACCCCGCTTAAGTGTCCACCATCTTTATCGCCCCGGCCGACCGCGTTACACACTTGCACACACTCTGCAATCTCGCTTTCTCGCAATTTGTATACGTACCACAGACATGCCGAGCGATAGTGAGGACGACAATTATGCCAGCAGTCTGGCGCTTGATGATAGGTCAACGTCGGAATCATCCCGCTCCTCTTCCATGAGTCCGGCGTTGAGCACATATCTTGAATTTATCCGGGTCATGGAAGGAACGCCGCCTACGGAGTCATGAGACGACAATCAGACGGATGAGGAGCCGTCAGAGGACGAAGAAGAGGACGACAACGGCGATGATGAGGAATGGTCGAGCGAGGAGGAGGATGATGATGACAGCGACGACGATGACGGCGGTGATGAAAAGCGAACAGTCGGCGGTAAAAAGCGTCCTCACCAAGACGATGTTGCACGGCCTTCCAACAACAACAAGAAGAAGAATGACTAAATTAAGCATATTGTATATATCTCTGTTTCTGTTTGCTCATATTAATTCATTATCTCTGTTTCCCTTGTCAATCTCATCGCAATCAGTTAGCAATATGTATTCGACATAGATCTTTTCCATTATCGCCCACATGTTTGTTTCTTGAATTATGTGCACTGTCAAGCACACAATTCACACAAAAAATGTATGCGTTGTCTATAATGATCACACACAATTCTAATTACCAACCTGTTTGCCAGGTATCACACACATCTTGTTACGCCGAATCGTTTGTGTTCGACTCGATCATCGCAAACGGTTCATTAGAGCAAGTTGTATGCCGTATATCACACACACCTTGATATGGCTGCCCGTTTTTGTTGTTTTGTATCATCGCAAACAGTTGGTATGGATCAACCGTATGCCATGCATCGCACACACAACTAAACAATAGAACCCGTTGGTGATGATTTCATTAATCACTCACAGTTGTATACCAACAATCGTTTGCTCACAACACAAACGGCTTATTAACAGGAATCGTCTGTATTGTTATCGATCTTGCCACACATTTCTGATTACTGACCTGTTTCCCGCGTATCACACACATCTTGTTAAGTTGAACTGTTTCTTTTGTGTTGCCTAATCACAAACAGTTCATCCGAGTGAACTGTATGCTGTATATCGCACACACCTTCATCTGGCTGCTTGTTTCTGTTGCTCCGCCTCATCACAGACAGTTTATCTGAGTGGACTGTATGTCGTATATCACACACACCTTCATATGGATGCCCTTTTCTATTGTTCTGCCTCATCACAAACAGTTCATTGCAGTGAACAGTATGCCACTCATCGCACACGCAACTATAATCTGAACTGTGTTTAATGGCTCCGCCATCGCAAACATTTTGCATCTTTTTTTACAGTTTTTTTACATCTTTGTTTGTGATTAATGCATCGCACATAGTTTCGTCGAAGCGTCTCTGATTGTAGTGTCACGTTAGTCGCATCCTGTAGTAGTGATACAAGTCTCAAGCACATCAACTCAACCAGTTCAGACCATTGCTATGTCCTAGTAGAGTTGTGAACAACAGAGCCTAATAGGTGGCGTGCTATTCAGCGCCCCTTTAGGTATGAAAACGCCTGGCAGTCCCATTTGCCATATGACCAATTGGTGATGGATTCATGGAAAACGGGTGCTGGCCAAAATAGTTTGGAGGGAGTAATGATGGCGGTTACTTCTGTCCAAAAAAAACTCTCGACCCATGGCGTGACCGTGAGTTCGCATGCATAGCAAAGAAAGTTCATAAACCACAGAAACTCTTGAGCATTTGCAGGCACACTAGATTGGTAGAGGGCCATTAGCTGAAGAACTTTCAGTCACAGCTTAGCTCAATGGGGCATTGCGACAAGAGGATGTTTGCATCAAACAACGGTCCAGGCTCTCATACATTCGAGCCGGCGATAGGAACCCTCAGTTTTTCCATGCCAGTGCGTCGCAACATCGTAGAATGAATAGAATTACTTCCTTGCAACTGAATGATGGGCGGAAATGTGATGATCTAGAGGAAATGACGTCCGAGATTCATGATTTCCATCAAAACCTGTATTTTTCCCAAGTCTACAGAGATATGGCTGATTTATTATAGTTTGTTCCAACTCGGGTAACTAAAGCTATGAATGAATTACTCGAGAAAGATTTTACTGCTTAGGAGGTCAAGCTAGCGCTATTCCAGATGGCCCCGTCGATGGTTTCACTGTCAGGTTCTTCCAATAGCACTGGAATATATTGGGTGATGATATTATGCGAACACTTTGGATTTCCTAAATGGTGGAGAATTACCAGTTGGGTTGAACAACACCATTATTACTCTAATACTGAAGGTATGCAATCCAGAGAAAATTTCTCAATATCGCCCTATTGCTCTTTCTCCGGTTATGTATAAAATTCCAGCCAAGGTAAATACTAATAGACTTTGGGGTCTAATGGATCAGATAATAGGGGTTGAGAAGAGTGCCTTCATACCAGGGCATTTGGTTACTGACAACGTTCTAGTGGCCTATGAGATCATACATGCAATGACGAAGCAAAAAAATGCAAGAAACCTACATGCGTTGTTAAACTAGATATGTTGAAAGCATATAACCGCGTAGAGTGGCATTATCTAGAAGCCATGATCATCAAGATGGGCTTATTGTGATAAAATTGTATGTTTGATAATGAAGTGTCTCTTGTCAATACGATTCTTTATCACGGTGAATGGCACACTCCTTCCATACTTTCACTACTACAGGATGGTCCAAATGCGACAGTCCAATCAGAGACCCTTCGACGAAACTGTGTGCGATGCGTTAATCCAAACGGTGATGTAATAAAACTGTCAAAAAAGATACAAAACATTTGCGATTGCGGATACATCAAACATGGTTCATATTACAGTTGTGTGTGCGATGATTGGCATACGGTTAATCCACAAGAACTATTTGCGATGAGGCAGAATAACAAAAACGGACTGCTTTATAAAGGTATATGTGATAAAAGGCATACAATTTTCTTGGATGAACTGACTGCTATTAGGGAACGCAATAGAAATGGTTAGCCAGATCAAGGTGTGTGCAATATACGTCATACGGTTCACTCAAACGAACTGTTTTGATTAGGGAACATAATAGAAATGGTCCAACATAACAGGATGTGTTTGATATGCGGCATACAGTCCACATAGATGAACTGTTTGCGATGTGCCAAAAGAACACAAACGATTCATGTAGATGAGATGTGTGTGATATGTGAAAAACAACCCTCTCGAAAGAACTATTTGCGACGAGAATATATAACACAGACAATTACTGAAATTAATTCGTGTGTGATTATGTGTGTAGAAAAAACTATAAAAATTGCAAATTAGTTGCTTGCGATGGCTAGGAGTATCGCGCACGATGCGTGTGTGAGTACTCGTGTGCGATGATTAGTAAGTCACACATATGTTTCCTTATGGTAACACGTGTGCGATAACACGTGACACCGCATACGGTTGTCGGGTTGTGTGCTCCACTTAGTCTTCCCGCGCTCCACGGGGGTGAATTGTAAAATCCCCAATCCCCTAGCCAGCTGCGAGCTATAAATAACCACAACAATGGCCGGTGGCGGCGACTCGCTACTGATCCAGTTGCTAGCTAGTTACCCACATATATCGGCATACCCCCAACGGCCGACAACGAGATGGAGTCACGCGACGGCAGAATCAAGGCTGCAGGTGCGATGGTCGGCTTGGTGATACGTCCAAAACGTATCTATAATTTCTGCTTGCTCCATGCTTCTTTTGTGTGATATTGCTATGATATTGATGCACTTCCATGCACTTTTGATCATATTTGGACTAACCTATTAACTCAGTGCACCACAGTGCCAGTTCTTGTTTTCTGCTATTTTTCTATTTCAGGTTTCCCCCATATTAAAAGTGCTCCAAAAATTCCAGGAAAAATATAGGAAAAATCAGCGTACAGGAAGCTTCGTGAAGAACCAAAGATGGGCCAGAGGGGAGCCAGGGGAGGCCCAGGCGGCCACCTGGCGCGGCCCCACCCCTGGCCGCACCAGGGGGGCGCCTGGGGCCCCTGCTCCGCCTCTGGCTGCCCCCCTTCGCATATATATCCCTCTCGTCCCGAAACCCTCGAGGACAGAACCCTTTTTCGCGATCTCGCCTCTGTTCCGCCGCCGCAGCACTTCCAAGATCGGGAGCATCAGGAGAACTCTTCCCGGCACCCTTACGGAGGGGAGAACCACCACCGGGAGCTTCTCCACCACCATGGATGCTTCCCGGATGAGTCGTGGGTAGTCCACCTTGGACCATGGATCCATGATCAGTAGCTATGTGATGTTCTCCTCCCCTCTTTGCTCTTCATGGTTTAGACCTCGTGAGCTGCCCTACATGATCGAGGCACATATGTAATCTTTCTGCTATTGCTTTGCTAAGTTTGCTGGGATCTGATGGATTATGAGACTATGTTCAGATTGTGTTTGAGTAATATATTTGATTCACCTCTTTTATATCTTTGTTCTTGAGTAATTCTTGCATGTTCTCCGTTGCTGTTTATTGCTTTGGCCAAGTAGTAGGTAGTAACTCCAAGAGGGAGCGTTATGCTTGATTGTGGGTTCATGCCCCCTGATGACTAGCTTGAGTGACAGAAACATGAGTCTAGGGGATGTGATGTTGCCACAAGGGAGAAAACAATGGTGCTTGTACTTGCGGGTGCAAGGATTGTTTACTTTACGCAAAGTTCTTTTAATGCAGTTGTCTGTTGCTTTGAGTTTACACTTTGGGTGGGATTCGCAACTTAATACCAGCGAGATGTTCTGGATAGATATCTCAAGGTGGATGGTTAGTAATAGATGCAGATGGATTTCGGTCTACTTGCCTTGGCGTACCGCCCATGCTTTTGAGCCTCTACCTTTCTTTGCAGCATAGTTAGCATTGGTTTGCGCACATAATCCTGTCAATTGCCCAGCTGTAATTTGTTTACCTCGCTTTGCTATTTTATCGTCTTTTGGGAGAGAGACATCACTAGTGAACATCATGGGACCCCGGTCCATATTACCACCGCTGATCACACCTTCTATTTACTTCCTGTTTTTATTTCCTAGTTGCAGTCATAGCTATCATTATTATCTCTAGTGTTTGATCCTTTGTAAACAACAAGGCCGGAGGGATTGACAACCTCTCTGTACTCGTTGGGAGCAAAGTTATCTGTATCTGTGTGCAGGTCCCGTCAACCGCTAAGTTTCTGGCGCCGTTGACACCTACTTGTCGGCCCTCAGAGTCTCACGGGATTCGATCCTTGGTATCTTTGCCAAGGGAAATTTGCCGCTACGCTACATCTCAACCTTCCACTTGGGGTAACCAATGAGGGGCGAGAAGCCATCAAGCAAGTTTCTGGCGCCGTTGCCGGGGACTCCACTCTTCAAGATAGGGGAGTTGCACGCTATCTTTTATCTTTGCTTTTTAGTCTTGTTAGTTTACCTTTCAGTTTTTGCTTTAGTGTCCCTTACCAAAAATCACAAAAATAGTTATCTTGCTTGCTGCTGCTATGGGTTCCACCGAGAACACCAAGTTGTGTGACTTCACTAGTCATAACAACAATGACTTTATCTGCACGACTATTGCTACACCTGCCACTTCAGCACCTTCTTATGAGATTAAACCTGCTTTACTGAACCTAGTTATGAAAGATCAATTCTCCGGTGCTGGAGATGATGCTGCTTTGCACTTAAATAATTTTGTTGAGCTCTGTGATATGCAAAAGTACAAAGAAGTAGATGGTGATATTGTTAAGCTTAAGCTTTTTCCTTTCTCCTTGAGAGGAGGAGCTAAAATCTGGTTTCAATCCTTGCCTAGGAATAGTATAGATTCTTGGGACAAGTGCAAGGATGCCTTTATTGGGAAGTACCATCCCCCTGCTAAAATTATCCAATTAAGGAGTAACATAATGAATTTTAAACAATTGGATAATGAACACGTTGCCCAAGCTTGGGAACGCATGAAATCTCTTGTCAAGAACTGCCCTACTCATGGTTTGACTACTTGGATGGTTATCCAAACTTTTTATGCAGGCTTGAACTTTACCTCGCGGAACTTGTTAGATTCGGCCGCGGGAGGAACCCTTGTGTCAACTACACTTGGTGCTGCCACGAAGCTTCTCGACGAGATGATGACCAATTATTCCCAATGGCACACCGAACGCGCTCCAACAGGTAGGAAGGTAAACTCTATCGAGGAGATTTCCTCCCTAAATGAAAAGGTTGACTTGATCATGTCTCTACTTTCCAAGCAATCTTCTATTGATCCTCATGATGTTCCTTTAAATTCTTTGATTGCTCAAGATCAAGTAGATGTGAACTTTATCTCTAGAAATAATTTCAATAACAATGCTTATAGGAGTAATTTTGGTAGCAACCCTAAATCGTTCCCCTCTAATTCCTATGGGAACAACAATGCTTATCCTAGCACCAAGAACTCCACTTCTGAACTAGAGATTATGCTTAAAGACTTCATCACTACCCAAAAGGCCTTCAATAAGAGTGTAGAAGAAAAACTAGACAAACTAGATAATCTCTCTTCGAAGGTAGACAATTTAGCCCATGAGGTAGAGTTGCTTAAAATTAGAACTTCTCCTCTTGAGGAGAGGAAGACCACTCCTATGAATGCTATTCAAGTGCAGATTAATAAAAACATTAGGATGATGGCTAAACTTAAAAAGAGATGGGCTAGAGAAAAGGAGGAAGAAGATAGAATTAAGAGCCTTCCTACCCACCACACTGTTGCTACTATCCAAGTTGTTGAGGATATCCAAACTCTTAGCACCCAATGCACTCCTAGTCCCATTGGACCTATTAATGGTGATGCTATGACCTCAACCGTAGAAGAAGAAACTCCTATAACCATAGAAGCTACCAAACAAGTGAGCCTAAATGACACCACTACCACTTTACTTGATAGTAGTGACCTTGATTTTGATAATTGCACCCTTTCTGAAGTTATTGGTTTTCTTCACAAGATGTCTAGAGATCCCCACACTAGCACACTTAATCTTGCCTTCACGGAGCATATCACTAATGCTCTCATCAAAGCTAGGGAGGAGAAGCTTAGGGTAGAAGCCTCCATACCTAGAAAGCTAGAAGATAGTTGGGATCCTATGATTAAAATTAAGTTGAATAACTTCTCTTGCTATGCTTTATGTGATGTTGGAGCTAGTACCTCCGTTATGCCCAAAAGAATGTACGATATGTTTGAATTGAAACCTTTTGATCCTTGTTCTTTTGGTGTTCGTCTTGTTGATTCTTCCGTAAAGAAACCTTTGGGGAAGATCGACGATGTTCTTATCATTGTCAATGACAATTATGTTCCCGTTGATTTTACTATTATGGATATTGAATGTGAACCTTCATGTCCAATTATTTTGGGACGTCCTTTTCTTCGCACCGTTGGTGCTATCATTGACATGAAAGAGGGGAATATAAAATTCCAATTCCCTCTCAAGAAAGGAATGGAACACTTCCCTAGAAAGAAGATTAAGTTGCCTTTTGAGTCCGTTACACGGGCTAGCTATTCTCTTACTCTTGATAAAACTTGATCTTCTCTTTTTGCATCATGCCTTGCTTAAAGGCATAAAAGAAAGCGCTTTTGGGAGGCAGCCCACAACGAATTAGGTTTTATTTTGCTTTTGTTGTGTCTTGATGTTTGTTACTACAGTAGCATCATCATTGTATCTTTTCTTTTCAGCTTTGTGCCAAGTTTAGCCTCCGATTGCAAGAAAGTTCAAAAGTTGTGACGTGCTGTCCAGAAAACAGATTATGTCCTTGGACAGAAAAATTCGAATAAAATCACCAGATCATCTTTTTATCTGAATTTTTTTGAAAGCGTGCTCTATACAATTGGCTTTCGAGCGTATGTTCTGAGTTTTTTGATTTGAGTTGCAGAAGTGCCCCGAAAAAATTATTTACTACCTGCTGGTCTGTTTTTCACAGATTCTGTCCTGTTTTGCCTTTTCTTCGTTTTGCAAACCTTGAGCTTGCTTTTTCTTTGCAAAAACCTTTTGGCAATCTTGAGAAACAGTAGCTCTTCAAGATTATCTTTATTTCCAGTAGGGAAAAATTATTTTATTGTGGGTACTAACCTCGCTAACCATATTATGATGAGTTATGTATGAAGGGAGTTTTCAAGTGTGCGAGAGAAGATGATAAAAGAAGATTCAGGAGGGTCAAACGCTCAAGCTTGGGGATGCCCCCGTGCACCCCCAAGAAATATTCAAGAAGACTCAAGCGTCTAAGCTTGGGGGTGCCCCCATGCATCCCCTTCTCCATCAACAATTATCAGTTCGTCTTTCGTTCCACTATATTCTTATCACTTCATGCGTTATGTGCTATGCTTGGAGCATCTTGCTCTTAGTTTCTTTTTTTTTAGTTTTCTTTAGCTTTGCTTGCTGTTCATAACAAGTTAGAACCCAGCTTTCTTTGTGTGGGAGAGAAACACGCTCCACTTCAACCTAGAACACAACATAGGATTTTCATGCTTATCTTTGTTGTGTGTGTTCTTTGTCTTTCCATAGCTGTTGTCATGTTTAGCTCTTAGTTTTCATGCTTTTCTTTTTAAAGAGCTTTTGTTTAGTTGGTTGCTGAACTCTCTTGAGTTTTCATGTTTATCTTGTTAAGAGAGTTTGCCTGTTGCACTGAGTTGTGTGTCTTAACTTAAAGTAGGTAATTGAGGTTGCTATTTAATTTTAGTAGTAACTTGAAATAGTTTTGAGGTATTGCCATGAGTGATGTCTGAACTTTTGGTGTCAAGAGCTTTAGCCTATTAGTGATAGATGTCGTATTTTGGGCAATCCGTGTTTATTTTCGAAAACCTACAAAATAGTTGAGAACTTTAGCTACTAGATGGATCACTGATCTTTGGAGGGATCGAATATTAGAGTACACTCACGTACCATGAGTCGAGGATGCGCAAGGATAACCAAACCCCCATACACTCCTCCTCGGGGTACTTGTCTCTTTGTGAACCTCCTAATTAGATTGAGAGTTACCGATAATAAGTGCATGAGTTCTTCGGACTAATGTGAGTATTCGAAAGTTGACACTTCCACCTAGCCATATTTTTCTAGCCTTTTCGGTACCGTGCATTGCCCTTTCTCACCTCGAGAGTTGGCGCATACTTCGCCGGTGCATCCAAATCCTTGGCACGATACGCTTTGTCATCATAAGCCTCATTATATCCCTTCCTCAAAACAGCCACCATACCTACCTATCAAGGAATTTCCATAGCCTTTCCGAGATACATTGCCATGCAACATCCATCTTCTCATGACTTGATCTTCATGTCATACATGCTTTTTGCTTGATCGATGAGCCGCATGCTAGTTGGGCCTTGCCCTAATCATTGCTACATGACGCGCTAGTATCATTGCATATCCTGCTACACTGGAAGAGGCATACATTTGCATACATCATGATAGTTTCATCTTCTTTATGTTGAGTACTTTTGTAAAGTGTGAAAGATCTTCTATACTTCTTGTAATATATAGAGTGTTGCCCCTAAAGTGAGGAAAAGATCCCAAAGAGGACAAAATCAAAAGATCCCAAAGAGGACGAATGAGAGTTAAATAGAAAGAGCCATTGAGGCCACAAAAAAATAGAAAAAAAGAGAAAAAGGAGAAAAGAAATAAAAAGAGAGAAGGGGGCACACTACTATTCCTTTTGAGAGATCCACACTCGTACTCCATCTTATACCTCGTACACCATAGAGATTATCATTCATGCATATAGCTATGTGGGGACCTTCACACTATAGAACTTGGCTTGTATATTCCAATGACGAGCCTCCTCAAAAGAGCTCTAGGTCTTCTTGAGCAAGCAAGTTGGATGCACCCCCACTAGTTCCATTAGAGAGCTTACCTTAGCTCATATGTGCATCCGTTGCATGGCAATCCCTACTCCTCACATCATATCTATCATTTGGCTTTCTCTCGACTATGATTGTCCTCATTGATGTGAGCCTTTCACACCTTTTTTGTCTTCCCCCTTCATCATTTTTCTCTCTTTGCCATCCTAAGTGTCAACTTTCTTGCTTACGCTCATCCATTGCATGAGTGCTCAAAATATCGAAAGGGAGTGGATGATTTTGACTTGTACCTGGCTAGTGGTCTGGGGATGAGTCAAGATAAGATTCCAAAGAAGACCAAGTGTGAAACTTTAGTAGATTAAGTTCTCAACAATACAAAAACTATGTTTTACTCTCTCGTATATCTCTATCCCCTTTCTTGCACGCAAACACCATTTGGAGACATTCGAGTCACGGACAGCGAGAGCTCTTGCACCTTTATGTTCTTATGTTGCTTGTTACAATAATAATATAGACTCTTGCTTGTTATGACTTGAATTGAATTACATGCCTTGATTGCTTTACTTAAAAGTTCTTATATGGTTGATAGCATGTCACCACAGAAATTATGCTTGTTATCATTTACCTACTCGAGGACGAGCAGGAATTAAGCTTGGGGATGTTGATACGTCCAAAACGTATCTATAATTTCTGCTTGCTCCATGCTTCTTTTGTGTGATATTGCTATGATATTGATGCACTTCCATGCACTTTTGATCATATTTGGACTAACCTATTAACTCAGTGCACCACAGTGCCAGTTCCTGTTTTCTGCTGTTTTTCTATTTCAGGTTTCCCCCATATTAAAAGTGCTCCAAAAATTCCAGGAAAAATATAGGAAAAATCAGTGTACAGGAAACTTCACGAAGAACCAAAGATGGGCCAGAGGGGAGCCAGGGGAGGCCCAGGCGGCCACCTGTTCCGCCGCTGCAGCGCTTCCAAGATCGGGAGCATCAGGAGAACTCTACCCGGCACCCTGCCGGAGGGGAGAACCACCACCGGGAGCTTCTCCACCACCATGGACGCTTCCCGGATGAGTCGTGGGTAGTCCACCTTGGACCATGGATCCATGATCAGTAGCTATGTGATGTTCTCCTCCCCTCTTTGCTCTTCATGGTTTAGACCTCGTGAGCTGCCCTACATGATCGAGGCACATATGTAATCTTTGTGCTGTTGCTTTGCTGAGTTTGCTGGGATCTGATGGATTATGAGACTATGTTCAGATTGTGTTTGAGTAATATATTTGATTCACCTCTTTTATATCTTTGTTCTTGAGTAATTCTTGCATGTTCTCTGTTGCTGTTTATTGCTTTGGCCAAGTAGTAGGTAGTAACTTCAAGAGGGAGCCTTATGCTTGATTGTGGGTTCATGCCCCCTGATGGCTAGCTTGAGTGACGGAAACATGAGTCTAGGGGATGTGCTGTTGCCACAAGGGAGAAAACAACGGTGCTTGTACTTGCGGGTGCAAGGATTGTTTACTTTACGCAAAGTTCTTTTAATGCAGTTGTCTGTTGCTTTGAGTTTACACTTTGGGTGGGATTCGCAACTTAATACCAGCGAGATGTTCTGGATAGATATCTCAAGGTGGATGATTAGTAGTAGATGCAGATGGATTTCGGTCTACTTGCCTTGGCGTACCGCCCATGCTTTTGAGCCTCTACCTTTCTTTGCAGCATAGTTAGCATTGGTTTGCGCACATAATCCTGTCAATTGCCCAGCTGTAATTTGTTTACCTCGCTTTGCTGTTTTATCGTCTTTTGGGAGAGAGACATCACTAGTGAACATCATGGGACCCCGGTCCATATTACCACCGCTGATCACACCTTCTATTTACTTCCTATTTTTATTTCCTAGTTGCAGTCATAGCTATCATTATTATCTCTTGTGTTTGATCCTTTGTAAACAACAAGGCCGGAGGGATTGACAACCTCTCTGTACTCGTTGGGAGCAAAGTTATGTGTATCTGTGTGCAGGTACCGTTAACCGCTAAGTTTCTGGCGCCGTTGACACCTACTTGTCGACCCTCGGAGTCTCACGGGATTCGATCCTTGGTATCTTTGCCAAGGGAAATTTGCCGCTACGCTACATCTCAACCTTCCACTTGGGGTAACCAACGAGGGGTGAGAAGCCATCACTTGGCGGTCGGCGGCCATGCCACCACCTCTCCCGACGATGACCATAGAAAGCAGGAAACACGGTATGAGCAAGCCGCTGGGTTAGCTAGGTTCATCCTAAAAGCGAACATGGATCGCCAATGGGCAATACTGCTGGCTCGGCACAGAGTGCGGCGAATGGTGCGGGTGGCGGAGCAGGAACCGCAACGACGCAAGTACAATGTCGGTAGTGGCGGCCGCCGCATGAGGCGCGGGTTTATTTCCTAGATGGAGGAGGGCATAGCGCGAGACGTTGCTGGGGCATGCCTGGGGACCGTCACGGCAGCCCTGGCGAGAGCCAACGTCGTCTCGTCAGACGTCGGCGGGGCACACCGGGCGGTCGCGGTAGCCCTAGTGAGCGATGCGCTCGAGGCAGTACCGGCGATCCCCGATGTCGAGTATGCCCGAGCCTCGATCGATCAAGGTGTGTAGGTCATCGACTTGGCGGCCTCCGCTCCCATTGAGCTCATGATTGACACGCTGATGGATGATGGATAATGTGCGTGTTGGGTCGGCGTCAAGTGCACAGTAGCTCTTTTGTGCATGTGCGGTTCATTATATTCTTGTAAATTAGCAGTATATATATATATATATATATATATATATATATATATATATATATATATATATATATATATATATATATTCATCCCAGCTATTCTACAACCCATTCCTAAATAAGCTATTCAGGAACCCTTCCTAACTGCGCGAGAACAGACAGCTAACTGTGTGATCTATACTAGTTAACTATCGGGCGGACTTTTTCTGACACTATTTTTGCATTGTTTTTTGGTCGTAATTATTGAACCGTTCATCGGAATGCTGCCAATGATATACCGTTGGATAGGTATTGAAAAGGAGCAGAAAACTCATGTTGATCATTTTCCCAAAGTCAATTCAGTTTTTAAACAAAATTCAAAAAAACTAGAAATCCATCAAACAAGTTTTCAATGTTTTTGTGAAAGAAATTTTCAAACCATTTGTCGGAATGTTACGTATTATATACCATTGGAAAGCTATGGTTTAGCCCAAACTTTGGTATATAGAACTCGTTTTCAGATTCATTACGGTTTAAGAGCGGTTTTAAAAAAAACTAACGTCATTTTCGTCATTTTTTGCCCGAACTTCTATATTACACGCTAATTGCCCGACTAGAATAGCTAACTAACATATGATGATCAAGCTAACTGTCGGTACTTAAGAAACTTATTTTTCCTGGTTTTTCCTGGATCAAGCTAACTGGCAGTATTGAAATAGCTAATTGTGGGGGATTGTGGCAGTTAACAACAAGTTAACTACCGGACTGAAGGTACTAATTTTTTTCTTTTACATTTTGTCCCGGGTCGAGCTAACTGATGAACACCCTAACTGCTCGACCATAATATCTAACTGTCCTATCCCGAGCAAGGTAACTGCCGGACTGAAGAAACTAATTTTTTCTTTCGTTCGTTTTTTTTCCGGGTCAAGTTAACTGACGGGACTGAAATAGCTAACTGCCGGGATTGCGATAGTTAACTTGGTGTTAACTATGAGGACTGCAGATACTAATTTATTTTCTTTTGTTCTTTTTTGTCGGGGTCACGCTAACTGCCCAGCCGGAAATAGCTAACTGACATATGATGATCAAGCTAACTGCCAGTACTGAAGAAACTTATTTTTTTGCTTTTCCTGTTTTTTCTCGGATCAAGCTAACTGTCGATATTGAAATAGCTAACTGTCGGGGATTGTGGCAGTTAACAACAAGTTAACTGCCGGACTGAAGGTACTAAAAATTTTCATTTACATTTTGTCCTGGGTCGAGCTAACTGACAAACACCAAAACTGCTCGACCGTAATAGCTAACTGCCCTATCCTGAGCAAGGTAACTGCCAGACTGAAGAAACTAATTTTTTTTTCTTTTTTTGGGTCAAGTTAACTGCGAGGACTGAAATAGCTAACTGCCGGGATTGCGGCAGTTAATTTGGTGTTAACTATCAGGACTGCATATTGTAATTTATTTTCTTTTTGTTCTTTTTTGCTGGGGTCACGGTAACTGCCATAAATGTCGAGGTTAACTACCATGTCGGCCGATGTTAACTGCCACTATGGACGTCCCCCCCCCCATATTTGTTATAAACTATGTAACTGCTAAACTATACACAATCGTTGCCAATACCTACTAGTATTCTTCCGAGAGAACAACCATGTACAATTAAAAAATGCTAACTGCGTTGGGGGGAAGTTGATTGTGCTCGACGCCTGAAGTGAGGCCGGCTCGTTTAGGGAAATTAAATTCACCATTTTTCAGGTAATGCTACCTGCATAGGCCGGCTGGGTTAACTTCTATTTTCAGTTAAGCTAACTGCATAAGGCCATCGAAGTAGAGATATGGAAGCCACGGATCTAGAGGCAGGGGAGGAGCCACGTCAGAGTCGTGTGCCGGACCAGGAGGTAGAGGGAAGCAACAGCCGGTAATTTGGGGAGCAAGGGAAGAGGGTCGGCGTGTTGGGGAACGTAGCAGAATCCAAAAAAATTCTACGCTTTCACCAAGATACATCTAAGGAGACATCTAGCAACGAGCATATTAGAGTGCATCTACATACCCTTTTGTAGATCGCAAGCGGAAGCTTTCGAAGAAGCGTGGATGAAGTAGTCGTACTCTTCGCGTTCTTCGTCACCGATGATCTAGTGCCGAACGGACGGCACCTCCGCGTTCAACACACGTCCGGTACAGCAACGTGACCTCCTTCTTGATCCAGCAAGGGGGGAGGAGAGGTCGTCGGAGATCCAGCAGCACGACGACGTGGTGGTGGATGCAGCGGGAAATCCTGCAGGGCTTCGCCGGCGCCCTGCAGAGGAGTAGAAAGGTGTGACGGGAAGGGGAGAGGCGCCAGAGGCTTGGGGTGCGGCTGCCCTCTCCCCCCCCCACTATATATAGGGGCTGGGGGGGCGCCGGCCCTGGCAGATCCCATCTGCAAGGGGGTGCGGCGGCCTAGGGGGAAACTTGCCCCCCAAGGCAAAGGGGGCGCCCCCCTCCCCTAGGGTTTCAACCCTAGGCGCATGGAGGGGGGTCCAAGTGGTGCGCCAGCCCATCAGGGGCTGGCCCCTTACCCCTTGCGGCCAAGGGGACCCATCGGGATGGGTGGCCCCACCCGATGGACCCCCGGGACCCCTCCGGTGGTCCCGGGACACTCCCGGTGACCCCCGGAGTTCACCCGATGGCCGAAACTGGACTTCCTATATATCATTCTTTACCTCCGGACCATTCCGGAACTCCTCGTCACGTCCGGGATCTCATCCAGGACTCCGAACAACTTTCAGGTTTCCACATGCATGTATCTCTACGACCCTAGCGTCACCGAACCTTAAGTGTGTAGACCCTACGGGTTCGGGAGACACGTAGACATGACCGAGACCACTCTTCGATCAATAACCAACAGCGGGATCTGGATACCCATGTTGGTTCCCACGTGTTCCTCGATGATCTTCATCGGATGAACCACTGTGTCAAGGATTCACTCAATCCCGTATGTTATTCCCTTTGTCCATCGGTACGGTACTTGCCCGAGATTCGATCGTCGGTATTCCCGATACCTTGTTCAATCTCGTCATGGCAAGTCTCTTTACTTGATCCGTAATCCATCATCCCGTGACTAACTCCTTAGTCACCTTGAGCTCATTATGATGATGTCTTACCGAGTGGGCCCAGAGGTACCTCTCCGTCATACTGAGTGACAATATCCCAGTCTCGGTTCGTACCAACTCAACAGACACTTTCGGAGATACCCGATGCGTACCTTTATAGCCACCCAGTTACGTTGTGACGTTTGGCACACCCAAAGTATTCCTACGGCATCCGGGAGTTGTACAACCTCATGGTCTAAGGAATAAATACTTGACACCGAAAAGATTATGCATTACGAACTATACGATCTCGTGCTAGGATCAGGATTGGGTCTCGTCCATCACATCATTCTCCTAATGATGTGATCCCGTTATCACTGACATCCAATGTCCATGGTCAGGAAACCGTGACCATCTGTTGATCAACAAGCTAGTAACTAGAGGCTTACCAGGGACTCATTGTGGTCTATATATTCACACATGTATCGCTGTTTCCGTACAATACAATTCAAGCATGAATAACAGACAATTATCACGAACAAGGAAATATAATAATAATACTTTTATTATTGCCTCTAGGGCATATTTCCAACCGTCTCCCACTTGCACTAGAGTCAATAATCTAGTTACATTGTGATGAATCGAACACCCATAGAGTTCTGGTGTTGATCATGTTTTGCCCGTGGAAGAGGTTTAGTCAACGGGTCTGCAACATTCAGATCCGTATGCACTTTACAAATATCTATGTCTCCATCTTGAACATAATTCCGGATGGAGTTGAAACGGCGCTTGATGTGTTTGGTCTTCTTGTGAAACCTGGGCTCCTTGGTAATGGCAATAGCACCAGTGTTGTCATAGAAGAGAGTCATTGGGCTTGACGCGCTTGGAATGACTCCTAGGTCGGTGATGAACTCCTTCATCCAGACTCCTTCCTATGCTGCTTCGCAAGCAGCTATGTACTCCGCTTCACATGTAGAATGCGCCACGACGCTCTGCTTGCAACTACACCAGCTGACTGCTCCACCATTCAAAATATACATGTATCCGGTTTGTGACTTCGAGTCATCCAGATCTGTGTTGAAGCTAGCATCGACGTAACCCTTTACGACGAGCTCTTCGTCACCTCCATAAACGAGAAACACATCCTTAGTCCTCTTCAGGTACTTTAGGATGTTCTTGACCGATGTCCAGTGTTCCATACCGGGATCACTTTAGTACCTCCCTACCAAACTTATGGCAAGGTTCACATCAGGTCTGGTACACAGCATGGCATACATGATAGAACCTATGGTCGAGGCATAGGGTATGACACTCATCTTTTCTCTATCTTCTGCCGTGGTCGGGGACTGAGCCTTGCTCAATCTCATTCCTTGCAAAACAGGCAAGAACCCCTTCTTGGACTGATCCATATTGAACTTCTTCAATATCTTGTCAAGGTATGTACTTTGTGAAAGACCGATGAGGCGTCTTGATCTATCTCTATAGATTTTGATGCCTAATATGTAAGCTGCTTCTCCAAGGTCCTTCATTGAAAAACTCTTATTCAAGTAGGCCTTTATACTTCCCAAGAATTCTATATCATTTCCCATCAGCAATATGTCATCCACATATAATATGAGAAATGCTACAGAGCTCCCACTCACTTTCTTGTAAATACAGGCTTCTCCATAAGTCTGTATAAAGCCAAACGCTTTGATCACATCATTAAAGCGAATATTACAACTCCGAGATGCTTGCACCAGCCCGTAAATCGAGCGCTGGAGCTTGCACACCTTGTCAACATTCTCGGGATCGACAAAACCTTCCGGCTGCATCATATACAACTCTTCCTTGAGGAAGCCATTAAGGAATGCCGTTTTGACGTCCATTTGCCATATCTCATAATCATAGAATGTGGCAATTGCTAACATGATTCTGACTGACTTTAGCATCGCTATAGGAGAGAAAGTCTCGTCGTAGTCAGTCCTTTAAACTTGTCGATAACCCTTAGCGACAATCGAGCCTTATAGATGGTCACATTACCATCCGCGTCTGTCCTCTTCTTAAATATCCATTTATTTTCTATGGCGTGCCTATCATCAGGCAAGTCCACCAAAGTCCATACTTTGTTTTCATACATGGATTCTATCTCGGATTTCATGGCTCCAAGCCATTTATTGGAATCCGGGACCTCCATCGCTTCTTCATAGTTCGAAGGTTCACCGTTGTCTAACAACATGATATTCATGACAGGGTTGCCGTACCACTCTAGTGCGGAACGTGCCCTTGTGGACCTTTGAAGTTCAGTAGTAACTTGATCTGTTTCTTCATGATCATCATCATTAACTTCCTCCCTTGTCGGTGCAGGCACCTCAGGAACAATTTCCTGCGCTGCGCTACTTTCCGGTCCAGGAGGGGTGACTGTCACCTCATCAAGTTCTACTTTCCTCCCACTCACTTCTTTCGAGAGAAACTCTTTCTCCAGAAAGGATTCATTCTTGGCAACAAAGACCTTGCCTTCGGATCTGTGGTAGAAGGTGTACCCAATCGTTTCCTTTGGGTATCCTATGAAGACGCATTTTTCCGATTTGGGTTTGAGCTTTTCAGGTTGAAATTTCTTGACATAAGCATCGCAACCCCAAACTTTCAGAAACGACAGCTTCGGTTTCTTGCCAAACCAAAGTTCATACGGTGTCGTCTCAACGGATTTCGACGGAGCCCTATTTAAAGTGAATGCGGCAGTCTCTAAAGCATAACCCCAAAAAGATAGCGGTAAATCGGTAAGGGACATCATAGATCGCACCATGTCCAACAGAGTACGATTTCGACGTTCGGACACACCGTTACGCTGAGGTGTTCCGGGCGGTGTCAATTGTGAAACAATTCCACATTTCCTAAGGTGCGTGCCAAATTCATGACTCAAATATTCACCCCCACGATCCGATCATAAGAACTTTATTTTCTTGTCTCGTTGATTCTCAACCTCATTCTGAAATTCCTTGAACTTTTCAAAAGTCTCAGACTTGTGCTTCATCAAGTAGATATACCCATATCTACTCAAGTCATCCGTGAGGGTGAGAACATAATGATAGCCTCCGCGAGCCTCAACACTCATTGGACCGCACACATCGGTATGTATGATTTCCAATAAGTTGGTTGCTCGCTCCATTGTTCCGGAGAACGGAGTCTTGGTCATCTTGCCCAAGAGGCATGGTTCGCACGTGTCAAATGATTCATAATCAAGAGACTCCAGAAGTCCATCAGCATGAAGCTTCTTCATACGTTTGACACCAATATGACCAAGGCGGCAATGCCATAAGTATGTGGGACTATCATTATCAACTTTACATCTTTTGGCATTCACACTATGAATATGTGTATCATCACGATCGAGATTCATCAAAAATAAACCATTGACCAGCGGGGCATGACCATAAAACATATCTCTCAAATAAATAGAACAACCATTATTCTCAGATTTAAATGAGTAGCCATCTCGCATAAGACGAGATCCAGATACAATGTTCATGCTCAAAGCTGGTACTAAATAATAATTATTGAGGTTTAAAACTAATCCCGAGGGTAGATGTAGAGGCAGTGTGCCGACGGCGATCACATCGACCTTGGAACCATTCCCGACGCGCATCGTCACCTCGTCCTTCGCCAGTCTCCGCTTATTCCGCAACTCCTGCTTAGAGTTACAAATATGAGTAACTGCACCGGTATCAAATACCCAGGAGCTACTACGAGCGCTGGTAAGGTACACATCAACAACATGTATATCACATATACCTTTGACATTGCCGGCCTTCTTGTCCGCTAAGTATTTGGGGCAGTTCCGTTTCCAGTGACCCGTTCCCTTGCAATAAAAGCACTCTGTCTCAGGCTTGGGTCCATACTTTGGCTTCTTCCCGGCAACAGGCTTACTGGGCGCGGCAACTCCCTTGCCGTCCTTCTTGAAGTTCTTCTTACCCTTGCCCTTCTTGAACTTAGTGGTTTTATTGACCATCAACACTTGATGTTCTTTCTTGATATCCACTTCCGCTGATTTCAGCATCGAATACACCTCGGGAATGGACTTCTCCATCCCCTGCGTATTGAAGTTCAACACGAAGCTCTTGTAGCTTGGTGGGAGCGACTGGAGGATTATGTCAACGACTGCTTCGTCTGGGAGATGCATTCCCAACTGAGACAAGCGGTTGTGCAATCCAGAAATCTTGAGGATGAGCTCACTGATAGAACTGTTTTCCTCCATCTTACAGCTGTAGAATGCGTCGGAGGCGTCATATCTCTCGACTCGGGCATGAGCTTGGAACATCTCATATGCCCCGTGGTGCTCAAAACGCTTTCGGAGCCCCGATTCTAAGCTGTAAAGCATGCCACACTGAACCAGGGAGTAATCATCACAATGCGACTGCCAAGCGTTCATAACATCTTGGTTTGCCGGGGCGGGAGCGTCACCTAGCGGTGCATCTAGGACATAAGTTTTCTTGGCAGCTATGAGGATGATCCTCAGGTTACGGACCCAGTCCGTGTAGTTGCTACCATCGTCTTTCAGCTTGGATTTCTCTCGGAACGCGTTGAAATTGAGGGTGACATGAGTGTGGGCCATTTGATCGACAAGAGATATTGTAAAGAATTTAGACTAAGTTCATGATAATTAAGTTCATCTTAATCAAATTTTAATGAACTCCCACTCAGATTGACATCTCTCTAGTCATCTAAGTGATACATGATCCGAATCGACTAGCCCGTGTCCGATCATCAAGTGAGACGGACTAGTCATCAACGGTGAACATCTTCATGTTGATCGTATCTTCTATACGACTCATATTCGACCTTTCGGTCTTCCGTGTTCCGAGGCCATGTCTGTACATGCTAGGCTCGTCAAGTGAACCCTAAGTGTATTGCGTGTGTAAATCTAGCTCACACCCGTTGTATGCGAACGTTAGAACCTATCACACCCGATCATCACGTGGTGCTTCAGAACAATGATCCTTAGCAACGGTGCACAGTTAGGGGGAACAAAATTCTTGAAATTTTAGTGAGAGATCATCTTATTTACTACCGTCGTTCTAAGTAAACAAGATGCATAAACATGATAAACATCACATGCAATCAATTAAAGTGACATGATATGACCAATATCATCTTGCTCCTTGGATCTCCATCTTCGGGGCACCATGATCATCTTTGTCACCGGCTCAACACCATGATCTCCATCATCATGATCTCCATCATTGTGTCTTCATGAAGTCGTAATGCCAACTATTACTTCTACTACTATGGCTAACGTTTAGCAATAAAGTAAAGTAATTACATGGCGTTATTCAGTGACACGCAGGTCATACAATAATTAAGACAACTCCTATGGCTCCTGCCGGTTGTCAAGTTCATCGACATGCAAGTCGTGATTCCCTATTGCAAGAACATGATCAATCTCATACATCACATATATCATTCATCACATCTTCTTGGCCATACCATATCACATAGCACATGCTGCAAGAACAAGTTAGACGACCTCTAATTGTTGTTGCAAGTTTTACGTGGCTTCTATAGGTATTCTAGCAAGAACGTTTCTTACCTACACCAAAACCACAACGTGATTTGTCAATTTCTATTTACCCTTCATAAGGACCCTGTTCATCGAATCCGATCCGACTAAAGTAGGAGAGACAGACACCCGCCAGCCACCTTATGCATCTAGTGCATGTCTGTCGGTGGAACCAGTCTCACATAAGCGTACGTGTAAAGTCGGTCCGGGCCGCTTCATCCCACAATACCGCCGAATCAAGATTAGACTAGTAACGGCAAGAAAATTGAGCAAACTCAAACGCCCACAACTGCTTTGTGTTCTACTCGTGCAAGATGCTACGCAAAAGACCTAGCTCAGATGCCACTGTTGGGGAACGTAGCAGAATTCAAAAAAATTCTACGCTTTTACCAAGATCCATCTAAGGAGACATCTAGCAACGAGCATATTAGAGTGCATCTACATACCCTTTTGTAGATCGCAAGCGGAAGATTTCGAAGAAGCGTGGATGAAGTAGTCGTACTCTTCGCGTTCTTCGTCACCGATGATCTAGCGCCGAACGGACGGCACCTCCGCGTTCAACACACGTCCGGTATAGAAACGTCACCTCCTTCTTGATCCAGCAAGGGGGGAGGAGAGGTTGTTGGAGATCCAGCAGCACGACGGCGTGGTGGTGGATGCAGCGGGAAATCCTGCAGGGCTTCACCGGCGCCCTGCGGAAGAGTAGAAAGGTGTGACGGGAGGGGGAGAGGCGCCAGAGGCTTGGGGTGCGGCTGCCCTCTCCCCCCCCCCACCCACTATATATAGGGGCCAGGGGGCGCCGGCCCTGGCAGATCCCATCTGCAAGGGGGTGCGGCGGCCTAGGGGGGAAACTTGCCCCCCAAGGCATAGGGGGCGCCCCCTACCCTAGGGTTTCAACCCTAGGCGCATGAAGGGGGGCCCAAGTGGTGCGCCAGCCCACTAGGGGATGGCCCCTTCCCCTTGCGGCCTAGGGGACCCACCGGGATGGGTGGCCCCACCCAGTGGACCCCCGGGACCCCTCCGGTGGTCCCGGGACACTCCCGGTGACCCCCGGAGTTCACCCGATGGCCGAAACTGGACTTCCTATATATCATTATTTACCTCCGGACCATTCCGGAACTCCTCGTCACGTCCGGGATCTCATCCGGGACTCCGAACAACTTTCGGGTTTCCACGTGCATGTATTTCTACGACCCTAGCGTCACCAAACCTTAAGTGTGTAGACCCTACGGGTTCGGGAGACACGTAGACATGACCGAGACCACTCTCCGGTCAATAACCAACAGCGGGATCTGGATACCCATGTTGGTTCCCACGTGTTCCTCGATGATCTTCATCGGATGAACCACTGTGTCAAGGATTCACTCAATCCCTTATGTTATTCCCTTTGTCCATCGATACGGTACTTGCCCGAGATTCGATCGTCGGTATTCCCGATACCTTGTTCAATCTCGTCATGGCAAGTCTCTTTACTCAATCCGTAATCCATCATCCCGTGACTAACTCCTTAGTCACCTTGAGCTCAT
The DNA here is from genome assembly GCA_902687465.1 of Secale cereale. Taxonomy (NCBI): domain Eukaryota; kingdom Viridiplantae; phylum Streptophyta; class Magnoliopsida; order Poales; family Poaceae; genus Secale; species Secale cereale. Next base: position 409,667,869 of record LR738714.1, read on the forward strand.
TATGATGATGTCTTACCGAGTGGGACCAGAGGTACCTCTCCGTCATACTGAGTGACAATATCCCAGTCTTCGTACCAACTCAACAGACACTTTCGGAGATACCCGATGCGTACCTTTATAGCCACCCAGTTACGTTGTGACACCAAAGTATTCCTACGGCATCCGGGAGTCGTACAACCTCATGGTCTAAGGAATAAATACTTGACACCGAAAAGCTTATGCATTACAAACTATACGATCTCGTGCTAGGCTCAGGATTGGGTCTCGTCCATCACATCATTCTCCTAATGATGTGATCCCATTATCACTGACATCCAATGTCCATGGTCAGGAAACCGTGACCATCTGTTGATCAACGAGCTAGTAACTAGAGGCTTACCAGGGACTCATTGTGGTCTATATATGTGACGCCCGAAGACCGACGTTCCAGAAGATTCCAGATGTTCCGGGTTCTCCCGTGTGTTTCTTTTGTGCTTGTGTTTTTTTTTGCTTTGCATCATGTCATCATGCCATCATGTCGTTAACCTTTTGCATCTCAACTTAAATAAATCGTGTGGATCTTCGATCCATTTAAATCGAGGGAAGGATGACTTCTCTTTATAACATATCCTCCTAATAGTTATGGAGCTATTATAAATAAATATTCCGTTTGTTTGGAATTAACCCAACACACTTGCATATTTTCCCCCATGCCTTCTCTTTCTCTTTCCTTGCCCTAATTCAAGCCATTTGAATTTAATTCAAATGAGTTCGAATTTTGCTCTTGCATTCTTGCCTCTCCTATTTTTCGTGGACCGTGGACATTTTTGCGAGTCCGGGAAAAATAACCTCACGCCCTAATTCTATCCCTAGCCACCTCCTTCCTTTTCTTTTCTTCTGTGTTGTTTTCTGGTTTTTTTTTTGGGAAAACAACTACATAGCAGAGAGAGGCCCAGCCGCCGGCCTCTTAGGCCATCAGCCTGCTAGGCCCATCAGGTCCAGCCAGCCCGACTCCAGCGCTAACCCTAGCTCCCCGACCGCTCGCTCCCTTCTCTCCCTCACAGCGCCGCTCCTCTCGCGCCCCATCTCCCGATTCCCTCGATCCCCCTCGCTCGCCCCCCTCGCTCTCCCTTGCAACCCCGGCGCGCCCCGCACTCCAGCGCACCTCGCCTCTGCCCCGCGCGTGCCTCCTCCTCGCGGCCTCTTCTCCCCAGCGCCTCGCCTCTGCGCCATCCCGCCTCTTCCTCGCAAGGCCCGAGCGCCGCCTCGCCCTCCCATCGACCAGGAGCAGCCTGCAGCCCCGACCTCAAACTTGAGATCATTCCAGAATGGGCTTATACCTTTAAGTCGTGCCTCGACACGTAGGAGGTATAGTCCCATCCTGGGCATTACAAGTTGGTATCAGAGCCTTCTCCGACCTAGAAGCCCCCACTGATTGATCGAATCGTTGACGGTTGAGTCTAGGCACACACTAAAAATGTTTTGAGTCCTATATATATATCAGAGAGTAGGAATTCTTTTGCTCCTCATCTCTTTTCACTCTGGTGAGGACTCCTGACGGTTACTCTTGTCTCTTCTACTCTCAAAAATGCACCAAATTTTTTTAGGATCACGCGAGTATTGTTTGGATTGTTCCGATGTCTTTGTGACGAGAACATTGTTCTCGATGCCTCCTGTCATTTAGGGGTTGTGGCGGTGTCCCGGGGAGTTGAGCTCCGAGGTGTTGTCGTCACAATTATATCGCAGCAGTTCTAGAATACTTAAGACGGCCGACATCGAAAACTCTCCTATGCGGTTAGTGGCAAGATAACCCCGACATCACCCAGTACTGGGGAGGTAGTTCGGGAGTATTGCCATAGCTTGTATAGTAGATGCGTTTCGAAGGTCCGAGGTAAACGGTTTCCGGAAACAACTGGTTATGTGTTGAAGGATGGATACAGCTGGATGTAGGATTAGAGTTGAGTGCGCGATGCTTCCCCTGTATCCCCAACACCTGATTGCATAACTGGAAACTTTCGGAAATTAATAGGTGGGTTCATCTAGTAGCTCATATGCATTCTTCCAACGAGTGCATGATATGAAGTTCGGGGTTCTACATTGAGTAAAGTAGTTTTATGGGCTTGTTCCGATCGGGAGTTGCATCTTAAAGGGTCATTGGCTATGCTGATCCGGGGATTGCAAAACCCTTTCGTAACACGTTCCATGAGCTTTCAGCACGAATATGTTGAATGAAGCTTCTATATTGTATTTGTTCTATCCGCTCCTTGTTGCTTTTTATTTAGCTTTTGTTCTCCCAAGTGGCTTCTCGACAAGTTGATGTACCTACGGAATTCATTCGTTCAATTCTCCATTCGAATGATATTGTGAAGATTATGTTGCAACATATCTATCCTTTGTTCTTGTTTGGATTCTGGTATTCGAGTTGCTTCGATGTCAAATGTTGATTCCATACCTTTCCTAATCGGTATTCTCATATTTCTATGGGAGTGCTAATTCTTCTTGACCATCGAGATTTTCATGTTAATCCTTTTCAATCGGTGTGCCTTCTCTTCAAGTTATTCCATACGGACGCCGTTGAGAAATCTGATGATTTGTCTGTTTCAATCATCTCAAGTTGTCTTTGTTTTCCCCCACCCTCCCACCCTTTTCTTATGGAGCCAGAATTCTAAAATGAAATATCCATTTTATTCATGTGATATTTCTTCATTCTTTTCCTTCAATGTTCTTATCCGGTGAATTATCGTGAAGTTGCTCAAGAGCTTCAAGTTCATCATTCTTTTGTTCTCAAATTCTGCCGGTGGATGTAATTCAAGATTTCGGTGTTGATCTTATCCTTCTCCTCATTTCACAACGCTTTCTTATTCCGGTGTACCAATTAATCATTCTCCTCTTGCTATTCTTATCCGGAGTGTACAAGACAACTCAGAAGGTTCATAATTCCATTCTTAATCCGTTCAAACTATTTTGAGGATTATCATCTTTTTTCAAGCCATTTAATTCAACCGGTGCAATACCTCTTCAGCAATCTTTTTCAACGGTGATTTCTTTAGTGGGCCCTAACCCACAGGTCTTTTCCCAGGATCTTACCTGACTCTTCTAATTTTTCTGGAGTTATACTCAAATTCTTTTCAAAGTGTGACGCAAGAATGATTTCCATCAGTCACATGCCTTCTCCAAGATCGCTTTCAAATTATTTTCATCGTTGTTTCAACCTTTTTAATTCTTCATTCCGGAGTGCTCAACAATTCTTATGGCATTTCTCATCTTCATTCTCAGCATTTGAAGACCGGAGAAGAGTTTCTCTTAATCTTGGCCCGTTCTCTTGAAGATTCGTGGTTCTAGCTTCATGCCATCCTCATTATTGTTCAGATTGTGAGGAATTCTTTTATACCCATCCGAAGCATTTCATGAATTCTTCCTATTGTGATCCTCCGAAGGCCATCATTTCAGAATATTTCTTCGTTCTCAGTTTTCAACTTGTCCTCCAAATATTCTTCATTGATGCCTCTTCGTTCATCTCCATATTTTTACGGTGGTTATTTCAAGATTATCCTTCCGTTGTTATCGTTTTAATTCATTTGTTCTTTTCATAATCCTACCGGTGCTTTGTTGAAGATTTACCCAAGCTTGTGCGAGATCTCTCTTAATTCTTTCCAACGAGAATAAGTAGTATGCCAAATCCGTTGCTTGTCATCAATTTAATTTGATGGAGGATAAGCATACTGTAAATCTTATTCTTATTTCCTCCAAGTGATTAATATCATATTCTCGGTTCTAAGTTGTTCATCTTGTTTTTCGGAGTTCCAAGTTATTTCAATTACTTCCTCCATTCCCTTATACAAGGCCACAAACTCAAATTACAGGTACCAAGGTAAAATTTAATGACTGCTTTGCAAGTTCAATATTCTTTTCGTTAACTGTGATTATTAATACACCCACATGCATGCAAGGAATGAATTAGAAGGAAGTAGCACATCGTCATTATGACTAAATGCATGCAAGTATTAAAACAATTGGTAGTACGAGAAAACATCATTAATTTTTGCCTCGATTACAGTTAGTGGCCTTGTATAGATGCAAATTGTATTTTTCATAGTGGCCTTATATAAGGGAATGGAGGGAGTATATCATTTCAAAGCTCCATCTAATTCATCGCAGGCCTTGAGTCTTATTCTTTTCATCTTCCACTTCTCATGCTTTCATTACCGGAGTTCTCATGGTGGTTCATCAAGATTTAATTCATCCTCGAAGTCTTCATCAAGATTCTTGTTGGAGCTCAAGCATTCTTCATCATGCATTCCAATTGCATTCCTTCTACCTTACCTTTTCATATGGTGTTATGCCATTTTTGACAATTTTCCTTCATGTTTCATGATTCACAAGTTGTCAGGAATGAGATACTTAAACCCATCATTTTCCTTGTTCAGGAGATCTTTTCAACCCTTCAATTTATTCATTGGAGTTATCTTGGGTTGTATTTCACCTAAAGATTTCCCTAAGAATTGTTGCTATTATGGTGCTTATAAATGACCCAAGTTCTTAATTATCCTCTCCGTGAAATAACTCTTTCGTCTCCTTGTTGATCTCAATCAAGTCAATTGTGTAAGTTAGTGGCTGGTTGTCACCTCTTAATTTTGAGATGTTTTCCACAAGCCCACATCAAGCTTATTCGTTTTCGTTGTTGATTTTTTTAAAATCAACTCCGTTCAACCCTTCTTTGTAAGGACGCTCTTTCAAATTCAATTTTGAGAGAAGTTGTCATATTTTTTCTCCATTCATTTCTTTCATTGATCTATATTATATTCTTTCATTCCGGAGGCTTTGTGATATTGCCCTCTTTGTCCCATAATCTCGTTTTGTCAAGATCATGTTCTTTTCCTTGTTTATCTATTTAACTGGAGTATTGTGTCCTCCATTCTAATTCTCTAATCTTATCAAGTTTTGCCTATCTTTTTAACCGGAGTGCTGCCTGAAAGCTTTCTTACCCCTTGTGCCATTCTTTCAATGTTCCGGAGGCTGTGTGTTGTTGTTTTCATCAAGTATCTTCCCAACTTGGCAAGTTCATGTTCAATTCCTTACATTTTCAGATGGAGTGCTGTCCAAATTCTGTCATTCTTATTCCTTGGCTATACCATTGCAGTTTCATATTCTTTTGGTTCGTAAGCTCTCGTCTAATGGTTTTTCAACCTACAAGGTTCTCATAATGTTCCTTGTTCCTCTGTTCTAACGGAGTTTTCATATTCGTTCATCTCCGTTGTATTCTTCTTTCATTTTGGTCAAACTCTCAGGTTCGTGGTTTCACTCGTCTGTCAAAGAAGCAACTTTGTTTTACCTCTTCTTCTTCCGTTTTTACCCGGTGTCATCTCCAGGATCTCGGGTCGAGATCCTCTGTTAGTGTGGGAGAGTTGTGACGCCCGAAGACCGACGTCCCAGAAGATTCCAGATGTTCCGGGTTCTCCCGTGTGTTTCTTTTGTGCTTGTGTTTTTTTTGCTTTGCATCATGTCATCATGCCATCATGTCGTTAACCTTTTGCATCTCAACTTAAATAAATCGTGTGGATATTCGATCCATTTAAATCGAGGGAAGTATGACTTCTATTTATAACATATCCTCCTAATAGTTATGGAGCTATTATAAATAAATATTCCATTTGTTTGGAACTAACCCAACACACTTGCATATTTTCCCCATGCCTTCTCTTTCTCTTTCCTTGCCCTAATTCAAGCCATTTGAATTTAATTCAAATGAGTTCGAATTTTGCTCTTGCATTCTTGCCTCTCCTATTTTTCGTGGACCGTGGACATTTTTGCGAGTCCGGGAAAAATAACCTCACGCCCTAATTCTATCCCTAGCCACCTCCTTCCTTTTCTTTTCTTCTGTGTTTTTTTCTGTTTTTTTTTGGAAAACAACTACATAGCAGAGAGAGGCCCAGCCGCCGGCCTCTTAGGCCATCAGCCTGCTAGGCCCATCAGGTCCAGCCAGCCCAACTCCAGCGCTAACCCTAGCTCCCCGACCGCTCGCTCCCTTCTCTCCCTCACAGCGCCGCTCCTCTCGCGCCCCATCTCCCGATTCCCTCGATCCCCCTTGCTCGTCCCCCTCGCTCTCCCTCGCAGCCCCGGCGCGCCCCGCACTCCAGCGCGCCTCGCCTCTGCCCCGCGCGTGCCTCCTCCTCGCGGCCTCTTCTCCCCAGCGCCTCGCCTCTGCGCCATCCCGCCTCTTCCTCGCAAGGCCCGAGCGCCGCCTCGCCCTCCCGTCGACCAGGAGCAGCCTGCCGCCCCGACCTCAAGCTTCCGCTGGTCGCCAGCCTCCGCCGCGGGAGCGCCTCGACGGCCGCCCCAAGCCCATCCTCCTCTCAGCCTCACTGCCGCCGAGGCGTGCAGCCACCTCCGCCAAGGCCGAGCCCTGACGCGCCTCCATCTTCAGCGCCGCGCTTGCCGACCCGTGGTCAGGGCCAGGATCCGCCGTCCAGCGTCACCTCAAGCTCGGCCACCCTGCCGCCCGTCACGACCTCCGCGTCGCCCCGCGCCCTGCCTCCCCATCGATCTCCAGCGCCGTGGCCCACCTCTGCTTCATCACCGTGCTGCCCTTCTTCGCCTCTTGCTCGAGCCCGAGCCATGTGCTGCACGTCCACATATCCGGCGACCGCTCCTTCCTATTGGCATGTCCGAGACCGCCATGTTTTGTTGCTGTTGTTTTTCGCCAAGTACACCACAGGCAAGACCCGGACTCCGAATGCCAAGTACCACTACGAACCCGAAAGAACAAGGATGCGCCAAGTTCGTCTGCCGCCGCCGTGGAACCGCCAAGACGACGTGAACAACTACCGTCGCCGAGACCGCAAGTACCACTACATAAACGTGTACCCCTACGTCAATGACGACTCGACAAGGACCCCGTCGGCAAGTACCACGACAAGACGAACGTGAACGACTACTACATGAACAAGTTCCACGACGACCCCGAGTACCACTACGCTCGGCGATGCGACAAGTACCCCTACCGATGACCGTGAACGACTACTTCCACTACCGTCGCCGAGGACTCGTGTAATGCAAGCGTCAAGTTCGACTACCGTCGCCGTGTACCACTACTTCCTCGACGAACGGAACGACTACTTCCCTCTACGGAGTTGTACCACTACTTCCACTACGTCCCTCAACGACTCGAACCGCTTCGAAAACGAATGTTCCGAAGGTATAACCCCGAGACGATGACCCGTGGACGAATGCTTGAAGTGGTTGTATGAGATGTTTCCCTTGTGTGCACCGTGCCCGTTTCGTCCTTTGTCATGCTCCTCGGTTGCCTCGTCGCCGACCCGTGGGAACCCGGTGACGGGATCACCCCACCTTTCATCTTGTTCGACTCACTCACGCTCTCCGTCATCTTTTGCACCGGTCTCTCAACGAGTTACCGGAACCGATATGTTGCGTGGCATCATTTTCGGTTTGTTGCCGTGGCGCCCTTTCTTCCACCACGGTGACAATACTTCATATCTTCTTCATGTCAACTTTTAATAAACTTGCATAAAACTTGATCATGTCATCCGCATCATGTTAACAACATTTAAAATGTGTGAATTGTTGTTTGCTTAAAAATTGTTAAACATGCATATGGGGATTTTCCGGAATTGTTGTTGTTATTTCCGGCCTCATTTAAAATATCTAAATAGGTAGTTTGCTCTTGCTTCACCTCTTGCCATGTTAACAAACATTTAATCGTGTCTTGTAAATAAACGAGAGTCAATTAAATAATTAAAATGTGGTGTTTCGTCAATATGCAACTCGTTGCATATTGAACTCCACTTAACTTGTAGTACTTGTTTGTGCACTTTGCCATGACATGCATATTTAAACCGTACATGCATCATACTTGTTTGTGCATCATGCCATGGTTATGATATGTGTGTTTACCGTGTTGCTTGTTTCATTCCGGTTCACTTCCCTCGTTAGCTTCGGGTTCGTTCCGGAGTTGTGAGGTTCTGTTCGACTACTTCATGGATCCGTTCTTCTCCCTTGTGGAATCCCAGGCAAGATGATCATACCCTTCGATACCTTTACTACCATTGCCATGCTTAGTTGTCTCGATGCTATCGTTACATGTCGCGCTACCCATCTGTTATGTCATCCTCTCCTTGTTGCCATGAAACCTCTAACCTTTGAAACCTTCCTAGCAAAAACCACTGTTTGGCTATCTTACCCGCTTGCTCAGCCCCTCTTATAGCGTTGTTAGTTGCAGGTGAAGATGAAGTTCGTTCCAGGAGGGAACTTGTTGTTGGAATATCACAATATCTATTATTATATATATTAACACACCTATATACTGGGCATGGGTGGAAGGCTTGGCCTTTTGCTCGGTGTTTTGTTCCACTCATACCGCCTTAGGCGCCGATAAACCGGCATTATGTTCCTTGATTTTGCGTTCCTTACACGATGGGTGGATGGGGACCCCTTGACAGTTCGACTTTGAATAAAACTCCTCCAGGAAGGCCCAACATTGGTTTTAATTTGCTCATAATAACAAATTAAATAATTAATTAATTGCATAGGGGGTCATGTCCCCGGGTTCTTAATTCTACATAACAGGGGGGCCAGTGCTGATGGTGTTGGTCCCAAACGGGGGTCCTGCGGGGCCACCACGGGGAGACTCGAGGATTGGTTTTACCAGTAGCATCGCCCATCCGGTCGTGGCCTGAGACGAGATACGCGCGGCTACTATCAGGGTGTCGGCACGCCGGGAGGTCTTGCTGGACTTGTTTTACCATTGTCGAAATGTCTTGTGCACCGGGATGCCGAGCCTGATCGGATTTTCCCTAAGATAAGGGGTGATGATATTATATTTATCACTTCAGCTAATCGTGAGAGCTTGTGATGGGCTAAGTTGGGACACCCCTGCAGGGTTATAATCTTTCGAAAGTTGTGCCCGCGGTTATGTGGCAGATTGGAATTTGTTAATGTCCGGTTGTAGAAAACTTGACAGAGGATCCGAAGTAAAACACACAACTATGTGAGTAACCGTGACTGTCTCTTTTCACTTTGAGAAGAGAACACGGTGGGGTTATGTTTGACTCGTAAGTAGTTCAGGATCTTTAGCGATCACTACTAGTTGCGACCGTTTGCGTAGATGCTCATCTTATTCTTGTACTCGTAAGTTAGCCGCCATATTATGCTTAGCCGCTGCTGCAACCTCACCACTTTACCCCTTCCTACCCATAAAGCTTTGCTAGTCTTGATACCCATGGTTATGGGATTGTTGAGTCCTCGTGGCTCACAGATACTACAACACCAGATGCAGGTTCAGCCGAGGATGATGCAGGAGCTGGTTCAGAGCTTCACTGGGAGCTCGATGAAGAGAGTGGCCGTATGCTTGTGACGTTTTCGACGATCAGTAGTGGTTTCTACTAGGGGCGATTCGGACCTGTGGCTTTATGTTGTTTTTGGTATCTTTCTTTTGGATCTTCGCCCGTAGTCGGGTTGTGATGTTTTTTAATGATGTTTTGCTTATGTAATGTATTGTGTGAAGTGGCGAGTGTAAGCCAACTATCTCCTTTTGCAATTTCATCCCTATTTTTACATGAGTCGTACAAAGATATCAAACTTGAGATCATTCCAGAATGGGCTTATACCTTTAAGTCGTGCCTCGACACGTAGGAGGTATAGTACCATCATGGGCATTACAATATATTCACACATGTATCGCTATTTCCGTACAATACAATTCAAGCATGAATAACAGACAATTATCACGAACAAGGAAATATAATAATAATACTTTTATTATTGCCTCTAGGGCATATTTCCAACACAGCGTCCTCGGTCGCCATGGCCATGGCCAACCGAGCATGAGGCCGGGGGAGTATGCGGTGGGCGCGGTTGCGACGAACATGGCGAGTACCGGCTCATCCCCGGCAGGAGGCTGCAGCATGGGAGCCGGCTGGGGGCCGTTTGCGGTGGGCGCGGCGGCAGCGAGCAGGGCGCGCACCGGCACATCTGCGTCGGCGGCGGCGGGAGGCGGCGGCATGGATGGAGGATCCCCTGGAGGATCCATGGCGGCGGTCGCCGGATCCGGGAGCCGCGAGTGGGCGCGCTTGGCCGGTGCCGAGTCCGACGGGCGGGAGCGCTTGGAGGAGCGGGAGGGCTTGGGATTGGCGGCGGCGGTGGATGAGCGGGAGGAGCGGGTGCAGCTGAGGGATAGGGCGAGGGCGGCCTCGGAGGCGATGGCGAAGGCGAACTCGCGCTTGAGCCCGATGCGGACGCCGGCGGCCGTTTAGAGCTCGCTCGCTCGCTTGCTCGCTTCCTTCGGGAAAAGAACCAGGTAGGAGTGGGGGTGGTTGCTGAATAACCTTATTTAGGAACTCTAGAGGGGGGTTGCAGAATAGTCTCACCCTATATATATATTGAGAGAGAGAGAGTAGCATTATTCTGATCCTGGGATCAGAATAGTTATTCTGATCACGACCTCGCTATATAGGGCGCGACGGAATGTTCCTGAGAGCATCTCCAACAGCCGCGCTATGCACCGCGCCCAAAAAAAGCGTTTGCCGCGCGCGCTTCGGCAGGTTTAGCGCGGGGATAGGCGCTGGCTCCAACAGCCGCACTATAATGCAGCGCGCGCGCGCCGCTCTAGCAGTGCCCAAAAATGCAGCGCGCGCACAATATTTTTTAATACATAGATTGCATTAAAATAAAAAGGATACAAAGTTATTTTACATATATATTGCAACTAGATAGGTAGTTCAAAAACATAGATAGATAGTTCTGCGCTAGATAGTTCGAAAACATAAAAAACTAATCCCAGTCGCTCCAGTCATCTGCACCATCATCATCGTCGTTGGTGTCGTCAGAGGTTGACAGCCAACAGTCCAACCAACGCTCATCTTCTTGAGTGAAGAAGGACCTCCCGCGTGCATTGACGAGGTCGGACTGCGCACACGCCAATGCCTTCCGATGACGCCTGTCCAACCGCTCCTCGCGGCGCCGGCGCGTGTCCTCCTCGCGGCGCCGGCGCGTGTCCTCCTCGCGGCGACTTGCCCAATATTGCTGCTCGTAGGCGACGTCCTCCGGGTGGCGCCGGCGCCACTCCGCCATGACCCGCTCGTCCTCCTGGGCGACGAGGAGGCGGCGCTGCAGCGCAGTGTGCTCCGCACGGTCTTGTGCGGAGTCTAGACGAGGCGGCGGGGCGACGTCTAACGCATGCTGGAGCGTGTGGACGCCCTGGAAGTTCATTTGGGGCGTGGCCTGCCTAGGCGCCACGCCGCCGCGTCGAACGCGCGGGCGGCCTCGTGCGCCGTGTCGTAGGTTCCGAGACTAAGCCGGAGATCGCTGGAGCGTATCTCGGCGTAGAACTCGCCGTTTGGGCGCTCGCGGACGCCGGAGTAGCCCGACGCAGAACGGCGGCGCAGCGGCATGGTGGCGCGTCGGGGGCGGCGCGCTGGAGCGGTGGCGGCGCTCTGGGGCCGCGGCGGCGCGAGAGGCAGCGAGAGAGAGAGAGCGCGCGCGGAGCGGTGGCGCGAGGGAGCGACGCGCGCTGCTTTTTATAGGCGCGCGGAAGGCGGCGCCGCAAAAATGGCGCGCGAGAGGCCGCCATTTCGCGCGCGCGCAAGCGATTCCCGCGCGCGGTTTTCCCGCCGCCGCTCGAGCACGCCATTCTACTGTTGGGGAACGTTGCATGGGAAACAAAAATTTTCCTACGCTCACCAAGATCAATCTAGGAGATGCACATCTACGAGAGGAGAGTTGGATCCACATACCCTTGTAGATCGCTAAGCGGAAGCGTTCAAGAACGCGGTTGATGGAGTCGTACTCGCCGCGATTCAGATCGCCGAAGATCCTAGCACCGAAGCAACGGTGCCTCCGCGTTCTTCACACGTGCAGCCCGGTGACGTCTCCCACGCCTTGATCCAGCAAGGAGAGAGGGAGAGGTTGGGGAAGACTCCATCCAACAGCAGCACGACGGCATGGTGGTGGTGGAGGAGCGCGGGACTCCAGCAGGGCTTCGCCAAGCACTGCAAGAGACGAGGAGGGAGAGGGGTAGGGCTGCGCCAAGAGGGAGACGTTCTCGTGTGTCAAGCAGCCCTAAAACCTCACATATATATAGGGGGAAGGGAGGGCTGCGCCCCCCTTTAGGGTTTCCCACCCCTAGGGTGCGGCCAGCCCTAGATCCCATCTAGGGGGGGCGGCCAAGGGGGAGAGAGGGGGAGGCGCACCACTATTGGGCCCTAGGGCCCAACTGCCCTAGGGTTTGCCCCCCTCCCCTCTTGGAGGCGCCCTGGGACTTGGTGGGGGGGCGCACCAGCCCCCTTGGGGCTGGTCCCCTCCCACACTTAGCCCACGTAGCCTTCTGGGGCTGGTGGCCCCACCTGGTGGACCCCCGGGACCCTCCCGGTGGTCCCGGTACATTACCGATATCGCCCGAAACTTTTCCGGTGACCAAAACAGGACTTCCCATATATGAATCTTTACCTCCGGACCATTCCGGAACTCCTCGTGACGTCCGGGATCTCATCCGGGACTCCGAACAACATTCGGTAACCGCGTACATACTTTCCCTATAACCCTAGCGTCATCGAACCTTAAGTGTGTAGACCCTACGGGCTCGGGAACCATGTAGACATGACCGAGACAACTCTCCGGCCAATAACCAACAGCGGGATCTGGATACCCATGTTGGCTCCCACATGTTCCACGATGATCTCATCGGATGAACCACGATGTCAAGGATTCAATCAACCCCGTATACGATTCCCTTTGTCTATCGGTATAGCACTTGCCCGAGATTCGATCGTCGGTATACCGATACCTTGCTCAATCTCGTTACCGGCAAGTCTCTTTACTCGTTCCGTAACACATCATCCCGTGATCAACTCCTTGATCACATATTGTGCACATTATGATGATGTCCTACCGAGTGGGCCCAGAGATACCTCTCCGTCATACGGAGTGACAAATCCCAGTCTCAATTTGTGCCAACCCAACAGACACTTTCGGAGATACCTGTTGTGCACCTTTATAGCCACCCAGTTACGTTGTGACGTTTGGTACACCCAAAGCATTCCTACGGTATCTGGGAGTTGCACAATCTCATGGTCTAAGGAAAACATACTTGACATATAGAAAAGCTTTAGCATACGAACTACACGATCTGTGCTTGGCTTAGGATTGGGTCTTGTCCATCACATCATTCTCCTAATGATGTGATCCCGTTATCAACGACATCCAATGTCCATGGTCAGGAAACCGTAACCATCTATTGATCAACGAGCTAGTCATCTAGAGGCTTACTAGGGACATGGTGTTTGTCTATGTATCCACACATGTATCTGAGTTTCCTATCAATACAATTCTAGCATGGATAATAAACGATTATCGTGAACAAGGAAATATAATAATAACCAATTTATTATTGCCTCTAGGGCATATTTCCAACAGTCTCCCACTTGCACTAGAGTCAATAATCTAGTTCACATCGCCATGTGATTAACACTCACAGGTCACATCGCCATGTGACCAACATCCAAAGAGTTCACTAGAGTCAGTAATCTAGTTCACATCAATATGTGATTAACACTCAATGAGTTCTGTGTTTGATCATGTTATGCTTGTGAGAGAGGTTGTAGTCAACGGGTCTGCAACATTCAGATCCCTATGTACTTCGCAAAACTTTATGTCATATCGTAGATGCTGCTACCACGTTCCACTTGGAGCTATTCAAACTGTTGCTCCATTATACGTATCCGGTATCTCCACTTAGAGTTATCCGGATAGGTGTTAAGCTTGCATCGACGTAACTCTTTACGTCGAACTCTTTATCACCTCCATAACCGAGAAACATTTCCTTATTCCTCTAAGGATAATTTTGACCACTATCTAGTAATCCACTCCTGGATCACCTTTGTACCCTCTTGCCAGACATGTGGCAAGGCACACATCAGGTGCGGTACTTAGCATGGCATATCGTATAGAGCCTATGACAAAACCATAGGGGACGACCTTCGTCCTTCCTCTTTCTTCTGCCGTGGTCAAGCTTTGAGTCTTACTCAACTTCACACCTTACAAATCAGGCAAGAACTCCTTCTTTGACTGACCTATTTTGAACTCCTTCAAAATCATGTCAAAGGTGTGTGTTTCTTTTGAAAGTATCATCAGGCGTCTTGATCTATCTCTATAGATCTTGATGCCCAATTATGTAAGCAACTTTATCCAGGTCTTCCTTTGAAAAACTCATTTCAAACAACCCTTTATGCTTTCCAGAAATTCTACATCATTTCGGATCAACAATATGTCATTCACATATACTTATCAGAAATGTTGTAGTGCTCCCACTCACTTTATTGCAAATACAAGTTTCCAACAAACTTTGTATACCTAAAAACTTTGATCACTCCATCAAAGTGTATATTCCGACTCCGAGATGCTTGCTCTAGTCCATGGAAGGATCGCTGGAGCTAGCATATCTTTTAGCATCCTTAGGATCGACAAAAACCTTTCTGATTGTATCACATACAACCTTTCCTTACGAAAACTGGTAAGGGAACTTGTTTTGTCATCCATCCGCCAGATTTCATAAATGCAGCTAATGCTAACATGATTCCGACGGACTCAAGCATCGCTACGGGTGAGAAAATCTCATCGTAGTCAACTCCTTGAACTTGTGCAAAACTCTTCGCCACAAGTCGAGCTTCATAGACGGTGACATTACCGTCCACGTCCGTCTTAGTCTTAAAGATCCATTTGTCTCAATGGCTTGCCAGTCATCGGGCAAGTCCACCAAAGTCCATACTTTGTTTCGATACATGGATCCTATCTCGGATTTCTTGGCTTCTAACCATTTGTCGGAATATTGGCCCACCATCGCTTCTCCATTGCTCGTAGGTTCATCGTTGTCCAACAACATGACCTCTAAGACAGGATCACCGTACCACTCAGGAGTAGTACACATCCTTGTCGACCCACGAGGTTCGATAGCAACTTGATCTGGAGCTTCATGATCACTATCATTAGTATCCTCTTCAACTGTCGTAGGTTCCACAGAAACATCTTTCTGTGTTGCACTACTCTCCGGTTGAAGTGAGGGTTCGACAACCTCATCAAGTTCTATCTTCCTCCCACTCAATTCTTTCGAGAGAAACTCCTTCTCGAGAAAGGACCCATTCTTAGGGACAAACATTTTTGCCCTTGGATCTGAGATAGGAGGTATACCCAACTGTTACCTTTGGGTATCCTATGAAGATGTATTTGTCCGCTTTGGGTTCGAGCTTTTCCCGGCTGAAGCCATAAGCATCGCAGCCCCAAACATTAAGAAAACGACAACTTTGGTTTCTTGCCAAACCATACGACGTCGTCTCAACGGACTTAGATGGTGCCCTATCTAAAGTGAATGCAGCTGTCTCTAATGCATAAACTTAAAATAACAGCGGTAGATCGGTAAGATACATCATAGATCGCACCATATCTCATAAGGTTCGATTACGATGTCCGGACACACCATTACGCTGTGGTGTTCCAGGGGACTTCAACTGCGAAACAATTCCACAATGTCTTAAGTGATTGCCAAACTCATAATTCAGATAATATCTCCTTGATCAGATCGTAGGAACATGATCTTCTTGTTATGATGATTCTTAATCTTCACTCTGAAATTTTTGAACCTTTCAAACGTTTCAGACTTTTGCTTCATTAAGTAAATATACCATATCTACTCAAATCGTCAGTGAAGATGAGAAAATAACGATATCCACCACACGCCTTAACTCTCATTGGATCACATACATCAGCATGTATGATTTCCAACAAGTCACTTGCCCGTTTCATTGTACCTGAAAACGGGATCTTAGTCATCCTGCCCATGAGGCATGGCTCGCATGTGTCAAGCGATTCAAAATCAAGTGACTCCAAACGTCCATCAGCATGGAGTTTCTTCATGCATTTTATGCCAAAATGACCTAAGCGGCAGTGCCACAAGAAAGTGGTACTATCATTATTAACTCTACATCTTTTGGCATTAATATTATCATTATGTGTATTACCATGATCGAGATTCAACGAACCATTGGGTGCATGACCATAAAGGTATTATTCATGTAAACAGAATAACCATTATTCTCTAACTCAAATGAATAACCGTATTGCGATGAACATGATCTAATCATTTTCATGCTCAACGTAGACACCTGATAACATTTATCTAGGTTCAACACTAATCTCGAAAATAGAGGAAGTGTGCGATGGTGATCTCATCAACCTTGGAAACACTTCCAACACACATCGTCACCTCGTCCTTAGCTAGTCTCCGTTCAGTCCGTAGCCTTTGCTTCAAGTCACTAATAATAGCAACTGAACCGGTATCCAATACCCAGGTGCTACAAGGAGTACTACTAAGGTACACATCAATAACACGTATATCAAATATACTTTGTTGAAGTTGCCAGCTATCATATCTACCATGTATTTGGGGTGGTTCCGCTACCATGTGACCGTTACCCTTACAATCGAAGCACTTAGTCTCGAGGTTTGGGTTCAACCATGGGTTCCTTCATCAGAGCGACAACAGGTTTGCCATTCATGAAGTTTCCCTTCTAGCCCTTACCCTTTTGAAACTAGTGGTCTTGTTAAACCATCAACACTTGATGCTCCTTCTTGATCTCTACTTTTGCGGTACTAAGAACCGCTGACAGCACCGGGATTATCACCATCCTTTGCATGTCATAGTTCATCACGAAGTTCTAGTAGCTTGGTGATAGTGTCTAGAGAATTCCGTCAACCACTATCTCACCTGGAAGATTAACTCCCACTTGGTTCAAGTGATTTCAGCACCCAGACATTCTGAGCACACGCTCACTAGTTGAGCTATTCTCCTCCATATTTTTGGCAAAAGAACTTGTCAGAGGTCTCACACCTCTCAGCACGGGCATGAGCCTGAAATCCCAATTTCAGCTCTTAGAACATCTCATATGTTCTATGGCGTTCAAAACGTCATTGGAATCCCGATTCTAAGCCGTGAAGTATGGTGCACTAAACTATCAAGTAGTCATCAGGACGTTTCTGTCAGGTGTTCACAACATCCACAGACAACGTTGTAGGGGTTTGCACATCGAGCGGTGCATCAAAGACGTAAGCTTTCTGTGCAACAGTGAGGACACTCCTCGGACTACGGACCCAGTCCGCATCCTTGCTTACAATATCTTTCAACTTAGTCTTTCTCTAGGATCGTATTAAACAGGGAGCTACAACGCAAGCTATTGATCTACAACATAATTTGCAAAGGCAACTTAGACTATTGTTCATGATAAGTGAGTTTAACTAATCAAATTACTTATAACTCCCACTCAAATTGACATCCCTCTGGTCATCCGAGCGTGACATGATCCAAATCCACCAACCCAAGTCCGATCATCACGTGAGATGAGGTGGTGTCAATGGTGAACATCTTCATGTTGATCATATCTACTATATGACTCATGCTCGACCTTTCGGTCTTCCGTGTTCCGAGGCCATGTCTGTACATGCTAGGCTCGTCAAGTCTAACCCGAGTGTTCTGCATGTGCAAAACTGGCTTGCACCCGTTGTATGCGAACGTAGAGTCTATCACACCCGATCATCACGTGGTGCTTCAAAACGACGAACCTTCGCAACGGCGCACACTCGGGGGGAACACAATTTTATCTTGAAATTTTAGTGAGGGATCATCTTATAATGCTACCGTCGTCCTAAGCAAAATAAGATGCATAAAAGGATTAACATCACATGCAAATCATAAGTGACATGATATGGCCATCAACTCGTGCTTTTGATCTCCATCTCCAAAGCACCGGCATGATCTCCATCGTCACCGGTGTAACACCATGATCCCCATCATCATGATCTCCATCATCGTGTTGCCATCGGGGTTGTCGTGCGCCCACCATGCTCTTACTACTATTGCTACCGTTTAGCGATAAAGTAAAGCATTACAAAGCGCTTAATGATTGACACGCAGGTCATACAAAAATTAAAGACAACCCTATGGCTCCTGCCGGTTGCCGTATACATCGACATGCAAGTCGATATTAACTATTACAACATGATCATCTCATACATCAAATATATCTCATCATGTCATTGGCCATATCATATCACATACATACCCTGCAAAAACAAGTTAGACGTCCTCTAATTTGTTGTTGCATGTTTTACGTGGCTGCTATGGGTATCTAGCAAGAACGCTTCTTACCTACGCAAAGCCACAACGGTGATATTTAAGTTGCTATTTAACCTTCTACAAGGACCGCCTTTGTCTATTCCGATTCAACTAAGATAGGAGAGACAGACACCCGCCAGCCATCTTATGCAACAAAAGTCGCATGTCTGTCGATGGAACCGGTCTCATGTACGTGGACATGTAAAGTTGGTCTGGGCCGCTTCATCCCATAATACCGCTGAATCAAGAAAGACCAAGGAGGGAAGCAATCTAAACATCAACGCCCACAAACCCCTTTGTGTTCTACTCGTGAAAGCATCTACGCAAGAACCTAGCTCTGATACCACTGTTGGGGAACGTTGCATGGGAAACAAAAATTTTCCTACGCTCACCAAGATCAATCTAGGAGATGCACATCTACGAGAGGAGAGTTGGATCCACATACCCTTGTAGATCGCTAAGCGGAAGCGTTCAAGAACGCGGTTGATGGAGTCGTACTCGCCGCGATTCAGATCGCCGAAGATCCTAGCACCGAAGCAACGGTGCCTCCGCGTTCTTCACACGTGCAGCCCGGTGACGTCTCCCACGCCTTGATCCAGCAAGGAGAGAGGGAGAGGTTGGGGAAGACTCCATCCAACAGCAGCACGACGGCATGGTGGTGGTGAAGGAGCGCGGGACTCCAGCAGGGCTTCGCCAAGCACTGCAAGAGACGAGGAGGGAGAGGGGTAGGGCTGCGCCAAGAGGGAGACGTTCTCGTGTGTCAAGCAGCCCTAAAACCTCACATATATATAGGGGGAAGGGAGGGCTGCGCCCCCCTTTAGGGTTTCCCACCCCTAGGGTGCGGCCAGCCCTAGATCCCATCTAGGGGGGCGGCCAAGGGGGAGAGAGGGGGAGGCGCACCACTATTGGGCCCTAGGGCCCAACTGCCCTAGGGTTTGCCCCCCTCCCCTCTTGGAGGCGCCCTGGGACTTGGTGGGGGGGCGCACCAGCCCCCTTGGGGCTGGTCCCCTCCCACACTTAGCCCACGTAGCCTTCTGGGGCTGGTGGCCCCACCTGGTGGACCCCCGGGACCCTCCCGGTGGTCCCGGTACATTACCGATATCGCCCGAAACTTTTCCGGTGACCAAAACAGGACTTCCCATATATGAATCTTTACCTCCGGACCATTCCGGAACTCCTCGTGACGTCCGGGATCTCATCCGGGACTCTGAACAACATTCGGTAACCGCGTACATACTTTCCCTATAACCCTAGCGTCATCGAACCTTAAGTGTGTAGACCCTACGGGCTCGGGAACCATGTAGACATGACCGAGACAACTCTCCGGCCAATAACCAACAGCAGGATCTGGATACCCATGTTGGCTCCCACATGTTCCACGATGATCTCATCGGATGAACCACGATGTCAAGGATTCAATCAATCCCGTATACGATTCCCTTTGTCTATCGGTATAGCACTTGCCCGAGATTCGATCGTCGGTATACCGATACCTTGCTCAATCTCGTTACCGGCAAGTCTCTTTACTCGTTCCGTAACACATCATCCCGTGATCAACTCCTTGATCACATATTGTGCACATTATGATGATGTCCTACCGAGTGGGCCCAGAGATACCTCTCCGTCATACGGAGTGACAAATCCCAGTCTCGATTCGTGCCAACCCAACAGACACTTTCGGAGATACCTGTTGTGCACCTTTATAGCCACCCAGTTACGTTGTGACGTTTGGTACACCCAAAGCATTCCTACGGTATCTGGGAGTTGCACAATCTCATGGTCTAAGGAAAACATACTTGACATATAGAAAAGCTTTAGCATACGAACTACACGATCTGTGCTTGGCTTAGGATTGGGTCTTGTCCATCACATCATTCTCCTAATGATGTGATCCCGTTATCAACGACATCCAATGTCCATGGTCAGGAAACCGTAACCATCTATTGATCAACGAGCTAGTCATCTAGAGGCTTACTAGGGACATGGTGTTTGTCTATGTATCCACACATGTATCTGAGTTTCCTATCAATACAATTCTAGCATGGATAATAAACGATTATCGTGAACAAGGAAATATAATAATAACCAATTTATTATTGCCTCTAGGGCATCTCCAACAGCCGCGCTATGCACCGCGCCCAAAAAAAGCGTTTGCCGCGCGCGCTTCGGCAGGTTTAGCGCGGGGATAGGCGCTGGCTCCAACAGCCGCACTATAATGCAGCGCGCGCGCGCCGCTCTAGCAGTGCCCAAAAATGCAGCGCGCGCACAATATTTTTTAATACATAGATTGCATTAAAATAAAAAGGATACAAAGTTATTTTACATATATATTGCAACTAGATAGGTAGTTCGAAAACATAGATAGATAGTTCTGCGCTAGATAGTTCGAAAACATAAAAAACTAATCCCAGTCGCTCCAGTCATCTGCACCATCATCATCGTCGTTGGTGTCGTCAGAGGTTGACAGCCAACAGTCCAACCAACGCTCATCTTCTTGAGTGAAGAAGGACCTCCCGCGTGCATTGACGAGGTCGGACTGCGCACACGCCAATGCCTTCCGATGACGCCTGTCCAACCGCTCCTCGCGGCGCCGGCGCGTGTCCTCCTCGCGGCGACTTGCCCAATATTGCTGCTCGTAGGCGACGTCCTCCGGGTGGCGCCGGCGCCACTCCGCCATGACCCGCTCGTCCTCCTGGGCGACGAGGAGGCGGCGCTGCAGCGCAGTGTGCTCCGCACGGTCTTGTGCGGAGTCTAGACGAGGCGGCGGGGCGACGTCTAACGCATGCTGGAGCGTGTGGACGCCCTGGAAGTTCATTTGGGGCGTGGCCTGCCTAGGCGCCACGCCGCCGCGTCGAACGCGCGGGCGGCCTCGTGCGCCGTGTCGTAGGTTCCGAGACTAAGCCGGAGATCGCTGGAGCGTATCTCGGCGTAGAACCCGCCGTTCGGGCGCTCGCGGACGCCGCGGTAGCCCGACGCAGAACGGCGGCGCAGCGGCATGGTGGCGCGTCGGGGGCGGCGCGCTGGAGCGGTGGCGGCGCTCTGGGGCCGCGGCGGCGCGAGAGGCAGCGAGAGAGAGAGAGCGCGCGCGGAGCGGTGGCGCGAGGGAGCGACGCGCGCTGCTTTTTATAGGCGCGCGGAAGGCGGCGCCGCAAAAATGGCGCGCGAGAGGCCGCCATTTCGCGCGCGCGCAAGCGATTCCCGCGCGCGATTTTCCCGCCGCCGCTCGAGCACGCCATTCTACCCCGCGCGCGGTAAAACGGAAGTTTGGCGCGCGCCTTTTTATGCACGTGTTGGAGATGTTGTGAGATCTCGAACAGAGGAAAAATAGAGCTACATGCTGGACCGTTGTGCACACCCCGAATGGCCCACTACCACACACCCACGACTTTCTCCTCTCCCATGACGACGCCTCGCCATCCCCCGATCCCCACTGACAAAACCACCATGCCGCCCCTCCCCTGCATGCCGCGTTACGCCACCCCTCCCCGCCGGCATCTCGTAGCCCCTCCTCACCGGCCTCGCGCCGCCGTCCATCGGCTAACCCCCGCTGCCGCCCATTAGGCTGGTGCCAACGCAGGCTGTAGTGGAGGCGATACCGCCCGGCCGGAGGCGATAGGCAGGCGAGAGCGAGGCGAGACAGCAGCGCGGGGCGGTGGATCCACCGCCCAGCGGTAGCGCCCGCTACCGCCCGGCTGCCGCCCGCGCTGGGGGCTAGAGGGGGGCGAGAGGG
This sequence comes from Secale cereale, assembly GCA_902687465.1. NCBI lineage: Eukaryota > Viridiplantae > Streptophyta > Magnoliopsida > Poales > Poaceae > Secale > Secale cereale. Next base: position 409,689,750 of record LR738714.1, read on the forward strand.
GGGGCGAGAAGGGGGCGGCGCGCTGGAGAGCGGGGGCGAGAGCGAGAGGGTAACGGCTAGATGACGTGGCGCGATCTGATTCGTCCACGTGGGGTGAGAGTGGGGTGAGAGTGAGGGTAAAAGCTGATGTGGAGAAGAGAGAAGTGAGAGCTGTCACTATAGCCCGTGCACTGGCACCGTGGGGTGAGAGTGGGGTGAGAGTGAGGGTAAAAGCTGACGTGGCGGGGCGGTAGTGGGGCGGTGCGTTGGCACCAGCCTTAGCCGTGTGCACCGCGCCGCCGCCCCAAACCTCCACCGCCCACAGGCCTCGAGCACCGCTGAGGGCCGTGGATCCGGGGCGCCGACGCCTGGCTCTGGATCCCGCCCACCGCCACCAGGTTCCCCGACTGAAGACGAGCAAGCCCGCGGCCCCCTCACTCACGTAGCCACCTCCCGATGGGATTCACCATCGCGGCGCTCATGCCGCTCGGCATCGCCACCTCCGGCTGTTCAAGACGGAGCTCCTGGATGTTCACCACTTCACCCCTCTTCGCCCCTACATCACCTCCTCCGTCGGCGTTGAAGCCATCATCAGCCCTATGGAACAAACGCCGGCGCCGCCCCCAAGAACCAGAGCCGCCGCTAGTGGCTCCTCCCGAACCCAATGCCCTACACCCCAATCTCCTCCACGTTCTGGCTGCCGCGCGCACGCGAGGATGGTGCTGGCCTGGCTCCATGCTTCGGATCTGGAGAGAAGGTGGCTGGCTCACAGCTAGGACGGCTTCACACCAGTCCAAGTACACTGCCAGTCCCCGTTAGGCTGTGTTCGGTTGAGGGGGATTTGAAGGGGGTTTGGCAGGGATTGAGGTGGATTTAATCCCCTACAAGTCAAAACCTCCCCAAATCCCCTCCAATCCTCTTGTGGAGGGGTGTAACCGAACAAGGCCTTAAGATTCTGCCTTTTCTATGCATCAACTACTATGATTGTTAGTCCCCTGTTTCTTTGGAGAATTTTTTTGTACTAGTTTCCTGAAAGTTGTGCTGATTTGATGACCTCAACATGTTTGTGGTTATGTCTCTGATAACTAACATCAGCTTTTGTTCTTCGCCCAAATTTTTGTGAGCAACAAATATTCATACATGTGTATTATGTATATTTGTTCTTCTGGGAATACCTCTACAGAGCAAGTTCGTTTTTTGTGCCTCTTTCACGAAAAAAATCATATTGTACAATTATAGTGTCTTTTCTTGAAGTTCATATTGTCAAGACCTCGAAGCTCACATAATATAGTTCATGATAGTTCACAAGTTTGGGTGACTCATGTCTGATATTTTTTTGTGATATGTACACACGAGCATGTTAATATTTGTATATTTGTTAATTTCATTATCGGTTAGGATCTGGTATTAGTAGTCTATTTTTTATGAGCAGTCTTGTTCGACATATGCTTTGTTATAGTGTGTGTTTGAAGTTCCTATTGTCAAGGTCACGAAATTCACAACCTGTCACCAAGGATCCTGAAGAAAATACATGTGCGTTTGGCATGTCTCACATCCTGCAGCAACGAGCCCCTGCAAGCCCTGAGCCGCCGGTGTTCCGTCACAAATCTGCGAGGGATGTAAAAGCGGTTGTGGCATCTTGTGAGCTGCCCATTAAATGTAAGCCTATTATGTTGTCCTTTAGTAGCAGTTCAAAAAAAAACTGCAGCAATTCTACATGGGAAACTATGATATTTTAGGTCTGCTACTATGAACGTTGCTTGTTGGTATGCCAATGAGTACATACATTTTGTGTTGGTTCTTTTCCTCGTCGGATTTCTCTGCCATGGATGTGTGCATTCGTGCTATGTGTGTTAGTGCGCTACAACAGTTTGCGTAAAAGAAGCATTTTCAATTGGGCAAAATTAGTTGATGGTTGTCGAAGTTCAGACATTTGTATTGGTGACGTTCAATAATTATAGAATGAGAAGTAGTGCGTGTCGTCTTGTGCCCACAAGGTGTTTGTGTTTGTGTGCCCCTGGCTGCTACACACCCTATGTTGATGCTGCTACTCCTTTCACTTTTACATTTTTTTAGTGACTTGCAAAAAAATCCTTTGGATATACGCGATCCAGTACACTTGTTCAACTAAGTAGCAGGGTAGGTGCTTCTTAGCGGCCACGCATGTGAAATCTATATGCTGATTTCACTTGATGGCATGTACAAAAGTTCAAAATAGAAAAAACGGGAGATCACTAAGGTCTTGTTCGGTTGCGTATGAATCCGAGTGGATTGAAGGGGTTTGAGGGGGATTTAAACCTCTTCTAAGTCAAATTACGAACCAATCCTTGCCAATCCCCTCCAATCTTTTTGGGGAGAGGATTAACCGAACAAAGCCTAAGGGAAAAGCGACAAATCCATGGAACAAACTTGAGTAATTCATGTGGAAAATGCAAAAGATAAAATAATAAACAAGGAGTTGAAATAAAAAAAACAAGCAATTCAAAAGTTTCTAAAAAATATGATTTACCCCATTTCTAAAACCTACAACTTCAAATGATGAGAAGTTCAAAAATTTCAAATATGGAAGTTCAAAAATGTAAAAAACAAATCCAAATTTTTTCTACTACTTGCTTCCCACCTCTTTTCTTGAAAAAATATAGAACCCCTCTCGTGAATACAAAAAAATTAGGAATTTCACGAACATAACTTGTATCGAAAACCTAAATATGTAAGAGAAAGAAAAAACTCTACGTGTTAAACATATAAAACATGAGCCGATATCTTCAAGAAGTTCATGCATAAATGGACTTGTCTTAACTCGGAAAGTTCAAAATTAATAAAATGGAGAGGTAAAAGAAAATGACAAAACAAAAAAGTTCAAACAATTCCCATGGATTTAGATGGATTTTTTAATTTTTTTAAAAAATAGAAGTTTAATTTAAAATAGATGAGCATTCAAAATTTATTACAATCCTAGCATATTTTTTCCGTTACTAAAAGAAATAAAACCAAGAAGTTCAAATTTAAAAAATGGAGCAGTTTGATATTATATTTAAAAACTTGGATTTTTTCGGTTACTAAAGAATAAAACCAATAAGTTCAATTAAAAAACGAAGAAGTTCAATTCAAAAAAGCATAGCAGTTTGATATTTATTTAAAAGCTCTGATTTTTTTTGATTATTGAAGAATAAAACCAAGTTCAATTCAAAATAATGAAGAAGTTCGACGTTTCAAACAAAACTACAATTTTCACATTTCTAAAAAATATATAAAGAAGTTCAAATAAAAAAGTTAGAGCAGTTCAATGTTTATAAAAAACTCACCTTTTTTCGTTACTAAAGCGAATTAGAGAGAAGTTCAAAAGTGATAACAACCAGAAGTTCACGTACTACATGATGTGTGTTTTCATTTGAGAAAAAATGAATAAAAAGGTGAAGTCCACAATTTTGTTGCTAGAAATTCAAGTGATCGGCCCGAGAAAGTTCAAAAATTCTTGTGACAGAGGTTGAACAAAAATATGTGATAGAAGTTCAAGATGAAAACAATGGGAAGTTCAACTCCTACACGAAATTCTTTTCAGATAGGATTATAAGAATAGAAACAAAAAACTTAAAAGGTTTGTTGCAAGAAGTTCACATGCTACTCCCGGTGAAGTTCAAGATCTCTAGTGCGAGACGTCCGAACTTCAATATATGTTAAAAATAAGAAAAAAACTACGTTGTTTTTGCCATTTTTATAACTGCTCTCAAATGACAAAAAATTGTAACGTGTGTCTACATGAAAAAGATGCTCCTATTCATAAGCTTTCCAACGGTATATTATATGCTATCTTCCGATGAATGGTTTTAAAGTTTTATGTATATTGTTAAAAACACATTTTTACGCATTCAAAAAAATATTTTCAACCGTCGCGAGTATGAAAAAATGATCAACACGGGAAAGTTGCATGTTTACAGCAGCTTTCCATCGGTATATCACTTAATCAATTTCAGTGAGTGGATGGAGAGCTGCGAATAAAAAAATTACTGGAAAAACAAAGTGAAGTTCAAGTAGGCATGCCGAGAAGTTCAAGTTCTTCACGCGGTTCATTTTCGAAGAATCTGTTTCGCGATAAAGGCAGAACGAATTATCTCACCGCTTCGAAATTACTTGAAAATGGCTAGGAATCGGAGAAAACCATCAACCTAAAAAGGTTTCACATTTTTCGTAGCTTTTCAACAGTATATTATTTGCCCCATTCCGGGAATGTTTGTAGAAATTACGGTGAAAATACGTTTTTAGCCATTTTCAAAATTAACCATAACGGAATTGGGAGAAACAGTATATACCAAAAAGTTTCGCATTTCGTCAAGCCTCCCAACGCCATATCATTTGTTGTATTCAGACGTACAGTTAAAAAATTAGCTCGAAAATACGAACTCGATGGAACTTATACCGTTTTCTAAACTACTCTTAAACCTTTCAAAATTAGAAAAAACTTTCAACATGAAAAAGTAGCGCATTTTCATGAGCTTTACAATGACATATCACTTGCGTCAATTGGATTAGACTATTAGAAATGGCACGAACTTGGCCGTTCGGTTTGCGAATTTTTATGTTTTTTCCTAATTACTCTTTAACCATAGGGATTTAGAGAACACTTTCAACATGTGCAAGGAGTGGTTTTGCACCAGCTTTCCAACGCCATATTATTTGCCTCATTCCGATAAATGGTTTAGAAATGCGATAAAAAATACTCTTCATGTTTTTTATTTGAAGAAAAAATGGTTATCAAAACTACTCTTAAACCACATACATTTTGCCAAAAGTTTAACTTGGGTCATGATACTCGTGTACATAGCTTTCCAATGGTATATCGAAAGCCCCATTTGGGCAACGTTGGCAGAAGTTCAACATTTCACATGGGGAAGTTCAGGTCGAACAACTCACGCGGTAAAACTGCGAACAACGGAAGGTCATCACAACCCGAGAGCAAAATCCGCCAACGAGCGAGATTCCTATTTAAAACAGGCATTTAGTTGCTAAAAATAGATTCTAGATTACACTTACATCATATAGAAGACGACGAACCAGAATAATTAGCGCGGGGAGACACGGTTGCGAAGATAGCCCGAAGGTCGGGTTCCTACAGAGGGAAGTTCACGCGTGTAACTCAGGAAGTTCATGTTGTGATCAGAATAATATTTTGATCCCCTGATCAGAATAGTGTTTCGTTGATCAGAATATATATATATATATATATATATATATATATATATATATATATATATATATATATATATATATATATATATATATATATATATATATATATATATATATATATATATATATATATATGGTGGGACTATTTGGAAACCCCCCTCTAGAGTTCCTAAATAAGCTTCTTTAGGAAACCCCCGTATTAGGAAGCTACGAATCAAAATCGTTGACGGATCTCGATCCACCAACCACCCGACCGACCACTAATAGCTACAGGCAGTAGACGGCGCCCGCAAGCGAGCGACGGCGATAGCCGGAGCGAGGGAGCGGGCGACGGAGGTGGCGGCTTCGCCCCGCTTAACCTGTAGCTTCTCCTCGCCTCGCGCAAGTGAGCCGCGACGGCAGCGGAGCGAGGGGGTGCACGGCGGCAGCGGCGGCCAGTTTCGCCCCGGTTATCCTGTAGCTTATGCCCGCCTCGCGTGAGCGAGCGACGGCGCAGCCGGAGCGAGGGAGTGCACGGCGGCAGCGGCGCACAAGTTTCGCCCCAGATGGAATCAATTGAGAAGGCTGCTGCAACTGTTGGCCCCTCGTCGAGGATGAAGCCGACGAACTCAACAGATCGGTTTGGTACGATTCCGCTAGCAACCCAACTGTCAGTCATCCGTTCTGAAGCTCCCAGGAACAAGCGGAAGGTGCCTCTGTCGCAGATGGACGTGCTCGGCGCTTTTCACATGCAATGTGGAGCTGTTGGACGATGACGACGTTCTGTATCTAATTCAGCTGAGGTGCTTTTTGCTTCAACTATGAACATAACTGCTATACTTCCTTTACATAACTGCTATCTTCTCTGTGCGTAAATGCTCAATGATTCGACCAGTTGCTTCAACTATGAACATAACTACCATACACCCTTTACATAACTGCTATCTTCTCTGCGCGTAACTACTCAATGATTCCCACTATGATTTGCGTTGTAACTACCGAAAATGATCTTCTTTATACCAGTAGTGATTAATGGAGTTAAATGCCCCCCCCCCCTGTTTGCCTGTGCTATCAAACAAAAATTGAGCACTGGAAACACTTTTTTGCACATCCTCAGGTAGGATTGAGTGTGCCAACAGTTAACTGTTCCCCTCATTGTGTGGAATCTAAACAAAAAAGTTGGATGTTAATGTACTGTTTGTCCATGCTCAGTTAGCATCCGATGTGCTGCGAGTTAACTATATGTTTTTATGTTGTGCGCTTACATGTAAACATATCAACTATGGAAGAAAGCCTAGAACTAGGAAATGCTGGTAACACAGAAGGTGATGAGATTACCTGCTGGACTGTTCAGATCGACACCCCACATTACCCGAAAAAGAATGAGCAAGTGTACATCTTGAAGCCAGAGGTACGACAAACTACAAGATACCCACCACCATCACCAATTGGTGATGAGAGCAGTGTACCGCAACATGGGCCTATGTATAAACGACGACACCACACAAGCATGCTGGAACCAATAATAGAGACGAGTGAGGTAAAAAGACATAAACGATTGGACGTAACACTAGTGCACACCTCCCCTTGTGCACATGTCAGTTTACCTCTCCCCATGCCATTATAGTTTACACATATTTTCAGTTTGACATTTTGCTCGCTACTTGTATACAGATAGATGTCTGTTAATTAACTAGTATTTTAATGAGAACAATAAAAAATGTTTGTTAAGACGGGTAGAAAATGGAGCTACTAATGGCACGGACACTGGCTGCATTGAAAGCTGGACTAAAGTTGTTGATCAACAAACCTACGATCAAGACTACGAGCCTGTCTACGTTCTCAACCAAAAACATGAGATCATGCGCAAGCTGCACCACGTGTGCAAGCAGAACACTCGTTGTGGCGTGGTGTTCCGCCAACAAAAGATGAAGACATTGCCAACACCAGAACTGGGCATCCGCAAATTTCTTTCAGCAAATCAACTTCAGCAACAAAGGTTCTGCTCAAAACGGTTTCCTCACATAAGCCATTATAGAGCCAGCATCCCGTGAGGAAACACAACAACTGACCGACCTCATCACGACTGCTACCACTACGAGATCCACTACTCCATGTGCCTATCGTCACACCACTGTGTCCAATACAACATGGACACTTGCAAACACCAGCAGAGCTCAGATCATACACGCACGTGAGTGATCACACATATTTATTTTTTCACTGTTTTTTATAAAAAAAACTAGCTGATGTGAAAGCAAAAAAAATCACTTATGGTCCTTATTTGCATTTTTCAGAGCCCAGACATTCCTGCTCAACTAATTCCGGTGCTAGGACAGGAATTCAATTCATATGACAATGCATTGAATTTTTTTAATGACTATGCCAAACATGTTGGGTTCGAGATAAGCAAAGGACAGAGAAATAAGAAGAAACGCTACTTATATTGCGTACACTCTGGCAAATACATATCCTCTGTTCACGATGCAGATCGTTAGCGCAACAAAGTAACAAAAAGAACTGATTGCAAGACAATGATGCTCTTGAAAGAAAGACACGATGGGACTTGTGTTGTCAAAGAGATTGTGATTCAACACAACCACAGGCTCCTCAACAGCCCGTCCGCGCTCGTGTTTCTGCATTTACACAAGACGATAGATCCAACGGTGAAAGAATACATAAAAGACCTACATAAGACAAATGTTAAGCATGTGAATATCATGAGTCTCCTTTCTTGTTTATCTGGTGGGCGCGACAAATTGCCTTTCACAGACAAGGACGTGCTTAACATGTAAGTATCACTTATGTTGTTGTGTTCACTTTTTTGCAATTATCTATAGAATCATTTTACATGGTTCACCTTTTGCAGTTATCTCATGGTGCACTTGTCTCATGGGAAGTAAGCTAATAAATTCAATCATTTTCGTAGCAAAGCAGAATTTGCGAGGACTGATTCGCAAGATGACGTGGAGAAATTGTCTGCATTCTTTGAGGAGATGAAGAATGAGAATGAGAATTTCTTCTTTGATGTAGATGTTGGAACTGAAGACGATGGTAAGAAAATTATCCGAAATATATTCTGGTCCAATGCTAGCTGCCAGGCTGCATACACAGATTTCGATGACTGCGTCATGTTTGACACATCATACAAAATGAACAAGTATCACATGCCTTTGGGGGTTTTCGTTGGTGTGAATAATCATCTTCAGTCTACAATTTTTGGAGTTGCCTTGGTGGGGAATGAGAGTAGCGACTCATTCGAATGGATTTTTAATGCTTTTAAAACGTGCATGCGAAAAGACCCGACTTGCATACTAACAGGTATTGACTCCAACGCCTCCAAGCCCTAAAACTTTCTCCTTTATTACGCACACTACTTTTTTAATAGCAAAAACAATCAAAGAAATGACAAAAAACATTGTTTTGCTGATCAATGCCCTGCCATGAAAGCAGCTATACCTAAGGTCTTCCCCATAACTCATCACCGCCTCTGCCGATGGCACATTATGAAGAAAATAAAAGATCATTTGCCAAAATTATGCTCAGAACATGACACATTTAAGGAAGACCTCGCAGCAGTCCTTAACCATCCACTGATGCCAGCAGAGTTTGAAGCGACATGGCACGACCTCATGGATAGATACAACTTACAGAATGACACCATCCTGCTGGGCCTATGGGAAGAGAGAACAACATGGATATCTACATAATGGAAGGAGATATTCTGCACCAGAATGACATCAACACAGAGAAGCGAAAGCATGAACCATATCCTGAAATAAGGTTTCGTGAAAGAAACACAAGTGCTTCACATATTTGCCAGACAGGTCAATGAATGCATACAGAAGAGGCACCAGCTTGAGGTTGCCGAGACAATAGCTTCAACGGTAAGAGCAACTCCTACATTGTAAAACCTTGCAGCAGTTATCTTTCAATAGCTGATGCAGTTGTACTTACAAATAAAAATAGGGACCTCGGACAGTTAATTCATAATTGTACCGTTTATAAGTAGCAAAATTGTATTGCTAACGACAATGCTTGTCCCATGTTACAGGGTGTCAGGAACCCTCTCACTAGGTACCTTTTTGAGAAACAGCTGATGGACGTGTACACACGCGCGGTGTACAACTTATTTTGCGAAAGACTATTTGAAAGCGGTGCCTTCTGAATCAAACAGTCTATTGAGCATCCAACGAAGTACTACGTACACCACTACAACCAGGAGAAAAAATTCGCATGGTCAAGGCACAAATTCTAGGTGGTTGCTGATGTAACAAATGGCGAATACGAATGTGAGTGCAAACTCTTTGATGACATAGGTAAGAAAAAAGAACTACTAATCATACATATCTTCTTCCTGGGCAAATAAAAAGAAAAGATCAAACTGACAATGAAAATGATGTCAATTCTGTCAGGACTATTCTGCCATCACATAATTGTGCTGCTGGAACACCTTCGAGTATCTATAATACCAGATTGGTGTATACTGCAACGGTACACAAGGGATGCAAATAGTGACTCAACATTCAACCACAGAGACTATAGGAATACAACTGCAGATGGTACACTAATTCAATACCGCTGCACAATGTTGCTGAACGAGACACTTAAGACTGTGCAGAAGGGGGTAAAGACGGATGCATCTTACAACAGGCTAATGACATGCGTGAAACAGGTGCAAGCAGAGCTGGATGCTCTGAACGGCCATGACATGGAGTCAACGGTACGCAAACAATCATCTCTAGATGAAAATGAAGTTGACCCTGATATGGCTGAACAAAAAGATCCAGCGATTGAGAAGTCAAGAATGGATGATGATTGCGACAAAATACACCCTCCCCAGTGTGCAAAACAAAGGGTAGAAACAAACTGAGTGCAGCCATGAAACAAGAACAAACACCAGCTGAAATCAGTGAGAAAAGAAGTTCAAAACCTGCTAGGCCAGAGCCAATTATTGGAAAAGATGGCATGCCACTAGGGAGCAGACTATGCAGCAACTTCAATATGATTAGTGGGCACAACAAAAGAACTTGTGTGAAAAGGCAGCTAGAGCAAAACCTATTGCAAGCACATGAGAAAACATATGGGCCTGTGGACAATTCCAAGGTCGCCGCAACTATCAAGAAATTTCTGTCGAAAGCAACTATGAAGGAGGAAGCTATCAACAACAGCGAAAATATGAGTCATGAAGACGAACACCCTTCACCAAAGAGGAAGCGCACCAACAAAGATGTTGGGAAAGGCAAGATCTTCAAGAAAAGATGCAAAAAATGTAACAAGGTCAAAGGGCACAACACTCGTACGTGCGACATGGTCAGAATTGGCAATGAGATCGTGGAAATGACAGAGCAGATTGTTCACCAGGGACATGACGGGGCAAGCAATAGAAAGCACAATACAACGTCTCGGAAGCTTGCAGGGGCAAAGGGAGGTGAGGTGCCAACTAGACGGAGCAGCAGACTCAAAAACTGAAAAAGAAAATATATAGATACACATGTGAAACATATATATATATATATATATAGCACTTGTAAAAACATGTCATTTTTTGCATATATAGCACTTGTAAAACGAGGCTCAGGAGTACAATTAACTGGTAGTCATCATGACTAGTAGTTTAGTTGCAAAAATCATTTAGTAGAAGGAAAGAAAATAAAAAGTGCAGTTAACTTCCTCCACGACATGAAGTTACCATCTTAAGACAGTGCAGTTAACTACCTCCACGATAGGCAAGTAAACTTCACTGTACAAATGTTTCGGCTTTATTAGAAATCATGCAATTAGCATGCTGTAACTACGTCTGTTAGCTTCCTCTATGGTAGTTAACTTCATGCATTCGTGCACCTAATTGCTTAAAAATAAATAAATAAATAAGTTACCATCTTGAAAACGGTGCAGTTAAGTTCCTCCTTTACATGAAGTTACCACCTTTAGAAAACGCAGTTAACTTCAATATGTGATTAGCTTTTTTTGTTACTCCACTGCGGGAAGTTAACATCTTGAGACATTGAAGTTATATTGCATTTTGCCTCCTACACAATTACTTTTTGGCTATATAACAAAATATTGCACTTAGAATATTGTAACTACATCCGTTAGCATCCTATGTGGCACTTAACTTCACGCACTCGTGCACCAAGTTTTCTTAAAAAATAAAAATAAAACGTAAGGTACTAGTAGTGCAGTTAACTTCAACCTTTACAGTGCAGTTAGCATGCATAGAACTAATCATAAAAAAGGCTTCAATTATCTCCCGTAAAATAATACAGTTAACTTCATGCAGTCAGTACAGTTAACTGGTAGTCATCCAGACTAGTAGTTTAGTTGCAAAAAAGCATTTAGTAGAAGGAAAGAAAATAAAAAAATGCAGCTAACTTCCTCCACGACATGAAGTTACCATCTTCAGACAATGCAGTTAACTTCCTCCACGATAGGCAACTAAACTTCACTGTACAAATGTTTCGGCTATATAACAAATCATGCAGTTAGCATGCTATAACTACGTCCGTTAGCTTCCTCTATGGTAGTTAACTTCTTGCTATCGTGCACCTAATTGCTTAAAAATAAAATAAAAAAATAAGTTACCATCTTGAAAACAGTGCAGTTAAGTTCCTCCTTTACAGGAAGTTACCACCTTTAGAAAACGCAGTTAACTTCAATATGTGATTAGCTTTTTTTGTTACTCCACTGCGTGAAGTTAACATCTTGATACAATGAAGTTATATTGAAGTTTGCCTCCTACACAATTACGTTTCGGCTATATAACAAAATATTGCAGTTAGAATGTTGTAACTACATTCGTTAGCTTCCTATGTGGTAGTTAACTTCACGCACTCGTGCACCAAATTTTCTTAAAAAATAAAAATAAAACATAAGGTACTAGTTGAAACAGTACAGTTACTTTAACCTTTACAGTGCAGTTAGCATGCATAGAACCAATCATAAAAAAAGGCTTCAGTTATCTCCCGTAAAATAATGCAGTTAACTTCATGCTATCAGTACAGTTAACTGGTAGTCATCCTGACTAGTAGTTTACTTGCAAAAAAGCATTTAGTAGAAGGAAAAATAAATAAAAAAATGCAGTTAACTTCCTCCATGACATGAAGTCACCATCTTTAGACAGTGCAGTTAACTACCTCCACGATAGGCAAGTAAACTTCACTATACAAATGTTTCGGCTATATAACAAATCATGCAGTTAGCATGCTGTAACTACGTCTGTTAGCTTCCTCCATGGCAGTTAACTTCACGCATTCATGCACCTAATTGCTTAAAAATAAAATAAAAAATAAGTTATCATCTTAAAAACAGTGTAGTTAAGTTCCTCCTTTACAGGAAGTTACCACCTTTAGAAAACACAGTTAACTACAATATGTGATTAGCTTTTTTTGTTACTCCACTGCGTGAAGTTAACATCTTGAGACAGTGAAGTTATATTGCAGTTTGCCTCCTACACAATTACATTTCGGCTATATAACAAACTATTGCAGTTAGAATGTTGTAACTACATCCGTTAGCTTCCTATGTGGCAGTTAACTTCACGCACTCGTCCACCAAGTTTTCTTAAAAAATAAAACGTAAGGTACGAGTTGAAACAGTGCAGTTAACTTCAACCTTTACAGTTCAGTTAGCATGCATAGAACTAATCATAAAAAAGGCTTCAGTTATCTCCCGTAAAATAATGCAGTTAACTTCATGCAGTCAGTACAGTTAACTGGTAGTCATCCTAACTAGTAGTTTAGTTGCAAAAAAGCATTTAGTAGAAGGAAAGAAAATAAAAAATGCAGTTAACTTCCTCCACGACATGAATTTACCATCTTCAGACAGTGTAGTTAACAACCTCCACGATAGGCAAGTAAACTTCACTGTACAAATGTTTTGGCCATATAACAAATCATGCAGTTAGCATGCTGTAACTACGTCCGTTAGCTTCCTCTATGGCAGTTAACTTCACGCATTCATGCACCTAATTTCTTAAAAATAAAATAAAAATAAGTTACCATCTTGAAAACAGTGCAGTTAAATTCCTCCTTTACAGGAAGTTACCACCTTTAGAAAACACTGTTAACTCCAATATGTGATTAGCTTTTTTTGTTACTCCACTGCGTGAAGTTAACATCTTGAGACAGTGAAGTTATATTGCAGTTTGTCTCCTACACAATTACGTTTCGGCTGTATAACAAAATACTAAAGTTAGAATGTTGTAACTACATCCGTTAGCTTCCTATGTGGAAGTTAACTTCACGCACTCGGGCACCAAGTTTTCTTAAAAAATAAAATAAAACGTAAGGTACCAGTTGAAACAGTGCAGTTAACTTCAACCATTATAGTGCAGTTAGCATGCATAGAACTAATCATAAAAAAGGCTTCAGTTATCACCCATAAAATAATGCAGTTAACTTCATGCAGTCAGTACAGTTAACTAGTAGTCATCCTGACTAGTAGTTTAGTTGCAAAAAAGCATTTAGTAGAAGGAAAGAAAAGAAAAAAATGCAGTTAACTTCCTCCACGACATGAAGTTACCATCTTGAGACAGTGCAGTTAACTACCTCCACGATAGGCAAGTAAACTTCACTGTACAAATGTTTCGGCTATAAACAAATGATGCAGTTAGCATGCTGTAACTATGTCTGTTAGCTTCTTCTATGGCAGTTAACTTCACTCATTCGTGCATCAAATTGCTTAAAAATAAAATGGAAAAAATAAGTTACCTTCTTGAAAACAGTGCAGTTATGTTCCTCCTTTACAGGAAGTTACCACCTTTAGAAAACGCAGTTAACTTCAATATGTGATTTGCTTTTTTTGTTACTCCACTGCATGAAGTTAACATCTTGAGACAGTGAAGTTATATTGCAGTCTGCCTCCTACACAATTACGTTTCGGCTATAGAAACAAATATTGCAGTTAGAATGTTGTAACTACATCCGTTAGCTTCCTATGTGGCAGTTAACTTCATGCACTCGTGCACCAAGTTTTCTTAAAAAATAAAAATAAAACGTAAGGTACCAGTTGAAACAGTGCAGTTAACTTCAACCTTTACAGGAAGTTGCCATGTTTAGGCGGTGCAGTTAGCTCCACTATGTGATTGGTTTTTTTGTCTCATAAACAATTACACTTGACTATACGATAGTCTTGCAGTTAGCATGCTATAACTACGCCCGTTACCTTCCTATAATTGCGCTGCTGGAACACCTCCGAGTAGCTATAATACCAGATCGGTATATACTGCAACGGTACACCAGGGATGCAAATAGTGACTCAACATTCAACCGCAGAGACTACAGGAATACAACTGTAGATGGTACACTAATTCAATACCACCGCACAATGCTGCTAAATGAGACATTGAAGACTGTGCAGAAGGGGGTAAAGACGGATGCATCTTACAGCAGGCTAATGACATGCCTGAAACAGGTGCAACCAGAGCTGGATGCTCTGAACGGCGATGACATGGAGTCAACGGGATGCAAACAATCATCTGTAGATGAAAATGAAGTTGACCCTGATATGTCTGAACAAAAAGATCCAGCGATTGAGAAGTCAAGTATGGATGATGATTGCGACAAAATACACACACCCCGAGTGTGCAAAACAAAGGGTAGAAACAAATTGACTGCAGCCATGAAACAAGAACAAAATCTAGCTGAAATCAGTGAGAAAAGCAGTTCAAAACCTGCTAGGCCAGAGCCAATTATTGGAAAAGATGGCATGCCACTAGGGAGCAGACTTTGCAGCAACTGCAATATGATTAGTGTGCACAACAAAAGAACTTGCGTGGAAAGGCAGCTAGAGCAAAAGCTATTGCAAGCACATGAGAAAACATATGGGTCTGTGGACAATTCCAAGGTCGCCGCAACTATCAAGAAACCGCTGTTGAAAGCAACTATGAAGGAGGAAGCTATCAACGACAGCAAAAATATGAGTGACGAAGACGCACAGCCTTCACTAAAGAGGATGCACACCAACAAAGATGTTGGGCAAGGCAGGATCTTCAAGAAAAGATGCAAAAAAATGTAACAAGGTCGAAGGGCATAACACTCGTACGTGCGACATGGTCAGACTAGGCAATGAGATTGTGGAAATGACAGAGCAGATGGTTCACCAGGGACATGACGGGGCAAGTAATAGAAAGCACAATACAACGTCTCAGAGGCAAAAGGAGGTCACGTGCCAACCAGACGGAGCAGCAGGCTCAAAAACTGAAAAAAAAGAAAATATATAGATACACATGTAAAAACATGTCATTTTTTGCATATATATAGCACTTGTAAAACCAGGCTCAGGAGTACAGTTAACTGGTAGTCATCCTGACTGGTAGTTTAGTTGCAAAAAAGCATTTAGTAGAAGGAAAGAAAATAAAAAAAATGCAGTTAACTTCCTCAATGACATGAAGTTACCATCTTCAGACAGTGGAGTTAACTACCTCCACGATAGGCAAGTAAACTTCACTGTACAAATGTTTCGGCTATATAACAAATCATGCAGTTAGCATGCTGTAACTACGTCTGTTAGCTTCCTCTATGGCAGTTAACTTCACGCATTCGTGCACCTAATTGCTTAAAAATAAAATAAAAAATAAGTTACCATCTTGAAAACAGTGCAGTTAAGTTCCTCCTTTACAGGAAGTTACCACCTTTAGAAAACGTAGTTAACTTCAATATGTAATTAGCTTTTTTTGTTACTCCACTGCGTGAAGTTAACATCTTGAGACATTGAAGTTATATTGTAGTTTGCCTCTTACACAACTAGGTTTCGGCTATATAACAAAATATTGCAGTTAGAATGTTGTAACTACATCCGTTAGCTTCCTATGTGGCAGTTAACTTCACGCACTCGTGCACCAAGTTTTCTTAAAAAATAAAAATAAAACATAAGGTACCAGTTGAAACAGTGCAGTTAACTTCAACCTTTACAGGAAGTTGCCATCTTTAGGCAGTGCAGTTAGCTCCACTATGTGATTGGCTTTTTTGTCTCATAAACAATTACACTTGACTATACGATAGTCTTGTAGTTAGCATGCTATAACTACGCCTGTTACCTTCCTCCTACAAATAGAAAAAATGGTTATCTTAACAACTCCAAAAAATTTGGGCCCCCCTACAAAAAGACTTCCTCTCAACTAGCAGTTAACTTGCTCGGAAACATTTAGTAGAAATCAAATAAAAATGCGCTCTGAATTGTAGTTAAATTCCTCAACGACATGAAGTTACCATCTTGAAAATAGTGCAGTTAACTTCAATGTGTGATTTGCTTTTTGTCTTTGCAGTTAACAAAGCTGTAACTACAACCGTTAACAGCATCCTCAAAATAGCAGCTAACTTGATGCACGAATGTAAACTACCAATCGAAGCAAAGACTTGCACGTTCATAAATGATGCAGTTATCATGCTTGCTACAAAAATACAGAAAACTGATAAAACTTTCATAAAACACATCCACATATTCATCTACTTTCACCGTTGTCCTGCGATTCCGCTTGTAACAACTTGGCAATGTCAGCCATCTCCCGCGACCACTGGTTGTGTCGAACCTCATTCTTAGGTTGAAAAAGAACATAAAAAAGGCACTCAGCCTTCCAGTAAACAGAATGTGGCTGCAAAGAAATAAGATTGTTGTGTCAGTTAGCATTTCACTATATCTGATAATAAGAAATGGAAATCAAGACAAAAACATGAAAAAATAGTTAATTGAAAAAAAAGAAATGATCCAGCAAAAATTACATCGCGCTTCTTCACTTCCTCTACTAGCTTGGTGCCATCATACAGATAAGCAACTTTTAACATGTAAAAGCCGCATTCGTTAACCCCTTGCTCTGGCATTTTTGCATAGCTACATCTCTCTGCCAGATGTTCCCAATGGGGCTGCCTTGAAGAGTTGTATGCAGCTTCGCCATACACCTCCTTCATCAACGACGACATCTTGGACATCTGTGTGAAACAAAAAAAATTGGGACTTGCAAATACTTTAAAGAACAGCACGCACATGGAACGTAAAAAGGGAGAAAAAAGTGGATAAAAGACCACATATGATTTCGACACGTTCTCCATGGAATCTGTTCCTTGAAAGGTTACACCCAGTGTATCTCCACGAGTCATGGATATCCAGGGACTCACAATACTTGTTCATAGTATACTGTGTGAAATGATTCCGATTTCAATATGGGAGCATGATCTGTCAACATGCAAATTAGACGACAAAATATCCTAGTAAGTTAGCTACAATTTTCTCGGCAATTTAGATGACCACACTACAAAAAAGGTAACTTGGCAACAAAAACGGCATGCACTAACCAGGTTTGTAGCGAGCAGGTTCTCTTTAATGTATAACTTGAACTTCTGAGCAACAAGTTTAACATTGAAGGGTGGCCTCGGGACCTCCTGCCCATCTTCATCAACTGGCCGATGGTACGGATCAATCTCCAGAAAATACTAGCAAAGATAACAAACACATGATGATAATTTACGATGATCAGTGAGCGGGCAGGGCGGGGTGCGGCGGCTAAGCCGACAAATGAACATAGAAAAAACAAAAAGAATTATTCATAATAAATCATCGTACATTTATCACATACGGGCTGAGCAACACCCTATCTCTGGATTTATACACATGATTGCACTCAGGGCTTCCCTTCCAATAGCTGATCACAAGATCCATCAACTCAGTATCGATGCAGCCAGCGGGACCAAAGCAGGTAACCAGATATTTAGCATCAACTATAAAATCATCGCCAGATGGAGGAGTGCACTTAAACAGAGGGACCCTATGGGGACAAAAACAAAAAGGAAAAAGGATCCATGAAGTATCACCAATACAAAATTTGAAAGAAAAACTTGGACTCACTGTGGATATTTGTCGAGAAACTCCTTGCTAAGTAGTAGGTCCAAAATCTGGTTTGCAACAACCATGAATGGAAACTTGAACGACTTGAGTGCACGCATAGGCATTCTCAGCCTAGTTGACAGAGCAACTGGCCTCTTATTAGACACTACCAATGGCTCCTCCACTGATTTGCTACTGGTGAACACTGTTCTCACACCACGCAAAACAAAATCATTGTCATCACTCAGAACAAGAGGTTATTTCACTACCACTTTGATAGGACTAGCAGCTCTGGGTGGCAAACACTTTTTAGGTGCCGGAGGCATAAAAGAATCATCATCACTCTCCACACCACGATCCACAGCCTTCGGGGTAGCACAAGTCACCCCCTTTGATTTTGATTCCACACCGCCCTTCTTTACTTTAATAGCTTGAACTGACTTCAATATGTCATCATCCGATATTACCTGAATTTCTGGCGTCTCACATTGGCTCTCAAACAAACTAAATTTACGCTTGTCTAGCCCTAGATCTGCAACACATAAACCACAAAAGAAGGGCACACTAGGCCTTGTGCTGAGAATAAAATAGGACGGCCACAAAAAAAATAAAAAAATATGCAAATCAACAAAAAGCAAACAAAAAAGAAAGGGCAATACCTCAAGAATAACCCAGCAACTCAGGAATATTAATGTCAATACCCCACAAGTAATCCACCTGTACATGGTTTGAACCCTGACAATATATATATATATATATATATATATATATATATATATATATATATATCTTTTTGAGAAAACATAGCATAACTCTCACCATGATATGTCTCCAGCAGTTCATTCATGAAAAAAACTGCAGTCGGTGCTGTATCAAATAATTATTAAACTATTATCAGCATACACACATGAAAAAAGTCAGGATTTGCAAGTTAGTTCAGTCCAGCTGTGCAGTTACCAGCCATATAAATAAGTTATGTGACAGTTGGCTTGAAAAGATACATGAAAGAAAATAGTTCAAGAATAACAGGTGAATATAAAAAATATGATGACCACAGAATTAAAACACATGTACGAATTTAGCTTAATGAATCCGCATGGATAGACCATGCACGAAGGATATAATGATAAAAGCATTATCTATGATCTTTAAGTTAACTTATAACACTTGCCAAATTAGTTCACATAGACCTGATTTAGAGACATGGAAAAAGTGAGCATATAATTAACACAATTATGGCAGTTAGGTTTAATTTGGTTGAGCAGATTCCACAAAAGTTAAAAAGACAACAAACAAAAAAGAGTAAAAACAATAATTCTAATCGTCAGTTATATTTAAAATTAGATAAAACACAAGCTACGCATAAAAGAAGAAGCAAAAAGATGTATTACGTGTTTTCCTGCTGGGGCACAACGGCGTGGTGCAAGCGGAAATGGTCAATGTTTGTCGGATCCAACTTCTTCTTCTTGCGATCAGACGAGCCATTCCTCCAAAGCTGCTCGATATTCTTCGCCATCCTGTTTATGACCCTTATGCCACTCTCACTACCAGGGAGGTGCCAAGACTCAAGCAGCTCAAAACGACGATGCTTGATGTTTAAGCAATAACACAATAGTGCCCCACACTTTCTTTGGTAGCTGGAGGGTCAAATACACCAAATAGAACAATGTCTTTCTTATCCAGCGGCTCATCAGCATAGGCATAGAAAAATCTGATCAAGTGCCTATTATCAAAGGACCCCTTCCAGATAGATTGCTGCAAATGAAGAAAACATCTCTGTTAACTACAAAAGCTCATGAAAAAACAAGAAATAAAAAAGAACACTATAATAACGTATATAAGATCTTACCGAAAAGTGTCGAGCACGTTCATCTGCGACAGAGGCACCTTTCACTTGTTCCTAGGAGCTTCAGAACAGATGACTGACAGTTGGGTTGCTAGCGGAATCATACCAAATCGATCTGTTGAGTTTGTCGGCTTCATCCTCGACGAGGGGCCAACAGTTGTAGCAGCCTTCTCAATTGATTCCATCTGGGGCAAAACTTGTGCGTCGCTGCCGCCGTGCACTCCTTCGCTTCGGCTGCACCGTCGCTCGCTCGCGCGAGGCGGGTAGAAGCTACAGGTTAACCGGGGCAAACTGGCCACCGCTCCCGCCGCACACCCCCTCGCTCCGCTGCCGCCGCGGCTCGCTTGCGTGAGGCGAGGAGAAGCTACAGGTTAAGCGGGGTGAAGCCACCACCTCCGTCGCTCGCTCCCTCGCTCCGGCTGCCGCCGTCGCTCGCTCGCGGGAGCCGTCTACTACCTATAGCTATGAGTGGTCGGTCGGGTGGTTGGTGGATCGAGATTCGTCAACGATTTTGATTCGTAGCTTCCTAATACGGGGGTTTCCTAAATAAGCTTATTTAGGAACTCTAGAGTAGGGTTTCCAAATAGTCCCACCCTATATATATATATATATATATATATATATATATATATATATATATATATATATATATATATATATATATATATATATATATAGCCAATGAACAACACCAGAAAAAGTTGAAGAAATTGCAAATTTGAGGAATTTGAAAATTTTGAAGAATGTGCAGATTTGAAGAAAAACTCAAGTTTTAACTTTGGTTGGTGGTGTAACCCACCGTATAAGAATGATGATTTCAGACACCGCGTACAATTGTCGTAGGGCTCTGCGAAACAATTTCTTCATTAATTTCTTCACACTTAGAGGGTTAGTCTTCATTGATTGAAGAAAAACATTACTTCGTGTGTTGCGCATCAAAGTCATCAATTTTGCATAAGTGTTAGGATGTGTGTCCTTTCAAAGAACATTCGAATTCTAAGATATTTATCTCACACCACAACATGCAAAATCTCTTTTCATCCAAGGGCTTAGTGAAGATATCTGCCTGCTGTTCTTCAGCCTTCATGTGGTAGATGGATATGTTGCACTTGAACACATGATCACGAAGAAAATGATGACGGATCTGGATGCGCTTTGTCTTCGAGTGCTGAACTGTGTTGTGAGTAATCTTGATGGCACTCTCATTGTCACAATAGAGTGGCACATTTGTCATGTTGACACCATAGTCCTTGAGGGTTTGTTTCATCCACAGCAATTGAGCACAGCATGAACCAGCAAAAATGTACTCAGCTTCAGCAGTAGAGAGTGATACGCAGTTCTGCTTCTTCGAGGACCAACATACTAAGGATCGTCCAAGGAAATGGCCTGTGCCGGATGTAGACTTGCGATCCACTCGATCACCAGCATAGTCAGAGTCAGAATATCCGATGAGATCAAAATCAAAGCCCTTGGGATACCATAATTCAAGTGATGGTGTGTGAGCTAGATATCGAAGAATATGCTTCACAGCCTTATGGTGTGATTCCTTCGGTGTAGCTTGAAATTGGGCGCACATGCAAACACTAAGCATAATATCTGGCCTAGATGCACATAGATACAATAAAGAGCCAATCATGGAGCGGTATACCTTTTGATCGAAGTCTTTACCATTTTCATCGGTGCGGAGATGGCCATTTGTGGGCATAGGAATTTTGACACCTTTGCAATCTTCATGCCGAATTTCCTCAGAACATCCTTGAGGCATCTCTCCTGAGATATGAAGATACCATTGTGTTGTTGACGAATTTGAAGGCCTAAGAAGAATTTCAGTTCTCCCATCATGGACATTTGATATTCTTCATGCATCAGGTAGTCTAATTCGTCACTGTAATGTTCATCACTACAGCCAAAGATAATATCGTCCACATAGATTTGACACACAAATAATTCATCATCATATGATTTAGTGAAAAGAGTTGGGTCAAGTCAACCGTGTTTGAAGCCTTTCTTCGTGAGGAATTCCTTCAAAGTATCATACCACGCCCGAGGGGCTTGCTTGAGGCCATAGAGGGCCTTGTTGAGTTTGAAGACTTTGTTAGGATGTTTAGGGTCTTCAAAACCTGGGGGTTGAGCAACATATACTTCTTCATCAAGCTTACCATTGAGGAATGCACTTTTCACATCCATTTCATATAAGATGATATTATGATGGTTATCATAAGCAAGTAATATGTGAATAGCTTCAAGTCTAGCAATAGGAGCAAAAGTTTCATCGAAGTCAATTCCTTCAACCTATGTGTAGCCTTGAGCTACAAGACGAGCCTTATTCCTCATCACAAGGCCGTTTTCATCTTGCTTGTTGCGATAGATCCACTTGGTGCCGATCATATTGTGCCTCCGAGGATCTGGTTGCTTGACGAGTTCCCACACATGGTTGAGCTCGAATTGATACAATTCCTCTTGCATAGCTTGAATCCACTCAGGTTCCAGAAATGCTTGATCAACTTTGGTGGGATCTGTGATATAGACAAAAGCAAAGTTCCTACAAAAGTTAGATAAGTGTGAAGCTCTTGATCGTGTGAGAGGACCTAGTGCATTGAGGTCGTCGACGATTTTCTTGATCTGCACTTCTTTTGCCACCCGAGGATGAGCTGGTTGACGACTTTGATCTGGCTGAGCATTTTCTTCAGGAGCACCAGAATGATTTCTTCATTATTAGGAATGAATTCTTTAGCAGATTCTCCAGTGGGGATGATATCCTCAGTAGCTTTGAACTTAATGGATTCCTCAGGAGGTATTTCACCTGACACAGGAGGCAGGTGCTCCCTTTGTGAGCCATTAGTTTCATCGAACCGCACATCTACAATGTCAACAATCTTGTGAAGATGGTTGATGAAGATTCTGAAGGCGTGCGAGTCCTTTCCGTAACCAAGCATAAAACCTTCATGTGCTTTCAGTGCAAATTTAGAATTGTGATGAGGATATCTAACCCAACATTTCGCACCGAAGACTTTGAGATAACTCACATTGAGTTTATTGTCAGTGAGGAGTTCGTATGAGGTTTTCTTGAGGAGTTTGTGGAGATATACCCTATTGACGATGTGGCACGCTGTGTTGATAGACTCAGGCCAGAAACGGAGAGGCGTCTTGTATTCATCAAGCATAGTGCTAGCCATCTCAACAAGAGTCATGTTCTTGTGCTCCACAACACCGTTCTTCCGAGGAGTGTAAGGGGTTGATAGCTCATGAGTAATACCAAGTTCATCAAGATAGTCATCAAGACCAGTGTTCTTGAACTCGGTCCCATTGCCACTCCAGATATACTTGATCTTCACACCGAAATTCGTCGAGGCCCTTGAGGAAAATCGCTTGAAGATTTCCTGCACTTCATGCTTAAATGTGACGATACGCACCCATGTATAACGAGAATAGTCATCAACAATGACAAAGCCATAAAAAGATGCTGCATTAGTGAATGCAGAGTAATGTGTAGGGCCGAAGAGGTCCATGTGAAGTAATTCAAAAGGACGAGTGGTAGTCATGATAGTCTTCGAGGGATGCTTGGACTTGGTCATCTTTCCAGCTTCGCAAGCCCCACAAAGATGATCTTTGAGGAATTTGACACCCTCAATTCCAAGGATGTGCTTCTTCTTCACAAGTGTGGGCAAGTTCCTCATGCCAGCATGACCGCGTCGTCGATGCCATAGCCATCCTCCTGAAGCTTTTGCAAGTAGACATGTGGCAAGCTGTGGTCCTCTAAAGAAATCAACAATATACAAGTCTCCTCTCCTAAAGCCTTCGAAGACTTTGGATCTGTCAGATTACATGATAACAACACATTTGTATTTGCCAAAGACAACAAGCATATCTAGATCACAAAGCATTGAGACAAACATGAGGTTGAATCCAAGAAACTTGACAAACATGAGTTTGTCCATGTGTCGATCTTTTGAGATTGCAACCTTACCTAGACCCAGTACCTTACTTTTTCCTTTGTCAGCGTAGGTGATATGCTTCAGGTGAGATGGAGATAAAGCAGAGTCCATCAATAGGTTCTCGTCACCGGTCATGTGATTAGTACCTCCACTGCCAAGAACCCACTCAGTAGATTTGAGAGAGTCATCATGTAGAAGAATTAGTGCATCTTACAATTCATATGCTTCATAGTGAAGAATATGACATCAGTTTCATCAGAATGAATTTCATCAATAAGAGCAATAAATGAAGAATGAGGACGTGAGAAATGAATGAATCATTTCAGCTTGATTAGCTTGCGTCCTTTCAAGCATTTTCAGGTCTACAACAAATTGTTCAGACGTTTAAGTTCGTGTGGAGACCTAACCCTACATAAGAGATTAGTTATTTTTCTTCACCACCCACATCTGGAGGGGTGGAAAAGAGTTCATCATTCTGCGAGCACCAATTGAGAATGGTGGCATTGAAGCCAGTGCATTTCGTTTCACGGGAGAGGGGTTAGAGTATGAATATGAGTAAGCAGAGAAATTCTTCAAGGATTTATGAAAATAATGATTTGAAGAATAATGCACATATTCATAATCCTTATTCTTTCCCTGTGAAACAGAAGCATTAGCACGGTGATGATCATATGAGGAATTTGATCCACTTGAGGAATTTGGTCCATATGAAGATTTTTATTCATATGAAGAATTTAATCTGAGGTTCTTATTCTTCACATGTGGTGTCATGAGGACATTCACTTGAGGATTTTCAAGGTGCCTCTTGGGGACCCAGATTTTCTTCATAGGGGGGCCATTCCTGCAGTTAGTTCCAACATATCTAGCAAATACTTCACCAGTTTGATTTTTAAACAGTTTATAGTTGGAGTCAAATGACTCATCAGAAGAATGCGAAGATTCACAAGTAAAGCCAGATAAGGTAGATGGATCTACTGGATGTCCTTTTGCAGCAACCCATGTGGTTTTGGGATACTGCTTAGGTTTCCAGTAGGTTCCAACAACATCGAGTTTCCTCTCAAAGGCAATACCCACTTTCCTAGGGTTCCTGTTCAGAATCTTCTTTTTAAGCACATCACATACAATTCCTTCACATGCCTGTCACATACAATTCCTTCACCCTTGTATTTTCGTCAGTAGCATTGGTGGTTTCCTCAGCTGAGGAAATTGTCACCACAGAAATAGTTGAAGAATTTGCAGCAATAGAAGCATTTGAACTTTCAGGTGAAGAACTAGCAGTTTCACGTTCAATGCATTTCAAACATGGTGGAATGAATTCTTCCTGAGCGGAACTGATCTGTTGAGAAAGTAATGAATCGTTCTCTTTCTGAAGATGTTCATAACTCACTCTAAGCTTTTCAAGATCTTGCTTTCTTTGACAAAATTCATAAGAAAGTTTCTCGTGATCGGTTAGGAGAGTGTTATGAAGATCCCGAAGGTTGTCAAACTTAGACTGAAGTCTTTGATGATTGTCAGTCAAGAGTTTAGATCGATCCAATTCTTCACCCAACAGGTCATCGCTTCTTTCTAGCAGATTTTGAACCTTTTCAAAGGCTTTTTGCTGTTTTATGGCAATCTTAGCTAGTTTGGAATAGCTAGGTTTGAGGTTTTCATCAGATTCATCTTCACTAGAATCAGAGGAGGGACGATTGAGTACCTTGGCACCTTTTGCTATGAAGCAATAGGTGGGAACATAGTCATTGTTGTCGTCGTCAGTAGTGTCAGGGAAGTCATTTTCCTCAATGTTGAAGATGGACTTGCTGACGAATGCGGTAGTGAGAGCTAGGCTCGCCACAACAGAGTCTGATTCCTCATATTCCTCTTCTTCCTCATTTTCTTCAGATTCAGCTGACTCCATTTGCTTGGCAATGAATGCCCGAGCCTTCTTGGAACTGCTCTTCTTGTGAGAGGAAGACTTTGAAGATTTTGATGATGAGGACTTTGAAGATTTCTTCTTTTTCTTCGAGTCATCTGAGCTGTAATCCTTGTATTTCTTCTTCATGGATTCCTTTGCCCACTGAGGACAATCAATGATAAAGTGACCAGGTTTCTTGCATTTGTGGCAAGTCCTCTTCTTGGAATCGTGATAGGAGGAATCTGATCTCACGTCATCACCTCTTGAAGATCTTCCAAGCGACCACGTCTTGAGAACTTCTAAAATTTTCTCATGAGCATTGCTAGCTCCTGGCTTTGTTCTTTAGGGTCACCAAGGCTGCTATCAGAATCTTCACCTTCAGATGAGGAAACTGCATTGGCCTTCAGTGCACGTGATCTACCATAGCTTGGACCGTAGAGATCTCTCTTTTCAGCATGTTGGAATTCATGAGTGTTCAACCTCTCAAGGATATCAGCGGGATCAAGTGACTTGTAGTCTCCTCGCTCTTGAATAATCAATTCCAGAGTGTCGAATGAGCAATCAAATGATCTCAGCAATTTCTTCACCACCTCGTGGTCAGTGATGTCTGTAGCACCAAGTGCTTGAAGCTCATTTGAGATGCCAGTGAGGCGATCAAAGGTTTGCCGAACATTTTCGTTGTCGAGTCTTTTGAAGCGGTTGAACAGGTTGCGAAGAAAATCAACTTGAGAGTCACGTTGAGTTGAGACTCCCTCGTTGACCTTGGACAACCTGTCCCAGATAAGCTTTGTTGTCTCCAAAGCACTCACTCTGCCGTACTGCCCTTTGCTCAGATGGCCACATATGATATTCTTCACTTGAGAGTCGAGTTTCTTGAATCTCTTCACATCAGCAGCATTCACGGAAGGTGAGACGGATGGAACACCAGTTTCCACAACTTACTAGAGATCTTTGTCAATTGCCTCAAGATGCATGTGCATCTTGTTCTTCCAGTGGGGGTAGTCCATCCTATCGAAGGTAGGACACCCAGCTGAGACTTTGATCATGCATGCAGTCGACATAACTAAAACTCCAGGTGGTTAAACCAAAATCACACAGAACAAGGGAGTACCTTGCTCTGATACCAATTGAAAGTGTGTTATATCGACAAGAGGGGGGTGAACAGGTTTTTTTTTGACCGTGAACAGTAGGAAAGACTCCTACGGTATTTTTTACAAATTCGTCACTGAGGAAATTCTAGCTGAGGAATTTCCTAAGCAACGAACTACTTAGCAACGGAATAGATACTTAAGTGCATGCACAACAAAACAGTAGCATGGTCATCATGATGAAATAAAAGCAAACATATAGCACAAGTAGCGTGTAAACAGGATAAGTAGGCTGAAGACTGAGGACCGAAGAAATAGGGTTAAGAAAATTGAGAAAGTCTTCAGTCAAAGTCTTCAAACCGTACATATCAAGTTCATCAACACATGAATGAGTAAATGGAAAATAGAACAAGTAGGCTAGGAGAAGACAATGATTTGTTAGATCAGTTCCAACTGTTGTGACAATTGTACGTCTGGTTAGGGCGGCTATGTGACACCCCGAGACCGATGCGCCAGGTGTCAGCCAGTTATTCGTCGTCGTTGCCATGTCATCTGCTTGCGTGTTGCATCTTGCCATGTCATCATGTGTGTTGCATCAGCATGTTTTCAAAACTTGCATCCGTCCGAGCCCCTCGTCCTTTCCGTTGTCCGTTCTGAGCCCAGACACACTTGCACGTGCCTGCGGCACCTCCGTTTATTTATTTTATGATTGACCGGAAAATGTTCTCGGAATGAGTTGAAACTTGGCGTGTGGCCTTATTATAGCATAGGTAGACCGCCTGTCAAGTTTCGTCGCATTCGGAGCTCGTTTGATAGCCCAACGGTTAACCATGTTAACCGCGGGAAGCCTTTTCTCTTTTGGCCCAGCACCCCTTTCACACAGCCCACCAAACCCATTCTAACTCCCTCCATGCTCTCGGTGGTCGGATCAGGATCGCGTGGCCGAAAACCGCTCCTCATTTGGACACTCCTAGCTCCCTCTACCTATAAATATGTGTCTCCCCCGTATTTTCTTGCAGATCAAACCCTAGCCCCGCTCCCACCGCGCAGCCGGACATGTCCGTCCGCCTCCCGGATGTGTCCACAGCCTTCCACATCGCCCGGACCAATCAGACGTTGCCACCGCCCTCCTCCACTAACGAGCTGCCACGTGGCCTCTGCCACCTCCCCACCGCGACTGGCCCGCTCAGCCTGCAATAGGCCCGTCGGGGCCCGATCTCCGTCCGCCGCCGCCGCAGGCGCCCAGCGCCCCGCGCGTCCATCGCCTCCGCCGCCGGTTCGCCGGACCAGCCCCGATCTCTGTCCGCCGCCGCCGCAGGCGCCCAGCACCCCGCGCCTCCATCGCCTCCGCCGCCTCGTGCCCCGTCAATCCCCCCACACAGATCGGACTCCACCACTCCGGATCCGCGAGATCCCGAGCCAGCCGCCGCCTTCGGCGATCTCCCGCGTCGTCGGCGCTGTTAGCCGCCGTCGGCCTCCTCGCATCGCCGTTGTCTCCGCCGCCTCGTATGATCCAGGAGGATCGGGGACGACGCCAGAAGCCGCCGGCCTCATGGTCCTCCTCCTCCGTCGGCCTGCCTCGCGCCCCTCTTCCGGCCCACCGCGCCTCGGCCCGGTTCCGCCTCCCTCAAGGCCCAGCCACGGAGGCCGAAGCCTGTCAGGCCTCCTCCTCATCTTGGGCCGAGCCCACCTGGTGAGCTCCCTGCTATCCTTCGCCCGGGTGCCATATAGTTATATGAAGCTCACTTTTCCTCTGTTAAAAATGACTAAGTCCCAGAACTTGCATAATATGTTGCCTTGTTTGAGTGGCGGTAACTTTTTGTGTGTATGTCCAAATGATGCATATGATATGTCAAAATGATCGTGGTGATATGCTCTTCATTTTGTTCCATTGTGGCAAGCTTGTTAGAGTTCATCTTGATGCCTTTATCCTCGTTGCAAGAGTGCTACTTGTTTAAAACTGCTGTTGACTGTAATTTTGTTGCATGCTTGTGATGTTGACAACTTTGTGCATGTTTATCGAAATGAAGTATATGATATGTCAAAATGTTCCTTGTGAAGTGCTCTACATGTTGGTTGCTATAGCATGCTTGTTTGAGTCCATATTACCATGTTAATCTCTGTTGCAAAAGTGCATTTGGCTGTTAAGTGCTGAAACTTGTTGTGAGATGTTGTTTTGACTTGCTCATTGCTATTGGTATGTTTGTCTTCATGCCACATGTCTATATGTTTTAGAAGCACTATCATATGGTCTTTGTTGTGGTGCAATCCACTTTTCATGATATGACTTGAGGTGACTTAAACAAGCTTGTAAACATGCCATGCTGTTGTTGTTGTTGTTGTTTTATACTTAGTGAAAAAACTGCTAAGTCTGGAATCTATTAAACCTGATGCTATGTTTGCTTGATGCCCCACTCAAATACTTGCATGTTTTAGTATATCCAATGATCATGTCTTGTTGTCCATGTTATTGTATATCCATGCATGCCCTTACTTGCACATTTGACCTATTGTAGCTTATTTATTTCTTGCTATATGATGACCTATTGTATATCCAATGACCTATTGTATATCCATCCATGTTTTAGTATATCCAATGACCTATTGTATATCCATCCATGTTATTTGTTTGATGTATGCTATGTCTACTACATGTCCATGATCTTGATATACTTAGTATAGTTGATATGCTTATTGTTTTGTGCCTCCGAAGGCAGCATCGTGATGATGTTTTTGCCTTCCCAGATTTTCACTAAGTCTGGATAAATTTATTGCAACTTGCCATGCTTGTTTAATTGAGTTCTAGCAAGCTATTGGGTGTGTTCTACGTTCATGCTTGTTAAGTATAATGTCTACTTCACATCCATGCCTCTTGTTATCATGTTTGGGTGATGTAGCATATATATATCTTGCTCCAAAGTTGCTATGTGGCTGTTAACTTCAACTTTGCGTTGTAACTTGTTTTGCTCGTAACTTCTAGCCCGTTGCTCCGTTTTGAGTGTGTCCTATATGAAACTTGTGTGATTTGCATGTAGAAGCATAATATCATGTTGTTTTCTTGTTTGGAGTGTGTTTGCTTGATGTTTGGGTGCATCTTGTGAAGGAAATATGCCCTAGAGGCAATAATAAAGATGTTATTTGTATTTCCTTATATCATGATAAATGTCTTTTATTCATGCTAGAATTGTATTAACCGGAAACTTAGTACATGTGTGGATACATAGACAAAACAGTATGTCCCTAGTATGCCTCTACTAGACTAGCTCATTGATCAAAGATGGTTATGTTTCCTAGCCATAGACATGAGTTGTCATTTGATCAACGGGATCACATCATTAGGAGAATGATGTGATGGACAAGACCCATCCTTTAGCATAGCACTATGATCGTTTAGTTTTACTGCTATTGCTTTCTTCATAACTTATACATGTTCCTATGACTATGAGATTATGCAACTCCCGAATACCATAGGAACACCTTGTGTGCTATCAAACGTCACAACGTAACTGGGTGATCATAAAGATGCTCTACAGGTGTCTCCAAAAGTATTCGTGGTGTTGGCATAGATCAAGATTAGGATTTGTCACTCCGAGTGTCGGAGAGGTATCTCTGGGCCCTCTCGGTAACACACATCACAATAAGCCTTGCAAGCAAAAGACTAATGAGTTAGTCACGAGATGATGTGTTACGGAACGAGTAAAGAGACTTGCCGGTAACGAGATTGAACTGGGTATAGAGATACCGACGATCGAATCTCGGGCAAGTAACATACCGTTTGACAAAAGGAACAACGTATGTTGTTATGCGGTTCTGACCGATAAAAGATCTTCGTAGAATATGTAGGAGCCAATATGAACATCCAGGTTCCGCTATTGGTTATTGACCGGAGATGAGTCTCGGTCATGTCTACATAGTTCTCGAACCCGTAGGGTCCGCACGCTTAACGTTTGATGACGATCGGTATTATGAGTTTATGAGTATTGATGTACCGAAGGTAGTTCGGAGTCCCGGATGAGATCACGGACATGACGAGGAGTCTCGGAATGTCCGAGACATAAAGATTGATATATTGGACGACTATATTCGGACATCGGAAGTGTTCCGGAAAAGTTTCGGATTTATCAGGAATGCTGGAGGGGGTTACCGGAACCCCCTACGAGAGGGGATGGTCCATAGTGGGCCTAAAGGGAAAGAGAGAGGCAGCCCATAGGGCTGGCCGGCGCCCCCACCTAGGGTTCCTAGCAGGACTAGGATTGGGGGGAGGCGCCACCTCTCCTATTCCTTTCCCTCTTCCTTCTTTTGGTGAATCCTACTAGGAATAGGATTGCAATCCTATTCCTAGTAGGAGTCCACTCCCTAGCCGCACCAGGAAGGGCCGGCCGGCCTCCCTCCCTTGCTCCTTTATATACGGGGGCAGGGGGGCACCCAAAGACACACAAGTTGAATTGTTTTAGCCGTGTGCGGTGCCCCCTCCACAGAATCACACCTCGGTCATACCGTCGCGGAGCTTAGGCGAAGCCCTGCGCCGGTGAACACATCATATCCGTCACCACGCCGTCGTGCTGACGAAACTCTCCCGTGAAGCTCAACTGGATCAAGAGCTCGTGGGACGTCATCAAGCTGAACGTGTGCTGAACGCGGAGGTGCCGTACGTTCGGTGCTTGATCGGTTGGATCGCGAAGAAGTTCGACAACATCAACCACGTCACTTGACGCTTCCGCTCCCGGTCTACGAGGGTACGTAGACACACTCTTCCCTCTCGTTGCTATGCATCTGGCAGATAGATCTTGCGTGATCGTAGGAAAATTTTAAAATACTACGTTCCCCAACAGTGGCATCATGAGCCAGGTCTATGCGTAGATGATATGCACGAGTAGAACACAATGAGTTGTGGGCGATACTAGTCATACTGCTTACCAGCATGTCATACTTTGCTTCGGCGGTATTGTGAGATGAAGCGGCCCGGACCGACATTACGCGTACGCTTACGCGAGACTGGTTTCACCGTTACGAGCACTCGTTGCTTAAAGGTGACTGGTGGGTGTCTGTCTCTCTCACTTTAGCTGAATCAAGTGTGGCTACGCCCGGTCCTTGTGAAGGTTAAAACATCACATACTTGACGAAACATCGTTGTGGTTTTATATGCGTAGGTAAGAACGGTTCTTGCTAAGCCCGTAGCAGCCACGTAAAACTTGCAACAACAAAGTAGAGGACGTATAACTTGTTTTTGCAGGGCATGTTGTGATGTGATATGGTCAAGACATGATGAGTTATACGGTTTTGTATGAGATGATCATGTTTTGTAAAGTTATCGGCAACTGGCAGGAGCCATATGGTTGTTGCTTTATTGTATGAAATGCAATCGCCATGTAATTGCTTTACTTTATCACTAAGCGGTAGCGATAGTCGTAGAAGCAATAGTTGGCGAGACGACAACGATGCTACGATGGAGCTCAAGGTGTCGCGCCGGTGACGAAGGTGATCATGACGGTGCTTTGGAGATGGAGATCAAAAGCACAAGATGATGATGGCCATATCATGTCACATATTTTGATTGCATGTGATGTTTATCTTATTATGCTTCTTATTTTGCTTAGATCGACGGTAGCATTATAAGATGATCCCTTACTAAATTTCAAGGTATAAGTGTTCTCCCTGAGTATGCGCCGTTGCGAAAGTTCGTCGTGCCGAGACACCACGTGATGATCGGGTGTGATAAGCTCTACGTTCAAGTACAACGGGTGTAAGCTAGTTTTGCACACGCAGAATACTCGGGTTAAACTTGACGAGCCTAGCATATGCAGATATGGCCTCGGAACACTGGAGACCGAAAGGTCGAGCGCGAATCATATAGTAGATATGATCAACATAAGATGTTCACCATTGAAACTACTCCATCTCACGTGATGATCGGACATGGTTTAGTTGATTTGGACCACGTGATCATTTAGATGACTAGAGGGATGTCTATCTAAGTGGGAGGTCTTAAGTAATATGATGAAATTGAACTTTAATTTATCATGAAGTTAGTCCTGGTAGTATTAGCATATCTATGTTGTAGATCAATAGCTCACGATGTTGCTCCCCATTTATTTTTCATATGTTCCTAGAGAAAAACAAGTTGAAAGATGTTAGTAGCAATGATGCGGAATTGTTCCGTGATCTGAGGTTTATCCTTATTGCTGCACAGAAGAATTATGTCCTTGATGCACCGCTAGGTGACAGACCTATTGCAGGAGCAGATGTAGACGTTATGAACGTTTTGACAAAAGCTCGATATGATGACTACTTGATAGTTTAGTGCACCATGCTTTACGGCTTATAACCGGGACTTCAAAAACGTTTTGAAACACCACGGAGCATATGAGATGTTCCAAGAGTTGAAATTAGTATTTCATACTCATGCCCGTGTCGAGAGGTATAAGACCTCTGACAGTACTTTGCCTACAAGATGGAGGAGAATAGCTCAACCAGTGAGCATGTGCTCAGATTGTCTGGGTAGTACAATTGCTTGAATCAAGTGGGAGTTAATCTTCCAGATAAGATAGTAATTGACAAAGTTCTCTAGACACTATCACCAAGTTAGTAGAACTTCGTGATGAACTATAATATGCAAGGGATGACGAAAGTAATTCCCGAGCTCTTCACGATGCTGAAATCGGCGAAGGTAGAAATCAAGAAAGAGCATCAAGTGTTGATGGTTAACCAGACCACTTGTTTCAAGTAAAGGGCAAAGGGATAGAAGGGGAACTTAGAGAAGAATGACAAGCAAGTTGTCACTCCCATGAAGAAACCCAAAGCTAAACTCAAGCCTGAAACTAAGTGCTTCTACTGCAAAGGAAATGGTCACTAGAAGTAGAACTGCCCTAGATACTTGGCGGATAAGAAGGATGGCAAACAAAGGTATATTTGATATACAGATTATTGATGTCTATTTTACTAGTGTTCATAGCAACCCCTCGGTATTTGATACTGGTTTAGTTTCTAAAAAGTAGTAACTCGAAATGGGAGTTGCATAATGAACAGAAACTAGTTAAAGGATGAAGTGACGATGTGTATTGGAAGTAGTTCCAAGATTGATATGATCATCATCGCACACTCCCTATACTTTCGGGATTAGTGTTGAACCTAAATAAGTGTTATTTGGTGTTTGTGTTGAGCATGAGTATGATTTGATCATGTTTATTGCAATACGGTTATTCATGTAAGTTAGAGAATAATTGTTGTTCTGTCTACATGAATAAAACCTTCTATGGTCATACACCCAATGAAAATGTATTATTGGATCTCGATCGTGTGATACACATATTCATAATATTGAAGCCAAAAGATGCAAGGTTAATAATGATAGTGCAACTTATTTGTGGCACTGCCGTTTAGGTCATATTGGTGTAAAGCGCATGAAGAAACTCCATAGTGATGGACTTTTGGAATCACTTGATTATGAATCAGTTGGTGCTTGCGAACCATGCCTCATGGGCAAGATGACTAAAACTCCGTTCTTCGGAACAGTGGAGCGAGCAACAGATTTGTTGGAGATCATACATACAGATGTATGTGGACCAATGAGTGTTGAAGCTCGCGGCGGGTATCGTTATTTTCTGACCTTCACTGATGATTTGAGCAGATATGGGTATATCTACTTAATGAAGCACAAGTCTGAAACATTTGAAAAGTTCAAAGAATTTCAGAGTGAAGTGGAGAATCATCGTAACAAGAAAATAAGAGTTTCTACGATATGATCGTAGAGGTAAAATATTTGAGTTAGCGAGTTTGGCCATTAGTAAAAACAATGTGAAATAGTTTCACTACTCACGCCATCTGGAACACCATAGTGTAATGGTGTGTCCGAACATCATAACTGTACTTTATTAGATATGGTGCGATCGATGATGTCTCTTACCGATCTACTACTATCGCTTTTGGGGTTATGCATTAGAGACAACTACATTCACGTTAAATAGGGCACCATCTAAATCCATGGAGATGACACCGTATGAACTGTGGTTTGACGAGAAACCTAAGATGTCATTTCTTTAAGTTTGGCACTACGATGCTTATGTGAAAAAGTTTCAACATGATAAGCTCGAACCCAAATCGGAGAAGTAAATCTTCATAGGATACCCAAAAAGAAATTGTTGGGTACAACTTCTATCACAGATCCTAAGGCAAGGTCTTTGTTGCTAAGAGTGGATCCTTTCTAGAGAAGGAGTTTCTCTCGAAAGAAGTGAGTGGGAGGAAAGTAGAACTTGATGAGGTAATTGTACCTTCTCCCGAATTGGAAAGTGGAACATCACAGAACCTAGTTCCAGTGATTCCTACACCAATTAGTGAGGAAGCTAATGATGATGATCATGAAACTTCAGATCAAGTTTCTGCTAAACGTCGTAGATCAACCAGAGTACGTTCCACACCAGAGTGGTACGGCAACCCAGTTCTGGAAGTCATGTTACTAGACCATGATGAACCTGCGAACTATGAGGAAGCGATGATGAGCCCAGATTCCGCAAAATGGCTTGAGGCCATGAAATCTGAGATGGGATCCATGTATGAGAACAAAGTGTGGACTTTGGTTGACTTGCCCGAAGATCGGCAAGCCATCAAAAATAAATGGATCTTCAAGAGGAAGACCGACGCAAACGGTAATGTTACTGTTTACAAAGCTCGACTTGTTGCGAAAGGGTTTCGACAAGTTCAAGGAGTTGACTACAATGAGACTTTCTCACCCGTAGCGATGCTTAAGTCTATCCGAATCATGTTAGTAATTGCCGCATTTTATGAAATCTGGCAAATGGATAACAAAACTGCATTCTTGTATGGATTTATTAAAGAAAAATTGTATATGATGCAACCCGAAGGTTTTGTCAATCCTAAAGGTACTAACAAATTGTACAAGCTCCAGCGATCCATCTATGGACTGGTGCAAGCATCTCGGAGTTGGAATATACGCTTTGATAAGTTGATCAAAGCATATAGATTTATACAGACTTACGGTGAAGCCTGTATTTACAAGAAGTGAGTGGGAGCACTACAACCTTTCTGATAAGTATATGTGAATGACATATTGTCGATTGGAAATGATGTAGAATTTTCTGGAAAGCATAAATGAGTGTTTGAAAGGAGTTTTTCAAAGAAAGACCTTGGTGAAGCTGCTTACATATTGGGCATCAAGATCTATAGAGATAGATCAAGACGCTTGATAAGACTTTCGATAAGTACATACCTTGATAAGATTTTGAAGTAGTTCAAAATGGATCAGTCAAAGAAGGAGTTCTTGCCTGACTTGTAAGGTGTGAAGTTGAGTAAGACTCAAAGCCAGACCACAGCAGAAAAATATAGAGAGAATGAAAGTCATTCCCTATGCCTCAGCCATAGGTTCTATAAAGTATGCCATGTTGTGTACCAAACATGTTGTGTACCTTGCCATGAGTTTGTCAAGGGGGTACAATAGTGATCCAGGAGTAGATCACTGTACAGCGGTCAAAATTATCCTTAGTAACTGGATGACTAAGGAAATGTTTCTCGATTATGGAGGTGATAAAGAGTTCGTCGTAAAGGGTTACGCCGATGCAAGCTTTGACACTAAATCCGGATGACTCCAAGTATCAATCTGGATGCGTATTGAAAGTGGGAGCAATTAGCTAGAGTAGCTCTATGCAGAGCATTGTAGACATAGAAATTTGCAAAATACATACGGATCTGAATGTGACAGACCCGTTGACTAAACTTCTCCCACAAGAAAAACATGATCACACCTTATTACTCTTGGGTATTAATCACATAGCAATGTTAACTAGATTATTGACTCTAGTAAACCCTTTGGGTGTTGGTCACATGGCGATGTGAACTATGGGTGTAATTCACATAACGATGTGAACTATCAGTATTAAATCACATGGCGATGTAAGCTAGATTATTGACTCTAGTTCAAGTGGGAGACTGAAGGAAATATGCCCTAGAGGCAATAATAAAGATGTTATTTGTATTTCCTTATATCATGATAAATGTCTTTTATTCATGCTAGAATTGTATTAACCGGAAACTTAGTACATGTGTGGATACATAGACAAAACAGTATGTCCCTAGTATGCCTCTACTAGACTAGCTCATTGATCAAAGATGGTTATGTTTCCTAGCCATAGACATGAGTTGTCATTTGATCAACGGGATCACATCATTAGGAGAATGATGTGATGGACAAGACCCATCCGTTAGCATAGCACTATGATCGTTTAGTTTTACTGCTATTGCTTTCTTCGTAACTTATACATGTTCCTATGACTATGAGATTATGCAACTCCCGAATACCGTAGGAACACCTTGTGTGCTATCAAACGTCACAACGTAACTGGGTGATCATAAAGATGCTCTACAGGTGTCTCCGAAAGTATTCGTGGTGTTGGCATAGATCAAGATTAGGATTTGTGACTCCGAGTGTCGGAGAGGTATCTCTGGGCCCTCTCGGTAACACACATCACAATAAGCCTTGCAAGCAAAAGACTAATGAGTTAGTCACGAGATGATGTGTTACGGAACGAGTAAAGAGACTTGCCGGTAACGAGATTGAACTAGGTATAGAGATACCGACGATCGAATCTCGGGCAAGTAACATACCGTTTGACAAAAGGAACAACGTATGTTGTTATGTGGTTCTGACCGATAAAAGATCTTCGTAGAATATGTAGGAGCCAATATGAACATCCAGGTTCCGCTATTGGTTATTGACCGGAGATGAGTCTCGGTCATGTCTACATAGTTCTCGAACCCGTAGGGTCCGCACGCTTAACGTTTGATGACGATCGGTATTATGAGTTTATGAGTATTGATGTACCGAAGGTAGTTCGGAGTCCCGGATGAGATCACGGACATGACGAGGAGTCTCGGAATGTCCGAGACATAAAGATTGATATATTGGACGACTATATTCGGACACCGGAAGTGTTCCGGAAAAGTTTCGGATTTATCGGGAATGCCGGAGGGGGTTACCGGAACCCCCTACGAGAGGGGATGGTCCATAGTGGGCCTAAAGGGAAAGAGAGAGGCAGCCCATAGGGCTGGCCGGCGCCCCCACCTAGGGTTCCTAGCAGGACTAGGATTGGGGGGAGGCGCCACCTCTCCTATTCCTTTCCCTCTTCCTTCTTTTGGTGAATCCTACTAGGAATAGGATTGCAATCCTATTCCTAGTAGGAGTCCACTCCCTAGCCGCACCAGGAAGGGCCGGCCGGCCTCCCTCCCTTGCTCCTTTATATACGGGGGCAGGGGGCACCCAAAGACACACAAGTTGAATTGTTTTAGCCGTGTGCGGTGCCCCCCTCCACAGAATCACACCTCGGTCATACCGTCGCGGAGCTTAGGCGAAGCCCTGCGCCGGTGAACACATCATATCCGTCACCACGCCGTCGTGCTGACGAAACTCTCCCGTGAAGCTCAACTGGATCAAGAGCTCGTGGGACGTCATCAAGCTGAACGTGTGCTGAACACGGAGGTGCCGTACGTTCGGTGCTTGATCGGTTGGATCGCGAAGAAGTTCGACAACATCAACCACGTCACTTGACGCTTCCGCTCCCGGTCTACGAGGGTACGTAGACACACTCTTCCCTCTCGTTGCTATGCATCTGGTAGATAGATCTTGCGTGATCGTAGGAAAATTTTAAAATACTACGTTCCCCAACATCTTGCACCGATGCGATGTTTGTCTTGTTTTGCTCATATTTTCTAGGCCGTAGCTCCGAATTAAACAAACTTTATATGAAACTTGACTAGAATTTCAAGTAGATCATCGTGGCGCATGTGAACTTGCTGTTTAACAACTTGAAATTAAGGTTTGTTCAGATCTGGACTAATTTTAAAATGTGCATATGAGGACTTACCGGAAATATTTTATGTTGATTCCGGCCTCATTTAAACTTGTAGGTTTGTGTTATTCTTGTGTGCATCATCCCTTGCCATGTTTTGCATCATATAGACTTATCTTGCATCATACTTGCTTGAGCATTATGTTGTGTTGTTGAGTGGTGTGTTTACCGTGTGGCTTGCTTCTTCTTGTTAGTGCTTGGTCTGTTGCGTTCGTGAGGATTCGTTCGTATGCACTTGGTTCGTCTTCAAGGCTTCTTCTTCGTCTTCTTCATGGACTCATTCTTCTTCCTTGCGGGATCTCAAGCAAGATGACCAT
The DNA here is from genome assembly GCA_902687465.1 of Secale cereale. Classification (NCBI taxonomy): domain Eukaryota; kingdom Viridiplantae; phylum Streptophyta; class Magnoliopsida; order Poales; family Poaceae; genus Secale; species Secale cereale. The sequence goes on from LR738714.1 coordinate 409,728,649, forward strand.
CACCTTGGATACCGTTACTATCATTGCCATGCTAGCTGTCTCGATGCTATCGTTATATGTTGCGCTACCTACCTTTTGTTGCCAGCCTCTCCTTGTTGCCATGAAACCTCTAACCTTTGACACCTTCCTAGCAAACCGTTGTTTGGCTATGTTACCCGCTTGCTCAGCCCCTCTTATAGCGTTGTTAGTTGCAGGTGAAGATGAAGATTGTTCCATGTTGGAACTTGATGTTTTGGGCATATCACAATATCTATTATTATTATTAACACACCTATATACTAGGCAATGGGTTGAAGGCTTGGCCTTTTGCTTGGTGTTTTGTTCCACTAATGCCACCTTAGGAGCTGATAAACCGACGTTATGTTCCTTGATTTTGCGTTCCTTACGCGGTTGGGTATATGGGGTGTGACGCCCGAAGATCGACGTCCCAGAAGATTCCAGAAGATTCCAGATGTTCCGGGTCTCCCGTGTGTTTCTTTGTGCTTGTGTTATTTATTTTTTGCATTGCATCATGTCATCATGCCATCATGTCATATTTATTTTTTGCATCTCAACTTAAATAAATTGTGTGGGCCTTCGGTCCATTTAAATCGAGGGAAGGTTGCCTTCTCTTTATAACGTATAAAAGCCTCCTAATATTATGGAGCTATATTATAAATATTCCATTTGCTTCGGAATAACTCAACACACTTGCATTTATTCCCCATGCCTCTTTATTCAAGTTTCACCGTCAAAAACCTTCCCTATATTCTTTTCCCAATTATCGAGGCTCCTCCAGTTATCTAGACTCCTTTTAAACTCCTTGAGGCAAGCTAATTATTTTAGTTTGCACTTCCCTATTTTGTTGGAACTATTTTTGTTGGGTTGGAATTATTCCATAAAGCCTTTCAAAATTGTTCCATATTTTATTTCTTGTTCGTGGCCTTTTCTTAATATTTTTGAGCTATCTCTTTCATTTCTGTTAAAGAAAAAGAAGAAGAGATTCCAGCCGCCAGGCCTCCTGGCCCATCAGGTCCTTCAGGCCCAAGCCAGCCTCAGCCTCCCTCTCCCTCTTGGGCCTCCTCCTCCCAGCAGGCCCATCAGGCCAGAGGCCAGCCCGACCGCACCACCGAACCCTAACCTAGCGCACCCGCACCGCAGCGCTCCTCCCTCGTGCTTCCCAGCCGCCGCATCGTTTTCCCCTCGCTCCTCCAGCCCGTTCCCCATCGATCTCCCTCCCGATTCCCTCCATCTCCCCTCGCCTCCTTCTCCAAGGCCAGGCCGACGCGACCCTCCAGCTCGTGGCCTCCCTCCGTTCTCCTCGAGGCCGCCGCCTCGTCGGCCACCCAGACAACCAGAGGCCCGCGCCTCCGGCTCCCTCCTCGAGCCATGGCCCCTGCGCCCTTCGCCTCGAGCAGCAGCGCCGAGCGAGGCCGCGACCTCCACCTTCTACGCCCGGAGCCGCCTCCCTCCCTTCTCCAGCGACGGGCCGGCCAGCAGCGCGACGGCCGCCTCCATCCCCAGCACCCCGACCGGCCGCCGTGCCCGTTCTCGCCCTGCAGCGCCGGCGATGGCCGCGCCGTCCGCAGCGCCTAGGCCGCCGCGCCTCGGGCCTCCAGCCACCGCTCCTTCGTCGCGCGGCCACGAGCGCTCCGCGCCTCTCCAGAGCCCAGTGCTCCCTTCTCCAGCGCCGCACCTCTGCCCGTCCCGATCAGAAATGATGTAGAATTTTCTGGAAAGCATAAAGGAGTGTTTGAAAGGAGTTTTTCAAAGAAAGACCTTGGTGAAGCTGCTTACATATTGGGCATCAAGATCTATAGAGATAGATCAAGACGCTTGATAAGACTTTCGATAAGTACATACCTTGATAAGATTTTTGAAGTAGTTCAAAATGGATCAGTCAAAGAAGGAGTTCTTGCCTGACTTGTAAGGTGTGAAGTTGAGTAAGACTCAAAGCCAGACCACGGCAGAAAAATATAGAGAGAATGAAAGTCATTCCCTATGCCTCAGCCATAGGTTCTATAAAGTATGCCATGCTGTGTACCAAACATGTTGTGCACCTTGCCATGAGTTTGTCAAGGGGGTACAATAGTGATCCAGGAGTAGATCACTGTACAGAGGTCAAAATTATCCTTAGTAACTGGATGACTAAGGAAATGTTTCTCGATTATGGAGGTGATAAAGAGTTCGTCGTAAAGGGTTACGCCGATGCAAGCTTTGACACTAAATCCAGATGACTCTAAGTATCAATCTGGATGCGTATTGAAAGTGGGAGCAATTAGCTAGAGTAGCTCTATGCAGAGCATTGTAGACATAGAAATTTGCAAAATACATACGGATCTGAATGTGACAGACCCGTTGACTAAACTTCTCTCACAAGCAAAACATGATCACACCTTATTACTCTTGGGTATTAATCACATAGCGATGTGAACTAGATTATTGACTCTAGTAAAACCTTTGGGTGTTGGTCACATGGTGATGTGAACTATGGGTGTAATTCACATAACGATGTGAACTATCGGTATTAAATCACATGGCGATGTGAGCTAGATTATTGACTCTAGTTCAAGTGGGAGACTGAAGGAAATATGCCCTAGAGGCAATAATAAAGATGTTATTTGTATTTCCTTATATCATGATAAATGTCTTTTATTCATGCTAGAATTGTATTAACCGGAAACTTAGTACATGTGTGGATACATAGACAAAACAGTATGTCCCTAGTATGCCTCTACTAGACTAGCTCATTGATCAAAGATGGTTATGTTTCCTAGCCATAGACATGAGTTGTCATTTGATCAACGGGATCACATCATTAGGAGAATGATGTGATGGACAAGACCCATCCGTTAGCATAGCACTATGATCGTTTAGTTTTACTGCTATTGCTTTCTTCATAACTTATACATGTTCCTATGACTATGAGATTATGCAACTCCCGAATACCGTAGGAACACCTTGTGTGCTATCAAACGTCACAACGTAACTGGATGATCATAAAGATGCTCTACAGGTGTCTCCGAAAGTATTCGTGGTGTTGGCATAGATCAAGATTAGGATTTGTCACTCCGAGTGTCGGAGATGTATCTCTGGGCCCTCTCGGTAACACACATCACAATAAGCCTTGCAAGCAAAAGACTAATGAGTTAGTCACGAGATGATGTGTTACGGAACGAGTAAAGAGACTTGCCGGTAACGAGATTGAACTAGGTATAGAGATACCGACGATCGAATCTCGGGCAAGTAACATACCGATGACAAAAGGAACAACGTATGTTGTTATGCGGTTTGACCGATAAAGATCTTCGTAGAATATGTAGGAGCCAATATGAGCATCCAGGTTCCGCTATTGGTTATTGTCCGGAGATGAGTCTCGGTCATGTCTACATAGTTCTCGAACCCGTAGGGTCCGCACGCTTAACGTGTGATGACGATTGGTATTATGAGTTTATGAGTTTTGATGTACCGAAGGAGTTCAGAGTCCCGGATGAGACCGAGGACATGACGAGGAGTCTCAAAATGGTCGAGACGTAAAGATCGATATATTGGACGACTATATTCGGACATCGGAAAGGTTCCGAGTGATTCGGGTATTTTTCGGAGTATATGGGCCTTATTGGGCCACACGGGAATAGAGGAGAAAGGCCAAAAGGAAGGAGGCGCGCGCCCCCCCCTCTGGTCCGAATTGGACAAGGGGTGCAGCCCCTTTTTCCTTGTCCCTCTCCACCTCTTTCCTTCTCTCCTACTCCGGAAAGGAAAGGGGAATCCTACTAGGACTTGGGAGTCCTAGTAGGACTCCCCACACTTGGCGCGCCCGCTCTAGGGCCGGCCTCTCCCTTGCTCCTTTATATACGGGGGCAGAGGGGCACCACAAAGACACACAAGTTGAATTGTTCTAGCCGTGTGCGGTGCCCCCCTCCACAGAAACACACCTCGGTCATACCGTTGCAGTGCTTAGGCGAAGCCCTGCGCCGGTGAATACATCATATCCGTCACCACGCCGTTGTGCTGACGAAACTCTCCCGTGAAGCTCAACTGGATCAAGAGCTCGTGGGACGTCATCAAGCTGAACATGTGCTGAATGCGGAGGTGCCGTACGTTCGGTGCTTGATCGGTTGAATCGCGAAGAAGTTCGACTACATCAACCGCGTCACTTGACGCTTCCGCTTCCGGTCTACAAGGGTATGTAGACACACTCTTCCCTCTCGTTGCTATGCATCTGGTAGATAGATCTTGCGTGATCGTAGGAAAATTTTAAAATACTACATTCCCCAACAGTGGCATCATGAGCCAGGTCTATTCGTAGATGATATGCACGAGTAGAACACAATGAGTTGTGGGCGATACTAGTCATACTGCTTACCAGCATGTCATATTTTGCTTCGGCGGTATTGTGAGATGAAGCGGCCCGGACCGACATTACGCGTACGCTTACGCGAGACTGGTTTCACCGTTACGAGCACTCGTTGCTTAAAGGTGACTGGCGGGTGTCTGTCTCTCTCACTTTAGCTGAATCAAGTGTGGCTACGCCCGGTCCTTGTGAAGGTTAAAACAGCACATACTTGACGAAACATCGTTGTGGTTTTGTATGCGTAGGTAAGAACGGTTCTTGCTAAGCACGTAGCAGCCACGTAAAACTTGCAACAACAAAGTAGAGGACGTCTAACTTGTTTTTGCAGGGCATGTTGTGATGTGATATGGTCAAGACATGATGAGTTATACGGTTTTGTATGAGATGATCATGTTTTGTAATGTTATCGGCAACTGGCAGGAGCCATATGGTTGTCGCTTTATTGTATGAAATGCAATCGCCATGTAATTGCTTTACTTTATCACCAAGCGGTAGCGATAGTCGTAAAAGCAATAGTTGGCGAGACGACAACGATGCTACGATGGAGATCAAGATGTCGCGCCGGTGACGAAGGTGATCATGACGGTGCTTTGGAGATGGAGATCAAAAGCACAAGATGATGATGGCCATATCATGTCACATATTTTGATTGCATGTGATGTTTATCTTATTATGCTTCTTATTTTGCTTAGAACGACGGTAGCATTATAAGATGATCCCTTACTAAATTTCAAGGTATAAGTGTTCTCCCTGAGTATGCATCGTTGCGAAAGTTCGTCGTGCCGAGACACCACGTGATGATCGGGTGTGATAAGCTCTACGTTCAAATACAACGGGTGTAAGCCAGTTTTGCACACGCAGAATACTCGGGTTAAACTTGACGAGCCTAGCATATGCAGATATGGCCTCGGAACACTGGAGACCGAAAGGTCGAGCGTGAATCATATAGTAGATATGATCAACATAAGATGTTCACCATTGAAAACTACTCCATCTCACGTGATGATCGGACATGGTTTAGTTGATTTGGATCATGTGATCATTTAGATGACCGGAGGGATGTCTATCTAAGTGGGAGTTCTTTAATTAATATGATTAAATTGAACTTTAATTTATCATGAACTTAGTCCTCGTAGTATTAGCATATCTATGTTGTAGATCAATAGCTCACGATGTTGCTCCCTGTTCATTTTTTATATGTTCTTAGAGAAAACTAAGTTGAAAGGTGTTAGTAGCAATGATGCGGTATTGTTCCGTGATCTGAGGATTAACCTCATTGCTGCACAGAGAATTATGTCCTTGATGCACCACTAGGTGACAGACCTATTGCAGGAGCAGATGTAGACGTTATGAACGTTTTGACAAAAGCTCGGTATGATGACTACTTGATAGTTTAAGTGCACCATGCTTTACGGCTTAGAACCGGGACTTCAAAAACGTTTTGAACGCCACGGAGCATATAAGATGTTCCAAGAGTTGAAATTAGTATTTCATACTCATGCCCGTGTCGAGAGGTATAAGACTTCTGACAGTACTTTGCCTACAAGATGGAGGAGAATAGCTCAACCAGTGAGCATGTGCTCAGATTGTCTAGGTACTACAATTACTTGAATCAAGTGGGAGTTAATCTTCCAGATAAGATAGTAATTGACAAAGTTCTCTAGTCACTATCACCAAGTTAGTAGAACTTCGTGATGAACTATAATATGCAAGGGATGGTGAAAGGAATTCCCGAGCTCTTCGCGATGCTGAAGTCGGCGAAGGTAGAAATCATGAAAAAGCATCAAGTGTTGATGGTTAACAAGACCACTTGTTTCAAGTAAAGGGCAATGGGATAGAAGGGGAACTTCAAGAAGAATGACAAGCAAGTTGTCACTCCCGTGAAGAAACCCAAAGATAAAACTCAAGCCTGAAACTAAGTGCTTCTACTGCAAAGGAAATGGTCACCGGAAGTGGAACTGCCCTAGATACTTGGCGGATAAGAAGGATGGCAAAGTGAACAAAGGTATATTTGATATACAGATTATTGATGTGTATTTTACTAGTGTTCATAGCAACCCCTCGGTATTTGATACTGGTTCAGTTGCTAAAGAGTAGTAACTCAAAATGGGAGTTGCATAATGAACATAAACTAGTTAAAGGATGAAGTGATGATGTGTATTGGAAGCAGTTCCAAGATTGATATGATCATCATCGCACACTCCCTATACTTTCGGGATTAGTGTTGAACCTAAATAAGTGTTATTTGGTGTTTGTGTTGAGCATGAATATGATTTGATCATGTTTATTGCAATACGGTTATTCATGTAAGTTAGAGAATAATTGTTGTTCTGTTTACATGAATAAAACCTTCTATGGTCATACACCCAATGAAAATAGTTTGTTGGATCTCGATCGTGTGATACACATATTCATAATATTGAAGCCAAAAGATGCGAGGTTAATAATGATAGTGCAACTTATTTGTGGCACTGCCGTTTAGGTCATATTGGTGTAAAGCGCATGAAGAAACTCCATAGTGATGGACTTTTTGAAATCACTTGATTATGAATCACTTGGTGCTTGCGAACCATGCCTCATGGGCAAGATGACTAAAACTCTGTTCTTCGGAACTGTGGAGCGAGCAACAAAGTTGTTGGAAATCATACATACTGATGTATGCAGACCAATGAGTGTTGAAGCTCACGGCGGGAATCGTTATTTTCTGACCTTCACTGATGATTTGAGCAGATATGGGTATATCTACTTAATGAAGCACAAGTTTGAAACATTTGAAAAGTTCAAAGAATTTCAGAGTGAAGTGGAGAATCATCGTAACAAGAAAATAAGAGTTTCTACGATATGATCGTAGAGGTAAAATATTTGAGTTAGCGAGTTTGGCCTTCAGTAAAAACAATGTGAAATAGTTTCACTACTCACGCCACCTGGAACACCACAGTGTAATGGTGTGTCCGAACGTCATAACCGTACTTTATTAGATATGGTGCGATCGATGATGTCTCTTACCGATCTACCACTATTGCTTTTGGGGTTATGCATTAGAGACAGCTACATTCACGTTAAATAGGGCACCATCTAAATCCGTGGAGATGACACCGTATGAACTGTGGTTTGATGAGAAACCTAAGCTGTCATTTCTTTAAGTTTGGGACTTCGATGCTTATGTGAAAAAGTTTCAACATGATAAGCTCGAATCCAAATCGGAGAAGTAAATCTTCATAGGATACCCAAAAGAAACTATTGGGTACACCTTCTATCACAGATCCGAAGGCAAGGTCTTTGTTGCTAAGAGTGGATCCTTTCTAGAGAAGGAGTTTCTCTCGAAAGAAGTGAGTGGGAGAAAAGTAGAACTTGATGAGGTAATTGTACCTTCTCCCGAATTGGAAAGTGGAACATCACAGAAACTAGCTCCAGTGATTCCTACACCAATTAGTAAGGAAGCTAATGATGATGATCATGAAACTTCAGATCAAGTTTCTGCTGAACGTCGTAGATCAACCAGAGTACGTTCCGCACCAGAGTGGTACGGCAACCTAGTTCTGGAAGTCATGTTACTAGACCATGATGAACCTATGAACTATGAGGAAGCGATGATGAGCCCAGATTCCGCAAAATGGCTTGAGGCCATGAAATCTGAGATGGGATCCATGTATGAGAACAAAGTGTGGACTTTGGTTGACTTGCCCGATGGTCGGCAAGCCATTGAAAATAAATGGATCTTTAAGAGGAAGACTGACGCCGATGGTAATGTTACTGTCTACAAAGCTCGACTTGTTGCAAAAGGTTTTCGACAAGTTCAAGGAGTTGACTACGATGAGACTTTCTCACCCGTAGCGATGCTTAAGTCTGTCCGAATCATGTTAGCAATTGCCGCATTTTATGAAATCTGGCAAATGGATAACAAAACTGCATTCTTTAATGGATTTATTAAAGAAAAATTGTATATGATGCAACCCGAAGGTTTTGTCAATCCTAAAGGTGCTAACAAAATGTGCAAGCTCCAGCGATCCATCTATGGACTGGTGCAAGCATCTCGGAGTTGGAATATACGCTTTGATAAGTTGATCAAAGCATATAGATTTATACAGACTTGCGGTGAAGCCTGTATTTACAAGAAGTGAGTGGGAGCACTACAACCTTTCTGATAAGTATATGTGAATGACATATTGTCGATCAGAAATGATGTAGAATTTTCTGGAAAGCATAAAGGAGTGTTTGAAAGGAGTTTTTCAAAGAAAGACCTTGGTGAAGCTGCTTACATATTGGGCATCAAGATCTATAGAGATAGATCAAGACGCTTGATAAGATTTTCGATGAGTACATACCTTGATAAGATTTTGAAGTAGTTCAAAATGGATCAGTCAAAGAAGGAGTTCTTGCCTGACTTGTAAGGTGTGAAGTTGAGTAAGACTCAAAGCCAGACCACGGCAGAAAAATATAGAGAGAATGAAAGTCATTCCCTATGCCTCAGCCATAGGTTCTATAAAGTATGCCATGCTGTGTACAAAACACGTTGTGTACCTTGCCATGAGTTCGACAGGGAGGTACAATAGTGATCCAGGAGTAGATCACTGTACAGCGGTCAAAATTATCCTTAGTAATTGGATGACTAAGGAAATGTTTCTCGATTATGGAGGTGATAAAGAGTTCGTCGTAAAGGGTTACGCCGATGCAAGCTTTGACACTAAATCCAGATGACTCTAAGTATCAATCTGGATGCGTATTGAAAGTGGGAGCAATTAGCTAGAGTAGCTCTATGCAGAGCATTGTAGACATAGAAATTTGCAAAATACATACGGATCTGAATGTGACAGACCCGTTGACTAAACTTCTCTCACAAGCAAAACATGATCACACCTTATTACTCTTGGGTATTAATCACATAGCGATGTGAACTAGATTATTGACTCTAGTAAACCCTTTGGGTGTTGGTCACATGGTGATGTGAACTGTGGGTGTTATTCACATAACGATGTGAACTATCGGTATTAAATCACATGGCGATGTGAGCTAGATTATTGACTCTAGTGCAAGTGGGAGACTGAAGGAAATATGCCCTAGAGGCAATAATAAAGATGATTATTTGTATTTCCTTATATCATGATAAATGTTTTTTATTCATGCTAGAATTGTATTAACCGGAAACTTAGTACATGTGTGAATACATAGACAAAACAGTATGTCCCTAGTATGCCTCTACTAGACTAGCTCATTGATCAAAGATGGTTATGTTTCCTAGCCATAGACATGAGTTGTCATTTGATCAACGGGATCACATCATTAGAAGAATGATGTGATGGACAAGACCCATCCGTTAGCATAGCACTATGATCGTTTAGTTTTATTGCTATTGCTTTCTTCATGACTTATACATGTTCCTATGACTATGAGATTATGCAACTCCCGAATACCGTAGGAACACCTTGTGTGCTATCAAACGTCACAACGTAACTGGGTGATCATAAAGATGCTCTACAGGTGTCTCCGAAAGTATTCGTGGTGTTGGCATAGATCAAGATTAGGATTTGTCACTCCGAGTGTCGGAGAGGTATCTCTGGGCCCTCTCGGTAACACACATCATAATAAGCCTTGCAAGCAAAAAGACTAATGAGTTAGTCACGAGATAATGTGTTACGGAACGAGTAAAGAGACTTGCCGGTAACGAGATTGAACTAGGTATAGAGATACCGACGATCGAATCTCGGGCAAGTAACATACCGATGACAAAAGGAACAACGTATGTCGTTATGCGGTTTGACCGATAAAGATCTTCGTAGAATATGTAGGAGCCAATATGAGCATCCAGGTTCCGCTATTGGTTATTGTCCGGAGATGAGTCTCGGTCATGTCTACATAGTTCTCGAACCCGTAGGGTCCGCACGCTTAACGTTTGATGACGATTGGTATTATGAGTTTATGAGTTTTGATGTACCGAAGGAGTTCGGAGTCCCGGATGAGACCGAGGACATGACGAGGAGTGTCGAAATGGTCGAGACGTAAAGATCGATATATTGGAGGACTATATTCGGACATCGGAAAGGTTCCTGAGTGATTCGGGTATTTTTCGGAGTATATGGGCCTTATTGGGCCACACGGGAATAGAGGAGAAAGGCCAAAAGGAAGGAGGCGCGCGCCCCCCCTCTGGTCCGATTTGGACAAGGGGTGCAGCCCCTTTTTCCTTGTCCCTCTCCACCTCTTTCCTTCTCTCCTACTCCGGAAAGGAAAGGGGAATCCTACTAGGACTTGGGAGTCCTAGTAGGACTCCCCACACTTGGCGCGCCCCCTCTAGGGCCGGCCTCTCCCTTGCTCCTTTATATACGGGGGCAGAGGGGCACCACAAAGACACACAAGTTGAATTGTTCTAGCCGTGTGCGGTGCCCCCCTCCACAGAAACACACCTCGGTCATACCGTTGCAGTGCTTAGGCGAAGCCCTGCGCCGGTGAATACATCATATCCGTCACCACGCCGTCGTGCTGACGAAACTCTCCCGTGAAGCTCAACTAGATCAAGAGCTCGTGGGACGTCATCAAGATGAACATGTGCTGAACGCGGAGGTGCCGTACGTTCGGTGCTTGATCGGTTGAATCGCGAAGAAGTTCGACTACATCAACCGCGTCACTTGACGCTTCCGCTTCCGGTCTACAAGGGTATGTAGACACACTCTTCCCTCTCGTTGCTATGCATCTGGTAGATAGATCTTGCGTGATCGTAGGAAAAAATTAAAATACTACGTTCCCCAACAGTTTTCCGTCGGATATGTTGTTGTTTTGGTCCAGCAGGTTTTGGCAAGTTCGACGCGAGACCAAGTACCACTACGATCGCGATGTAACAAGTACCTCGACGACATGTTCGACCATGACTCGAGACGAGACCGGCAACACCGAACGGAACGAGTACATCTACCGATGCCAAGTACCACGACGACCGAACGGCTACGATGATGAGTACATCTACGAACGGAACAACTACTTCCCACTACGGGACGAGTACCCCTACCGAAGACCGTGTACGACTACGCCCGGTGTTGCGGCAAGTACCTCTTCGTGACCCGAACGAGTACCACGACGACCCGAACAACTACGAACGGAACGACTACTTCCTCTCCGAACGTGAACGCCTTCTTCCTCTACGTCTCGAACCGCCCCGAAATGCATATTTCAAAGGTATAACCCCGAGACGTGCCCGTGAACGAATGTTGCTTGTTGTGATGTATGAGTTGTTTGCCCTTGTGTGCTCCGTGCCCGTTTCGTCCTTGTCATGCTCCTCGGTTGTCTCGTCGCCGACTCGTGGGAACCCGGTGACGGGATCGCCCCAGCTTTCATCTCGTTTGACTCGCTCACGTCATCTTTTGCACCGGTCATTCAACGAGTTACCGGAACCGAGTTGTTGCCTTTGCATCATTTCGGATCGTTGCCGTGGCACCCTTTTCCTTCCACCACGGGGACAATTGCTTCATATCTTCTTCATGTCAACTTTTAATAAAATTGCATAAACTTGTTCATGTCATCTGCATCATGTTAACAACACTAAAATGTTTAATTGTTGTTTGCTTATAATTACTAAACATGCTCATGGGGATTTTCCGGAATTGTTGTTGTTATTTTCCGGCCTCATTTAAAATGCCTAAATAGTGTAGTTTTATTATGCTTCACCTCTTGCCATGTTAAAAACATTTAATCTTGTCTTGTAAATAACGAGAGTCAAATAAATAACATGTGGTGTTTCGTCAATATGCAACTCGTTGCATATTGAGCTCCACTTAACTTGTAGTATTTGTTTGTGCTCTTGCCATGCCATGCATAATTAAACCGGACATGCATCATACTTGAATGTGCATCGTATGCCATGTTTATGCTTGTGTGTTTACCGTATTGTTTGCTTCTTTCCGGTTGCTTCTCTTGTTAGCTTCGGTTTCGTTCCGGAATTGTGAGGATTTCGCTCGACTGTTGCTCCGTCTACTTCATGGATCTGTTCTTCTCCCTTGCGGAATCCCAGGCAAGATGATCATACCCTTGGATACCTTTACTACCATTGCCATGCTTAGTTGTCTCGATGCTATTGTTACATGTCGCGCTACCCATCATTTATGTCAGCCTCTCCTTGTTGCCATGAAACCTCTAACTTTGAAACCTTCCTAGCAAAACCACTGTTTGGCTATGTTACCGCTTGCTGAGCCCCTCTTATAGCGTTGTTAGTTGCAGGTGAAGATGAAGTTCGTTCCAGGAGGGAACTTGTTGTTGGATATATCACAATATCTATAATTATTATTAACACACCTATATACTGGGCATGGGTGGAAGGCTTGGCCTTTTGCTCGATGTTTTGTTTCACTCATGCCACCTTAGGCGCCGATAAACCGGCATTATGTTCCTTGATTTTGCGTTCCTTACACGATGGGTGGATGGGGACCCCTTGACAGTTCGACTTTGAATAAAACTCCTCCAGCAAGGCCCAACATTGGTTTTAATTTGCTCATAATAACAATTTAATTAATTAATTAAATTTGCATAGGGGGGTCGTGTCCCCGAGGATTCTTAATTCTACATAGCAGGGGGGGCCAGTGCTGATGGTGTTGGTCCCAAACGGGGAGTCTGCGGGGCCGCCTTGGGGAAACCCGAGGTATCTGGTATACCTGTAGAATCGCCCATCCGGTCGTGGCCTGAGACGAGATACGCGCGGCTACTATCAGGGTGTCGACACACCGGGAGGTCTTGCTGGACTTGTTTTACCATTGTCGAAATGACTTGTGCTACCGGGATGCCGAGCCTGATCGGATTTCCCTAAGATAAGGAGTGATGATATTATATTTATCACTTCAGCTAATCGTGAGAGCTTGTGATGGGCTAAGTTGGAACACCCCTGCAGGGTTATGATCTTTCGAAAGCCGTGCCCGCGGTTATGTGGCAGATTGGAATTTGTTAATGTCCGGTTGTAGAAAACTTGACAGATGATCCGAAGTAAAACACACAACTGTGTGAGTAACCGTGATTGTCTCTTTTCACTTTGAGAAGAGAACACGGTGGGGTTATGTTTGACTCATATGTAGTTCAGGATCTTTAGCGATCACTTCTTTTGCGACCGTTTGCGTAGATGCTCATCTTATTCTGGTACTCGTAAGTTAGCCACCATATTATGCTTAGTCGCTGCTGCAGCCTCACCACTTTACCTCTTACTACCCATAAAGCTTTGCTAGTCTTGATACCCATGGTTATGGGATTGCTGAGTCCTCGTGGCTCACAGATACTACAACACCAGATGCAGGTTTAGCCGAGTTTGATGCAGAAGCTGGTTCAAGTTCTTCACTGGGAGCTCGATGAAGAGTTTGGCCGTTTGTTTGTGGCGTTTCGACGATCAGTAGTGGTTTCTACTAGGATTCGATCTAGGTCTGTGGCTTTATGTTGTTTTGGTATCTTTCTTGGGATCTTCACCCGTAGTCGGGTTGTGATGTTTTGAATGATGTTCTGCTTATGTAATGTATTGTGTGAAGTGGCGAGTGTAAGCCAACTATCTTCTTTTGCAATTTAATCCCTCTTTTACATGAGTCGTGCAAAGATACCAAACTTGAGATCATTCTAGGATGGGCTTATACCTTTAAGTCGTGCCTCGACACGTAGGAGGTATAGTCCCATCCTGGGCATTACATGGGGACCCCTTGACAGTTCGTCTTTGAATAAAACTCCACCAGCAAGGCCCAACATTGGTTTTAATTTGCCTCATAATAACAACTTAATTCATTAATTAAATTGCATAGGGGGTCGCGCCCTCGAGGATTCTTTCTACATAGCAGGGGGGCCAGTGCTGATGTTGTTGGTCCCAAATGGGGAGCCTGCAGGGCCACCTTGGGAAAACCCGAGGGCTGGTTTTACATGTAGCATCGCCCATCCGGACGTGGCCTAAGACAAGATACGTGCGGCTACTATCAGGGTGTCGGCACGCCGGGAGGTCTTGCTGGACTTGTTTTACCATTGTCGAAATGTCTTGTGCACCGGGAATTTCGTATCTGGTCGGGCCTTCCCTAAGATAAGGGGTAATATTATTATTACTTCTGCTGATCGTGAGAGCTTGTGATGGGATAAGTTGGGACACCCCTGCAGGGTTATGATCTTTCGAAAGCCGTGCCCGCGGTTATGTGGCAGATTGGAATTTGTTAATGTCCGGTTGTAGAAAACTTGACAAAGGATCCGAAGTAAAACACACAACTGTGTGAGTAACCGTGACTGTCTCTTTTCACTTTGAGAAGAGAACACGATGGGGTTATGTTTGACTCGTAGGTAGATCAGGATCTTTAGCGATCACTACTAGTTTGCGACCGTTTGCATAGATGCTCATCTTATTCTTGTACTCGTAAATTAGCCACCATATATTGCTTAGCCGCTGCTGCAACCTCACCACTTTACCTCTTCCTACCCATTAAGCTTTGCTAGTCTTGTTACCCATGGTTATGGGATTGCTGAGTCCTCATGGCTCACAGATACTACAACAACAGTTGCAGGTGCAGGTTTCCGATGACTTGACGTGAGAGAGATGTTACCTTTTTTGGAGTTCTTTCTTCTTCTTCTTCTTCAGTCTTGGGCTAGGTTCCTGGTCGGCAGCCTGGGATAGTAGATGGATGTCGTTTTGCTTTTCATGTTTGCATCCGTAGTCGGATGTCTTGTATTGATGTTGTTGTATTCATGTGACTTGTATGTATTGTTGTATCCCCCATGTATGTATGTAATGGTACGATGTAATGATATCCATCTTGCTAAGCGTGCGAAATGCGGTTGTGCCCCAATCACGTAAGTGTCACATGATCGGGATATAATCGCATCTTGGGCCTGACAAGTTGGTATCAAAGCCTCGACCGACCATAGGATCCCCCTTGGTTGATCGTAGTCTGGACGTTGTCGATTCTGGCAAACACTATCTTGGAGTCTAGTTATATCGGAAAGTAGGAATTCTTTTTACTCCTTAGCCCCTTCGTCGCTCTGGTGAGGAATCTTGACGTAGGTGTTTTGAATTACGCCTCTTCCCCTTCAATTTTTTTAGGATCGCGCGGTTAGTTTTCGTTTGTTGCGTTGTCAGTTCTTTCATCTGGTGCATCTCTCGTCAACTGGATTCGACTCTCTTCTTCTTTGCAAGTTCAACCCTCAGTTCTTTTCAACCGATGGTGTTTTCCCCGTCCGAAGTGGTATTTCTTTTCCCACCCGCCCACCCTTTTTCTTCTCGGAGCCGGAGTTCTTAATCGCGTATCCATCCTACTCGTTTGAAGCCTTTGCTTTCTTTCCTTAATTATTCCAACTGGTGAATTCTTGTCTAGCTCGTCCTTCTTTCATCTCTTTTCTTTTCCGGTGGTTCCAATTCAATTTGTATTCGGTGCTCATTATATTTTTTCCTCGGCTCAATTGGTTCCTCTTGCTCGTTTACATCTCGCCATTTAATTGTTCCAGTGTTCCAAAGACTTCTCAGGAGATTCGTCTGCCTTTCAATTAATTCGAGGTTGTCACCTCCTTTCAGTCTTTTAATCGTTCTGGTGCATCATCTCTTTTTGATTCTTTTCAACGGTGTTTTCTCTTTGGTGGGCTCATAACCCACAGGTCTTTTCCCAGGATCTTACCTGACTCTCCTAATTTTTCCCGTAGTGTTCCGAAGTTCTTTTGGATTGTGACGTAAGTATGGCTTCCATCAGTCATAGCCCTTTTTCAAGATCGCTTTCAAAACCTTTCGTGTTGATTCGACCTTTCTTCTTTTCATTCTTCCGGAGTATTGATGAAATATTTTCGTTGCGTTCCTCCAAAGGCCATCATTTCAGAAGATTTTCGTTCTCAGTTTTCAACCTCGTCCCCCAAATATTCTTCATTGATGCCTCTTCGTTCGTCTCACATTCGTCCGGTGCTGCGTGCAAGTATTCTTTAATCAGTTCGCGATCTCGTCGTTCTCTTGTACCTAAATTCCCCAAGTGCTTTATTCTTCCCGGGGATTCATTCTCTTGTACTCACTCGATTTAAATTCTTCACGGTGGTCGTTCTCTTTCATCACTCGATTTTTAAATATTTACGGTGGTTCGTTCATTTTTCTTAATTCGGCTTCAATTCTTACGGTGGTTCGTGCAAGAATATTTTTCATTTCTTATCACACCAACTCATTCGTTCATTCCAATCCTACCGGTGTTTCTTGAAGATATTCACAAGTTCAGGCTCTATCCCTCTTTAATTTTTTCTTTTCAACGCGAATAAGTAGTATGCAAATCCATTGCTTCTCATCAATTTATTGGTGGAGGATAAGCATTGTTGGAAATATGCCCTAGAGGCAATAATAAAAGAGTTATTATTATATTTCCTTGTTCATGATAATCGTTTATTATCCATGCTATAATTGTATTGATTGGAAACTCAAATACATGTGTGGATGAATAGACAGACTTTGTGTCCCTAGTGAGCCTCTACAGGACTAGCTCGTTGATCAAAGATGACCGCGGTTTCCAGGTCATAGACATGAGTTGTCATTTGATAACGGGATCACATCATTAGGAGAATGATGTGATGGACGAGACCCAAACGTTAAACATAGCTTTTGATCGTGTCAGTTATCGCTATAGTTTTCTGCATGTCAAGTATAAGTTCCTATGACCATGAGATCATGTAACTCACTGACACCGTAGGAGTGCTTTGTGTGTGCCAAACGTCGCAACGTAACTGGGTGACTATAAAGGTACTCTACAGGTATCTCCGAGGGTGTCTGTTGAGTTGACATGGATCGAGACTGGGATTTGTCACTCCGTGTGACGGAGAGGTATCTCCAGGCCCACTCGGTAATACGTCATCTCAATGAGCTCAAAGTGACTAAGTAGTTGGTCACGGGATTATGTATTACGGTAACGAGTAAAGAGACTTGCCGGTAACGAGATTGAACTAGGTATAGAGATACCGACGATCGAATCTCGGGCAAGTAACATACCGACGAGACAAAGGGAACTGTATACGGGATTGCCTGAATCCTTGACATCGTGGTTCATCCGATGAGATCATCGAGAAACATGTGGGAACCAATATGGGTATCCAGATCCCGCTATTGGTTATTGACCTGGGAGTGTCTCGGTCATGTCTACATGGTTTCCGAACCCGCAGGGTCTACACACTTAAGGTTCGGTGACGCTAGGGTTGTTAGTGAGAATAGTGCATGGTTACCGAAGGTTGTTCGGAGTCCCGGATGAGATCCCGGACATGACGAGGGTCTCCGGAATGGTCCGGAGACGAAGATTGATATATAGGATGGAAGGTTTCGGAGTCCGGAAGTGTTCCGGGGAGCATCGGGAAATCGGCGGAGTACCGGAAAGGGTTTCGGGGGGTCCGGAAGTAGTTCTGGGCCTAATGGGCCACAAGGGGGAACACCACAGCCCTCAGGGGGCTGTGCGCCCCCCCCCCTGGGCCCTCTCCTTGTGCGCCAAGGGAGGTGGACCCCTCTAGGGTGGCCGCACCCCCTTAGCCTTGGGGGGCAAGGCACCTAGGGGGGGAAACCCTAGGGCCTGCCCTGGCCGCCGCCCCTCCCCTTGCCCTGGCCGCCGGCCCCCTAGGGGAAACCCTAGGGCGCCCCCCTCTCCTCCTTCCCCCTATATATAGAGAGGTAGAGGGAGGGCAGCCAACACAAGTTCGTGCCTCGGTGCTGCCCTCCCTCTCCCATAATATCTTCTTCTCCCGCGGTGCTTAGGCGAAGCCCTGCTGGAATTCTTCTACACCATCACCACCACGCCGTCGTGCTGCCGGTTCTCCATCAACCTCTCCTCCACCCCTTGCTGGATCAAGAAGGAGGAGACGTCCCCGAGCCGTACGTGTGAAGAACGCGGAGGCACCGTTGCTTCAGTGCTTGGATCTTCAGCGATCTGAATCGCGGCGAGTACGACTCCATCAACCGCGTTCTTAACGCTTCCGCTTAGCGATCTACAAGGGTATGTGGATCCTACTCTCCCCTCGTAGTTGCATCTACTAGATTGATCTTGGTGAACGTAGAGAAATTTTTTTGTTTTCCATGCAACGTTCCCCAACAGTGGTATCAGAGCCAGGTTCTTGCGTAGATGCTTTCTCGAGTAGAACACAAAAGGGTTTGTGGCGTTGATGTTTAAATTGCTGCCCTCCTTAGTCTTTCTTGATTCAGCGGTATTATGGGATGAAGCGGCCCGGACCAACTTTACATGTCCACGTACATGAGACCGGTTCCATCGACAGACATGTGACTTTTGTTGCATAAGATGGCTGGCGGGTGTCTGTCTCTCCTATCTTAGTTGAATCGGAATAGAACAAGGCGGTCCTTGTAGAAGGTTAAATAGCAACTTGAATATCACCGTTGTGGTTTTGCGTAGGTAAGAAGCGTTCTTGCTAGATACCCATAGCAGCCACGTAAAACATGCAACAACAAATTAGAGGACGTCTAACTTGTTTTTGCAGGGTATGTATGTGATATGATATGGCCAATGACATGATGAGATATATTTGATGTATGAGATGATCATGTTGTAATAGTTAATATCGACTTGCATGTCGATGCATACGGCAACCTGCAGGAGCCATAGGGTTGTCTTTAATTTTTGTATGACCTGCGTGTCAATCATTAAGCGCTTTGTAATGCTTTACTTTATCGCTAAACGGTAGCAATAGTAGTAAGAGCATGGTGGGCGCCGACAACCCCGATGGCGACACGATGATGGAGATCATGATGATGGGGATCATGGTGTGGCGCCGGTGACGATGGAGATCATGCCGGTGCTTTGGAGATGGAGATCAAAAGCACGAGTTGATGGCCATATCATGTCACTTATGATTTGCATGTGATGTTAATCCTTTTATGCATCTTATTTTGCTTAGGACGACGGTAGCATTATAAGATGATCCTTCACTAAATTTCAAGATAAAATTGTGTTCCCCCCGAGTGTGCGCCGTTGCGAAGGTTCGTCGTTTCGAAGCACCACGTGATGATCGGGTGTGATAGACTCTACGTTCGCATACAACGGGTGCAAGCCAGTTTTGCACATGCAGAACACTCGGGTTAGACTTGACGAGCCTAGCATGTACAGACATGGCCTCGGAACACGGAGGACCGAAAGGTCGAGCATGAGTCATATAGTAGATATGATCAACATGTTGATGTTCACCATTGACACCACCTCATCTCACGTGATGATCGGACTTGGGTTGGTGAATTTGGATCATGTCACGCTCGAATGACCAGAGGGATGTCAATTTGAGTGGGAGTTATAAATAATTTGATTAGGTAGTAACTCACTTATCATGAACAATAGTCTAAAATGTTTTTGCAAATCTTTTGTTGTAGATGGCTCGCGCAGTAGCTCCCCTGAATTTTAATGCGTTCCTAGAGAAAGCTAAACTGAAAGATGATGGGAGCAACTTTGTGGACTGGCTCCGCAATCTGAGGATCATCCTCACAGCTGCCCAAAAGGTTTATGTCCTAAATGCACCTCTAGGTGACCCCCCCGCTCCTACAGCCCCTGCAGACGTTTTGAACGTCTGGCAGACACGTTCGGATGACTATTCGATAGTGCAGTGTGCCATGTTGTACGGCTTGGAAGGAGGACTTCAAAGGCGTTTTGAACGTCATGGTGCATATGAGATGTACCAGGAGTTGAAGTTCATCTTTGAAAAGAATGCTAAGATCGAGAGGTATGAGACCACCGATAAATTCTTTGCTTGCAAGATGGAGGAGAATTCGTCTGTCAGTGAGCACTTACTGAAGATGTCTGGGTACTATACCCGCATAGCTGATCTGGGACTTGTGTTCCCGGATGAGGCTATCATTGACAGAATTCTCCAGTCACTCCCTCCTAGCTACAAGAGCTTCGTGCAGCAGTATAACATGCAAGGGATGAACAAAACCATCGCCGAGCTGTTTTCGATGCTGAAAGTCGCTGAGGCAGACATCCAGAAGGAGTATCAAGTGTTGATGGTCAATAAAACCACCAGTTTCAAGAAGAATGGCAAGGGCAAGAAGGGTAACTCTAAGAAGGGTGGCAAAGCAGTTGCTAATCCAGTGAAGAAACCCAAGGCTGGGCCCAAGCGAGAGACTGAGTGTTTCTATTGCAAGGGGAACGGCCACTGGAAGCGGAACTACCCCAAGTATCTGGCGGACAAGAAGGGGGCCAACAACAACAACAAAGGTATATGTGATATACATGTTATTGATGTGTACCTTACCAACTCTCGTTGTAGTGCCTGGGTATTTGATACCGGTTCGGTTGCTCACATTTGCAACTCTAAACAGGAACTGCGGAATAAACGGAGGCTGGCGAAGGACGAAGTGACGATGCGCGTGGGAAATGGTTCCAAGGTTGATGTGATCGCCGTCGGCACGCTCGCTCTTTGATTACCATCGGGATTAGTTATGAACCTGAATAATTGTTATTTAGTGCCTGCGTTAAGCATGAACATTATATCTGGATCTTGTTTATTGCGAGACGGTTACTCATTTAAGTCAGAGAATAATGGTTGTTCTATTTATATGAGTAATATCTTTTATGGTCATGCACCCGAAGTTAGGGGTTTATTCTCATTGAATCTCGATAGTGATGATACACATGTTCATAACATTGATGCCAAAAGATGTAGAGTAGATAATGATAATACCACTTTCTTGTGGCACTGCCGTCTGGGTCATATCGGCGTAAAACGCATGAGGAAGCTCCATGCTGATGGACTTTTGGAGTCTCTTGATTTTGAATCACTTGACACGTGCGAGCCGTGCCTCATGGGCAAGATGACAAGGACCCCGTTTTCAGGGACAATGGAACGGGCAAGTGACTTATTGGAAATCATACATACTGATGTGTGCGGTCCGATGAGTGTAACGGCGCGCGGTGGATATCGTTATTTTCTCACCTTCACTGACGACTTAAGTAGATATGGGTATATTTACTTGATGAAGCATAAGTCTGAAACTTTTGAAAAGTTCAAGCAATTTCAGAGTGAAGTTGAAAATCATCGTAACAAGAAGATCAAGTTCCTACGATCTGATCGAGGGGGAGAATATCTGAGTTATGAGTTTGGTGATCACTTAAGAAAGTGTGGAATTGTTCCACAGTTGACACCACCTGGAACACCACAGCGTAATGGTGTGTCCGAACGTCGTAATCGAACCCTATTAGATATGGTACGTTCTATGATCTCTTGCCGATTTGCCACTATCGTTTTGGGGATATGCGTTAGAGACAGCTGCATTCACTTTAAATAGGGCTCCATCTAAGTCCGTTGAGACAACACCGTATGAACTATGGTTTGGTAAGAAACCGAAGATGTCTTTTCTCAAGGTTTGGGGTTGCGATGCTTATGTCAAAAGGCTTCAGCCAGAAAAGCTCGAACCCAAAGCGGACAAATGTGTCTTCATAGGATACCCAAAAGAAACAGTTGGGTACACCTTCTATCTCAGATCCGAGAGCAAAGTGTTTGTCGCTAAGAACGGGTCCTTTCTCGAGAAAGAGTTTCTCTCGAAAGAATTGAGTGGGAGGAAGGTAGAACTTGATGAGGTTATTGAACCTCTGCTTCAACCAGAAAGTAGCGCAGCACAGAAAGATGTTTTTGTGGAGCCTGCAGAGGTTGAAGAGGAAGCCAATGATGATGATCAAGAAGCTTCTGATCAAGTTACTACCGAACCTCGTAGGTCGACAAGGGTACGCACTGCACCTGAGTGGTATGGTAACCCTGTCTTGGAGGTCATGTTGTTAGACAACGGTGAACCTACGAGCTATGGAGAAGCGATGGTGGGCCCGGATTCCGACAAATGGTTAGAGGCCAAGAAATCCGAGATGGGATCCATGTATGAAAACAAAGTATGGACTTTGGAAGTATTACCTGAAGGGCGGAAGGCCATTCAGAATAAATGGATTTTTAAGAGGAAGACGGACGCTGACGGTAATGTCACCGTGTATAAAGCTCGACTTGTGGCAAAGGGTTTTTCACAAGTTCAAGGGATTGACTACGATGAGACTTTCTCACCCGTAGCGATGCTTAAATCCGTCCGAATCATGTTAGCAATAGCTGCATATTTCGATTATGAAATTTGGCAGATGGATGTCAAAACAGCGTTCCTTAACGGTTTTCTTAAGGAAGAGTTGTATATGATGCAACCAGAAGGTTTTGTCGATCCAGAGAATGCTGACAAGGTATGCAGGCTTCAGCGTTCCATTTATGGGCTGGTGCAAGCATCTCGGAGTTGGAATCTTCGCTTTGATGAGGTGATCAAAGCGTTTGGGTTTATACAAGTTTACAATGAAGCTTGTATTTACAAGAAAGTGAGTGGGAGCTCTATAGCGTTTCTAATATTATATGTGGATGACATATTGTTGATTGGAAACAATATAGAATTTTTGGATAGCGTGAAGGGGTATTTGAACAAGAGTTTTTCGATGAAGGATCTCGGTGAAGCTGCTTTCATATTGGGCATCAAGATCTATAGAGATAGATCAAGACGCTTCATAGGACTTTCACAAAGTACATACCTTGATAAAGTTTTGAAGAAGTTCAAAATGGATCAATCCAAGAAGGGGTTCTTGCCGGTATTGCAAGGTACAAAGTTGAGTAAGACTCAATGCCCAGTGACTGCGGAAGATAGAGAAAAGATGAGTGTCGTCCCCTATGCTTCAGCCATAGGCTCTATCATGTATGCAATGCTGTGCACGAGACCAGATGTCAGCCTTGCCATAAGTATGGCCGGAAGGTTTCAAAGTAATCCTGGTATGGATCACTGGACAGCGGTCAAGAATATCCTAAAGTACCTGAAAAGGACTAAGGATATGTTTCTCGTTTATGGAGGTGATCAAGAGCTCGTCGTAAAGGGTTACGTCGATGCAAGCTTTGACACTGATCCGGATGACTCTAAGTCTCAAACCGGATACGTATATATTCTCAATGGGGGAGCGGTAAGCTGGTGCAGTTCCAAGCAGAGCGTGGTAGCTGATTCTACATGTGAAGCGGAGTATATAGCTGCCTCGGAGGCGGCAAAGGAAGGTGTCTGGATGAAGGAGTCCATGACAGATCTTGGAGTTGTGCCTAGTGCACTGAACCCAATGACTCTGTTCTGTGACAACACTGGTGCCATTGCTCTAGCCAAGGAACCAAGGTTTCACAAGAGGACCAGACACATAAAGCGACGCTTCAATTCCATCCGCGATTCGGTCAAGGAGGAGGACATAAACATTTGCAAAGTACACACGGATTTGAATGTTGCAGATCCGTTGACTAAGCCTCTTCCACGGGCTAAGCACGATCAACACCAAGACTCTATGGGTGTTAGATTCATTACCTTGTAATGCTAGATTATTGACTCTAGTGCAAGTGGGAGACTGTTGGAAATATGCCCTAGAGGCAATAATAAAAGAGTTATTATTATATTTCCTTGTTCATGATAATCGTTTATTATCCATGCTATAATTGTATTGATTGGAAACTCAAATACATGTGTGGATGAATAGACAGACTTTGTGTCCCTAGTGAGCCTCTACAGGACTAGCTCGTTGATCAAAGATGACCGCGGTTTCCAGGTCATAGACATGAGTTGTCATTTGATAACGGGATCACATCATTAGGAGAATGATGTGATGGACGAGACCCAAACGTTAAACATAGCTTTTGATCGTGTCAGTTATCGCTATAGTTTTCTGCATGTCAAGTATAAGTTCCTATGACCATGAGATCATGTAACTCACTGACACCGTAGGAGTGCTTTGTGTGTGCCAAACTTCGCAACGTAACTGGGTGACTATAAAGGTACTCTACAGGTATCTCCGAGGGTGTCTGTTGAGTTGACATGGATCGAGACTGGGATTTGTCACTCCGTGTGACGGAGAGGTATCTCCGGGCCCACTCGGTAATACATCATCTCAATGAGCTCAAAGTGACTAAGTAGTTGGTCACGGGATTATGTATTACGGTAACGAGTAAAGAGACTTGCCGGTAACGAGATTGAACTAGGTATAGAGATACCGACGATCGAATCTCGGGCAAGTAACATACCGACGAGACAAAGGGAACTGTATACGGGATTGCCTGAATCCTTGACATCGTGGTTCATCCGATGAGATCATCGAGAAACATGTGGGAACCAATATGGGTAACCAGATCCCGCTATTGGTTATTGACCTGGGAGTGTCTCGGTCATGTCTACATGGTTTCCGAACCCGCAGGGTCTACACACTTAACGTTCGGTGACGCTAGGGTTGTTAGTGAGAAAAGTGCATGGTTACCGAAGGTTGTTCGGAGTCCCGGATGAGATCCCGGACATGACGAGGGTCTCCGGAATGGTCCGGAGACGAAGATTGATATATAGGATGAAAGGTTTCGGAGTCCGGAAGTGTTCCGGGGAGCATCGGGAAATCGGCGGAGTACCGGAAAGGGTTTCGGGGCTTCCGGAAGTAGTTCTGGGCCTAATGGGCCACAAGGGGGAACACCACAGCCCTCAGGGGGCTGTGCGCCCCCCCCTGGGCCCTCTCCTTGTGCGCCAAGGGAGGTGGACCCCTCTAGGGTGGCCGCACCCCCTTAGCCTTGGGGGGCAAGGCACCTAGGGGGGGAAACCCTAGGGCCTGCCCTGGCCGCCGCCCCTCCCCTTGCCCTGGCCGCCGGCCCCCTAGGGGAAACCCTAGGGCGCCCCCCTCTCCTCCTTCCCCCTATATATAGAGAGGTAGAGGGAGGGCAGCCAACACAAGTTCGTGCCTCGGTGCTGCCCTCCCTCTCCCATAATATCTTCTTCTCCCGCGGTGCTTAGGCGAAGCCCTGCTGGAATTCTTCTACACCATCACCACCACGCCGTCGTGCTGCCGGTTCTCCATCAACCTCTCCTCCACCCCTTGCTGGATCAAGAAGGAGGAGACGTCCCCGAGCCGTACGTGTGAAGAACGCGGAGGCACCGTTGCTTCGGTGCTTGGATCTTCAGCGATCTGAATCGCGGCGAGTACGACTCCATCAACCGCGTTCTTAACGCTTCCGCTTAGCGATCTACAAGGGTATGTGGATCCTACTCTCCCCTCGTAGTTGCATCTACTAGATTGATCTTGGTGAACGTAGAGAAATTTTTTTGTTTTCCATGCAACGTTCCCCAACAAGCATAACATAATTCTGATTCTTCTTTGTGGAGTTGATTGATTTTGTCCTTCACAGCTTATTCTTGAGGAATAAATTCTAATTTCAAGTGTCATTATCTTTTATTTTCCGAAGTTCAAATTTTCTTCGCTATCTCGTCGGACCCGTCGAATCACTGCAAGGCGTTATTCTTATTCTTGAATCCTTCACTTCTATATCATCATCCTTTTCGCTACAGGAGTTCTTCATGGTGGTTCCTCATGTTTTAAATCATTCATCGAGTGTTCATCAAATTCTTTTGGATCAAGCTCAAGCATTCTTATTCTTGCCTCTTGAGTGCAATTAATTCTCTCTATTCTTTTGAAGTGGAGTTTTGCATTCTTCGCTCTTCTCAGCTCATCAATATTTTGGTTGCGGCGGTAATTCACCTCAAGTTTCGGGATGATTTTCATAAGCCCACAACAAGCTTATTCTTTTGTTGTTGATTTTCTCAACAACTCCGTTCAAGTCTTTCTTTGAGGAGGCTCTTTTAAATTCATTCGTGGTGTAAGTTGTCATCTTCTTTTCCGTTCTTGTCATCCAACTCTTTCAATTCTCCCGGAGGCAATTGTGATGTTCCTCTCGTCATGTGTTATTCCTTCTTCCTGAGTTTATGTTCTATTCCTTTCATTTTCAGCCGGAGTGCTGCCCAAATTCCTTCGTTTTAATTCCTTTTCTATCTCTTAACTGGAGTGGCTTTGAATTCATTCTTATTCCTACAACCCGTGCTTCATATCCTTCAACCTTTTGGGTTCTCGTCGTATTCCTTCTTCCTCTTGTCTAACAAAGTCTTTGCAACTTCGTTCATCTCTGTTGTACCCTTCTTTCATATTGTTCAACCTATCAAGGTTCTTTGGTTTCACTCTTTTGTTCTTGAAGAACTTGTGTTCTTCCTTTTTCCCTTCCGTCTCGTTCCTAAGATCTCGAGACGAGATCTCTTGTTAGTAGGGGAGTGTTGTGACACCCCGAGACCGATGCGCCAGGTGTCAGCCAGTTATTCGTTGTCGTTGCCATGTCATCTCCTTGCGTGTTGCATCTTGCCATGTCATCATGTGTGTTGCATCAGCATGTTTTCAAAACTTGCATCCGTCCGAGCCCCCTCGTCCTTTCCGTTGTCCGTTCTGAGCCCAGACACACTTGCACGTGCCCGCGGCACCTCCGTTTATTTATTTTATGAGTGACCGGAAAATGTTCTCGGAATGAGTTGAAACTTGGCGTGTGGTCTTATTATAGCATAGGTAGACCGCCTGGCAAGTTTCGTTGCATTCGGAGCTCGTTTGATAGCCCAATGGTTAACCGTGTTAACCGCGGGAAGCCTTTTCTCTTTTGGCCCAGCACCCCTTTCACACAGCCCACCAAACCCATTCTAACCCCCTCCATGCTCTCGGTCGTCGGATCAGGATCGCATGGCTGAAAACCGCTCCTCATTTGGACACTCCTAGCTCCCTCTACCTATAAATATGTGTCTCCCCCGTATTTTTCTCGCAGATCAAACCCTAGCCCCGCTCCCACCGCGCAGCCTGACATGTCCGTCCGCCTCCCGGACGTGTCCATAGCCCTCCACGTCGCCCGGACCAATCAGACGTTGCCACGTCAGCGCCGCCGCCGCCCTCCTCCACTCACGAGCTGCCACGTGCCCTCCGCCACCTCCCCGCCGTGGCTGGGCCGCTCAGCCCGCAGCGGGCCCGTCGGGGCCCGATCTTCGTTCGCCGCCGCCGTAAGCGCCCAGCGCCCCGCGCCTCCATCGCCTCCGCCGCCGGTTCGCCGGACCAGCCCCGATCTCCGTCCGCCGCCGCCGCTGGCGCCCAGTGCCCCGCTCCTCCATTGCCTCCGCCGCCTCGCGCCCCTTCAACCCCCCGCGCCCAGATTAGGCTCCACCGCTCCGGATCCGCCGGATCCCGAGCTAGCCGCCACCTCCGGCGATCTCCCGCGTCGCCGGCGCTGTCAGCCGCCGCCGGCCTCCTCCCATCGTCGTCGTGTGCACCGCCTCGCCCAATCCAGGCGGATCGGGGACGACGCCAGGAGCCGCCGGCCTCATGGGCCTCCTCCTCCGTCGGCCTGCCTCGCGCTCCTCTTCCAGCCCACCGCGCCTCGGCCCGGTTCCGCCTCCCTCCAGGCCCAGCCACGGAGGCCGAAGCCTGCCAGGCCTCCTCCTCATCTTGGGCCCAGCCCACCTGGTGAGCTCCCTGCTATCCTTCACCCGGGTGCCATATAGTTATATGACGCTCACTTTTCCTCTATTAAAAATGACTAAGTCCCAGAACTTGCATAATATGTTGCCTTGTTTGAGTGGCGATAACTTTTTGTGTGTATGTCCAAATGATGCATATGATATGTCAAAATGATCGTGGTAATATGCTCTTCATTTTGTTCCATTGTG
Source organism: Secale cereale (assembly GCA_902687465.1). Lineage (NCBI taxonomy): Eukaryota > Viridiplantae > Streptophyta > Magnoliopsida > Poales > Poaceae > Secale > Secale cereale. Next base: position 409,756,455 of record LR738714.1, read on the forward strand.
GCAAGCTTGTTAGAGTTCATCTTGATGCCTTTATCCTCGTTGCAAAAGTGCTACTTGTTTAAAACTGCTGTTGACTGTAATTTTGATGCATGCTTGTGATGTTGACAACTTTGTGCATGTTTATCGAAATGAAGCATATGATATGTCAAAATGTTCCTTGTGAAGTGCTCTACATGTTGGTTGCTGTAGCATGCTTGTTTGAGTCCATATTACCATGTTAATCTCTGTTGCAAAAGTGCATTTGGCTGTTAAGTGCTGAAACTTGTTGTGAGATGCTGTTTTGACTTGCTCATTGCTATTGGTATGTTTGTCTTCATGCCACATGTCTATATGTTTTAGAAGCACTATCATATGGTCTTTGCTGTGGTGCAATCCACTTTTCATGATATGCCTTGAGGTGACTTAAAGAAGCTTATAAACATGCCATGATGTTGTTGCTGTTTTATACTTAGTGGAAATACTACTAAGTCTTGAATCTGTTAAACCTGATGCTATGTTTGCTTGATGCCCCACTCAAATCCTTGCATGTTTTAGTATATCCAATGATCATGTCTTGTTGTCCATGTTATTGTCTATCCATTCATGCCCTTACTTGCACATTTGACCTGCTGTAGCTTATTTATTTCTTGCTCTCAAGTTGCTATAAAATTTACATGTCAGCTTTTTATCAGCATGTTCAATTTGGAGGAGCTTGTTGTTATTGATCCATGCCTCCTATGGAGTTTATCCAATGGTGTTGTTTGATGTATGCTATGTATACTACATGTCCATGATCTTTATATACTTAGTATAGTTGATATGCTTGTTGTTTTGTGCCTCCGAAGGCAGCATCATGATGATGTTTTTGCCTTCCCAGATTTTGACCAAGTCTGGATAAATTTATTGCAAATTACCATGCTTGTTTAATTGAGTTCTAGCAAGCTTTTGGGTGTGTTCTAAGTTCATGCTTGTTAAGTATAATGTCTACTTCACATCCATGCCTCTTGTTATCATGTTTGGATGCTGTAGTATATATATATATATATATATATATATATATATATATATATATATATATATATATATATATATATATATATATATATATATATATATATATATATATATATATATCTTGCTCCAAAGTTGCTATGTGGTTGTTAACTTCAGCTTTGCATTGTAACTTGTTTTGCTCGTAACTTCTAGCCCGTTGCTCCGTTTTTAGTGTGTCCTATATGAAACTTGTGTGATTTGCATGTAGAATAATAATATCATGTTGTTTTCTTGTTTGGAGTGTCTTCGCTTGATGTTTGGGTGCATCTTGCACCGATGCCATGCTTGTCTTGTTTTGCTCATATCTTCTAGGCCGTAGCTCCGAATTAAACAAACTTTATATGAAACTTGACTAGAATTTCGAGTAGATCATCATGGAGCATATTAACTTGCTGTTTAACAACTTGAACTTAAGGTTTGTTCAGATCTGGACCAATTTCAAAATGTGCATATGAGGACTTACCGGAAATGTTATATGTTGATTCCGGCCTCATTTAAACTTGTTGGTTTGTGTTGTTCTTGTGTGCATCATCCCTTGCCATGTGTTGCATCATATAGACTTGTCTTGCATCATACTTGGTTGAGCATTATGTTGTGTTCTTGAGTGGTGTGTTTACCGTGTGGCTTGCTTCTTCTCATTAGTGCTTGGTCCGTTGCGTTCGTGAGGATTCGTTCGTATGCACTTGGTTCTTCTTCGAGGCTTCTTCTTCGTCTTCTTCATGGACTCATTCTTCTTCCTTTTGGGATCTCAGGCAAGATGACCATCACCTTGGATACCTTTACTATCATTGCCATGCTAGCTGTCTCGATGCTATCGTTATATGTCGCGCTACCTATCTTTTGTTGTCAGCCTCTCCTTGTTGCCATGAAACCTCTAACCTTTGACACCTTCCTAGCAAACCGTTGTTTGGCTATGTTACCTTCTTGCTCACCCCCTCTTATAGCGTTGTTTGTTGTAGCTGAAGATGAAGATTGTTCCATGTTGGAACTTGATGTTTTGAGAACATCACAATATCTATTATTATTATTAACACACCTATATACTTGGCAATGGGTGGAAGGCTTGGCCTTTTGCTCGGTGTTTTGTTCCACTCATGCCACCTTAGGAGCCGATAAACAGGCGTTATGTTCCTTGATTTTGCGTTCCTTACACGGTTGGGTATATGGGGACCCCTTGATAGTTCCTTCTTTGAATAAAACTCCTCCAGCAAGGCCCAACATTGGTTTTAATTTGCCTCATAATAACAAATTAATTAATTAATTAAATTTCATAGGGGGTCGCGCCCTCGAGTATTATTTCTACATAGCAGGGGGGCCAGTGCTGATGGTCTTGGTCCGAAATGGGGAGCCTGCAGGGCCACCTTGGGGAAACCCGAGGGCTGGTTTTACCTGTAGCATCGCCCATCCGGACGTGGCCTGAGACGAGATACGCGCGGCTACTATCAGGGTGTCGGCACGCCGGGAGGTCTTGCTGGACTTGTTTTACCATTGTCGAAATGTCTTGTGCACCGAGATTTCCGAGTCTGATCGGGCCTTCCCTAAGATAAGGGGTAATATTATTATTACTTCTGCTGATCGTGAGAGCTTGTGATGGGCTAAGTTGGGACACCCCTGCAGGGTTATGATCTTTCAACAGTCGTGCCCGCGGTTATGTGGCTGATTGGAATTTGTTAATGTCCAGTTGTAGAAAACTTGACAAAGGATCCGAAGTAAAACACACAACTGTGTGAGTAACCATGACTGTCTCTTTTCACTTTGAGAAGAGAACACGGTGGGGTTATGTTTGACTCGTAGGTAGATCAGGATCTTTAGCGATCACTACTAGTTTGCGACCGTTTGCGTAGATGCTCATCTTATTATTGTACTTGTAAGTTAGCCACCATATATTGCTTAGCCGTTGCTGCAACCTCACCACTTTACCTCTTCCTACCCATTAAGCTTTGCTAGTCTTGTTACCCATGGTTATGGGATTGCTGAGTCCTCGTGGCTCACAGATACTACAACAACAGTTGCAGGTGCAGGTTTCCGATGACTTGACGTGAGAGCGATGTTACCTTTTGTTGGAGTTCTTTCTTCTTCTTCTTATTCTTCAGTCTTGGGCTAGGTTCCTGGTCGGCAGCCTGGGATATCAGATGGATGTCGTTTTGCTTTTCATGTTTGCATCCGTAGTCGGGTGTCTTGTATTGATGTTGTTGTCTTCATGTGACTTGTATGTATTGTTATATCCCCCATGTATGTATGTAATGGTACGATGTAATGATATCCATCTTGCTAAGCGCCCGAAATGCGGTTGTGCCCCAATCACGTAAGTGTCACGTGATCGGGATATAATCGCATCTTGGGCCTGACAGGCTAGGTATTAAAACTTGAGGACACACAGTCCCGGACACCCAGTCCTGGACACGCAGTCCAAGACACCAAGTCCTCACCGTATTCCCCTTGAGCTAAGTCACACAGAGCTTTCCCAATCACTCGTGGTAAGTCTTCACAGGTGAATTCCAAACCTTCACAGGCTTGGTCACTCGGTGATCCACAATTCCTCTTGGATGCTCTAGACCATTGACACCGAACTGTTTGGAAGATCACAGTCTTGAAAGGTAACAAGCGTCGGTTCCACACACGAACACTCTCTTTAGTGATGCTCAATCACTTTGGGGTTTTAGGTGTTGGGGTTGTGAGTTTTTCCTCACTTGATGATTTTCACTCAAAGCCCTCGGAGGATGGGTTGCTCTAATGACAAGTGTCAGTTTTTCTTGGAGTAGCCAACCAACTAGTGGTTGTAGGGGGCGGCTATTTATAGCCAAATGAGTAGCCCGACATGATAAGACATAAATGCCTTTAATGATATGACCGTTAGGTGGATAGGATATTTTGGGACAGCTGGCACATAGCACAACAACGGTTGGAATTTTGAGCTCTCAAATTACTTAGGGCTATCATGTTCCTCACTTGTAGGAAATCCGCACTGCCAAATTCCTAACTCGTCAGTCAGAACAAATTCCTCAGAGAATAGAAGAAGTTCGTCTCTGTCACTAAAGAAAATGATTGAACTGTATGAGATTTCCAATGGCTTCGCTCGAAAGGATTGGTAGTGTAGGCTTTGATATGAGCATCACTTGGAAATGTGTTTCCTTAGTTTTACCTCAACCCCCTTTAACAGTACGGTGTGTCCTATGACTCAAGAAAGAGAAAATGAAACTACGAAAACAAAAGTCTTCACGCTTCATAATCCTCGTATGAATATCCAAGTCTTCAAGGTCACACCAATTTCCTCATTTTCAAAGTCTTCAAGAAAACCAAATTCTTCAACTGAAGAAATACATTTTTAGGGGTCGAATTTCTTCGTAAATATCAAACTCCTCATAGACTTATAGTACCTGTGTACACTCACAAACACATTAGTCCCTTAACCTATAAGTCTTCAACACACCAAAATCACTAAGGGGCACTAGATGCACTTACACCTTGGAGCTCTAGTACTCAACAGGGCCACGAACAATTACAAAGCGATTCTGAAGCACAATGAAGTCTCTCTCAATAACTTTCCTAGCAGCTTCTTGACATTGAGCAAAGTGAATGTTTTTGTTACCTTTTGGACGCAAAATTGTTTTGACCAAGGTGGCCCATGGTGGATAGATGTCATACGCAAGGTAGTAACCTATCAGTAGTTGTGCCCGTTGACCGAGTAGTTGCAGGCAGGAGCATCACCTGTAATAAGCCTAGAAAATAATGGTGATCCCGACAACACATTCAAGTCATTGTGAGAGTCAAACAAACCAAAGAACGAATGTTGTATCCAAAGATCCTCCGATGCAACTACCTCACAAATGATCATTGGATGACCTTTGTACCAACCCTTCCACCCTGCAGGACTATTCTTCCATGTCCAGTGCATATAGTCAAATGATCCAAGCATCCCTGGCCATCCTCTTACTTCACTCTCAGTCATTAGCATCTGGGTGTCTTCCTCGGTTGGTTCTCTCAAGTATTCCGGGCCAAAGACAACAATCACTACTTTAGTGAACCTTCGAACAACCTCAAAGATTGCGTATTCACCAATGCAGACATAGTCATCAATTGCATCAGCCGAACACCCATATGCCAAGACTAAAAAAAATGCAATGCACTTCATCAGAGGGCTTGCACTTATCTCTCCACATGCATTTCTCCCAAGCTAGAATCGGTCATCATATCTCTCAACATGTCACAGCCCTAGAATTTGTGTGTAACTAGTTGCATCAGCATCATGCATCTTGTTAAATTCAAGAAATTGGAATTGAGGGAATTTCAAAGCCTCAAAATCAATTAAGGGGAAAAACCCTAAAAATGCATTCAATGTTTCCAAAATAGCCTTAAATAATGTTGGTTATATTTTGGCAAAGGTTTTGAGCCCAACCAAAAATGATGAACATTTTTATGGAATATTTTGGGCACTCGGTTTAAATCACTATTGTATTTAGATTCTTAATTATATTCATATATTTAGAATCTAAATACAAATACTTCTGAAATCAATTATGTGCTTTTAGCAGGGTCCATACCTGTATCATATAATATTTCAGAAACTTCTTGGCATTGTTTGAATTTGTCTGAATTCAAACAGTGGCAGAAAGAAAGAAATAAAAAGAAAACAAAACAGAAATAAAACAGAGCAGAATCCTCACCAGGCTTACCTGGGCCACTTACCGGCAGCCAGGCGGCCCAGCCCACGTTGCCAGTCATCTCCTAGCTCCTGCCAGGAGGACGACGCTGTGTCGCCCACGCATGCACCTCAGGTTTCCACCTCCTGCTTCGTGCTGGTGGCCTCCCCTTCGAGCCTATCAGCGCCTGGAGACGCCCGCGACCCCCTCGACCCTCCCGCTCACTCTCTCGAGCTCCTCCCCCTCCTCTGCTCTCTCCCATGCATGCACTCGAGCATGTTCACCGCCGCCGTTAGCTGCCACGCGACCACAGCCACCCCTTGACCATCTACCGTTCCCAAGAGCTCTGCACCGTCGTCCTCATCATCTCCATCGAGCCAAGCGAGCTAGGATGCACTGTAGAGTCGTCATGTCGCGGTCTTCCATCTTGGGAGCCGACCACCGTCGTCGTCGATTCTCCGTCGTGCCTGCCTCCCCGAGCTCGACGCCTATCTCATTAGAACCGCGGTGAGCTACTGGTCGTTTCCCCTATGCCCCCCTGCTTGCTGCCCTCCCTCTAGTAGTATCCCTAAGGTCACCCGAGGCCGCCGTCTACCATGGCCGGCGAGCCAGCGCTCCCTTGCCTCTCCTGTTCGCTCCAGGGGCATCGAAACGCTCCTGGCGCCTCCAGGAGGCTGACTAGCCACTCAGTTTGCTCGCTCGAGCACTGCAGCCGCGGACCCGCTCGAGCCGAACTCCGGCCGTCGCTTCTGCCCACCGCCGTCACCGCGACACGCCGTCCCCAACAACCCCTCTTGCACCGTTGGATGCTGCCGAGTGCCAGCTTTCCAATGGGACCGACCGCGGCCCAAACCGCGGCCTGTAGCGCGAGCCCGAGCAACTCCGGCGACCCTCCGCCGTCGGCTTTGGTCGCCGGCGTTAAGCCGCCAGTGTGGCACACTTAATTAGCCTAATGACGCTCCAATTGACCTCCTAGGTCACTTACAGCGGGCCCCTCGCCTGCTAATGTTCCGGTTAGGAATTAAATAACCTCAGTTAGTCCTCTGTGACACTGACATGTGGACCCCACTGGTCAAGTTTGACCTGGACCGCCTCTATTGACCACTGATGTCATATTGACATAGTGCTGACGCAGTAATACATTTTCTGGATTTAGTTTAATCTTAAATGGCCAGGAAAATCCAGAAAATAGTTAAAACTTCTAAAAATGATAGAAAATCAACTGTAACTCCAAATGAAATAATTTATATATAAAAAATTATCAGAAAAATCCAAAGAATCTGTTTATGGCTTTTTCATGCATGTTTGAGAAACTTATGCCTACTGATCAGGTCAAATCAATTAAATGTCATTTGAATATTAATATATGGAGTTTGAATTTGAACCCTTGGTTCAAGTCAACTTCATTTAAATAACTGCTAGTTGCATTAGCTTAAATCACAGCATGTTGCCATGTCATGATCATGCATCATATTGTTGCATTGCATTGATTGTGTTCTTTCTCTATTGCCGGTGGTTGTTCCCCCTCAGTAGACGTATGTTCCGACGATGAGTTCGATGACACCGATGAAGAGCTATACTATTTTCAGAAGTGCCAGGCAAGCATAACCCCCTTGTTCATTCTGATACAATCCCACTCTCTCGCTCCTGCTCTCCTTTACATGTTGCGGTTGTTGACCCCCTTTCCTCTGCATGACCTGTCATTGCCACAGTAAATAGATGAAACCCACTAGCATGAGTAGGAGTTGTTTGATCCCTGATGTGCCTACTCATTAATGATTGTTTGTCATGCCTGCTATTGCTTAGAGTTTTGTCAGGTCTGATTCATCGGGGATGAATTGGAAAGTTGTGAACATGTCCTACTATTGAGAGCTAAGTGTGTGAACACGATTTGGTAAAGGTAGCAGTGGGAGGCCATGTAGGAGTACATGGTGGGTTGTCTCATTGATATCGTCTTCAGGAACTGAGTTATGATTTTGTGATCCATGAACAGTTACTACCACACATTGGGTTCCGGTAACACGACCCCTCTCGACTTATTCATCAACTCGATCTCTGTCCAGGAGTTGCAACTAGTTTCTGGTGTTTGTAGGTTGTGTTAGTATTCTACCAAGTGGCACCCGGTACATGTGGGCTTGGGACAGACTAGGCACCGTGGCATGGTGTACCAAGCATAGATCCATCCCCGCAAGGTGGGCTTGGGAACCTTGTTCACATCATTTGGGGCCGTGAGCGAAACCCCGATCGGATCTCCATGCGGATTGAACCCAAATAGGCGATAAACCTGGACTAGAGACTTGCGTGGTTAGTCAGGTCATGGCCGACTCCCTCGCCAGGCTTCCGCTTGAAGATTGTCGAGATAAACGACGTGTACATGGTGGTAAGTGGCGAGAGCGTGTGTGAAGAAGTACACACCTGCAGGTTAACATCATCTATTCGAATAGTCGCATCCGTGGTAAAGGACTTCTGGGTTGCCTATATAGTCCATAGACAAGTAAAAGTGGATACTCTAAAATGCGCAAGATAAGCGTGAGTGCTATGGATGGCGTTCTCATAGGGAGATGGGGGCAGGTCCATAGTGGTGAATTGTTTTGGTGAATATGTGGACTCGTGTGCGCCACCTCAAAAGAGTTACCAGCAGTCGTAGTACAGGATAGCCACTGAGTCAAAGCTGGCTTGCTGCAGTTAAACTCCACCACCTCTTTGTTGATACCGATGCATATGTAGCTAGTTCTGATGTAATTCTTGATGGGTACATTTGTACTCACGTTGGCTTAATTTATGTTTTTACAGAGAGACTTCAGTCTCACTAGTAGTTCCGCGTGGACTTCGACGTTTAGCTTGTAACCTCAACTATGAGCTTGTACCTTGGGAGGGTCTTGTAGATAGTCAGGCTTCTCAGCCTTTTTCATTTGTAGTTGTCTATACTCAGACATGTTATGCTTCCGTTGCTTGTATGCTCTGTATGTTGGGTCATGAGACCCATGTTTGTAATATCTGGATCCTCAAAGCCTAATAAATAAATACTTTATACTTTGATTCATATAGTTTTGTTGTGATGCCATGTTGTATTTGCACATATCGAGCATATTGTATGTATGTTATTGAAATGATTGGTATGTGTGGGATCTGACACCTAGTTGTTTACCCTTGGTAGCCTATTCTATGGGGAAATGCCTCCTAGTGCTTCCACTGAGCCTTCGGTAGCTTGCTACTGCTCCAGAACACTTAGGCTGGCCGGCGTGCGTCCTTCTTCGTTCCTGTTTCCAGAAGGATAGTTGTGGCCCAATTTCAAGAAGATAAAACTAGAAGATAAATCCCCAATTTTCAGAAGGATAGGTGCCACAACAGAACGGGAATTGTGGCAAGTGTTCCATAGGTCCACTATCTTTAGGCAGTCCATCTCCATGACGACGTTGGTCCATCCTGCTAGTTTTACTATACTAAACATCTCTCATGTGGAGCATCCTAGGGACATCACCATGTCAAGAGTCCGTTTGGCAAGTGACACGTGCTACATCTACTTCATATACACAAAGGTGAATCATCTCCTTTACACGTGTTCACTTGACCCCTTCGAGGATGGTATACTACTTGAAACTTCTCCCGTGTGCATGCACATACACTGTGTTGTAGGGTGAAACCCTAGGTGGATCTTTTCACACTTGGAGGGGGAAAAGAGGAAGAACACACAAGAACACAAGACACAAATCTGTCAAAACAAACCCGATATCACATCCACTAGAGTAGCATACAAGAGATCCACAAGATTACAAGATCAATCCAAGGAAACAAGCACAAAGGTAAGGTTCTTCCCACTCCTAGAGGATAAGAGGTCTTGATGATCTTCTCCCTTTGGAGGTCTTGCAATCCACAAGGATTCTTCTCCCTTGGGAGGTCTTGATCTCCTTGAGGAGGGGATACAAGGAGCAAAGCTCTCAAGGTCTCTCAATATCTTTGCTGACCCTCAAAAGATGTGGGGGAGGTCTATTTATAGTTTATTCTACGAAGGGATACGAGGGGAAAGGGGTACATGGCCAAGGGCCGAAGGCTACGCGCAGGCAGGGCGGTAATAACGCCTCCTCGGGCGGTAGTACCGCTTAAGGAGCGGTAGTACCGCTTGTTCCGGACTGGCCAGGAGCGGTAGTACCGTTTTGGAGGAGCGGTAGTACCGCTCGTTCTGGGTTGGACAGGTCTTCATTTGCTTCCACGTGATCCGGGCTGAACAGGTTCTTCTTTGCTTCCACGCGATCATCTCCTTGGTAACTGAGAATGCACAACATCTCCTTGTGAGGTAGAACCCAATCCTCATGCGAATCTAAACAAAACTCGAAGAGGAAAGAATTCACCTCGTCCTCGATAGCGCGTGCACGTGCTCTAGTCATTGGTCCCTTGAGTGCTTGTGCCGATGACGGAGTGTCCATGGGAATGCTCGCCGGATGCTCCGCATCATCCCCCCCCCCCCCTTGGGGAAGATCCATCCACGGATCGTGGTCTTCATCACCATGGTACTTGGCCAAGTCTTTGACGTTGAAGATGTCGCTTACATTGTACTTGTCACGTGGGATGTCGATCTTGTAAGCGTTGTCGTTGTAGCGTGCTAGCACCTTTAATGGTCCGTCGGCTCGTGGAAGAAGCTTGGATTTGCGTTCCTTGGGGAAGCGGTCTTTGCGAAGGTGTAGCCAAACGAGATGAACCGGATGGAACACCATTGGTGTTTTGTTGGTGTTGAGCTTTATGGTGCGGCGTTGGACTTGACGCTCGGTCGTGGAACGTGTTTCTTCATGCATCTTCTTGAGGTGGGCTGCTCTTGCACTTGCGTCCATGTGGGCTCGTTCTTGAAGCGGGAGGGGGAGGATGTCCAATGGTGACAATGGATTAAAGCCGTAGACAACCTCGAAGGGGGACTTGCCGGTTGTAGAGTGTCTCGTGCGATTGTAGGCGTACTCGGCGATGGGTAGGCACTCCTCCCACTCCTTGATGTTCTTCTTGATCAACACACGTAGGAGAGTTGTAAGCGTCCGGTTGGTGACTTCGGTTTGGCCATCGGTTTGAGGGTGGTATGTCGTGGAGAAGAGTAACTTGATGCCGAGCTTGGCGCATAGAGTCTTCCAAAAGTAGCTCAAGAACTTGACGTCATGGTCCGAGACAATCGTCTTGGGCACTCCATGTAGGCGCAAGATTTCCCTACAAAAGATAGTCGCAATATGTGAAGCATCGTCTATCTTGTGACAAGGAATGAAATGTGCCATCTTGGAAAATCTATCCACAACAACGAATACGGAATCCTTTCCATTGCGAGTTCTAGGTAATCCAAGAATGAAATCTATGCTAATGTCTTCCCATGGATGGAAAGGAATAGGAAGTGGCATGTGAAGGCCATGGGATTGAGCTTTTGACTTAGCTTTGCGGCATGTAGAGCACCGGTTGGTGAAGCGAGAGACGTGACGGAACATCTTGGGCCAAAAGTAGTTCTTGGAGAGCATAGCAAATGTCTTGTCGCGTCCAAAGTGTCCCATGAGCCCTCCTCCGTGAGATTCCTGCAAAAGGAGCAAACGAAGCGAAGACTCGGGAATGCAAAGTTTGTTAGCTTTCATGAGATATCCATCCTTTATGTAGTATTGCTCCCAAGACGTATGTGCTACACATTTGGCATAAGGACTTGCAAAGAAAACATCATGCTCATATAAGTCTTTTATGTGCTCAAAATCAATAACATTCAACTCAAGTTTGGTAACAAGCATGCATTTGCGGGAAAGCGCATCCGCCACAACATTGTCTTTGCCCTTGATGTATTTGATGAGATAGGGAAAAGACTCAATGAATTCACTCCACTTGGCATGACGCTTGTTTAACTTCGTTTGACCCTTGAGATACTTGAGCGTCTCATGGTCCGTGTGAAGAATAAATTCATGGGGTCGAAGATAGTGTTCCCAAACACGCAAAACTCCCACCAAAGCATACAGCTCTTTATCATAGATGGGGTAGTTAAGTTGAGCTCCGGATAGTTTTTCACTAAAATATGCAATCGGACGCTTTTCTTGCATTAACGCGCCTCCTATACCGGTACCACTAGCTTCACAATGTATCTCAAACGGTTTGTCAAAGTTCGGTAGGGCAAGAAGTGGTGCGTGTGTAAGAAAAGTTTTAAGTTCATTGAACGCGGTCTCTTGCGAGGGACCCCAAATGAAGGGTGTGTTCTTCTTGCTCAAGGCGTGTAAGGGCATAGCAATTGTGCTAAAGTCCTTCACAAAGCGTCGATAGAAACCGGCTAAACCAAGAAAGCTACACACTTGTTGAAGGTTCGTTGGTTGATACCAAGTTTTAATTGCTTCAGTTTTAGTTTCATCAACGTGAACACCTTGTGAAGACACGACAAATCCTAGAAAAACAACTTTATCAACACCAAAAGTGCATTTCTCCATATTAGCATATAATTGTTGTTTTCGAAGGGTTTGCAAAACCATACGGACGTGGTTGACATGTTCCTCAAGGGACTTGCTAAAGACTAGGATGTCATCAAAGTAAACCACTACAAAGACGCCGAGTCGCCGATATAAGGTCGGAGAACGAAATGCATAAGACGCATGAAAGAGCCGGGTGCTTCCGATAAGCCCATCGGTATGACCAACCACTCATATAACCCAAACTTGGTTTTGAAAGTTGTTTTCCACTCATCACCCTCTTGAATGCGAATTTGGTAATAGCCACTTTTAAGGTCAATTTTGGAAAAGATGGTGGCACCACATAATTCATCAAGCATGTCATCTAGGCATGGAATAGGGTGACGGTATCTAACGGTGATAGCATTTATCGACCGACAATCTGAACACATGCGAAAACTTCCATCTTTCTTAGGCACGAGAATAACGGGAACTGCACAAGGGCTTAAGCTTTCACGTACATGACCTTAGTCGATGAGTTGTTGTACTTGACGTTGTATCTCCTTTGTTTCCTCCGGGTTGACGCGGTAAGGAGCCTTGTTTGGAAGTGGTGCACCAGGTATGAAGTCGATGCAGTGTTCGATGCCGCGAAGTGGAGGTAGACCCGGTGGTAGTTCATCGGGAAAGACGTCCGAAAATTCCTGCAACAATTGAGACAACACAACAGGTGGAGGTGGCGAAGTGTTAATAGGTTTGGCTTCCCCTTTGCATAGAAGCGCAAGGTGGAAGAAGCTCGAGGGGTTCTCACACACTTCTCTCATCTCACGTTTGGTGGCTAGGAGGACTAAGTTTTTCTCTCTTGGCGAAGAGGCGCTCAATTTTGGCTTGTGGCTCTCACTTTCTTTTTGGTGGATCACTCTCTCACTAGGATCTCCACGATGGGTGGAGGCTTGCTTATCGGCGATCACTTGGCTTGGTGACATTGGTCGAAGCACATATTCCTTTCCTTTCATCTTGAAGCTGTAGTAGTTGGTTCATCCGTTGTGGATGACTCCACGGTTAAATTACCAAGGTCGTCCCAAGAGAAGGTGGCACACCATCATGGGAACTACATCACACTCCAAGGTGTCCTCGTAGGCGCCGATCTTGAAAGAAACTTGTACCGTATGCTCCACTTGAATGGTGCCGGAGTTGCTCAACCATTGTACCTTGTATGGACGAGGGTGCTTCCTCTTGACCAATTGGAGCTTGGAACATAGCTCATCGCTTGCCAAGTTGTGACAACTTCCTCCGTCGATGATGACCTTGACGGAATGTCCGTTGATGCCGGCCTTTGTGTGGAAGATATGGCATCGTTGGTCTTCGTCTTGATGGTGTTGGAGGATCAAGACCTTGGATACCACGAGAGAGGGACTTGAGTCGTTGTCACAAAACACTTGATCATCTTCATCTTCGTTGATGCGCCGGTGCATGGCCACGTGCTGGATGGCTGCCACTTCGTCTTCTCTCATCGAGTCATATGTGCCGTCGTCGTTGAAGATCATGGTTCTCTTGTTGGTGCACTCGAAGGACTTGTGACCTCGGCCACCACATGTGAAACACTTGAAGGAACTAGTCTTCACGGGGTCGTATGGTGGTGCCGAAGGTGAGGGAGTCTTGGGTTTGTAGTTGCTTGCCGGATAACGAGTCGAGGAAGGTGTAGTTTGCTTGGAACTTGACTTGTTGCCGGTACTTGGTGATGCTCTATTTGAGGTAGGAGGTGCCGAAGTCGTGGGAGCTTGAGAGTAGGAGCCGTAGGACTTGGACGAGTATTTGGCGTATTTGAAGTCATCCTGGACTTGTCGCTCGGCCTTGGACGCTTGATGAACTAGCTCAAGGAGGTTGGAGTATGGTTGGAAGTCGGCAATTCGCTTTATTGGGTGATTGAGGCCGTTCAAGAAGCGTGCCATTGTTTGCTCGTCATCTTCCTTGACGTTGGCTCGTATCATAGCAATCTCCATTTCTTGGTAATATTCCTCCACCGTCTTTGTGCCTTGTTTGAGAAGTTGCAGCTTCTTGAAGAGATCGCGGGTGTAGTGTGTAGGCACGAAGCGAGCTCGCATGACATTCTTCATTTCCGACCAAGTTGTAATGGGTGGTTCGCCTCTTGTATGTCGTCGCTTGATCGTTTGTTCCCACCAAATTAGGACATAGTCTTGAAACTCGAGAGAGGCCATGGCAATCTTCTTCTCTTCTTCGAAGTTGTGGAGGCGGAATATCTTGTCGACCTTCAATGCCCATCATAGGTATTCCTCGGGACCGGTGCTTCCGGAGAACTTGGGCATAATGAACTTTAGCTTGCCGAAGCGTTGTTCTTCGTCATGTTGATGATGGTGGTGTCACTCATGACGATGTGGTCGCTCCGCGAAAACGTGCTCCTCGCGATGGTCTTGCCGGTGGTGGCGCGACACGTCGTTCCCATTTCGTCATTGTTGCTCCGCTTCGCGATGAGCGGCTTCTTCTTGTCGCTCTTGATGAAGTGCTTCTCGTTGAAGTACTTGGCGGTTGCGGTCGGCGAAGATGCGTGTGGAGTCACGAAGAGCTTGTTGTGCGTTGCGTGCTTGATTGTCACGCCGTTCTTGTGCTTGCCGGATTGCATCGCCATCTTCTTGTACTTGATGTGGGCGTTGTTGCTCTTGGCGGCGCTCTTGCTCACGTGCTCGAACTTGATCTCGTAACCCATTGCCATGGAATGGATTGTCCGGAGATTGTCGATCTTGATTGACGAATTGTTGAGCTTGCCGAGGCCGTGGAGGACTTGCATCCGAGGAAGAGTAAGCCGAAGAGTTGTCACTTGAGCGTCGACTTGAATGGCGCCGTCTTGATGAAGGAGGCGGAGACGTGCGGTTCACCAAGATGTGGTGGAACTCTTGCATTTGTGTGCGAAAGTCGGAAGCTAGTTGCTCGATGCGGTCGCCCAAAGCTCCGCTTTCTCGGTGAAGAGCTCGTTGGACGCCGAAAAGGTGATTCTTGGTGACGTAGTTCGGTGCTTCCACTAGATGCTCGTCGATCGGGTCGGTCGAAGACCTTGGCCTATCCATCATGTAAGTAGGATGTAAGTAGGTAAATGAGAGAACAATACCAAGGTTACCTCTTCCGAAGATTGAAAATGTAACAAGTTTCACTCAATGAAATGCCACAATAGTAGAATTGGAACCGGGTTTGTTCCTCACACCTACAAGTAAAGATGCCTATGGATTAGCTTGGTTAGGATGGTGGCAAAATTTCAAACAAAATGTTAGTCAAGATATCGATAAGGTTGAGAAGATTCACAAAGATGCACGTAAAGCAAATAGATCAAAGCCAAGAGTATCACTAGGAACACACGCACGGAAGGTAGATGGGATCCGCACAACCAAGGGTGAGCGGAAAATGTGAGTAATCACGTAGAATGCTCTTGTTGTGCGAATGCTAGAGAGACGCTAGCTCGATTTCTCAAATGGGCGAGATACGCTTTGTGCACCAACCTATGAGAGAAACGTGTCGTCCTCGATCCCAACTATGCTATGTATGTGGTGACCAAGATGATATGAGTAAGTAAAGGTGCTCAATGCTATTGCTTATAAGCTCATTGTTGCTCCTCTTTTTGCTTAAAAGCTTTTTTCTGAAAGCTTGATGCTCGAGCCGATGATAATATGAGACAAGTATGTAAGATATGCACGGGATAGACTTATGGCACTACGATGATAACATGATCACTACGGTGCACAAGAGCATGGCCCGGCAATTCTCAACTCACTAGTCTCGATGGGTAAGCAACGCAAATGGCTCAGGCTATCAATGCAAAAGCAAAGGTAAGTGTCGTCGAGGTTACCGTCCTTGCTTACGGTTAGCGGCGAAGATGACTCTGAGGCGATGATGTCGATGTCACACGCTCCTAAGTAGCCGAAACACCTTAGGAAACGCCAAATCGCAACTCGAAACCGGTCAAATGCGGAAGGGTGAAAATGTGCGGGGCGGTAGTACCGCTTTGAGTGGCGGAAGTAAAAAAATTGTACCGCTTGACGGAGCGGTAGTACCGCTTGGAAAGGGCGGAAGTAAAAAATTAGTACCGTGTGTAAGGCGGTAGTACCGCTTGTGTCGGGAAAAGTTTGCATCTCGGGATCGGGGCAAATTATGGGCGGAAATGGATGATTTCGGTGTAAAAGATGGATGGATTTCGTGGTGGGATGGGTGGGGATTGTTGTGGAGTAGCTAGATCCACTTGCGAAACATCAAATTCATGGACCAAAACAACCAAATCTCACAAGATCCAACAAATTGCAAGAAAAAATTTGGGGCTATTTTTGGTGGGGATTTTCGAAATAGGGCAAGAACACAACAAAATCAAGCTAGAAAGTGGGGGGATGGGACTCCAAGATGTGAATCAACCTTGCTCATGATACCAAGATGTTGTAGGGTGAAACCCTAGAGGGATCTTTTCACACTTGGAGGGGGGAAAGAGGAAGAACACACAAGAACACAAGACACAAATCTCTCAAAACAAACCCAATATCACATCCACTAGAGTAGCATACAAGAGATCCAAAAGATTACAAGATCAATCCAAGGAAACAAGCACAAAGGTAAGGTTCTTCCCACTCCTAAAGGATGTGAGGCCTTGATGATCTTCTCTCTTGGGAGGTCTTGCAATCCACAAGGATTCTTCTCCCTTGGGAGGTCTTGATCTCCTTGAGGAGGGGATACAAGGAGCAAAGCTCTCAAGGTCTCTGAATATCTTTGCTGACCCTCAAAAGATGTGGGGGAGGTCTATTTATAGTTTATGCTACGAAGGGGTACGAGGGGAAAGGGGTACATGGCCAAGGGCCGAAGGCTGCGCGCACGCAGGGCGATAGTACCGCCCCCTCGGGCGGTAATACCGCTTGCAGGCGGTAGTACCGCTTGTTTCGGACTGGCCAGGAGCGGTAGTACCGTTTTGGAGGAGCGGTAGTACCGCTCGTTTCGGGTTGGACAGGTCTTCATTTGCTTCCACGTGATCCGGGCTGAACAGGTTCTTCTTTGCTTCCACGCGATCATCTCCTTGGTAACTGAGAATGCACAACATCTCCTTGTGAGGTAGAACCCAATCCTCATGCGAATCTAAACAAAACTCGAAGAGGAAAGAATTCACCTCATCCTCGATAGCGCGTGCACGTGCTCTAGTCATTGGTCCCTTGAGTGCTTGTGCCGATAACGGAGTGTCCATGGGGATGCTCGCCGGATGCTCCGCATCACACTGCCGGAGCTTCATGGTGACCACGAGGAGTGCAAGCACCAAGGAACACCTACACCATCTGCGAGAGAAGCTTGGAAGCAAAGACAGAAGAAGATGGAGTTGCCTGAAAGCTATAGCTCTCGGACGTCCGACAGTCACCGGACGACAGGTCCTGACCGGACGTCCGACACCTGGAAGTTTAGCCCGCCAGAACTCCTGCAGCCGAAGGACCATAAAGCGGCCGGACGACCGACTACCACCGAACGTCCGACAAGTACCAGCCACCGGACGACCGACTTCCCTCGGACGTCCGATACTGCCTGTGCGCAGCCGGGCCATTGGCCTTGTATCCGTCTCCCACTTACCCCTTCGTGGCTTAGACTATAAATAGACCACCTCCACCTCCTTTCTAGGGTTAGAATTGTGATAGCCCATTTTGGAGATAGAGCCTTGCTCATCCATGTGGTTCTACTCCATCAAGAGACTGCGGCCTCTACGGAGAAGATCCACGCACGGATTCAAGACCCCTCATGGGAAGATCCCTCAAGAATTCAAGACCTCCTCACGGAGATGAACTCTACCTTGTATCTTTTCATTTGTTGTTCATGTACCTTGTGGATCTATGTGTTGTTAGTCTAGTGGATGTGTGATTGGACTTGTTCTTGAGTGTTTTCCCTTGTGATTTCTCTCCATTCTTCCCCGTGTTCATCGTGTTTTTCGTGGGATCCCCTCCATTTCGTGAAAGATCGGCCTTAGGGTCTCCACCCTACATCATCTTGGTATCATGAGCCTAGGTTTCTCATGAAATTAGAGCCCCCCCCACCGTTTTCTAGCTTGATTTTCTTGTGTTCTTCCCCAATTTCGAAAATCTCCACCAAAAATTGCCTCAATTATTTTTGTGATTTGTTGGTTTGATGATGTTTTGTTGATTTGATCCATGGATTTGCTTGGTTTCAAGTGGATCTAGAATTTACCCAAGTTTCCCCACTTTCCATCCATGAAATCTCCTCAATTTCGAGCCCCAAATCATCATTTTCCGCCCAAAATCGTGTCCCGAAACTGAAATTTCGCGTTGACCCCGATACACCGGACGACCGACGTTTACTAGACGTCCAGACCCTCCCGAAGCACCGGATGACCAACACCTTCCGGACAAGTGGTGCCACCCAACAGAACGGAAATTCTCGGACATCCGACACTTTTCGCACGTCCGACACATGTAGATATCAACTTCGGCTGATTTTTGTTTTGTCCATAACTAATTCATCCGAACTCCGATTTCGACGTTCTTTAGCTCGTTTTGCAGCTATTGACATCCCCCATACCTCAAAAATACCAAAATTATCATTTGACTCAATCAATTTTTTTAAAATTTGGCAAGTTTTCCTAGGCCATCCACCATAACATTTGCATAGCCACCATAGTCTTCCGCAACCTAACCCATTTTGTTCCCCATCGCATTGTGGATGCTTGAGTAGTGATTTGAGTCTCCTAAGGTGTTTAGGCTACTTAGGGACAATTGCTTCTTCCTCAACCACCACCACCACTTCCACATAACCTATTCCACCAATAGCGCTCCGTCCCGAAATTCCTCTCCTTATTTTTTCTAGGTCGAAGTGACTTATATACCACAAGATGGGCACCGGAGGTGGGCCGGGCTGAGCACAACCCACCAGGGCGCGCCTGGGGGGCCTGGCGTGCCCTGGTGTCTTTTGCTCAACAGGTGTCCCCCTCTGGTGATTATTTGCTCCAGTATTTCTTATTTATTTCATAAAAAATCATTGTGAAGTTTTAGTTTGTTTGGAGTTGTGTAGAATAGGTGGCCTGGCGTAGCTTTTCCAGGTCCAGATTTCCAGCTGCCGGAATTCTCCCTCTTTGTGTGAACCTTGCATATTAAGAGAGAAAAGCATTATTATGCATAAAAACATCATAAATAACAGTAGGTAAACGTGATGCAAAATGGACGTATCAACTCCCCCAAGCTTAGACCTCGGTTGTCCTCAAGGGAAAACCAAAATAGAAAAACATGTCCACATGCTTAGAGAGAGAGGTGTCGATATAAACAAAATACGGACATAATAGCATCATGTGAATTATTATAATAGCAACAAACTTAAACAATAAAACTTTTATCATATGACTTTTTTATCATATACTTCTCATGAATAAGTAACAATTCATCACAACATCGAAGTATGAAGCATAAACTCTATTGGAAACCAACAAACTATGTCCTCAGCTAACTTTGCAACTACAATTCAGGAAGGGTCACGTATCGGAGCCTTTAGGCAAGTCCACATACTCAACCATCTTATAGTCTTCTATGATTGTTAACACTCACCGCATACACATGAGGAAAAATGTTTCAACCGGACACAAAGAAAGATAGAGGCTTATAGTTTTGCCTCCCAATGTATTCACGTTAAGGTGATGTCAACAATAATAACTCATGGTACCCATATTCAACTGGACATATGTGCCTAGATCTTTCCTCACCACATGATGCTTGCCAAAGGAGTAAAATAAAAAGGAATAGAGAGAAAAACTTTGACTCTTCCGTAAAAGTAAAAACATAAAAGTAAAAGATAGGCCATTCGCAAAGGGAGGCAGAGGTTGACATGCACTTATTTGTTTGTATGCTCAACCCCTTAGTGCAAAAGAACGTTACATTATATTGCCCCTTATGATAGCAACCTTTATTATGCAGTTTGTCGCTTTTATTCTTTGCTATCACAAGTTCATACAACGCTCAATTTTCTCTTACACTAAATGATCTTATACTTTTAGAAGCAATTTTTATTGCCTTATTGCATCGATGACAACTTACTTGAGGGATCTTGCTCAATCCATAGGTAGGTATGGTGGACTCTTGAAGGTAAATTTTGGGTTTAAAGGTTTTTGGATGCACAAGTAGTATCTCTACTTGGTGCGGAATTTTGTCTAGCAAAGATGAGGGGCAAGCACCACATGTTGAAGGATCTATGACAATATACCTTCTATGTGAATATGAACAAACATCAATCATTACGATGTATTCCTTGTCCAACGTCAACAATTTTGGCATATAATATTTTGATGGGGGCTCACAATCATAAAAGATTTCCAGCATTTGGAGGCCCAACAACGTCTACAAGAAGAAGGTTGCATCTAATTTCGGTATCATTTGCAAGATGGCTCCCACCTCTCCACCGCCACCCTAACCCTAGCCACCACCACCACCACCGGCGATCGCCACATCTCTCCGTGGATTTTGTCATCTGATCGGCTCATTAGCTCCGGCGCTCCTTCCTCTCTCTTTTGGTTATCATCTTCCTTATGGCGGTTCATGCAGCGATCTCACTGGGATTGGATTTCTCCCCAGGGATGAAGTTGGCGTCCGAGATCCAACACGTCTTCAAGAGATCGGTGCATCCCACGTCGGACACAGGCCATTTTACTATGGTGGACTCCTTTGCACGGCATACTTTCCGGCTGGATGAGGAGAATGTGGGGTTCACTCTAGAGGCGGACATTGGAGGATATTGCTCACGTCTCAAGGTATCACTCCTCCACCATGGCGTTTCCTCATTCAATGTTTCTTGCAAGGATGTGGGTTTTTTCATTCTGCACCAGAGGAGTTTTGTTTGTGATCAGTTCAAGTGTTTCTTCCACCTCTGGGGTAATGGTGGCCCAGATTGGAAGAAAGAATTTCGTCTTTGGCAATCTGAATGCCAAGAGGAATGGGTTTTAGTTAGTCCCTCTAAGAGAAGAGCTAGCCTTGGTTTACTGGCCATGCAGCATGCTCCGGCTAAATCTTCTCTACGTGCACGCACGGCCAGAGCTATGCCTAGCAAGCGTGCTACGTTTGCCACGTTCATGCAATATCCCGCACGTAAGGGTTATAGCTACGGCCCATCCTCTGATGAAGTGGCCACGGTCCGCGAAGCTGGTTATCATGTATCGTCCCATGAGGATGTGAATGCGGAGGTTTCTTCTCCGGTGACGATCTCACCACCGGCCAAGCTTCTAATTCAGTTTGGAACAGTTCCACCTTCCTCGGAGGGTTTATCCCCTACCCATTTAAACCCAGGATCTTCGAGTAGTCGTTTGATTTTTGCCTTGGAAGGTTTAGATTCCCCGCCTAAGTTGGGCTCGTGGGGCCAGCCCATTGAACTTTCTGACGATGAGAGTAGCAGCCCTTCGCCCCCGGCTTCCATAACTCCATCTCCTCGGGATATTATCAATGATCTGCAAAGTTTTGATGAGATGATTGAAGATATGGCTGCAAAGTACTAGGATTGTCAGAACTGTTTGGCTATGCGTCACATGTCAGAGACATGCACAAACCCGGTCCGATGCCGTAATTGTTTTCGTTCGGGGCACGTTAAAAAAATTGCGCAGGCCTGCCGCCTGACTTGTCCGTCTGGGTGCCTAAAATCCCATCACCAGGTTTTGGGAAGCGGGACCGAAAAGAGGACCTTTCCTCCCCCGTCTCTCCAGTTTCCCGAGACCGAACGACTCCAGAGAAAACCCCATCCTCGGCTCCTCCGCCGCAACCATCACAGCCTCCGCAACCACCACCGCCTTCCCGCCCTGCCTCGCATTGCCAAGCTTCCTCTAGCTCTAGTCCGGCTACTCCCTCGCAGCCTCCAATGGCGATGTATGTGATTGACCCGCATCGCTTCATTCCTGCGGGTTTTGACATTGAAGATGGTGGAGCGGATCGCCTGCCTTGCACCTTCTACACGCCGGCCGTCCCACCACCCTGAGCGCATGAGCAGTTTATGGTGGCCATTGTGGAGCCTGTCCCACCTCAAGAGTTGGTGGGAGTTTGCCGTCAATAGGTTCTGGATTTCTTAATTCAAGTGATGCATGTCCCGGTTATCTCTGCTCAGACTTGGTTTCAAGGTGTGGGCCTGTTTGAGATGGAAGATCCAGTTGTTCGGGGCTCGTTTACTCTGCACCCACCGTTCCCATTAGGGGTTGATGATGAAGGCAATGAGTTTTTTGTCCGGTTTATTCCACACAACCAGGGAGAGGGCTTCCATGCCATTCATGGCCAACGGACGGGATGGTTGATGTTTATTGGGATCCCGCTGGACTATAGGAACACTCAATGCATTGCTGAGATGGTTGGTACTTTTGGTCAGTTTCATTACTGGAATAGCACTGACAGGCGTAAGGTTCGATCTTTGGTCCGTGCATCTTTCCCTGACAATGCTTTAGTCCCTCGATCGGTGACCTTTAGAGAGTTTGCCAATTGGGGTGAAGTCATGGTGTCCTGGTCTGCTGGATGTTATATTTTATCCGGTGAATTTGTTGGCGCCATGATCCCAGCGGATGAAGATCCTATGCCTCTGAATGGGAATCCGCACCCGTTGCCTGGAGCTGAGGTGCCGCAGCCATTCTGGGCAATGTCGTCATACCCCGCTCTTGGCTGGAATGCAGTCCCTCCGGGCCAAAACCAAGGTCAGAACGTCATGGCCGGGTGGGCTGATAATGTGCAACAGGATGAGGGATGGGGCCAATGGGAAGAACAAGCGCAGCCTATGCAACAGGCGGACGAAGCTCCACCAGCCCAGGATCAGAATTCCATGATCCTGAATCCCTCCCTAGATTCCTCTGAGGATGAGAATATGATTGAAGTCTAGCAACCTCTTCCGATAGTGCAGTTGGACCCAATTCAGCTTGGTATGGTCCAGGGTTTTTACGGGCCAGTTCTTCCGCCAACTATGATCTGGGAGCGATCTTTCAAGTCCTTGTTGCCTGTCTTTGCCACCAGAGATATTCACCCTTGCCTACCTGGGTTTGATGCGTCAATGAGGCAAGTTTCCTTTGGCTCAGAGGATCTGCAGCACAAATTCTTGCTTTGGAATACCAAACACTGCCCTACCGAACCAGCTAACTCTTTGGTGGTTATTGAAGAGCTGCCCTCAGATGATCAGTCCTGCTTCAGTTCTCAGGCTCCTTCCGTTCCTTCGCAAGACGCTCAGCAGGACTTTCAGTTCATCTCTGCCACTCCAACCCCGCTAGGCAAGCGGCCACGTCAGTCTGTTCGCTCCAGGCGCTCTGTCACGCTTGTTGAGCCAGTTCTGGACTTCAGTAACAGGAGAATGACGCGCAGCTCTGCTAAAAGGTCGGGTATGAAGCCGGTCTCGGCTATCCAGCTGAAGCCTACACCTCTCCGTCGCCCGAAGGCAAAAAAGCTTCACCTGGAGGATGACCGCAGCCAGCTCCTTCTACCAGCCCCGACGCCTATACCTACACTGCAGGCTATTGGAGTGGCGCTGGGTATTGCCCCGGAGGATATATCGGTTGAGAAGCTTATGGCTTCTCCACGTGTTGCGGAAGACGAACATGGACCACATGATGATTGACGTCCAGCGTAGTTTGATAGAGAGTCGGGCACTTTTATTTATGTGTCCGTTTTATATTAGTACTATCTGTCTATGCGCATGTCTAGACTCTTTGGTTACCTTTGTTGGCACTCCTTTTGTTATCTTGTCCATGCTGTTAAGCAGCTAGATTTGCTACTACTTCGCAGATCTATTCTTTTATGGATAATCGCAATTATCGTAATTGGAATGTGCTTTGCTGGAACGTGCGAGGGCTAAATTCTGAGGCTAGGCAGAGGGATTTACGTGCTAAAATTGAAGAGAGCAACTGCTCTATTATTTGTCTCCAGGAAACTAAATGCGAGAGTTTTGATATCCGAAAGATTAGATCCTTTTGTCCTAGGAGGTTCGATCAATTCGCGTTCTCACCTTCTGTTGGAGCCTCAGGTGGGATCCTGGTTGTCTGGAACTCATCGATTTTTCATTGGCCAGCTAATTGATATACAGAGATATAGTGTCGTGGTCTCCTTCCAATCCCTGCACAATTCTGATAAATGGACCTTAGTCTCAGTATATGGGCCATGCGAGGGCCAGCCTAGGGACGATTTCGTTAACTGGCTATATCATTTAGTTATCCCTCCAGATGAAAATTGGTTGCTGTTGGGGGACTTCAATTTCATCAGGTCTTTGGACAACAGAAACCTCCCGGGTGGTGACACCAATGATATTTTCCTTTTCAATGAAATTATTGGTCACCTTGGCCTTTTAGAGCTACCTTTGAAGGGCCGTAGCTACACCTGGTCCAATATGCAGCAACAACCCTTACTTGAGCAACTTGATTGGTTCTTCACTACAGCAGATTGGATCTCGCATTATCCAAACACTATGGTTAACCCTCTAGCTAAAACTTCCTCGGATCATGTGCCGTGTGTGGTGTCCATTGACACTACCATTCCTGCGACAAAGACTTTCCGGTTTGAAAACTTCTGGATTGAAATGCCGGGGTTCATGGATTGTGTAGCCAAGTCTTGGAATGCTCCAGTTTTTTCTGATCTATCGGCTTCTGCAGTCCTCACAAAGAAGTTTAAACGGCTGAGATATGATCTGAGATCTTGGATCAAACAGTTATCATACATCAAAAAGCTTACTATGAATTGCTCGAAGGTCATTCTGCACTTCGACCAGTTAGAGGAAGTGAGACCCTTAACCAGACCGGAACTCAACTTCAGGCAAATTGTGAAACTCCACTATGAGAAGCTGTTGAAAATCCACTATATCTAC
Organism: Secale cereale; assembly: GCA_902687465.1. Taxonomy (NCBI): domain Eukaryota; kingdom Viridiplantae; phylum Streptophyta; class Magnoliopsida; order Poales; family Poaceae; genus Secale; species Secale cereale. The sequence continues at coordinate 409,781,338 of LR738714.1, forward strand.
TGCAAACAAAGGTGCACCATTTGGTACATCAAAGTTGGCGAGGAAAATTCGAAATTCTTTCACGCAATGGCATCGGAGCGCATGAGAAGGAATTCCATATCAAGTCTAAAGACCAACTCCATGGCTGCTCCTGTGATGGATCATGATCAGATGGCGGGAATTCTCTGGGCTTCATTCAAATCTAGAATGGGCCAGTCACAAGGGATCAATATGGGCTTTGATCTCGGTCGTTTAATTCAACCCATTCCAGGTCTGGAAGAGCTGTCTATACCATTTTCTATTGATGAAATTAAAATAGTCTTGAAAGAATTGCCGGTGGATCGAGCACCTGGCCCGGATGGATTTAATGGGATGTTTGCTAAGCGCTGCTGGCCTATAATTGAAAAGGACTTTATGCGGCTGATTCGGGATTTTTATGAAGGGAAGCTTTCTTTGGAAAATATGAATGGCTCTCTCATTACGCTCATACCCAAGATTGCTTCTCCTATTGGGCCTGACGACTTTCAGCCAATATCTCTCACCAACACTTGTCTTAAATTTTTAACTAAGCTGTTGGCCAACAGGTTGCAGAAGGTTATTCTCAAGTGTATCCACAAAAATCAGTATGGGTTCCTTAAGGGTAGGTCTATTCAAGATTGTGTGGCCTGGAGCTTTGAATATATTCATCAATGTAAACAATCCAAGCGTCCTGTCATAATCCTTAAGTTGGATTTTTCTAAGGCCTTTGACATAGTTGAGCATGAGGTTATTATTCAAATGCTCCAACATAAGGGGTTTGATGCCAAATGGATTTCCTGGGTGAAACAACTACTGTCCATGGGTTCTTCGTCAGTGTTGTTGAACGACATCCCTGGAAAGCAATTTAAGTGCAAGTGTGGCGTCAGACAGGGTGACCCCCTATCACGTCTGTTGTTTGTCCTTGCAGCAGACTTGTTATAGTCTGTGGTTAACCAAATGCTGGAGCATGGCACTCTCTCTTTGCCTATTCAAACCCATGACAGAGATTTTCCCATCATTCAATATGCAGATGATACGATTCTGTTCCTTGCGGCTAAGGATCATGAGCTTGTTGCACTGAAGAACATGCTGCTGACCTTTCAACAATCCACAGGGTTGAAGGTCAACTTTGCCAAGTCCTCAATGATCCCTTTGAATATGAGTGATGAGGAGGCCTCAAGGCTTGCTGCTATTTTGGGTTGCAAAATTGGCAAGCTACCATTTACTTATCTTGGTTTGCCCTTGGGAACTACAAGGCCAAAAATCATTGATCTAATGCCCTTGGTTGACAGCCTTGAGAGGAGATTAACAACAAGTTCTTCCATGTTGAATTAAGGCTCTCGTCTGCAATTACTTACCTCCGTTCTCACTTCTATGCCAATATATTTTCTGTGCAGCCTCAGCATTCCACCAGGGATCATCAAGCAGCTTGACAGAATCTTCAGGCAATGTCTTTGGAGGGGCAACAGTGATGCTCCCAAATAGTCACTAGCTGCATGGGAGCTAGTTTGCAGGCCAAAAGAAAAAGGGGGCTTAGGAGTTTTAAACCTCAACATCCAGAACAAAGGGCTACTTATCAAACATCTTCACAAATTCTATAACAAGGTTGATATTCCCTGGGTAACCTTAATTTGGAGAAGTTACTATGATCATAGTGTTCCACATGCAACAGCTGAAGCTGGATCTTTCTCGTGGAAGGATATTTTGAAGCTACACGAGGCTTACATACCTATTGCTTCGGTGCACATCAACATGGGTGACTCTGCTTTGTTCTGGACTGACTCTTGGCACATTGGGGGCTCTGCGCGACCACTATGTTGGAGATTGCCAAGGTTATATTCCTTTGTCAATAGTGATAAGATCTCAGTGCAGGAACCTTCAATCCCAGGATCTATTCTCCATGTTTTATTTGCCAATTTCTCATGAAGTTGCTGATGAGCTGCACATTTTGGAAGGTTGGATCATGCAGTTAGAAAGAGACCCTCTTATACCTGATATTTGGATATGGCCGGACAAATCAAAAGAATACACTGCCAAGAGCTTTTATACGATCATGAACTCACATCTACCGACAATACATCCTTGCAAATGGTTGTGGCAGAGTAGGTGCACCATGAAGATCAAGGTTTTTGGGTGGCTGCTATTCTTTGACAGATTAAACACCAAGGACATGTTGGTTAGAAGGCACTGGCGCTCTACTCAAGATGACAATCTTTGTCTCATCTGCAGCGAGCTAGTGTATGAAGATAGATTGCACTTCTTTTTTAACTGCAACTTCAGCTGTAGAGTCTGGAATTATCTGGGTATTGATTGGTTGGGAGGCTATGATATTCGACAATGTATCACGCATGCAAGGTCCAGCTTCGGACACCCTTTCTTCTTCGAGGTCATGCTAACTGCTGCTTGGAATATTTGGATTTTGAGAAATGGCAGAACCTTCAGAGCTGAGAGAGCCACTTTCAGTGCTTGGAAGTGCAAATTCATCCATGATATATCACTACTTGCTCATAGGGTGAAGGACTGTATAAAACCAAAACTTTTGGCATGGGTTAATTCTTTGTTGTAAAGGAGGTAGGGATACTTAGCCTTAGGTAGCCTTTTTTTCCTCTTTTCCTATATAGTTTCTGTTATTGTTTGTACAGTTCTCTTCTTTTTTAATAAAGGGCTGTGGGGCTTTGCCTCACAGTAAATATTCAAAAAAAATATTTCCAAGATAGTGTATTTATATTTGAATCTTCTCTTCCCTTATTAATTCTTTCATGAGTTGCATCATTGACCAATGCTATGTTTGTCAATCTCTAATAAAATTTTCTACTTATACCTTTTCTTATGTGATGTCATCACCTACCATAAGATTAGCATATGATCTTTTTCATCTATTTCTTTTCTTTTTATTGAAACAAGAGAGTAAAGAAATCAGAAACTCGAACTAAACTTTATTATGTATCTCGCACACGACTACAAGGATAGATCACTAAGCAAACTCTCAAGAAAAAAAGATCAAACTAAATTTTTATTCATCTGAAGAAAAATATAATTAATGGTCAAACTAAGATAAGTAAAGGCAAAAGATAGTGGAGGTGATACGATACCGGGGCACCTCCACCAAGCTTGGCGAAAGCCAAGGGGAGTGCCCATACCCGATACTCAATTTTCCTTTGGTGGTGAAGAAGATGTTGGTGGTGGTGAGATAACTCCCAATATATTCATGAGTTCCTCCTTCAAGCCTTGAATCTCACGAAGGGCTTTACGAAGCTACTCGGTGTTTTTCTCCACTTCAGACATTATATGTTTATTCTCCATCCCCCAAGAACTTGTTCCTGCATCACGTTCTCTCGGATGAGATATGTCCCAATTGGACGATATGTGCACAAGGGGAGTATTTTCGAACCCGTAATTGTGAATCAAATTATGAAAATTGTTACGATGTAACCTGTGTAAATGCCTCCTTGGAGGGAGTCCTTTGTGCACTTCGAGGCTCTCTTGATTATTTGATGATCTCATGGCTTGATGAGGATTTGGGTGAGTAGAGATTCCAGCCAGTGTGCCTCTTTCGGAAGCTGGAGGTTGAACTCCAAGAGAGTTTCCATCATCTTCCTCCATGGCCACCTCCTCAACTCCTTCTTCCCTTAGCCCC
>LR738714.1:409785060-409866200 GCA_902687465.1 Secale cereale
CCCCCCCCCCCCATGGCAACCAACCATCACCTTCCTCATGATTGGAGAAGGGAAAATCCATAGTACCTACCCTGACAGATCTGACAAAAGACAACAAGAAAAGAAAACAGGAGATTTCTCCGCGATACAGAGGTCAATAGGTTCGGGGGGAATATAAAGATTTTTTATATTAGGAAAGAAGCAAACAGAAGACAAACGGAGTCCGGAAGGTACCCGAGGTGCGCACAACCCACCTGGGCGCGCCTGGGGGGCAGGCGCGCCCTGGTGTCTTGTGCCCACCAGGGTGACCTTCTCGGTAGTTTCTTATTTTCCTAATTTTTGTTATATTCCAAAACAGACAAAGAATATTTTTGCAGATTTTTCGGAGTCCGTTTACTTGCCGTATAACGTACCTCCTCTTTTTCATGATTCTGGTGTGTTCCGGAAGGTTTCTTTTATGAGTTCTTCTAGTGTCATAGTTTAGATAATATTACTTTCAACATTAATGTGCGTACCTCAGATATAATGTTTTATTCGTTGCCCATTAACAAACTTTCGGTTAGTACATTTGGCATTATTTATTTTGATAGCTCCAGACCGATAAACCTCCTCGATAACATAGGGTCCTTCCCATTTGGAGAGGAGTTTTCCTGCAAAAGAATCTGAAACGAGAGTTGTACAAAAGAACATCTTCTCCAACTTTGAACTCACACTTTTGGATTCTTTTATCATGCCATCTTTTAACTTTTTCTTTCAATAACTTGGCATTTTCATAAGCTTTGGTTCTCCATTCATCTAGTGAGCTAATATAAAATAACCTCTTTTCACCGGCAAGTTTGAAATCATAGTTGACTTCTTTAATTGCCCAATATGCTTTATGTTCTAATTCAAGAGGCAAATGACAAGCTTTTCCATAAACCATTTTATAAGGAGACATTCCCATAGGATTTTTGTAGGCTGTTCTATAAGCCCAAAGTGCATCATCCAATTTTTTGGGCCAATTCTTTCGAGACCTATTGACAGTCTTTTGCAATATCAATTTTATTTCCCTATTGCTAAGTTCAACTTGACCACTAGACTGAGGATGATAGGGTGATGCAATTCTATGGTTAACATCATACTTGGCAAGCATTTTACAGAAAGCATCGGGAATAAAGTATGAACCACCATCAATCATTAAATATCTAGGGACTCCAAACCCTGGGAAAATAACTTCCTTAAGAATTTTAATAGAGGTGTTGTGATCAGCACTACTAGTTGGAATAGCTTCTACCCACATATTAACATAATAAACAACAACCAAAATATGTGTATACCCATTAGAGGAAGGAAAAGGTCCCATGTAATCAGAACCCCAAACATCAGACGGTTCAACAACAAGAGTATAATTCATAGGCATTTCTTGACGCTTACCGATATTACCTATTCTTTGGCATTCATCACAAGATAGGATGAACTTACGAGCATCCTTGAAGAGAGCAGGCTAATAAAAACCAGATTGCAATACCTTATGAGAAGTTATGTCTCCTGCATGATGTCCTCCGTAAGCTTTGGAGTGACATTTCCGTAGGATTTGTTCCTGTTCATGCTCAGGTACACAACATCTAATAATACCATATACTCCTTCTTTATAAAGGTGTGGGTCATCCCAAAAGTAATGTCTTAAATCATAGAAGATTGTTTTCTTTTGTTGGTAAGTAAAGCTAGGTGGTAAATATTTAGCAACAATATAATTAGCATAGTCAGCATACCAAGGAGTGTTATGAGAAACATTTATTGCAGCTAACTGCTCATCAGGAAAACTATCATCAATAGGTAGTGGGTCATCAAGCACATTTTCAAACCTAGACAAGTTATCAGCTATGGGGTTCTCTCCTCCTTTTCTATCAATGATATGTAAATCAAATTCTTGTAGCAAGAGAACTGATACGTCCATTTTGCATCATGCTTATATGTTGATATTTATTGCATTATGGGCTATTATTACACGTTACGTCACAATACTAATGCCTTTTCTCTCTTATTTTACAAGGATTACATGAAGAGGGAGAATGCCGGTAGCTGGAATTCTGGGCTGGAAAAGAGGCAAACTCTGGAAACCTATTCTGCACAACTCAAGAAGCTCTGAAACTCCACAGGGCACTGTTTCAGAAAATATAAAAAATATCTGGTGAAAGAAGATCACTACGGGGCCACCACCTGTCCACGAGGGTGGGCGTCCCCCCCCCCCTCTGGGCGCGCCCCCTGCCTCGTGGGCCCCTCGATGGCCCCCCGATGCCCATCTTCTCCTTTATGAGGTGTTTTGACCTAGAAAAAATCATAAGGAGGCTTTCGCGACCAGACACCGCCGTCTCGAGGCGGAACCTTGGCGGAAACCAATCTAGGGCTCCGGCTGAGCTGTTCTGCCGGGGATACTTCCCTTCGGGAGGGGGAAATCGTCACCGCCGTCATCGCCAACAACTCTCCCATCTTGGGGAGGGCTATCTTCATCAACATCCTTACCAGCACCATCTCCTCTCAAACCCTAGTTCATCTCTTGTATCCAATCTTTGTACCCAAACCTCAGATTGGTACCTGCGGGTTGCTAGTAGTGTTGATTACTCCTTGTAGTTGATGCTAGTTGGTTTATTTGGTGGAAGATCATATGCTCAAATCCATTATGCATATTAATACCCCTCTGATCATGAACAATATTATTTCTTGTGAGTAGTTTCTTTTGTTCTCGAGGACATGGGAGAAGTCTTGATATAGTAGTCATGTGAATTTGGTATTCGTTCGATATTTTGATGAGATGTATGTTGTCTCTCCTCTAGTGGTGTCATCTGAACGTCGACTACATGACACTTTACCATTATTTGGGCCTAGAGGAAGGCATTGGGAAGTAATAAGTAGATGATGGGTTGCTAGAGTGACAGAAGCTTAAACCCTAGTTTATGCGTTGCTTCGTAAGGGGCTGATTTGGATCCACTTGTTTCATGCTATGGTTAGGTTTACCTTAATAATTCTTTTGTAGTTGCGGATGCTTGCAATAGAGGTTAATCATAAGAGGGAGGCTTGTCCAAGTAAGGATACCACCCAAGCACCGGTCGACCCACATACCAATTTTATCAAAGTACCGAACGCGAATCAGATGATCGTGATGAAAACTAGCTTGACGATAATTCCCATGTGTCCTCGGGAGCGCTTTCCTTCATATAAGAGTTTGTCCAGGATTTTCCTTTGTTACAAAAAGGATTGGGCCATCTTGCTGCACCTTATTTACTTTTACCTTTTGTTACTTGCTACCAATTACCTTATCACAAAACTATCTGTTACCTATAATTTCAGTGCTTGCAGAAAATACCTTACTGAAAATTGCCTATCGTTTCCTTCTGCTCCACGTTGGGTTCGACACTCTTACTTATCGAAAGGACTATGATAGATACCCTACACTTTTTGGTCATCAAGACTCTTTTCTGGCGTCGTTGCCGGGGAGTGAAGCGCCTTTGGTAAGTGCAATTTGGTAAGGAAAAATTTATATAGTGGGCTGAAATTTATTGCCACTTGTTACTATGGCTCATAATCCTTTGAGGGCCTTGTTCGGGGTATCTTCACCCTGACCAGAAGAGCAAAGACTTGCTCCTCAACCTACTGCACCTACTGAAAATGATTGCTTTGAAATTCCTTCGAGTATGATAGAGAAACCGCTAGATAATCCCTTTACAGGAGACGGAACACTGCATCCCGATTTACACCTAATCTATGTGGATGAAGGTTGTGGATTATTTAAGCTTGCAGGTATGCCCGAGGATGTTATCAAGAAGAAGGTCTTCCCTTTATCTTTGAAGGGAGATGCATTGACATGGTTTAGGCTAGGTGATGATATTGGATCATGGAACTATAATCGTCTGAAGTTGGAATTTCATCAGAAGTTCTACCCTATGCACCAGGTTCATCGTGATCGTAATTATATCTATATTTTTTGGCCTCGCGAAGGAGAAAGCATCACTCAAGCTTGGGGAAGGCTTAAGTCAATGTTATATTCATGCCCCAATCATGAGCTCTCAAGAGAAATGATCATTCAAAAATTTTATGCTCGGCTTTCTCTCAATAATCGCTCCATACTTGATACTTCTTGTTCTGGCTCTTTTATGATGAAGACTATTGAAATCAAATGGGATTTATTGGAAAGAATTAAACGCAACTCTGAAGATTGGGATCTCGACGAAGGTAAGGAGTCAGGTATGACCCCTAAGTTTGATTGTGTTAAAGCTTTTATGGATAACGATGTTTTCCTGAGTTAGCACTAAATATGGACTTGACTCTGAGATAGTAGCTTCTTTCTATGAATCATTTGCTACTCATGTTGATCTTCCCAAGGAGAAGTGGTTTAAATATCATCCTCCCATTGAAGTAAAAGTAGTTGAACCTGTTAAAGTTGAAGAAAAGACTATCACTTATAATGTTGATCCTATTGTTCCTACTGCTTATATTGAGAAACCACCTTTCCCGGTTAGAATAAAGGATCATGCTAAAGCTTCAACTGTGGTTCGTAAGAGTAGTATTAGAACACCTACACCCTTTGAGCAAATTAAAGTTGAACCTAGTGTTGCTATGGTTAAAGATCTCTTGGTTGAAGATTTAGATGGACATGTTATTTACCTCCAAGAGGAAGCTCCTAGAATAGCCAAACCCGATGTTAGGAATAAACATAGACCTGTTGTAGGGTTGCCTGTTATCTCTATTAAAATAGGAGACCATTTCTATCATGGTTTATGTGACGTAGGTGCTAGTGCGAGTGTAATACCTATCCTTATATCATGAAATTATGCACGATATTGCACCCGTTGAGCTAGAAGGTATAGTTGTTACTATTAAACTTGCTAATAGAGACACTATCTCACCAATTGGGATTGTTAGAGATGTTGAAGTCTTGTGTGGGAAAGTTAAATACCCTACTGACTTTCTTGTTCTTGGTTCCCCACGAGATGATTTTTGTCCCATTATATTTGGTAGACCCTTCTTGAATACTGTTAATGCTAAGATAGACTGCGTGAAAGATATTGTTACTGTTGGTTTAGGGGATATGTCTCATGATTTTAACTTTGCTAAATTTCGTAGACAACCCCTTGATAAAGAATTACCTAGTAAGGATGAAATTATTGATCTTGCTTCTATTGATGTGCCTCCTAATGATCCTTTAGAACAATATTTGCTAGATCATGAAAATGATATGCATATGAATGAGAGAAGGGAAATAGATGAAATATTCTTTAATTAGGGACCCGTATTGAAAATAACTTGCCTATTGAAATCCTAGGGGATCCTCCTCCACCCAAGGGTGATCCCGTGTTTGAACTTAAACCTTTACCTGATAATCTTAAGTATGTTTATATTGATGAAAAGAAGATATATCCTGTTATTATTAGTGCTAACCTTTCAGAGCAGGAAGAGGAAAAATTATTGAAAACTCTAAAGAAGCATTGTGCTGCTATTGGATATACTCTGGATGATCTTAAGGGCATCAGTCCCACTTTATGCCAACACAAGATAAAATTGGAAGAAAACGCTAAACCGGTTATTGATCATCAACGATGGTTAAATCCTAAGATGAAAGAAGTGGTAAGGAAGGAAATACTAAAGCTTCTAGATGTAGGTATTATCTATCCAGTTGCTGATAGCCAGTGGGTAAGTCATGTCCATTGTGTCCCTAAGAAGGGAGGTATGACTGTTGTTCCTAATGATAAAGATGAATTGATCCCACAAAGAATTGTTACATGTTATAGGATGGTAATTGATTTCCGCAAATTAAATAAAGCTACTAAGAAAGATCGTTACCCCTTGCCTTTTATTGATGAAATGCTAGAAAGGTTATCCAAACATACTCACTTTTGCTTTCTAGATGGTTATTCTGGTTTCTCTCAAATACCTGTGTCAAAAGGGGATCAAGAAAAGACCACTTTTACTTGTCCTTTCTGTACCTTTGCTTATAGACGTATGGCTTTTGGTTTATGTAATGCACCTGCTACCTTTAAAAGATGCATGATGGCTATATTCTCTGGTTTTTGTGAAAAGATGAGGTTTTCATGGATGACTTCTCCGTTTACGGAACTTATTTTGATGATTGGTTAAGCAACCTTGATCGAGTTTTGAAGAGATGTGAAGACACTAATCTTGTCTTGAATTGGGAGAAGTGTCACTTTATGGTTAATGAAGGCATTGTCATGGGACATAAAATTTCTGAAAGAGGTATTGAAGTTGACATGGCTAAAGTTGATGCTATTGAAAAGATGTTGTGCCCCAAGGACATCAAAGGTATACGAAGTTTCCTTGGTCATGCCGAGTTTCATAGGAGGTTCATAAATGACTTCTTCAAAATCTCCAGGCCTCTAACTAATCTCCTACAAAAAGATATTCTTTTTGTCTTTGACGATGATTGTCTATAAGCATTTGAAATACTTAAGAAAGCATTGATCTCAGCACCTATTGTCCAGCCTCCTAACTAGAATTTACCTTTTGAGATTATGTGTGATGCTAGTGATTATGATGTAGGTGCTGTTTTAGGGAAAAGAGTTGATAAGAAATTGAATGTTAACCAATATGCTAGTAAAACTCTAGACAGTGCCCAGAGAAATTAAGCTACGGCTGAGAAAGAATTTTTAGCAGTTGTATTTGCTTGTGATAAGTTTAGACCTTATATTGTTGATTCTAAAGTGACTATTCACACTGATCATGCTGCTATCAAATACCTTATGAAAAAGAAAGATGCTAAACCTAGACTTATTAGATGGGTTCTCTTGCTGCAAGAGTTTGATTTGCATATTATTGATAGAAAGGGAGCTGAGAACCCCGTTGCAGATAACTTGTCTAGGCTAGAGAATATACTTGATGACCCACAACCTATTGATGATAGCTTTCCTGATGAACAATTAGCTGTCATAAATACTTCTTGTACTGCTCCATGGTATGTTGATTATTCTAATTATATTGTTGCTAAGTTTATACCTCCTAGATTCACATACCAGCAAAAGAAAAGTTCTTCTATGGTTTGAGACATTACTTTTGGGATGACCCACATCTTTATAAAGAAGGAGTAGATGGTATTAGTAGACATTGTGTACCTGAGCATGAACAGGAACATATCCTACGCAAGTGCCACTCCGAAGCTTATGTAGGACACCATGCTGGAGATAGAACTGCACATAAGGTATTGCAATCTGGTTTTTATTGGCCTACTCTCTTCAAGGATGCCCGTAAGTTTGTCTTATCTTGTGATGAATGTCAAAGAATTGGTAATATTAGTAGACGTCAAGAAATGCCTATGAATTATTCACTTGTTATTGAACCATTTGATGTTAGGGGCTTTGATTATATGGGACCGTTTCCTTCCTCTACTGGGTACACGCATATTCTAGTTGTTGTTGATTACGTTACTAAGTGGGTAGAAGCTATTCCAACTAGTAGTGCTGATCATAACACCTCTATTAAGATGCTTAAAGAAGTTATTTTTCCGAGGTTTAGAGTCCCTAGATACCTAATGACTGATGGTGGTTCACACTTTATTCATGGTGCTTTCCGTAAAATGCTTGCTAAGTATGATGTAAAACATAGAATTGCATCCCCTTATCACCCACAGACTAGTGGTCAAGTAGAACTAAGTAATGGAGAGTTGAAATTAATTTTGCAAAAGATAGTTAATAGGTCTAGAAAGAATTGGTCCAAGAAACTTGATGATGCATTATGGGCCTATAGAACTGCATACAAAAATCCTATGGGTATGTCTCCATATAAGATGATTTGTGGAAAAGCTTGTCACTTACCTCTTGAGCTAGAACATAAGGCATATTGGGCTATTAAAGAGCTCAATTATGATTTCAAACTCACAGGTGAGAAGGGGTTATTTGATATTAGCTCTCTTGATGAATGGAGAACCCAGGCCTATGAGAATGCCAAGCTGTTTAAAGAAAAAGTTAAAAGATGGCATGACAAAAGGATACAAAAGCGTGAGTTTAATGTAGGTGATTATGTCTTGCTATACAACTCTCGGTTAAGATTTTTTCAGGAAAACTTCTCTCTAAGTGGGAAGGACCTTACGTTATCGAGGAGGTCTATCGTTCCGATGCCATAAAAATCAACAACTTCGAAGCCACAAATCCGGAGGTGGTGAACGGTCAAAGAATCAAACATTATATCTCAGGTAACCCTATAAATGTTGAAACGGATGTTATTGAAATCGTAACCCCGGAGGAATACATAAGGAACACTTTCCAGAATGATTCAGACTTTGAAAAAGGAAGAGGTATGTGGTATGGTAAGTAAACCGACTCCAAAACAGCTCTAAAGGCAATTTTTCACCGTTTTGGAATGTTTGGAAAAATAGAAAAATAAGTGGCAGTCCGGAAGAGACACGAGGCGTCCACGAGGGTGGAGGGCGCCCCCCTACCTCGTGGGCACCTTGTGTGCCTCCCGGACTCTGATTTCTTGTATGTTACTCCTTTTAGTCGGTAAAAATTCATTATATATTCTCCCGAAGGTTTTGACCTCGGTATCACGCAAAAATCCTCTGTTTTTTGTTTCGAGCTATTTTCTGCTAGGGTTGACGAAGCCAGGCACTATGTCGTCTCCGTCCTCCAACAAGGAAGGCAACGATGCTTGGTTAATGAAGATATATCTGAAGAGGGAAGGCCCCGAGGAGATCAACAAGGAGAAGAGGATCAAGAAGGCGGTGGAAGATCAGGCTCCGGCAATGGGAGAAGAAGACATCCATCAACCTCTTCCCAGCCTCTTTACTTCAACTGAGATTGAAGCTTTCAAGATGATTGAGTTAGCTCTTATTCAAAACAAGTATCTCACAAGTGAAAATATTTTGTTGAAGGAGCATATAGGTGCACTCAAAGGTATTATCCGCAAGTTGGAGGATCTCCTACGCTCGATGAATGATGATCCGGCATCACAACTTTCAACTCCATCATCACCACCCCCGATGAAGGAGACATAAGCATATGGGTATGGGCACTCCCCTTGGCAACTGCCAAACTTAGGGGAGTGACCCCGGTATCGTATCACCATCACTCCTATCTTCACCGTTTTTCTTAGTTCGATCCTTTTGGTAGTATCTTGATCTAGTATAATAAAGTTAGCATGATCTAGTTGTGATCTTTTGCTTTACGGTCTTTACCCTTTGTAATCAAGTCCGTGAGCTATATAATAAAGATTAGTGTTGAGTCAAGGGCTTGATTTCCTCACTTTGGTCATGATAGAGTAAAAGAAAACATAAAAAAATATCAGGAGATCATATTGATCTTATGGGAAGTAATGACTTCACATACAAAGAGTATGATGAATAAAAGTTATTGGGAGTTGACAAACATAGTTTTGGCCATCATTGCAATTAATAGGAAGTAATAAAGAAAGAGAGGCTTCACATACAAATATACTATCTTGGACATATTTTATGATTGTGAGCACTCATTAAAATATGATATGCTAAAGAGTTGATGTTGGACAAGGAAGACAACATAATGGGTTATGTTTTCTTATATCCGAAATAAAGTATATTGTCATGGATCATCCAACATGTTGAGCTTGCCTTTCCCCCTCATGCTAGCCAAAACTCCTCGCACCAAGTAGAGATACTACTTGTGCTTCCATACATCCTTAAACCCAGTTTTGCCATGAGAGTCCACCATACCTACCTATGGATTGAGTAAGATCCTTCCAAGTAAGTTGTCATGTTGCAAACTCGCTAAAATATGTATGATTTATTAGTGTGGAGGAAATAAGATTTACACGATCTTGTGATATGGAAGTAATAAAAGCGACGGACTGCATAATGAAGGTCCTTATCACAAGTGGCAATATAAAGTAACGTTCTTTTGCGGTAAGACTTTGTGCATCCAACCATAAGAGCACATGACAACCTCTGCTTCCCTCTGCTAAGGGCCTGTCTTTTATCTATGCCTTATAAGAGTTAAGGTGAAAATCATCTTTCCCTTTTACATTTTATCCTTTGGCAAGCACATTGTGTTGGAAAGATCCTAGACATATATACCCACTTGGATGTATGTTTTCATGGTCTATTACTGTTGACATTACCCTTGAGGTAAAAGGTTGGGAGGCAACACCATAAGCCCCCATCTTTCTTTGTGTCCGATTAAAACTCCATACCCATAAGTATTGTGTGAGTGTGAGCAATTGTGAAGGACTATATGATAGCTGAGTATGTAGGCTTGCTGAAAAGCTCTTATGTTGATTCTTTTCGAAGTTATGATAAATTGCAATTGCTTCAATGACCGAGATCATAGTTTCTTGGTTTTCAATGAAGTTTCTAATTCATACTTGACATCGTGAATGAATTGTTACTTTGGCACAAGAATCATATGACAATATATATATGTTGTTGTTATGAGAATGATCATGATGCCCTCATGTCCGTATTTTATTTTTATCGACACCTCTATCTCTAAACATGTGGACATATTTTTCGATATCGGCTTTCGCTTGAGGACAAGGGAGGTCTAAGCTTGGGGGAGTTGATACGTCCATTTTGCATCATGCTTATATGTTGATACTTATTGCATTATGGGCTGTTATTACACGTAATGTCACAATACTTATCCTTTCTCTCTTATTTTACAAGGATTACATGAAGAGGGAGAATGCGACAGCTGGAATTCTCGGCTGGAAAAGAGGCAAACTCTGGAAACCTATTCTGCACAACTCAAAAAGCTCTGAAACTCCACAGGACACCGTTTCAGAAAATATAAAAAATATCTGGCGAAAGAAGATCACCAGGGGGGCCACCACATGTCCATGAGGGTGGGCCCCCCCCACCACCACCACCTCTGGGCGCGCCCCCTACCTCGCGGGCCCCCCGATGGCCCCCCGATGCCCATCTTATCCTATATGAGGTGTTTTGACCTAGAAAAAAAATCATAAGGAGGCTTTCGGGACCAGGCGCCGCCGTCTCGAGGCAGAAACCAATCTAGGGCTCCGGCAAAGCTGTTCTGTCGGGGATACTTCCCTCCGGGAGGGGGAAATCGTCACCGCCGTCATCACCAACAACTCTCCCATCTTGGGGAGGGCTATCTTCATCAACATCTTCACCAGCACCATCTCCTCTCAAACCCTAGTTCATCTCTTGTATCCAATCTTTGTACCCAAACCTCAGATTGGTACCTGTGGGTTGCTAGTAGTGTTGATTATTCCTTGTAGTTGATGCTAGTTGGTTTATTTGGTGGAAGATCATATGTTCAGATCCATTATACATATTAATACCCCTCTGATCATGAACAATATTATGTCTTGTGAGTAGTTACTTGTTTTCCTGAGGACATGGGAGAAGTCTTGCTATAACTAGTAATGTGAATTTGGTATTCGTTCGATATTTTGATGAGATGTATGTTGTCTCTCCTCTAGTGGTGTCATATGAACGTCTACTACATGACACTTTACCATTATTTGGGCCTAGAGGAAGGCATTGGGAAGTAATAAGTAGATGATGGGTTGCTAGAGTGACAGAAGCTTAAACCCTAGTTTATGCGTTGCTTCGTAAGGGGCTGATTTGGATCCACTTGTTTCATGCTATGGTTAGGTTTACCTTAATACTTCTTTTGTAGTTGCGGATGCTTGCAATAGAGGTTAATCATAAGTGGGAGGCTTGTCCAAGTAAGGACAGCACCCAAGCACCGGTCCACCCACATACCAAGTTATCAAAGTACCGAACGCGAATCACATGATCGTTATGAAATCTAGCTTGATGATAATTTCCATGTGTCCTCGGGAGCGCTTTCCTTCATATAAGAGTTTGTCCAGGCTTTTCCTTTGTTACAAAAAGGATTGGGCCATCTTGCTGTACCTTATTTACTTTTACCTTTTGTTACTTGCTACCAATTACCTTATCACAAAACTATCTATTACCTATAATTTCAGTGCTTGCACAAAATACCTTACTGAAAACTGCCTATCATTTCCTTCTGCTCCTCGTTGGGTTCGACACTCTTACTTATCCAACGGACTACGATAGATCCCCTACACTTGTGGGTCATCAAGAACCCATCGAATAAGTCTAGATTTAGCATCTTTCTTTTCCATAAGATATTTTATAGCATTATGATCGGCGTAAACAATTACTTTTGAATCAACAATGTAAGATCTAAATTTATCACAAGCAAACACCATTGCTAGAAATTATTTTTTAGTAGTAGCATAATTTCTTTGAGCACTGTCTAGAGTTTTACTAACATAATGAATAACATTTAGTTTCTTATCAACTCTTTGTCCTAGAACAACACCAACAACATAATCACTAGCATCACACATAATTTCAAAAGGCAAGTTCCAATCAGGTGGTCGAACAATTGGTGCAGAAATTAAGGCTTTCTTGAGTGTTTCAATGGCTTCTAAGCAATCATCATAAAAAATAAAAGGAATATCCTTTTGCAAAAGATTTGTAAGGGGCCTAGAAATTTTAGAAAATTCTTTGATAAATCTCGTATAGAAACCAGCATGACCTAGGAAACTTCGAATACCTTTGATATCTTTAGGACATGGCATTTTCTCAATTGCATCAACCTTAGCTTTGTCCACTTCAATACCTCTTTCGGAAATTTTATGGCCCAAAACAATACCTTCATTAACCATAAAGTGGCACTTCTACCAATTCAAGACAAGATTTGTTTGCTCGCATCTCTGCAAAACTCGATCAAGATTGCTTAAACAATCATAAAAAGACTTCCCAGAAACAGAAAAGTCATCCATGAAAACCTCAACAATCTTTTCACAAAAGTCAGAGAATATACCAGTCATGCATCTTTGAAAGGTAGCAGGTGCATTGCATAAACCAAAAGGCATACATCTATAAGCATAAGTTCCAAAAGGACAAGTAAAAGTGGTCTTTTCTTGATCAGGTTGAGAAACGGGTATTTGTGAAAAAATTGAATATCCATCAAGGAAGCGAAAATGTGTGTTCTTAGATAATCTTTCTAGAATTTTATCAATAAAAGGCAGAGGGTAATGATCTTTCCTAGTAGCTTTGTTTAATTTTCTAAAAGCAATTACCATTCTATAGCCTGTAACAATTCTTTGTGGGATAAGTTCATTCTTATCATTAGGGACAACAGTAATACCTCCTTTCTTAGGGACACAATGAACAAGACTTACCCATCTAGTATCAGCTATAGGATAGATTATACCTGCTTCCAGAAGTTTTAATATTTCCGTTCTTACCACTTCTTTCATCTTCGGATTCTACCGACGTTGGTGATCAACAACGGGTTTAGCATCAGGTTCCATAATAATCGTGTGCTGACATAGAGTGGGACTAATGCCCTTTAAACCATCAAGAGTATATCCAATGGCAGCTCGGTGCTTCCTTAGAACTTTGAATAGTCTTCCTTCTTCAGGTTCTGAAAGGTTAGTAATAACAGGATATATCTTATTCTCATCAATATAAACATATTTCAAAGTGTCTGGCAATTGTTTTAATTCAAACACAGGATCACCTTTAGGCGGAGGAGGACCTCCTAGAGTTTCAATAGGAAAATCATGTTTAAGCAGAGGACGTTGTTCAAAGAAAATATTATCTATTTCATTTCTTTCATGCATATGTAAATCATTTTCATGGTCTAGCAGATATTGTTCTAGTGGATCAGTAGGAGGCACAACAACAAAAGCAAGACCAATTATTTCATCCTTACTAGGTAATTCTTTTTATGAGGTTTTCTACTAAACTTGGAAAAATTAAACTCATGAGACTCATCACCAAAGCTAACACCGATAGTTTATTTCTCACAATCTATTTTAGCATTAACGGTGTTCAAGAAAGGTCTTGCAAAGATAATGGGACACAAATAATCTTGTGGGGAACCAAGAAAAATCAGTAGGGTATTTTATTTTCGCACACAAGACTTCAACATCTCTAACAATCACAATTGGTGAAATAGTGTCTCTGTTAGCAAGTTTAATAGTAACATCTATGTCTTCTATCTCTGTGGGTGCTATGTCATTCATAATTTCTTGGTATAAGGTAAAGGGAGTAGCACTCACGCTAGCACCTATGTCGCATAAACCATGATAACAGTGATCTCCTATTATAACTGGGACAACGGGCATGCCAACAACAGGTCTATGTTTATCATTTTTATTGGGTTTGGCAATTCTAGCATCTTCTTGACAGAAGTAAATAACATGCCCATCTATATTTTCTTCCAAGAGATCCTTAACCATAGCAACACTAGGTTCTACATTAATTTTTTCATCAGGTTTAGGTGTTCTAATATAACTTTTGTTGACCACAGTTGAAACTTTAGCATGTTCCTTAATCCTAACAGGGAAAGGTGGTTTCTCAATATAAGCAGTAGGAACAACTAGATCAACATTATAAATAATAGTTTCCTCTTTAGCTAGTACCGATTCTTTAATTTCTTCTTTAATAGGTGGGTGATATTTAAACCACTTCTCCTAAGGGAGATCAACATGAGTAGCAAATGATTCACAAAAGGAGGCTACTATCTCAGAGTCAAGTCAATATTTAGTGCTAAACTTCTGAAAAGCATCGCTATTCATAAAAGATTTAAGACAATCAAACTTAAGCTTAATACATGACTCTTTACCTTCGTTGAGTCCCAATCTTCAGAGTTGCATTTAATTCTTTCCAAAAGTTCCCACCGGAATTCAATAGTCTTGTTCGTAAAAAAAACAGCACAAGAAGTATCAAACATGGATCGATCATTATGAGAAAGCCGACCATAAAAATTTTGGATAATAATTTCTCAGGATAGATCATGATTGGGGCATGAATACAATATTGACTTAATCCTCCCCCAAGCTAGAGCGATACTTTCTCCTTCACGAGGCCAAAAATTATATATGTAATTCCGATCACGATGAACTAGATGCATAGGATATTTTTTTGGTGAAACTCCAATTTCAATCGATTCCAATTCTAAGATCCAATATCATTGCATAGCCTATACCATGCCAATGCTTTTCCCTTCAAAGATAAAGGGAAAACCTTCTTCTTAACATCATATCCGGGTAAACCTGCAAGCTTAAACAATCGACAAATTTCTTCAGCATATATCAAGTGCATATCAGGATGTTCGGTTCCGTCTCCTGCGTAAGGATTAGCTAGCAGTTGTTCTATCATATTCGAAGAATTTCATATTCAATATTTTCAGTAGGTGCAGTAGGTTGAGGGGTAAATAATTGTGGTTCTGGTCGAGGTGTAGATGCCCCGAACAAACCCCTCAAAGGATTGTTCTCCATAGCAACAAGTCACAATAAATTTCAGCACATAGTAATAATTTTTCCTTACCGATTTCCACTAACCAAGAGCGCTTCACTCCCCGGCAATGGCGCCAGAAAGTAGCCTTGATGACCCACAAGTATATGGGATCAATTGTAGCATTTTCGATAAGTAAGAGTGTCAAACCCAACGAGGAGCAGAAGGAAACGGCAAATGGTTTTCAGCGAGGTAATGTCTGCAAGTGCTGAAATTGTAAGTAACAGAGTAGTTTGATAGCAAGATAATTTGTAACGAGCCAGTAATGATAGTAGTAAAAAAGTGCAGCAAGGTAGCCCAATCCTTTTGAGGCAAAGAACATGCCAAAACGGTCTCTTATATTAAGCAAAGCGTTCTTGAGGGTACATGGGAATTTCATCTAGGAACTTTCATCATGTTGATTTGATTTGTGTTCGCTACTTTGAAAATTTGGTATGTGGGTGGACCGGTGCTTAGGTGTTGTTCTTACTTGAACAAACCTCCTACTTATGATTAACCCCCTCACAAGCATCCGCAACTATGAGAAAAGTATTAAGAATAAATTCTAACCATAACATTAAACTTTTGGATCCAATCAGTCCCTTGCGGAATAGCGCATGAACTAGGGTTTAAGCTTCTGTCACTCTCGCAACCCATCATCTAATAACTACTCTACAACGCATTCACTTAGGCCCAAATATGGTGAAGTGTCATGTAGTCAACGTTCACATGACACCACTAGGGAATCACAACATCCATACTATCAAAATATCGAACACATATCAAGTTCACATGATTACTTGCAACATGATTTCTCCCATGACCTCAAGAAAAATGTAAATACTCACAAATAATAATCATGCTCAAGATCAGAGGAGTATTAAATAGTATAATGGATCTAAACATATAATCTTCCACCAAATAAACCATATAGTGATCAACTAAAATATGTAATCAACACTACTAGTCACCCACACGTACCAATCTGAGGTTCCAGTACAAAGGTTGAACACAAGAAATGAACTAGGGTTTGAGAGGAGATGGTGCTGGTGAAGATGTTGATGGAGATTTCCCTCCCCGAGATGGAAGAGTTGTTGGTGATGATGATGACGATGATTTCCCCCTCCGGGAGGGAAGTTCCCCCGACGGAATCGCTCCGCCGGAGGGCAAAAGTGCTCTTGCCCAACTTCCGCCTCGAGACAGCGTGCTCTGTCCCGAAAGTCCTCTCCTTATTTTTCTAGGTCAAAGTGACTTATATACTAGAAGATGGGCACCGGAGGTGGGCCGGGCTAAGCACAACCCACCAGGGCGCGCCTAGGGGCCTGGCGTGCCCTGGTGTCTTGTGCTCACCAGGTGGCACCCCTCCGATGGTTATTTTCTCCAATATTTATTATTTATTCCATAAAAAATCCTCGTGAAGTTTCAGCTTGTTTGGAGTTGTGCAGAATAGGTGGCCCAACGTAGCTTTTCCAGGGACAGATTTCCAGCTACCGAAATTCTCCCTCTTCGTGTGAACCTTGCATATTATGAGAGAAAAGGCATTAGAATTACTCCAAAAAGCATTATTATGCATTAAAACATCATAAATAATAGTAGGTAAACATGATGTAAAATGGACGTATCAAGTGCGCCACAAGAAACTTCCACGACTTCGCGTCGACATGGTGGCTTCACACACCTTCGGAGGACTATGACATGAGTTGGCCCAAGACAAAGAGAGCTATGTGGCGAGAGTTCGTGCCTCCCACCTACACGGAACAACTTCTACGCCAATTGGAGAACACCATCCAAGGATCCAAGTCCATCGACGCGTACTTCAAGGAGATGAAAAATGCCTTGCGACAACCCGGCGTGGACGACCCCATTTTTATGAAGTTCCACTTCATGATGGGATTGAACAACGACATCTCCAAGACTATCTTCCTAGAGAACTACAAGTCCCTCGATGACAACTATATTGGTGCTCTCAAGGTGGAACAACAACTCATGAAGACCAAGGCTTCTCCACCGCAAGCACACTTCTCGAAGACCAAGCTCCAAGACGGCAAACATGAGGCTAGTTCCACGAGCTCAAAGATGACACTCCCAACTTCGACTCCACCGACATCCCTCTTTGTGGCATTGATGATGCCGAGTCTCCTTCGACTCTTTTTCAAGATGGTGCGACAACGACTACGACTACGGAGCCATTCGAGGACCAAGATTTGGAGGCGAATGACATGGTGAACAGCAAGGATGATGGTTCCATCTTTGTAGGCAAGAGTGATGATGTGCCATCTTTGTCCTTCATCCCCGGCGACGATTACGAGATGGATCATGGGATTTTCCCTTCGACCACAGCGGCTTATGATGACTTGAGTGACTTTTGCCACCATATTTAGAGTGAGAGTGAGTTCACCACTAGCCCCATATATGTTAAGTTGCCCCAATCCCCATGTGAGGAGAGCCACAATCCCACCACTTGAGTGAGACGAGTGACTCCACCATATGCAACACTGAGTGCACCTACCTTGAGGGAGTGAGTGAGCCACCACATAGAGAGAGTGAGATAGTTGATAGGTCATGTGAGGCCACTTTCAACACTAACGACTTGACCTCTACCTCTATTGTGTCTTCTCATTTGGTGCTAGGTCCCATATATGATGACGCGCCGATCCTCGACGACTTTGTCCTTCCTTTGGACAAGAGGATGGCCATGGTGGAATATGATGCACCCCCCACATGGTTCCATCAAGATGAAGATGATGACCACCATTTGGTCTTTCCCACCTCACCTACACCACATGAGTGGAATGAAAAAGGTAACATAGGTGAAGCTGATGCTCTCTTCCCACTAGTGGACTATGTTGACATTGATTCCTTGCATGATGTTGACCCATCTATTGCCATGCTTCATTCTAGTATGATTTTACCATGCGATGATTTACCCATTTATGATGAGTTTGATAATTACCATTTGGAGTCTATTAGTTTTGATGCCATGTTGCATAGGATTCTTGTGATAATTCTCTTGGTCACATCATGTTTGACAACCCACTTGACTTGTCATATGCTATTCATGAGATCAACAATATGTCATATTTGCAATTTCATCGTAGTGACTATGCACATGCCATTCAAATAAACTCAATTTGCACATATGGCATAGACGACAAGCCCATGGTTATTGGCATTTGTTTTTCTTGTGATGATATAGACATGCTTCCTTTGCATCTTTTATCTCATATATGTCATGCCATGATTACCTAGCTTCGGACATGCATTGTTGTGGATGTTGTTCCACTTCTCCATATTATGCTTTCGATATTGCTCATGAGGACACCCCCGTAGTTTCCTCATACATTTTAGGAGATTTTGGTCCATCACATCCATTGCATGATTCTCATAATTGTGTGCACAATATACTCCCTATGAATGAAAATGCTATTGTTGCGCCACATACTTGCTCTAATTTGTGTACCAATTGTGTTATACATAACAACTATTCTTTCATGATGGATGACATGTTCTTATACCATGCATCAAATTTCTTTGAGTGATGCTTATCTTGTGCTAACTCTAACATGCACATACACATCATGATGGATGATATGTACATTTACCACACACACAATTTCTTTTGTTTGTGTCTATTTTGTGTAGGTACCCAAGAATACTTGTCAACCTCACAATCCCATGAGTTAACAAAACGAGCTCTAGAGAGAAACGATGACTTGGGATCCCGTGGATTATCTTTCCCACCACTCCCTTCGTGCAAAGATTTCGCGCATTTCTTTTACATGGCCCTCACATGGTTATGTGTTAGTGTCCATTATATTTATTATGCCCATCTTTCCATGTTCACTTTGCATGATATGCTCATTCCTATGCCTTTCACATCCATTTGTGACCCATGCTTTGCATTTCACATGATCCATGATTGTACTACTTGTATGTGTATTTGCAAGCTTGGTGGAGATATTGCTTGTTATTGCCATGATGCCTTTGTACCCCATGCCTATGGTGATACTTTGATCTTGCTTTGTATTTGTGCTTGCGATATGTCATGTGCATTGCCTATATCAACTATTTGCTCACATGACATGATTTCCATGAATTTTTCTAGTGTGTTGCATCTTCGTGCCACTAGCTTGCATGACATATTTACCATGTTTGCTTCGTGTAGTGCATCACCCATGATTCCTACATGCTCGTTTCATGCGGTTGATGGCATCTATTCCCATGCTTTACACGTGATTGCTATTACTTGTTGTCATATGTCTCCACGTGTTGCCTCTCTCATTCTAGATGATTTGCCATGTATTGAGTGCAACCACGATTTTAGTCTTGCTATTGAGATTGCCCCCATAGCATTCTCGCATTTATTTAGAGATTTTTGACATATTTCTTGTGAAGCATGCTTGTCTTACCTCTTTGCACCATATGCCTAGTGCCATGAATATAGCCATTGTTACATCATATTATTCATGCACTTTTGCTCCTAATGGTTATGTGCAAGAGAAGAGAACCATCATGATGGATGATGTGTTTATCTACCATGCACGTACGTTCTTCCTTTTGGTGTGTGTATGTGTAGGATACTTAGACTTCGTGTCGACTTCCACTTCACGTGAGTTGACCATTCGAGCTCTTGAGAGCGAACCACCATCTACCACGACGGCTCTACATCGCACTCGCTTGTGCTTCAGCATTGTGAAGGACGCACAAGGGCACGCTTTCGAGGTGATATCATTCTCTTTTGAGAACCACAAAACCATGAGCATGCATATTGTGGATCATACTACTTGTGTTGCTTTCACCATGACACTTTGCACACATGCTAGAGATCTTTCTTCGACTTGCCATTACCACATTGCCATGCTTCATGATATATATGCCTTGTGTGTTGCATCCGACATGTGGATTACTTGTCCATATCATATGCTTGGTTGCAACAATATCATCTCTTCACATATGCCATGTCCCATTTCTTTTCACATGATTGACTTGATTGCCTCACACATGATGGACAATTGCTCTTTCTATTGTGTCGAGTGCCATACTATCGCCACTACACCATATGCATGTTATGCTTGGATTGTCTTGCACTTGACCCATGTGTTTAGACACTTCATTTTATTTGGTGTTGTGAATGATTCATATGCCTACCATAGACCTTTCATTGAGCGCTTTATGCATGCTTGCTATGACCTTGAGGTAGATGCTTATTCTCTTGTCACAAATATTTGCATCACTACCTCCCAATTGCATACTTGGCCCCATGATATCTTTTCTTGTGCTCAATTGATGTTCTTACATGCCATGCCACAATCCTTTGTCACACCCTATGCTATGCTTGATGACAACACTTGTTGGGTGAATCACCTCTTGAATGCTTGGTTCTGCACTAACGCTAACCACATTTGTTTTCCAAGTGTTTGTTGTCCTTGCTCCTTTTGAAGGAATCACTAGACGGTGCAACATTGGAGAGTGCCCATTTAGAGCTTCAAGATGATGAGTGTTTGGCGATCGACCACTTCGACATAGTGACACCATCTCTTTTCCATGGTGATTTGGTTTTCGATCTGAGGTCAGATCTTTTCCAAGGGGGAGGGTGTTGGAGATATGCCCTAGAGGCAATAATAAAAGCATTATTATTATATCTCCTTGTTCATGATAATTGTCTGTTATTCATGCTTGAATTGTATTGTACGGAAACAGCGATACATGTGTGAATACATAGACCACAATGAGTCCCTGGTAGGCCTCTAGTTACCAGCTCGTTGATCAACAGATGGTCACGGTTTCCTGACCATGGACATGGGATGTCGGTGATAACGGGATCACATCATTAGGAGAATGATGTGATGGACAAGACCCAAACTTGAGCATAACACGAGATCGTATAGTTCGTAATGCATAAGCTTTTCGGTGTCAAGTATTTATTCCTTAGACCATGAGGTTGTACAACTCCCGGATGTCGTAGGAATACTTTGGGTGTGCCAAACATCACAACGTAAATGGGTGGCTATAAAGGTACGCATCGGGTATCTCCGAAAGTATCTGTTGAGTTGGTACGAACCGAGACTGGGATGTTGTCACTCCGTATGACGGAGAGGTACCTCTGGGCCCACTCGGTAAGACATCATCATAATGAGCTCAATGTGACTAAGTAGTTAGTTAAGGGATGATGGATTACGGATCGAGTAAAGAGACTTGCCATGACGAGATTGAACAAGGTATCGGGAATACCGACGATCGAATCTCGGGCAAGTAACGTACCGATGGACAAAGGGAGTAACTTACGGGATTGAGTGAATCCTTGACACAGTGGTTCATCCGATGAAGATCATCGAGGAACACGTGGGAACCAACATGGGTATCCAGATCCCGCTGTTGGTTATTGACCGGAGAGTGGTCTCGGTCATGTCCACGTGTCTCCCGAACCCGTAGGGTCTACACACTTAAGGTTCGGTAACGCTAGGGTCGTAGAGATACATGCACGTGGAAACCCGAAAGTTGTTCGGAGTCCCGGATGAGATCCCGGACGTCACGAGGAGTTCCAGAATGGTCCGGAGGTAAAGATTGATATATAGGAAGTCCAGTTTCGGCCATCGGGTGATCTCCGGGGGTCACCGGGAGCGTCCCGGGACCACCGGAGGGGCCCCGGGGGTCCACCGGGTGAGGCCACCCATCCCGGTGGGGCCCCTAGGCCGCGAGGGGAAGTGTCCAGCCCTAATGGGCTGGCGCACCACTTGGGGCCCACCTCCCCATGCGCCTAGGGTTGAAACCCTAGGGGGGAGGGGGCGCCCCACTAGCCTTGGGGGGCAAGGAAACCCCCCTGGCCGCCGCCCCCCCCTGCAGATTGGATCTGCAGGGGCCCTGGCGCACCCCCTGGCCCCCTATATATATGTGGGGAGGGAGAGGGCAGCCGCACCCTTGCCCTGGCGCCTCTCCCCCTCTCGTCACACCTCCATACTCCCACGCAGGGCGCCAGGCGAAGCCCTGCTGCGATCTCCACTGCATCCGTCATCACGCCGTCGTGCTGCCGGATCTCTGACGACTTCTCCTCCCCCCTTGCTGGATCAAGAAGGAGGTGACGTTTCTGCACCGGACGTGTGTTGAACGCGGAGGTGCCGTCCGTTCGGCGCTAGATCATCGATGACGAAGAACGCGAAGAGTACAACTACTTCATCCACGCTTCTTCGAAAGCTTCCGCTCGCGATCTACATAACGGTATGTAGATGCACTCTTACTTGCTCGTTGCTAGATGTCTCCATAGTTGGATCTTGGTGAAAGCATAGAATTTTTTTGAATTATGCTACGTTCCCCAACAGTGGCATCTGAGCTAGGTTTTATGCGTAGCATCTTGCACGAGTAGAACACAAAGCAGTTGTGGGCGTTTGAGTTGTTTCTACTTTCTTACCGTTACTAGTCAATCTTGATTCGGCGGTATTGTGGGATGAAGCGGCCCGGACTTACTTTACACGTACGCTTACGTGAGACTGGTTCCACCGACAGACATGCACTAGATGCATAAGGTGGCTGGCGGGTGTCTGTCTCTCCTACTTTAGTCGGATCGGATTCGATGAAAAGGGTCCTTATGAAGGGTAAATAGAAGTTGACAAATCACGTTGTGGTTTTGGCGTAGGTTAGAAACGTTCTTGCTAGAAATCCTATAGAAGCCACGTAAAACTTGCAACAACAATTAGAGGACGTCTAACTTGTTTTTGCAGCATGTGCTATGTGACGTGGTATGGCCAAAACGAAGATGTGATGAATGATATATGTGATGTATGAGATTGATCATGTTTTTGTAATAGGGAATCACAACTTGCATGTCGATGAACTTGACAACCGGCAGGAGCCATAGGAGTTGTCTTAATTATTGTATGACCTGCGTGTCACTGAATAACGCCATGTAATTACTTTACTTCATTGCTAAACGTTAGCTATAGTAGTAGAAGTAATAGTTTGCGTGACGACTTCTTCCAGACACGATGATGGAGATCATGATGATGAAGATCATGGTGTCGAGCCGGTGACAAGATGATCATGGTGCCCCGAAGATGGAGATCCAAGGAGCAAGATGATATTGGCCATATCATGTCACTTTAATTGATTGCATGTGATGTTTATCATGTTTATGCATCTTGTTTACTTAGAACGATGGTAGTAAATAAGATGATCTCTCACTAAAATTTCAAGTATTGTGTTTCCCCTAACTGTGCACCGTTGCTAAAGTTCGTTGCTCCGAAGCACCACGTGATGATTGGGTGTGATAGGTTCTAACGTTCGCATACGACGGGTGTAAGCCAGATTTACACACGCGATACACTTAGGGTTCACTTGACGAGCCTAGCATGTACAGACATGGCCTCGGAACACGGAAGACCGAAAGGTCGAACATGAGTCGTATAGAAGATACGATCAACATGAAGATGTTCACCGTTGATGACTAGTCCGTCTCACGTGATGATCGGACACGGGCTAGTCGATTTGGATCGTGTATCACTTAGATGACTAGAGAGATGTCATTCTGAGTGGGAGTTCATTAAAATTTGATTAAGATGAACTTAATTATCATGAACTTAGTCTAAATTCTTTACAATATCTCTTGTAGATCAAATGGCCCACGCTCCAGTTTCCCTCAACTTCAACGCGTTCCTAGAGAAAACCAAGTTGAAAGACGATGGTAGCAACTATACGGATTGGGTCCGTAACCTGAGGATTATCCTCATAGCTGCCAAGAGATCATATGTCCTTGAAGCACCGCTAGGTGATGCACCTGCTCCCGATGCGGCCCAAGACGTTTTGAACGTCTGGCAGTCGCTTAGCGATGATTACTCCCCGGTTCAGTGCGGCATGCTTTACAGCTTAGAGTCGGGGCTCCAAAAACGTTTTGAGCACCACGGAGCATATGAGATGTTCGAAGAGCTGAAAATGGTTTTCCAAGCTCATGCCCGAGTCGAGAGATATGATGTCTCCGACGCGTTCTATAGCTGTAAGATGGAGGAGAACAGTTCTGTCAGTGAGCACATCCTCAAGATTTCAGGATTGCACAACCGCTTGTCTCAGCTGGGAATGAATCTCCTAGATGAAGCGGTCGTTGACAGATTCCTCCAGTCGCTCCCACCAAGCTTCAAGAGCTTTGTGTTGAACTTCAATATGCAGGGGATGGAGAAGTCCATTCCCGAGGTGTATTCGATGCTGAAATCAGCGGAGGTGGACATCAAGAAAGAACATCAAGTGTTGATGGTCAATAAAACCACTAAGTTCAAGAAAGGCAAGGGTAAGAAGAACTTCAAGAAGGACGGCAAGGGAGTTGCCGCGCCTGGCAAGCCTGTTGCCGGGAAGAAGCCAAAGTATGGACCCAAGCCTGAAACAGAGTGCTTTTATTGCAAGGGAACGGGCCACTGGAAGCGGAACTGCCCCAAATACTTAGCAGACAAGAAGGCCGGCAACGTCAAAGGTATATATGATATACATGTTATTGATGTGTACCTTACCAGCACTCGTAGTAGCTCTTGGGTATTCGATACCGGTGCAGTTGCTCACATTTGTAACTCAAAACAGGAGCTGCGGAATAAACGGAGACTGGCGAAGGATGAGGTGACGATGCGCGTCGGGAATGGTTCCAAGGTCGATGTGATCGCCGTCGGCACGCTGCCTCTACATCTACCCTCGGGATTAGTTTTAAACCTCAATAATTGTTATTTAGTACCAGCTTTGAGCATGAACATTGTTTCTGGATCTCGTCTTATGCGAGATGGATACTCTTTCAAATCAGAGAATAATGGTTGTTCTATTTATTTGAGAGATATGTTTTATGGTCATGCCCCGCTAGTCAATGGTTTATTTTTGATGAATCTCGAACGTGATGATACACATATTCATAGTGTAGATGCCAAAAGATGTAAAGTTGATAATGATAGTCCCACATACTTGTGGCATTGCCGCCTTGGTCATATTGGTGTCAAACGTATGAAGAAGCTCCATTCAGATGGACTTCTAGAGTCTCTTGATTATGAATAATTTGACACGTGCGAACCATGCCTCTTGGGCAAGATGACCAAGACTCCGTTCTCCGGAACAATGGAGCGAGCAACCAACTTGTTGGAAATCATACATACCGATGTGTGCGGTCCAATGAGTGTTGAGGCTCGCGGAGGCTACCGTTATGTTCTCACCCTCACGGATGACTTGAGTAGATATGGGTATATCTATTTGATGAAACACAAGTCTGAGACCTTTGAAAAGTTCAAGGAATTTCAGAATGAGGTTGAGAATCAACGTGACAGAAAAATAAAGTTCTTACGATCAGATCGTGGGGGTGAATATTTAAGTCATGAATTTGGCACACACCTTAGGAAATGTGGAATTGTTTCACAATTGACACCGCCCGGAACACCTCAACGTAACGGTGTGTCCGAATGTCGAAATCGTACTCTGTTGGACATGGTGCGATCTATGATGTCCCTCACCGATTTACCGCTATCTTTTTGGGGTTATGCTTTAGAGACTGCCGCATTCACTTTAAATAGGGCTCCGTCGAAATCCGTTGAGACGACTCCGTATGAACTTTGGTTTGGCAAGAAACCGAAGTTGTCGTTTCTAAAAGTTTGGGGTTGCGATGCTTATGTCAAGAAACTTCAACCTGAAAAGCTCGAACCCAAATCGGAAAAATGCGTCTTCATAGGATACCCAAAGGAAACGATTGGGTACACCTTCTACCACAGATCCGAAGGCAAAGTCTTTGTTGCCAAGAATGGATGCTTTCTGGAGAAAGAGTTTCTCTCGAAAGAAGTGAGTGGGAGGAAAGTAGAACTTGATGAGGTGATAGTCACCCCTCCTGTACCGGAAAGTAGCGCAGCGCAGGAAACTGTTCCTGAGGTGCCTGCACCGACAAGGGAGGAAGTTGATGATAATGATCATGAAGAAACAGGTCAAGTTACTACTGAACTTCGAAGGTCCACAAGGGCACGTTCCGCACCAGAGTGGTACGGCAACCCTGTACTGGAAATCATGTTGTTAGACAACGGTGAACCTTCGAACTATGAAGAAGCGATGGCGGGCCCGGATTCCAATAAATGGCTTGGAGCCATGAAATCCGAGATAGAATCCATGTATGAAAACAAAGTATGGACTTTGGTGGACTTGCCTGATGATAGGCACGCCATAGAAAACAAATGGATATTTAAGAAGAAGACAGACGCGGATGGTAATGTGACCATCTATAAGGCTCGGCTTGTCGCTAAGGGTTATCGACAAGTTCAAGGGATTGACTACGACGAGACTTTCTCTCCCGTAGCGATGCTGAAGTCAGTCAAAATCATGTTAGCTATTGCCGCATTCTATGATTATGAAATATGGCAAATGGACGTCAAAACAGCATTCCTTAATGGCTTCCTCAAGGAAGAGTTGTATATGATGCAACCGGAAGGTTTTGTCGATCCAGAGAACGCTAACAAGGTATGCAAGCTCCAGCGCTCGATTTACAGGCTGGTGGAAGCATCTCGGAGTTGGAATATTCGCTTTGATGAAGTGATCAAAGCGTTTGGCTTTATACAGACCTATGGAGAAGCCTGTATTTACAAGAAAGTGAGTGGGAGCTCTGTGGCATTTCTCATATTATATGTGGATGACATATTGTTGATGGGAAATGATATAGAATTCTTGGAAAATGTAAAGGCCTACTTGAATAAAAGTTTTTCAATGAAGGACCTTGGAGAAGTTGCTTACATATTAGGCATCAAAATCTATAGAGATAGATCGAGACGCCTCATTGGTGTTTCACAAAGTACATACCTTGACAAAATATTGAAAAAGTTCAATATGGATCAGTCAAAGAAAGGATTCTTGCCTGTTTTGCAAGGTATGAGATTGAGCAAGGCTCAGTCGCCAACCACGGCAGAAGATAGAGAAAAGATGAGTCTCATTCCCTATGCCTCGGCCATAGGTTCTATCATGTATGCCATGCTGTGTACCAGACCTGATGTGAACCTTGCCATAAGTTTGGTTGGGAGGTACCAAAGTGATCCCGGTACGGAACACTGGACAGCGGTCAAGAACATCCTGAAGTACCTGAAAAGGACTAAGGATATGTTTCTCGTTTATGGAGGTGACGAAGAGCTCGTCGTAAAGGGTTATGTCGATGCTAGCTTCGATACAGATCTGGATGACTCTAAGTCTCAAACCGGATACGTGTACATTTTGAATGGAGGGGTAGTCAGCTGGTGCAGTAGCAAACAGAGCATGGTGGCAGCGTCTACATGTGAAGCGGAGTACATAGCTGCTTCTGAAGCAGCGCAGGAAGGAGTCTGGATGAAGGAGTTCATCACCGACCTAGGAGTCATTCCAAGCGCGTCAAGCCCGATGACTCTCTTCTGTGACAACACTGGTGCTATTGCTATTACCAAGGAGCCCAGGTTTCACAAGAAGACCAAGCACATCAAGCGCCGTTTCAACTCCATCCGGAATTATGTTCAGGATGGAGACATAGATATTTGTAAAGTGCATACGGATCTGAATGTCGCAAACCCATTGACTAAACCTCTTTCACAAGCAAAACATGATCAACACCAGAACTCTATGGGTGTTCGATTCATCACAATGTAACTAGATTATTGACTCTAGTGCAAGTGGGAGACTGTTGGAGATATGCCCTAGAGGCAATAATAAAAGCATTATTATTATATCTCCTTGTTCATGATAATTGTCTGTTATTCATGCTTGAATTGTATTGTACGGAAACAGCGATACATGTGTGAATACATAGACCACAATGAGTCCCTGGTAGGCCTCTAGTTACCAGCTCGTTGATCAACAGATGGTCACGGTTTCCTGACCATGGACATGGGATGTCGGTGATAACGGGATCACATCATTAGGAGAATGATGTGATGGAAAAGACCCAAACTTGAGCATAACACGAGATCGTATAGTTCGTAATGCATAAGCTTTTCGGTGTCAAGTATTTATTCCTTAGACCATGATGTTGTACAACTCCCGGATGCCGTAGGAATACTTTGGGTGTGCCAAACGTCACAACGTAAATGGGTGGCTATAAAGGTACGCATCGGGTATCTCCGAAAGTATCTGTTGAGTTGGTACGAACCGAGACTGGGATGTTGTCACTCCGTATGACGGAGAGGTACCTCTGGGCCCACTCAGTAAGACATCATCATAATGAGCTCAATGTGACTAAGTAGTTAGTTACGGGATGATGGATTACGGATCGAGTAAAGAGACTTGCCATGACGAGATTGAACAAGGTATCGGGAATACCGACGATCGAATCTCGGGCAAGTAACGTACCGATGGACAAAGGGAGTAACGTACGGGATTGAGTGAATCCTTGACACAGTGGTTCATCCGATGAAGATCATCGAGGAACACGTGGGAACCAACATGGGTATCCAGATCCCGCTGTTGGTTATTGACCGGAGAGTGGTCTCGGTCATGTCCACGTGTCTCCCGAACCCGTAGGGTCTACACACTTAAGGTTTGGTAACGCTAGGGTCGTAGAGATACATGCACGTGGAAACCCGAAAGTTGTTCGGAGTCCCGAATGAGATCCCGGACGTCACGAGGAGTTCCGGAATGGTCCGGAGGTAAAGATTGATATATAGGAAGTCCAGTTTTGGCCATCGGGTGATCTCCGGGGGTCACCGGGAGCGTCCCGAGACCACCGGAGGGGCCCCGGGGGTCCACCGGGTGAGGCCACCCATCCCGGTGGGGCCCCTAGGCCGCGAGGGGAAGTGTCCAGCCCTAATGGGCTGGCGCACCACTAGGGTCCCACCTCCCCATGCGCCTAGGGTTGAAACCCTAGGGGGGAGGGGGCGCCCCACTAGCCTTGGGGGGCAAGGAAACCCCCCTGGCCGCCGCCCCCCTGCAGATTGGATCTGCAGGGGCCCTCGCGCACCCCCTGGCCCCCTATATATATGTGGGGAGGGAGAGGGCAGCCGCACCCTTGCCCTGGCGCCTCTCCCCCTCCCGTCACACCTCCATACTCCCACGCAGGGCGCCCGGCGAAGCCCTGCTGCGATCTCCACTACATCCGTCATCACGCCGTCGTGCTGCCGGATCTCTGACGACTTCTCCTCCCCCCTTGCTGGATCAAGAAGGAGGTGACGTTGCTGCACCGGACGTGTGTTGAACGCGGAGGTGCCGTCCGTTCGGCGCTAGATCATCGGTGACGAAGAACGCGAAGAGTACGACTACTTCATCCACGCTTCTTCGAAAGCTTCCGCTCGCGATCTACATAACGGTATGTAGATGCACTCTTACTTGCTCGTTGCTAGATGTCTCCATAGTTGGATCTTGGTGAAAGCGTAGAATTTTTTTGAATTATGCTACGTTCCCCAACAGAGGGGATGATGCGAAGCATCCTATGGACATCACCATGGCAAGAGTCCATTTGGCAAGTGACATGTGGGACATCTACTTCACATACACAAAGGTGAATTATCTCCTTTACACGTGTTCACTTGACCCCTTCGAGGATGGTATACTACTTGACACTTCTCCCATGTGCATGCATAGACACTACCGGAGCTTCACGGATGACCACGAGGCGTGCAAGCGCCAAGGAACGCCTACACCATCCGCGAGGGAAGCTTGGAAGTGAAGACGGAAGAAGACGGAGATGCCTAAAATCTACAACTATCGGACGTCCGACAGTCACCGGACGACCGGTCCTGACCGGACGTCCGACGCTTGGAAGTTCAGCCCGCCAGAACTCCTGCAGCCGAAGGACCCTACATTGGCCAGACGACCGACTACCACCGGACGTCCTACAAGTACCAGCCACCAGACGATCGACGTCCCTCGGATGTCCGACGCCGACCGGACGTCCGACACTGCGTGTGCGCAGCCGGGCCTTTGGCCTTGTATCCCTCTCCCACTTACCCCTTCGTGGCTTAGACTATAAATAGACTACCTCCACCTTCTTTCTAGGGTTAGCATTGTGATAGGTCATTTTAGAGATAGATCCTTTCTCATCCATGTGGTTCTACTCCATCGAGAGACCGCGGCCTCTACGGAGAAGATCCACACACGGATTCAAGACCCCTCACGGGAAGATCCCCTGAGGTTTCAAGACCTCCTCATGGAGATGAACTCTACCTTGTATCTTTGCCTTTGTTGTTCATGTACCTTGTGGATCTATGTGTTGTTAGTCTAGTGGATGTGTGACTGGACTTGTTCTTGAGTGTTTTCCCTTGTGATTTATCTCCGTTCTTCCGCGTGTTCTTCGTGGGATCCCCTCCATTTGTGAAAGATTAGCCTTAGGGTTTCCACCCTACATCAATCCCGCCACGAATGGGTGGAGAGGAGTATTTCTTTGCCCAGGCTTTCAAAAAGGTAGGCATATACACTATCAAATCAACATACCGAGCTCTTGTGATCCAAAAAGAGTGTTTTGCTCAAGGAGAAGGGTCGGCTATGGGAACTTCAAACTCAAATGAACAGATGTAGAATCACCTTTGGACACTAAAGGTAGTGCCCAAAATTCGTGTTTTCTGGTGGATGGTCATCCGTGGTTTCTACCAGATGGGAGTAGTTTGCACCATCGACATATCAGATTGACAAGTAAGTGCAAGCTTTGTTTGGCAGCAGAAGAGGATTTGATGCATGCCTACATCCATTGTTCACACGCTAAGCGTTTTTGGGAGGAAGCTCAAAGGTGGTTTGAGTTTAAACTACCCTGCCTATACCCAAATACTTGGGCACGAGACATACTTTGTGACCCAATGTTTACTGATTAGTTGAGAGCAAAAAATATGTCAGTCATGTGGTCTATTGAGCGTTCAAGGAATCGATGGACTCGTCATGACGAACATATTGCCCCTGCAATTTCGTTACGGATCATACGTGAGACACTTGCCCTCCTCGAACTTTCGATTGAACGTGCTCTCACCTTTCCTGGGTTTGGGTGGAGCCCCGAGATGAGGATTTTGTGAAAATAAACACGGCTGCTGGTATTGATAGCATTCTGGAGAAGGGAGGGGCATGTGATGTTATAGCTGGCCAAACAGGCCGGCTCACGAGCACGCCGGCATGGCCCGCCATGGGCCAGGCACGTGAGGGGCTAAATGGGTCGTTCCTGGCACGACACGCCTTGGGCCGTGCCTGGGCACGCGTGCCAACACGGCCCATTTTTTCAAAAAAAATCTTCAGAATATATATATATATATATATATATATATATATATATATATATATATATATATATATATATATACATCCCAGCTATTCTGCAACTGATTCCTGAATAAGCTATTCAGAAACCCATCCTAACTGCTGAGAAGACAAGACCTAACTGCTGAGAAAACAAAACCTAACTGCTTCGCGTCGCTATTTTTCTAGGAGTAATTTTATGTTTCGTGTTACAATTTTGATCCGCTTTCATCATTATGATGTATTTTTTGTTATTTCTAGGACTAATTTTTTGTTGGGCTAACTGCAATTGATTCACTGGGTTAACTTGTAACTCATTTTTTACGAGTAGTAACCGTTTGTTTAGCGCAAACTAACTGCTAGTATTTTGTTTTGTGCTAACAGACGTGGATGATCAGCTTTTGATTAGTTAGGTTGAGCAAAATGTCTGGGTTCATTTGATCTAACTACGAGGGGAGAGGGGATTGGGGGGTTGGGCTAACAAGCTTGTGCACTTGTGGGCCTATATGTGCTTTTTGTTTTTATGCGTCATTTTCGTCTATTTGTCTGACTGTTACCACAGCCGTCTCATATGATATCTTTGTCTTAACTGCTCCATTTGCGGCCCTCTGTCTTTATTTTCTCTCGCCAGAAATCCTTCCTTCGCCCTAGGGCAGACGCCGCGGCGCCGTCATGGACGATCTCTTCTAACCGTAACCAACCGGCCGTCGGGCGGTGGTATTCGCCAGAAGCAGGAGGCGGCGTGTTTTTGTTTTGCCTCGCGCGGCGGAAGTCATCTTCATCCCCACCGTTGGATCTGCAAGGGGATCTCACATGTTCTTCGTATATGTTTTCTTAAGGTTTTCGGCGCGGGAGGGAGTGGTTGCGTGGGTGTGTATTAGTATTACTTATCCCGAATTCACCTTGGTACTATGGCTGCGGGGCAATTGTTTTGATTAGTTTCCATTTCTCGATTTATGCATCATGTCTTCATTCATAAGTTTCTATCTAAGTTGGTGTCGCTTTCTGTATGCATGTACAAGTGGCGGGGAGTGTGAGGTGTTTGTTTTTCTCTGGATGAGTTCGATTGGAAGGGTTGCTGGTTGTGCAAATGGTTAGTCATCATATATCAGTTAATTGCACATAACTTCAGAAATGGAAGCAGTTAACTGCTTTTTGTTTTAATTTTTTGTGTGTATGTTCATCACGAATTTTTCTTGTTAACTTTTCCTATCCATGTCTAAATATGCGAGTAGGAGTTGATGCTGCTGCGATAGCTTTGGCCAAGGTGTCACTAGTTAATGGCGAAGGCAGTGATGGGGATGTAGGTGAGGGCGGTGGTATGGTTGATAGCAATGCAAATGCCAGTGGAATAAATGAGTCGTGCAAAGTTGATGGTGTCATTTGCTCTCCTGATATCGGTGCTGACAGTGCTGAAGGTTTTTTGTTGGAATTTCTTCAGATTCATTTAGTTTTCCTCATTTTTTTAGTTGTTGTTTTTGAGTTGTTGTATTTTTATATTTTTTATCTAACTGTTTTTCCGTGTGCATTTTTTGCTCTGGAACGTGCAGGTATTTCGTCGCCAGATGTTAACAATTTTATCATGCGTTCTTGTCGTGACATCAATGCCGAGCATGTTGCGCCCGATTCCCCACTCCCGTGCAACATGGGTGTGCCTCCCAATGTTGAACCATGTAGAGCTTCCGATGGAGAAAACATTTCATGCATCCCGACTCCAGTGTGGTGCGATACGCAACCGCAGTCAGTCATGGGCAATGAGATTGTTACACATGATTTTATGGTCTCATAGCAGTTAAGGAATGAGGAGATAAGGCAGGTAGAGAAGCAGAAAAAAAATTAAGAGAAAGTTGATGCTCATGAGAGGAAGAAGCGGTTGAGGCTCCCCAAAGGTGTAATTGATTCCTCAAATGTCACCAGCAATTGTCATGTTCCAGATGCATGCACCCATCCCGCCAGTGGTGTAGCCAGTAAGATTGTTGATCCATCTCCGCGTCAGGGTCCACACATTGCCAGTGGTCCAGTGGTTGATCGTGTCTATCCGAGTGTTAAGCTTGATGGAAAGCATGTTTCTTTCGAGGGTTCAGAGGGTGGAGGTGGTTGTCGAGGTCCTTTTGTTGATGGCATTGGGCTCGACAGGAATAATGTATATGTTCTAATCTTTGTTTGTTTGTTCTTTTTTCCTTTTTGGGTACATAACTGATCTGTTGTCTGCATGCTAACTGCCTTCTTTTTGCGTGTTTTCCTCGGTAGGTTGTTTCTAGGAAGCGTCGGCCCAAGGTTGCTGGGAGTGGACCAAAGAAGAAGAAGGCAAAGTCCGCGGCGTCAAATGCTGGTGCTTGTGATAGGATCAATGTAACTGTTCATTGTTCTTTGGGAGAGGTTTCTGAAGCAGTTGCTCTACTTGAGACACGACATAAAGATATTGTTTGTGAGGCTGGTTTTGGTTGTGTATTTAACTGGGTTCTGAAGGGAAATGTGTCACACCTTCTGATGTGTCACTTCATGAGTAATATTGACACGGCCACGATGCGCATTGACTGTGGCCCTAATAAAGTTCTTGTAGTCAGCAGAGAAACCGTGCATCAGTGTTTTGGGTTCCCGATGGGTGATGACACAGCTCCCAAGCCAGTTGATAGTGGCCATGATGAGTCAATGGCTAGATTCAAGGCAGAGTTGGGTTTCAGCAAAGCTTCTGTGGTTGACACGAAAGACCTGAGGAATGTGTTGAAGCAACTTGTAGTCGATGAGTCAAAGGACGCACTTGCTATAAAGGTTTTCTTTGCTATCCTTTTCTCAAAGATGATATGCCCAGGTCCTGTTGTCCGTGTAGGCAGGGAGGTGGCAATGCTAGATGGTATTGTTTTTGAAGATATGGTAACGATGGATTTTTGCCAGTTAGTAGTGGATGAGTTAAAGCGTGCAGCTATCAGATGGCAAGATCCAAATATCATTCAAGCAGGTCCAGAAGGTTGTGGAGTAGTGCTAGTCCTTATGTATCTTGATTGTTGCCTACTGAAGGGTGTCTCTGTGATGCATGTGCTGTCAGAGAAGGTGCTCAATTCAATTTACTTGAAAGACATTATAAAGAAGGGTAGGGAATTTTTGGATGGCTTTGTTTTTGGAAAACTTGGGGGTGAGTTTTTTCAACTTATATGTGTTCTTTTCTATTTTTAGTAATTGTCTTTTTAGTAAGTCTTCTTATGTGTATAAAGTTTACCTAACTTCACCTATTATGTGGAGCTAACTGCTATCTTTCAAAATGTTTTTCGTTGGAAGTTAACATTATTTTAACCCTTTTGTTTAAATTATTTATGTACATAACTACTTAGTTTTTGGTTTTTACAGATAGTTAACTGGCTTAAGCCTTGTTCTTAACTTCAGCTTCTTCATTTTTTAATCCAAAGTACTCACCAGATTTTGTTTTGTTTTTTTACATGTGCTCAGTGGAAATCCCATAACCAGATTGCATATTTCCAGCAAGTTTCCCATGGGCAAGTCGTGATCGCGACTTTCCTGATGCGCATGTCCATACCTGCGTTGTCATGGTTTTGTCACGGCAGATGTCCTAGCGTAAGGACTTAGTCGTGGAGCCATCGCTACGGGTTAGCTTAAAGGGGTTAAAGCGGACAAAGGACACAAGGGATTTTATACTAGTTCGGCCCCTTCGATGAAGGTAAAAGCCTACGTCTAATTGTTGTGGTATTGCTAGGGTTTCGATGACGAGGGAGTGAATCCGCTTTGCCTCTGTCTCGAGCTGTTGTTTCTTGTCCCTGAACCGCCACCGGGTCGTCCCTTTATATACACAGGGTACGCCCAGGCGGCTTACAGAACTTCGAAGCTGGCTCATAACGTGCCCGGCTCGGCCTCTGCCTTGCTTATCTTACAATACAAGTTACACATTGTATGGCGGTTTACATCTACAGGCCCTAACACCCTTTGGGCCCTAAGCCTCTTTATTCTTCTATGGTAAAACGCCTTATCCTTATGTCTCGATGGGCTTCATAGAAGTGATTTCCTCATAGGTATAAACCGGCCCCTCCTGGGCAGTTTACACCTAATAGTTACATCCCTGACATTAGGCCCCAGATTGATTTGAACTTGTTAATGTCAATCTTCAACACTTCGGGGAAATTCGGTCCTTCGTGGCTTCAAATGACCTTGTAAACCGCCATGACGTCATCTTCCTTCATTATGTTAAACCACCATGACGTCACTTGTTCATTTAATGCATGTACCTATTTTAACCTTTATTTATTAAACCTCCGAAGATCGAGGCGACAGTGTCGTCCCATATCCATTTTTCGGGCTCCTTGATTCTCGCGTCTGCCATTTATCCTTTCGGCTTATAAATAGGGCGAGGGGTCCTTTCTTTTTCTTCCCCTCGCCTCTTCGCCCTTTCTTCTTCCTCGCGCCCCCTCAGTACTCAAGCATCGCCGTCGTTGACGACCTTCACCTTTGCTCCAACTCAGGCCGCTGCATCAACCTGTTCGGACCAGATTCTCTCCGGCGCGCCTCCGCATCCGATAGCTCTGCTAAATCGTTTCTTCACTTCCCATATAGATCTCATTAGGGT
The DNA here is from genome assembly GCA_902687465.1 of Secale cereale. NCBI lineage: Eukaryota > Viridiplantae > Streptophyta > Magnoliopsida > Poales > Poaceae > Secale > Secale cereale. The sequence continues at coordinate 409,821,012 of LR738714.1, forward strand.
TTCTTCCGCGAGTTCATCAAGGCTACCGTGCTGTTATTCCCTGTTCTTCATCATAGTTTCGATGGCTAGTGTAGATCTAATGCTTTTGCCCACGGCTGTAGTGATAACCCCGCTCATTAACGCGATTATCCTTCTTTTAAAGTAATCCCCCATCTAGGTTTGTTTGAACTGCTGCAGCACCTATTCAGTTTGAGCCTGAATATTTCTGAATTTATTGACATGCTGTAGATCTGTAATTCTGTTGTTGATTTGTGAAACCTGGTTTTACATAACTTTAGATCTGCACCTTTCATATCCTCAACGACGGTTTAACCTTAGAAAAATCATAATCCAGTAGGTAACATTAGGCCCCACTTAAACAGTCATTGCAGCTGCCCTTTTAACACTTCCAATGCTTCGTTCCGGTTTATTATTGCCTATGTCTCAATAACTGCCAATCATAGACCATAAACCGGCCATTATCTGTAATTTTAGCTTTTTCCTCTGAAATGGCAAAGCAAGCCAAGCAATTTACTTCCTGCAACTGGGTTACTGAAGAGGAACTGAACGGTTGGGTTGAGGTTGGTGCTTTAGCCAAAAAGGATGTCATCCATTGGGGAGTCCCTGGTCCGAAATATCCTCCGGAACCCAAAGATGGAGAAGTAATTGTATTTGTTGATCACTTATCCCGAGGGTTTAGCCCTCCCGGATCAAAATTCTTTCGTGACGTACTGACTAGCTTCCAACTCCACCCTCAAGATATTGGGCCAAACTCTGTGTCCAATATTTGCAATTTTCAAGTATTTTGTGAGGCTTACTTGCAAGAGGAGCCTACAGTGGAGTTGTTTAGGGATTTCTTCCACTTGAACCGCCGTACAGAATTTACGTATGGGCCTAACACTGAACTTGGCAGGATGTCCATTCAAAAAAGGAAGGATGTCAGTTTTCCTCATGCCAAGCATCACAGTCATCCTAAAGATTGGAATCAGACTTGGTTTTATTGCCAAGATACATCCCCAGCTGACGAGAATCCTCTGCCGGGTTATCGTCCTCATCAGCTTTCCAATAATCATCCATTCCCTCAACGGGTAAGTGCTCAGGAATGATCCCAATACGCACCGCAGCTTTCAAAGCTCCGGGCCTTTACCGCAAACGGTTTGACAGGCATAGATTTTGTTTGTTACTGGATTTCTTGGAGCATTCTACCGCTAAGCTGGTGTTCCGGTTTAATGTGTGAGTATACAGGAGATCCCAAAGATCCTCTACGCCATACTGAAGTTGTGCTGTCATAAAATGAAATCAATGAGTCTGTCAAGAAAATATTGGATGAACCGGTGGATGTCTGCCGCAAAACTGGGCTGGCTCCCTTCTATGAATCCAATAAACCGCCAGCGGTAAGTCTCCTTATACTTTTTGCTTTATTTCAATCTGTTTAAGTATCCTTTCTAAAAAACTCCTCAACTTCTGACAGGATAATGATCCGTTCTCGAAGAGGAAACCCCAGGATAAACCGGCAAAGGCAGCTCGTCTTAAAACCAAGGCCATCAAGAAGACTGTTAAGAAAAAAACCACCGAAGCATCTGAGTTAAACCTTGATGATGATGAACCGGCCACAGAGGTAGCACTTGACTCCCTTGGCTCCCTTTTCTTGCACCTTATTGATAATGATTATATTCAGGAAAACGCTAAAGGCAGTCAAGCTGATGGTGTTGAGGTAATTACCCTTTCCTCCGGTTCAGACCCTCTGCCAACACCGAAAATCCGTCAAGCAAACCGGAAAGTACGATTTTCTCACCCTTTAGCTTACTTGGACCCAAACTTTATTTTGAACAAACAGCAACATGAAGCTCGCCGCACAACATGGCACATCGGTCAAGTAATCACATCCACTGGTTTACCACATACTCCGGCCTGGAAGTGTCGATCAGAGGTCTTATATATTCTAGATGCTCTTTATCCCAAAGCGGGTCATTTCCGCCAGCCTCTTAATCCGTCCGATTCAAATTATCAGGATACCCCTTGTTCGTCATCTGGCGAGTCAACAGCCACACAGCTTCCTCCTCTCAAAACTGTTCCTGGGTAAGTCTTTATTTTCCTGTTAATCCTTCTCTTTTAATCCACTGAATAACTTTTACCTTTATCTTTCTCAGTAGGCCAAAACCTAGTAAGAAGGCTAAATTGAGTAAACCGGCAGGTGATGATATAAACCCTGAACCGGAAAAGACTCCAGAGCCGGCAGAAGAAGATGCTGATGCCTTGCGTGATGATCCCCCTCCACCGGATCATGAAATTTTTACTGAACAAGAAGCTGCACCAATGGACCTTGATGATAATCAAAATAGTCCAGTCCGGGCCAGTAACAATCCGGCAAGCCCTGCCAGAGCCGCTGCTGCTATGACAGAGGATGTTACGATTACCGGTTTTGCTCACACCACTCCTGGTGAACCCGTTGCCTTGTCGAAGCATAACACTAAGGAATAAGTTGCTGCTATGGACAAAGGCAAATGGAATGCCGATTTATCGAGCTATGCTCATCTCAGCGCTCAGGACCTTCACTCCGGCTATTTGAACCGGTTGTATACAAGTCGTGATTATGAAGCCGGACTGGTGAACCTTATGAAGGAACGATATGAGGTAACTGCTGCTTAATGTCTGCAATACTATTTCTATCCAAGTCCAATTGCTTGTCTCAACTGTGATGTATCCCCCAAGGGCCAGTTTATCTCTTCAAGATGAACCGGGACTTCAGAATATCAAATATATAGCTTTTCTCCTATGTAGTCCCCAAGGGCCGGTTTATCTTTTTAGGATAAACCAGGACTTTAATTTACAACATTCTTATGAACAATAATACAATAGCCCCCAAGTGCCAAGTGTATAACTTGTTATGTGCTTGGGACTTCGATAAAAATGTCTGATAACTGCAAATATGCATTAGCCCCCAAGTGCCAAGTGTATAACTTGTTATGTGCTTGGGACTTTCAATATGTTTTACCAATGTATGATGTGTATATCTCTTTGCAGGCTGATCTAAACCAAAAAGAATATCAAGTAGCTGACCTTCAAGAGAATCTGAAGTTCCAGCAAACAGCCACTTCCAAAGCCAAGGATGAGCTGACCAGCGCTTTAGCAAGCATGGAGAAGTTGAAAAAAGACTTCCAAAAGGAACGAGCGAATTGGGAGACAGAGAGATCCGCTTTGGAGAAAAGGGCTGTTGATGCAGAGGCCGCCCTTAAACCGGTGTCAGAAGAGCTATCTAGCCTAAAGCGTCAAATAAACGCTATGACCACTGATGTCTTTGGTAAGCACCCTTATCACAACTCTGAACACAACATCCCCACAAATTTCCGGTTTAACATTGGTTCCACGGATGCAGGAAAGCGCACTGCTCATCTTGGCTCTGACATGCGGAAAAAGCTGAAGGCTGCCTATACACTTATAGGGCAGCTTTATACCGGTGCGCAAAGAATCATTTGTACCACCGCTCACAACAAACCGGCCCCAACATTAATCAAGGAAACATTGGAGAAACCGTCAATACTGCCCGCCCGGTTTGAAGAACTAAGGAAATCGGCTGCAAGGGCGGGTGCTTTAACTGCACTAACTCGGGCGAAGGCGTGGGTACCTGACCTTGATCCGGCTGATGTAGTAAATGGCTATCCAAGCATGAAAGAGGACAGATCAGAATTCACCAATGAGGATCTGCGATCTTTAACAAAAGAAATGGGGCCCTTGGCCAGCAAACTAGCCAAAGAAGTTGATATGTCCCACTACCAGGCGGTTTATGACGCTGACAACAGACGGGTTAACGCGCCGACTCATGATGTGGAGGATCTCATCCCCCCCCCCCATTCGTAAGCACACTTACGCCCCTGATGTTGAACCGTCTGAGCTTATAAGCGATGAAGATGTTTTCCAGGCCCTGACTAGGATCAATTGGGCAACCACTGACTTCCAGCTGCTGGATGGATACGAGGAGGAGATGGCGCAGGATGATCCACAACCGTCTAGCCGGTCTGGCGAGGAGTCCTGAATTGACGTTGGTTTAACTTTTGCGATATGCCACAACACTTTGACGAGAAACTGATATTCTTTTGGGCTGTAAAACGCCTTGTAATAGGCTAGCTGGAAACATTTGGTCTGTTATGCCATCATGCATATTTCCTTTGCATAATATTGTTGAATCCAACAGCCTTATAGTATTTCTGCTTATTCTTCTGAACAGTTTTATTCAATTTTCTTGTGCATAAGACAAATTTTAAAGTGTCCTGACGGTTTATCGTCGGACGGGTCATAATGCCCAAATACATGACCTATGTTTATAACCCAAGCTCTATTTTGAATTAAATACAAAAATACATATCATATCTGTGATGTCAAATCGTACCGTTGGCTTTACCAACTTTTGTAGTAAGGGTGATGATCCCGAATTGTGAGTATCGATGACTCCTGCAATATTTTGCCGGTTTATGATGAAACCATACCGGGTTGTGATAAACACCGAATTAGCGGCAGACAATACTGGCGATTTGTAATCAAACCAGATTGGGTTTAGTAAACACCAGTTTATTTAACAGTGGTGACTTGTAGTCAACCACTAGGCCGAATCAATAGATATCGGATGAATACTAACAATCTCACTAAGAGATGAAAAACTTGGCAAACAAAAACAAATAAAAACTTGTAGTCGAGGCTTTTTATGAGCTGCCAGGCTCCAAATTCGAGGCTTTTCATGGGCTGCCAGGCCGCTGAGTTAAACCATTTCACAAAGCCTGTTAAGATGGACCTCACATTAAACAATCGTCATTTTAACGTTGACAAGTTCAGGGTCTGTATAAGATTGACTTGTCAATCGTTCGACGGGTCATACCAGGTTTACCTAGACGGAGTGACTTACTTGATGCAGGCAGGTTAACCCGGGGTTTTAGGTGTATACACCAGGCTTCCAAGCCGTGGCTTGATAGCCTATTACAAGGGCCTTAAAAGCTCTTTGCCGCTGTGCAACAAGAGCCCCCAAGTAACATTGGGAGCTGTGCTCAATGGGTGCCTATGTTTGAGTTGTGCTATGCATCAAACTCTCTTTTGCCCTTATCATCATGTTGGCTTGATAGCCAGATTACCGAAGTAACCAGAGTTGTGCTCTTATGAAAATATTGGCTTCATAGCCGGTCTAAGAGGGCCATAGGAACTCCGTTTTGTACATAGAAGCCCCCATGTGATAAACCCCCATGCGCTCCGAAACAACATGCGCGTGATGAGGCTGGCTGTAGTCAGAATGAAGATATAGCCTTTAAAGTACAAAAATCTCGTAAAGCCATGGAAGATGATGGTGTATTTGAGAAGATTGATGACTTATTACGGAAGGTGAATGAGTTGGCTGCTCAAGTTCCCACGGCATCTGATCGTCTGGGTTGTATTGCTGGCATTTTCCCTGAAGGCCATGGACCAAGAGAAGAATCAATGAAGGAGGCTACAAAGCGTGATGTTGCTATCATTGGTAGTCTCCGGAGCGCGACATCACACATTCGCACCGCTTTTAACCATTTGAAGAAGAAACAAGATGCGATATGCAAAGGCTTTGAAAATGATGCTCGTATTATTGTGAGTCAGATTAGCAAGCAGAAGAATGACACGTCTCCTCCCGTATGTGACGATGATTATACTAGGCAACGGGGTGAGGAGGTGAGGTGATCTTTTCCTATTTTGTCTCTCTTCCATCTTTCACTCATGGTGATTAACTGTCTTGTACGAGATAGCTAACTCCATGCTTTTTTCAGGTTGTTATTGATGCGTCAGATCACGATGAAGATAACAAGCAAGAGCCCCCTGCTAAATCTCCTTCGCATGATTTTAGTGATGACCATGTCATTGATGATGACTGTTCCGATGATTCTGATGGGGGTTGCAAGGGTGTTGATGACAATGTTGATTATATGGAGGGAGTTTTTGCCCCAGACCAGCCTGTAGCCAAAGGTGATTACAACAAATCTAATGAGCCAGAGCTTGGGCAGCAATTCCATGCTGGTAGTGTTGACATTTCTGAAGGGAAGAAAGTTGGGTTTGATTGTCAAGGTGGCGTGTCAGTTACGATTGAAGGTGATTTAGAAGTTAAAGATCACACTTCAGATGATTCAAGCTGTTTTGTCGCTGACAATGTTGATTGTGGTTCAGGATTGCTTGATGCTAGGCACGCGCCTGAAGGTGCTTGTGCGGGTGTGGTTGTCATGGATGGCATTGGTGATGGTGTCAGGCATGCAACTAGTTGTGAAGGAAAACAAGTGCTGAAGGATACACCTATGCCTGAAAGCATTGGAGCCGGAGGTGATGTATTTTCTATTCCGGTGTGTGAAGTCCATGTTGTTGACGGAGCACATGCATCGAACAAGGACGCAAAGCCTACGGTTGTTTCTGAATTTTTGAAGGATGCTGCAGTTGTGGACTCCCACCGAGGTGGTAATGCTCATGCTAGTGTAGCAGGCCCCGAGGATGCAGGTGGTTTAAATGCGTCTCATGTTATAGATAAATCAAATGTTGATGGTGGTGTATCTGCTCCTGCAACACTTTCTGGGAATCATGTACAAGTACCCGAGGGGTTAGCTACGAAGTTGAAAGATATAATTTCAAAGCTGCGTTGCGCGGTAATTATAGTGCTGAGCCCTAGCCTGAAGTTGAACCCAACGTTGACGAAGTTGGTGCTGATGGCGCTTCCGAGGAGACAGATAGTGATGACTTGGGAGTGTCAGTAAATGAGATAGGTAGCGATTTCTTGCTGCTTCTTGGTGTATGGGTTGTTTGCTTTTTTTAATTTTTATTAACTGTTTAGTGTCATTTTGCTAACTGCCAACCTTTTTTGCCCTTTATTATAGATTCATCTCAAACAGTGTCCAGTTTTACGCAAACCCCGTCTACACCGGAAGCGGTGCAACACATGAAGGACTTATACTTTGCTATTATGAGGTTAAGGAAGGACAAGAATAAAAAGGCTATCACTGTGTTTTGTCCTTCCCCCGTTTCTGATTTGTTGCCAGCATTTTTATTCTTTTCCTTTGGTAAAAGGTTTTCGTGTGTTTTTTTCAATTCTAGGGATGAGGTATTGTTTGAGAATGCATTTTGCAAAGCAACTGTCAAGCAGGTTGCTGAGTCTTTCAGATTTGGTGGCATGTTGAACACTACAGTTGCTGTTGTAAGAATTTTTCTTCTTCATTCGAAATACCAAAATTCTTCTAAGTTGGTTGCTCCATTTCATATTTCGGTAAGATCTTATATACGTTATTATAGTGTTCATTTTTATTTCTTGTTTTTTCATGAGCTTTTATAGTTAACAGAGATGTTTCTTCATTTGCAGCAATCTATCTGGAAGGGGTCCTTTGATAATAGGCACTTGATCAGATTTTTCTCTGCCTATGCTGATGAGCCGCTGGATAAGAAAGACATTGTTCTATTTGGTGTATTTGACCCTCCAGCTACCAGGGAAAGTGCGGGGCACTATTGTGTTGTTGCGTTAAATATCAATCATCGTCGTTTTGAGCTGCTTGACTCTTGGCACCTCCCTGGTAGTGAGAGTGGCATAAGGGCCATAAACAGGATGGCGAAGAATATCAAGCAGCTTTGGAGGAATGGCTCGTCTGATCGCAAGAAGAAGAGGTTGGATCTGACAAACATTGACCATTTCCGCTTGCACCATGCCGTTGTGCCCCATCAGGAAAACGCGTAATACATCTTTTTGCTCTTCTTTTATGCGTAGCTTGTGTTTTATCTAATTTCAAATATAACTGACGATTAGATTATTGTTTTTACTCTTTTTTTTTGTTTGTTGTCTTTTTAACTTTTGTGGAATCTGCTCAACCGAATTAAACCTAACTGCCATAATTGTGTTAATTATATGCTCATTTTTTCCATGTCTGTAAAACAGGTCTATGTGAACTAACTTGGCAAGTGTTATAAGTTAACTGAAAGATCTTAGATAATTCTTTTATCATTATATACTTCGTGCATGGTCTATCCATGCAGATTCATTAAGCTAACTTTGTACATGTGTTTTATTTCCGTGGTCATCATATTTTTTTATATTCACCTGTTATTCTTGAACTATTTTCTTTCATGTATCTTTTCAAGCCAACTGTCACATAACTTATTTATATGGCTGGTAACTGCACAGCTGGACTGAAGTAACTTGCAAATCCTGACTTTTTTTCATGTGTGTATGCTGATAATAGTTTAATAATTATTTGATATAGCACCGACTGCGGTTTTTTCATGAATGAACTGCTGGAGACATATGATGGTGAGAGTTATCTGCGTTTTCTCAAAAAGATATATATATATATATATATGGTCAGGGTTCAAACCCTGTACATGTGGATTACTTGTGGGGTTTTTTACATTAATATTCGTGAGGTGCTGGGTTATTCTGGAGGTATTGCCCTTTCTTTTTTGTTTGCTTTTTGTTGGTTTGCATTTTTTTTGTGGCCGTCCTATTTTATTCTCAGCACAAGGCCTCGTGTGCCCTTCTTTTGTGGTTTTTGTGTTGCAGATCTAGGGCTAGACGAGCCTAAATTTAGTTTGTTCGAGAGCCAATGTGAGATGCCAGAAATCCAGGTAATATCGGATGATGACATATTGAAGTCAGTTCAAGCTATTAAAGTAAAGAAGGGCGGTGTGGAATCAAAATCAAAGGGGGTGACTTGTGCTGCCCCGAAGGCTGTGGATCGTGGTGTGGAGAGTGATGATGATTCTTTTATGCCTCCGGCACCTAAAAAGTGTTTGCCGCCTAGAGCTGCTAGTCCTAACAAGGTGGCAGTGAAATCACCTCTTGTTCTGAGTGATGATGATGATTTTGTTTTGCGTGGAGAGAGAACAGTGTTCACCAGGAGCAAATCAGTGGAGGAGCCATTGGTAGTGTCTAATAAAAGGCCAGTTGCTCTGTCAACTAGGCTGAGAATGCATGTGCGTGCACTCAAGCCGTTCAAGTTTCCATTCGTGGTTGTTGCAAAACAAATTTTGGACCTACTACTTAGCAAGGAGTTTCTCGACAAATATCCACAGTGAGTCCAAGTTTTTCTTTCAAAATTTTGTTTTGGTGCTACTTCATGGATCTTTTTTCCTTTTTGTTTTTGTCCCCATAGGGTCCCTCTGTTTAAGTGCACTCCTCCATCTGGCGATGATTTTATAGTTGATGCTAAATATCTAGTTACCTGCTTTGGTCCCGCTGGCTACATCGATACTGAGTTGATGGATCTTGTGATCAGCTATTGGAAGGGAAGCCCTGAGTGCAATCATGTGTATTAATCTGGAGATAGAGTGTTGCTCAGCCCGTATGTGATAAATGTATGATGATTTATTATGAATCATTCTTTTTTGTTTTTTCTATGTTCATTTGTCGGCTTAGCCGCTGCACCCCCCCCCCTCCCCGCTCACTGATCATCGTAAATTCTCATCATGTGTTTGTTATCTTTGCTAGTATCTTCTGGAGATTGATCCGTACCATCGGCTAGTTGATGAAGATGGGCAGGAGGTCCCGAGGTCGCCCTTCAATGTTAAACTTGCTGCTCAGAAGTTCAAGTTATACATTAAAGAGAACCTGCTCGCTGCAAACTGGTTAGTGCATGCCGTTTTTGTTGCCAAGTTACCTTTTTTGTAGTGTGGTCATCTAAACTACTAAGACAATTGTAGCTAACTTTCTAGGCTATTTTGTCGTCTAATTTTCATGTTGGTAGATCATGCTCCCATATTGGAAACAGAATCATTTCACACTATATACTATGAACAAGTATTGTGAGTCCATGGATATCCATGACTCGTGGAGATACACTGGGCATAACCTTTCAAGGAACAGATTCCATGGAGAACGTGTCGAAATCATATGTGGTATTTTTTTCCACTTTTTTCTCCTTTTTTATGTTCCATGTGCGTGCTGTTCTTTAAAGTATTTGCAAGTCTCAAATTTTTCCTATTCGCACAGATGTCCAGGATGTCGTTGTTGATGAAGGAGGTGTATGGAAAAGCTGCATACAACTCTTCAAGGCAGCCCCGTTGGGAACATCTGGCAGAGAGATGTAGCTATGCAAAAATGCCAGAGCAAGGGGTTAACGAATGCGGCTTTTACATGTTAAAAGCTGCTTATCGGTATGATGGCACCAAGCTAGTAGAGGAAGTGAAGAAGCGCGATGTAATTTTTGCTGGATCATTTCTTTTTTTTCAGTTAACTATTTTTTCATGTTTTTGTCTTGATTTCCATTTCTTATTATCATATATAGTGAAATGCTAACTGACACAACAATCTTGTTTTTATGCAGCCACATTTTGTTTACTAGAAGGCCGAGTGCCTTTTTATGTTCTTTTTCACCCTAACAATGAGGTTCGGCGCGACCAGTGGCCGCGGGAGATGGCTGACATTGCCAAGTTGTTGCAAGCAGAATCACAGGACAGCGGTGAAAGTAGATGAATATGTGGATGTGTTTTATGAAAGTTTTGTCAGTTTTCTGTATTTTTGTAGCAAGCATGATAACTACATCATTTCTGAAAGTGCAAGTCTTTGCTCCGATGGGTAGTTTACATTCGTGCATCAAGTTAGCTGCTATTTAGAGGATGATGTTAACGGTTGTAGTTACAGCTTTGCTAACTACAAAGACAAAAAGCAAATCAAACACTGAAGTTAACTACACTATTTTCAAGATGGTAACTTCATGTCATTGAGGAAGTTAACTGCAATTCAGAGCGCATTTTTATTCGATTTCTACTAAATGTTTCCGAGCAAGTTAACTGCTAGTTGAGAGGAAGTCTTTTTGTAGGGGGGCAAATTTTTTGGAGTTGTTAAGATAACCATTTTTCTATTTGTAGGAGGAAGGTAACGGGCGTAGTTATAGCATGCTAACAGCAAGACTATAGTATAGTCAAGTGTAATTGTTTATGAGACAAAAAAACCAATCACATAGTGGAGCTAACTGCACCGCCTAAACATGGCAACTTCCTATAAAGGTTGAAGTTAACTGCACTGTTTCAACTGGTACCTTACGTTTTATTTTTATTTTTTAAGAAAACTTGGTGCACGAGTGCGTGAAGTTAACTGCCACATAGGAAGCTAACAGATGTAGTTACAACATTCTAACTGCAATATTTTGTTATATAGCTGAAACGTAATTGTGTAGGAGGCAAACTGCAATATAACTTCACTGTCTCAAGATGTTAACTTCACGTAGTGGAGTAACAAAAAAAGCTAATCACATATTGAAGTTAACTACGTTTTCTAAAGGTGGTAACTTCATGTAAAGGAGGAACTTAACTGCACTGTTTTCAAGATGGTAACTTATTTTTTTATTTTATTTTTAAGCAATTAGGTGCACGAATGCGTGAAGTTAACTGCCATAGAGGAAGCTAACAGACGTAGTTACAGCATGCTAACTGCATGATTTGTTATACAGCCGAAACATTTGTACAGTGAAGTTTACTTGCCTATCGTGGAGGTAGTTAACTGCACTATCCGAAGATGGTAACTTCATGTCGTGGAGGAAGTTAACTGCATTTTTTTAATTTTCTTTCATTCTGCTAAATGCTTTTTTTGCAACTAAACTACTAGTCATGATGACTACCAGTTAACTATACTAACTGCATGAAGTTAACTGCATTATTTTACGGGAGATAACTGAAGCCTTTTTTTTACGATTAGTTCTATGCATGCTAACTGCACTGTAAAGGTTGAAGTTAACTGCACTGTTTCAACTGGTACCTTACGTTTTATTTTTATTTTTTAAGAAAACTTGGTGCACGAGTGCGTGAAGTTAACTGCCACATAGGAAGCTAACGGATGTAGTTACAACATTCTAACTGCAATATTTTTTTATATAGCCAAAACATAATTGTGTAGGAGGCAAACTGCAATATAACTTCAATGTCTCAAGATGTTAACTTCACGCAGTGGAGTAACAAAAAAAGTTAATCACATATTGAAGTTAACTGTGTTTTATAAAGGTGGTAACTTCCTGTAAAGGACGAACTTAACTGCACTATTTTCAAGATGGTAAATTATTTTTTATTTTATTTTTAAGAAATTAGGTGCATGAATGCGTGAAGTTAACTGCCATAGAGGAAGCTAACGGACGTAGTTACAGCATGCTAACTGCATGATTTGTTATATAGCCGAAACATTTGTACAGTGAAGTTTAGAGCATCTCCAACAGGAGCGGAAAAAGGCGCGCGCGCGCTAAACTGGCGATTTCGCGTGCGCGGGAAAAATTCCGCGCTCCAGCGGCGGCGGGAAAAACGCGCGCGCGGGAACAGCTTGCGCGCGCGCGCGAAACGGCGGCCTCTCGCGCGCCTTTTTTGCGGCGGCTCCTCCCGCGCGCCTATAAAACGCCGCGCGCGCGCCCCGTCCTCGCTCCACTGCGCTCTCTCTCTCCCTCTCTCTCCCTCTCTCTTGCGCCCGCCGCCCCCGAGCGCCGCCGCCGCACCGGAGCACCGCCGCCGCACCGGAGCACCGCCGCCGACCCCGACGCGCCACCATGCCGCCGCGCCGCCGTTCTTCGTCGGGCTACCGCGGCGTCCGCGAGCGCCCGAACGGCGGCGGCTTCTACGCCGAGATACGCTCCGGCGATCTCCGTCTTCCCCTCGGCACCTACGAGACGGCGCACGAGGCCGCCCGCGCGTACGACGCGGCGGCGTGGCGCCTAGGCAGGCCGCGCCGTCAGATGAATTTCGACGACGCCCGCACGCTCGAGCAGGCGTTGGAGCTCGCCCCGCCGCCTCGTCTACACACCGCACGAGACCGTGCGGAGCACACGGCGTCGCAGAACCGCCTCCTCGTCGCCCAGGAGGACGAGCGGTGCATGGCGGAGTGGCGCCGGCTCCACCCGGAGGACGTCGCCGCCGAGCATCAGTACTCGGAACGTCGCCGCGAGGACAGGCGTCGTCGGAGGGAATTGGTGTGTCAGCAGTGCGCCATCCGCGATCCTGGCGGGAGAACGATCTTCACCGCAGAAGATGACCGCTGGTTCGACATCTGGTTGTCAACCTCCTCCGACAGCAACAACGAAGCCGATGATGATGAAGATGACTGGAGCGATTAGTTTTTTTTTTATGTTTTCAAATTATATATCTATCTATCTATGTTTTAGAACTATCTATCTATGTTTTCGAACTACCTATCTAGTTGCAATATGTAAAATAACTTTGTATCCTTTTATTTTAATGCGATTTAAAAGTATGAAAAAAAAGTGTGCGCGCGCTGTATTTTTGGGCACCGCTGGAGCAGCACGCGCGCGCTGCATTATAGCGCTGCTGCTGGAGCCAGCACCGCGTGCCGCGACAAAGCAGACTTTGCGCGCGGGGCATATGGTTTTTTTGGGCGCGGCGCTAAGCGCGCCTGTTGGAGATGCTCTTACTTGCCTATCGTGGAGGTAGTTAACTGCACTGTCTGAAGATGGTAACTTCATGTCGTGGAGGAAGTTAACTGCATTTTTTTCTTTCCTTCTACTAAATGCTTTTTTGCAACTAAACTACTAGTCAGGACGACTACCAGTTAACTGTACTCCTGAGCCTGGTTTTACAAGTGCTATATATATGCAAAAAATGATATATATATATATATATATATATATATATATATATATATATATATATATATATATATATATATATATATATATTTCACATGTGTATCTATATATTTTCTTTTTTCAGTTTTTGAGCCTACTGCTCCGTCTGGTTGGCACCTGACCTCCGTTTGCCCCTGCGAGCTTCCGAGACGTTGTATTGTGCTTTCTATTACTTCCCACATCATGTCCCTGGTGAACCATCTGCTCTGTCATTTCCACAATCTCATTGCCTAGTCTGACCACGTCGCACGTACGAGTGTTATGCCCTTTGACCTTGTTACATTTTTTGCATATTTACTTGAAGATCTTGCCTTGCCCAACATCTTTGTTGGTGTGCATCCTCTTTGGTGAAGGCTGTGCATCTTCGTCACTCATATTTTCGCTGTCGTTGATAGCTTCCTCCGTCATAGTTGCTTTCGACAGCGGTTTCTTGATAGTTGCCGCGACCTTGGAATTGTCCACATGCCCATATGTTTTCTCATGTGCTTGCAATAGATTTTGCTCTAGCTGCCTTTTCACGCAAGTTCTTTTGTTATGCCCACTAATCATATTGCAGTTGCTGCGAAGTCTGCTCCCTAGTGGCATGCCATATTTTCCAATAATTGGCTCTGGCCTAGCAGGTTTTGAACTGCTTTTCTCACTGATTTCAGCTGGCTTCCGTTCTTGTTTCATGGCTGCACTCAGTTTGTTTCTACCCTTTGTTTTGCACACTCGGGGTGGGTGTATTTTGTCACGATCATCATCCATACTTGACTTCTCAATCGCTGGATCTTTTTGTTCAGCCATATCAGGGTCAACTTCATTTTCATCTATAGATGATTGTTTGCATCCCGTTGACTCCATGTCATCGCAGTTCATAGCATCCAGCTCTGGTTGCACCTGTTTCAGGCATGTCATTAGCATGTTGTAAGATGCATCCGTCTTTACCCCCTTCTGCATAGTCTTTAGTGTCTCGTTCAGCAGCATTGTGAGGTGGTATTGAATTAGTGTACCATCTGCAGTTGTGTTCATGTAGTCTCTACGGTTGAATGTTGAGTCACTATTTGCATCCCTTGTGTACCGTTGCAGTATATACCGATCTGGTATTATAGCTACTCGAAGGTGTTCCAGCAACGCAATTATGTGATGGCGGAATAGTCCTGGCAGAATTGACATCATTTTCGTTGTCAGTTTGATCTTTTCTTTTTATTTGCCCAGGAAGAAGATATGCATGATTAGTAGTTCTTTTTTCTTACCTGTGTGATCAAAGAGTTTGCGCTCGCATTCGTATTCACCATTTGTTTCATCAGCAACCACCTGGAATTCGTGCCTTGACCATGCGAATTTTTTCTCCTGGTTGTAGTGGTGTACGTAGTACTTAGTTGGATTCTCAGTAGACTGTTTGATTCGGAAGGCACTGCTTTCAAATAGTCTTTTGCGGAATAAGTTGTACACCGCGCGTGTGTACACATCCATTGGCTGTTTCTCAAAAAGGTACCTAGTGAGAGGGTTCCTGACACCCTGTAACATGGGACAAGCATTGTCGTTAGCGATACAATTTTGCTACTTATAAACGGTACAGTTATGAATTAACTGTCCGAGGTCCCTATTTTTATTTGTAAGTCAACTGCATCAGCTATTGAAAGATAACTGCTGCAAGGTTTTACAATGTAGGAGTTGCTCTTACCGTTGAAGCTATTGTCTCGGCAACCTCAAGCTGGTGCCTCTTCTGTATGCATTCATTGACATGTCTGGAAAATATGTGAAGCACTTGTGTTTCTTTCACGAAACCTTTTTTCAGGATATGATTCATGCTTTCGCTTCTCTGTGTTGATGTCATTCTAGCGCAGAATATCTCCTTCCAGTATGCAGATATCCATGTTGTTCTTTCTTCCCATAGGCCCAGTAGGATGGTGTCATTCTGTAAGTTGTATCTATCCATGAGGTCGTGCCATGCCGCTTCAAACTCTGCTGGCATCAGTGGATGGTTAAGGACTAATGCGAGGTCTTCCTTAAATGTGTCATGTTCTTAGCATAATTTTTACAAATGATCTTTTATTTTCTTCATAATGTGCCATCGGCAGAGGTGGTGATGAGTTCTGAGGAAGACCTTAGGTATAACTGCTTTCATGGCAGGGCATTGATCTGCAAAACAATGTTTTTTGTTATTTCTTTGGTTGTTTTTGTTATTAAAAAAGTAGTATGCATAATAAAGGAGAAAGTGTTAGGGCTTGGAGGCGTTGGAGTCAATACCAATTAGTATGCAAGTCGGGTCTTTTCGCATGCACCGTTTAAAAGCATTAAAAATCCATTCGAATGAGTCGCTACTCTCATTCGCCACCAAGGCAACTCCAAAAATTGTAGATTGAAGATGATTATTCACACCGACGAAAACCCCAAAAGGCATGTGATACTTGTTCGTTTTGTATGTGGTATCAAACGTGACGAAGTCACCGAAATCTGTGTATGTAGCCTGGCAGCTAGCATTGGACCAAAATATATTTCTGATAGTTTTGTTACCATCGTCATCAGTTCCAACATCTACATCAAAGAAGAAATTATCATTCTCATTCTTCATCTCCTCAAAGAATGCAAACAATTTCTCCATGTCATCTTGCGAATCAGTCCTCGCAAATTCTGCTTTGTTGCGAAAATGATCGAATTTATTAGCTTACTTCCCATGAGACAAGTGCACCATGTAAAAGTGAACACAACAACATAAGTGATGAGATAACTGCAAAAGGTGAACCATGTAAAATGATTCTATAGACAACTGCAAAAAAGTGAACACAACAACATAAGTGATACTTACAGGTTAAGCACGTCCTTGTCTGTAAAAGGCAATTTGCCGTGCCCACCAGATAACCAAGAAAGGAGACTCATGATATTCACATGCTTAAGATTTGTCTTATGCATGCCTTTTATGTATTCTTTCACTGTTGGATCTATCGTCTTGTGTGAATGCGGAAACACGAGCGCGGACGGGCTGTTGAGGAGCCTGTGGTTGTGTTGAATCACAATCTCTTTGACAACACAAGTCCCGTCATCTCTTTCTTTCAAGAGCATCATTGTCTTGCAATCAGTTCTTTTTGTTACTTTGTTGCGCTGACGATCTGCATCGTGAACAGAGGATATGTATTTGCCAGAGTGTACGCAATATAAGTACTGTTTCTTCTTATTTCTCTGTCCTTTCCTTATCCCAAACCCAGCATGTTTGGCATAGTCATTAAAAAAATTGAATGCATCGTCATACGAATTGAATTCATGTCCTAGCACTGGAATTAGTTGAGCAGGAATGTCTGGGCTATGAAAAAAAATGCAAATAAGGACCATAAGTGATTTTTTGCTTTCACATCAACAACTTTTTGTATTAAAAACAGTGAAAAAATAAATATGTGTGATCACTCACTTGCGTGTATGATCTGAGCTCTGCTGGTGTTTGCAAGTGTCCATGCTGTATTGGACACAGTGGTGTGACGATAGGCACATGGAGTAGTGGATCTCGCGGTGGTAGTAGTCGTGATGAGGTCGGTTTGTTGTTGTGTTTCCTCACGGGATGTTGGATCCATAATGGCTCCTGTTAGGAAACCGTTTTGAGCAGAACCTTTGTTGATGAAGTTGATTTGCTGAAAGAAATTTGCGGATGCCCATTTTTGGTGTTGGCAATGTCTTCATCTTTCGTTGGCGGAACACCATGCGACAACGAGTGTTCTGCTTGCACGCGTGGTGCAGCTTGCACATGATCTCGTGTTTTTGGTTTGAGAACGTAGACATGCTTGCAGTCTTGATCGTAGGTTTGTTGATCAACAACTTTAGTCCAGCTTTCAATGCAGCCAGTGTCCGTGCCATTAGTAGCTCCATTTTCTACCTGCGTTAACAAACATTTTTATGTTCTCATTAAAATACTAGTTAATTAACAGATAGTTATCTGTATACAGTTAGCGAGCAAAATGTCAAACTGAAAATATGTGTAAACTATAATGGCATGGGGAGAGGTAAACTGACATGTGCACAAGGGGAGGTGTGCACTAGTGTTACGTCCAATCGTTTTTGTCTTTTTACCTCACTCGTCTCTATTATTGGTTCCAGCATGCTTGTGTGGTGTCGCCGTTTATGCATAGGCCCATGTTGCGGTACACTGCTCTCATCACCAATTGTTGATGGTGGTGGGTATCTTGTAGTTTGTCGTACCTCTGGCTTCAAGATGTACACTTGCTCATTCTTTTCCGGGTAATGTGGGGTGTCGATCTGAACAGTCCAGCAGGTAGTCTCATCACCTTCTGTGTTACCAGCATTTCCTAGTTCTAGGCTTTATTCCACAGTTGATATGTTTATCTGTAAGCGCACAACATAAAAACATATACTTAACTGGCGGCACACCGGATGCTAACTGAGCATGGACAAACAGTACATTACCATCCAACTTTTTTGTTTAGATACCACACAATGAGGGGAACAGTTAACTGTTGGCACACTCAATCCTAAATGAGGATGTGCAAAAAGTTTTTCCAGTGCTCAATTTTTGTTTGATAGCACGGGCAAAAAGGGACAGGGGGAGACAGTTAACTGCATTAATCACTACTAGTATATAGAAGATCATTTTCGGTAGTTACAAAGCAAATCATAGTGGGAATCATTGAGCAGTTACACACATAGAAGATAACAGTTATGTAAAGGGAGTATAGCAATTATGTTCATAGTTGAAGCAACTGGTCGAACCATTGAGCAGTTACGCACAGAGAAGATAGCAGTTATGTAAAGGAAGTATAGCAGTTATGTTCATAGTTGAAGCAAAAAGCACCTGAGCTGAATTAGATAGAGGAAGTCGCCGTCGTCCAACATCTCCACATTGCGTGTGAAAAGCGCCGAGCACGTTCACCTTCGACAGAGGCACCTTTCGCTTGTTCCTGGGAGCTTCAGAACGGATGACCCACAGTTGGGTTGCTAGCGGAATCGTACCAAATCGATCTGTTGAGTTCATCGGCTTCATCCTCGACGAGGGGCCAACAGTTGCAGCAGCCTTCTCAATTGATTCCATATGGGGCGAAACTTGTGCGCCGCTGCCGCCATGCACTCCCTCGCTCCGGCTGCGCCGTCGCTCGCTCGCGCGAGGCGGGCAGAAGCTACAGGTTAACCGGGGCGAAACTGGCAGTCGCGGCCGCCGCGGACCCTCTCACTTCGCTGCCGCCGCGGCTCGCTTGCGCGAGGCGATGATAAGCTACAGGTTAAGTGGGGCGAAGCCACCACCTCCGTCGCCCGCTCCCTCGCTCCGGCTGCCGTCGTCGCTCGCTCGCGGGCACCGTCTACTACCTGTAGCTATCAATGATCCGTCGGGTGGTTGGTGGATCGAGATCCGTCAACGATTTTGATTCGTAGCTTCCTAATACGGGGGTTTCCTAAATAAGCTTATTTAGAAACTCTAGAAGGGGGTTTCTAAATAGTCCCACCCTATATATATATATAACCACCCCCTCCTAACTTGTTTCTTTTCCCGAAGGGAGCGAGCGAGCTCTGGTCCGCAGGCCATTTGCATCATTGCGATAAAATGTTCAAAAATTACGATAAAAATAGTGCGAAAAACCGATGCGAGAAAAAGTCCGCCCGGCAGTTAACTAGTATATGACGCACAGTTAGCTTATCTGTTTTCGAGCAGTTAGGAACGGTTCATGAATAGCTTATTTAGGAATGGCAGTTAAGTGGGCGAGTTGTGGAAGTTAACTTGAATACTTAACTGCCATGCGCCCTCGAGCAGTTAGCGTGACCTTGGCAAAAAAAAGAATGAAAGAAAAAAAGTTGATATCTTCAGTCAAGCAGTTCACTGGTTCTTAAGTGTCGCAGTCCTGACAGTTAGCTATTTCACGCCCTGCGGTTGGAATGACCCACGGAAAATAATAAAAGATAAAAAAAATTAGTACCTTCAGTCCTGCAGTTAACTTGTTGTTAACTGCCGCAATCCCCGACAGTTAGCTATTTCAGACCCTATGGTTGGAATGACCCAGGGAAAATAATAAAAAATAATTTTTTTTGTACCTGCAGTCCTGCAATTAACTTGTTGTTAACTGCCGCAATCCCCGACAGTTAGCTATTTCAATACTGGCAGTTAGCTTGATCCGGGAAACCAGGAAAAAAGTGTCTTAAGTCACGGTAGTTAGCTTGGTCGTCATACGTCAGTTAGCTATTCCGGTCGGGCAGTTAGCATGTACTGTAGCTGTTTGAAAAAAAATGACAATATAACAAAGTTTTTTTTTATAATGTTAGTCCAATTTTTATTGCATATGGCAGTTAAGTGGGCGAGTTGTGGAAGTTAACTTGAACACTTAACTGCCATGCGCCCTCGAGCAGTTAGCGTGACCTTGGCAAAAAAAAAGAACGAAAGAAAAAAAGTTGATATGTTCAGTCAAGCAGTTCACTAGTTCTTAACTGCCGCAGTCCCGGCAGTTAGCTATTTTAGGCCCTGCAGTTGGAATGACCCAGGGAAAAAAATAAAAATAAAAAAAAATAAAAAAATTACTACCTTCAGTCATGCTGTTAACTTGTTGTTAACTGCCACAATCCTCGGCAGTTAGCTATTTCAATACCGGCAGTTAGCTTGACCCGCGAAAACCATGGAAAAAGTTTCTTAAGTCACGACAGTTAGCTTTGTCGTCATACGCAGTTAACTATTCTGCTCGGACAGTTAGCATGTACTATAGCAGTTCGGGAAAAAATGACAAAAATATCGTTAGTTTTTTGAAAACTACTATTAAACCATGGCGAATCTGAAAACGAGTTCTATATACCAAAGTTTGGGCTAATCCATAGCTTTCCAATGGTGTGTCATACGCATCATTCCGACAAACGGTTTGAAAACTTCTTTCACAAAAACACCGAAAACGTGTTTGAAGAATTTCTAGTTTTTTGAATTTTGTTTAAAAATTGTAAGGATTTTGGGACAACGATCAACATACAAAAGTTTTGCCTATTCAGTACCTATCCAATGATATGTCATTTGCATCATTCCGATAAACGGTTCAAAAATTACGATAAAAAATAATGCGGAAAAACAGTGCGAGAAAAAGTCCGACCAACAGTTAATTAGTATATGCCGCACAGTTAGCTTATCCGTTTTTGAGCAGTTAGGAACGGTTCCTGAATAACTTATTTAGGAATGAGTTGCAGAATAGCTGGATGTATATATATATGACCTAAATTACAGTTCAATAAGCCTAAAATACAACCATGTAGGTTGAAAAACAGGCGGCCCGGCGTGCTAAACATGTCATGGACCAGCCCGTTTAATAATCAGGCCGTGCCTGAACCAAGGAGCGGCGCACATGGGACGGCCTAACATGGTTCGGCTATTAAACGTGTCACGACGGGCCACGACCCATCCCGTTTGGCCAGGTCTGGGCGGTGTGCCTCGTTCTTCGACAAGGTTTCTAGGGCCTTGTGTAAGCCTGACGACGGTGTCACAGGCCCCTGATTGCCGAAGCGCTATTGGCGCTCTCAGTATTTACTAGAGTTTAGTTTTGGGACGATATAAGTAGGGAAAAGATTTTGATCACCTGCCAGATCCCACGCTAAACGTTCACCACCTCCCCTATGTGTCACGTGCCCATGTGAGTCTGCACCACCGCTCTTATTTTTCTTCTTATCTCCTATGAACAGATCCCATCCATATCTCCTTCCCCAACCACTTCTCCTACCTCCAGTACATCAAACCAAATGGCGTTGCTTCGCCACCAGCGCCCTTCCTCTTCTCCTCCCTCCTCCTTTCTCTCTTTCCTCTGCGAGGGATGCTGCCGCCGGAGCACCGTCGTCGCCGTCCAGGAGCAGCACCGGTGTGGAGAGGCATGGCTGATGCTTCCTCAAGGCCAGCTGCAAACGCTGGTACCGCGCGCAACAGTAGTTTCTGCAACAACGGCGCTGTTGCAATGGCAGCTGGGCGCGGTGAAGTTTTCTCTAATATAGTCTTTGTTGAATAAAATCGCAATAAGAAGTTTGTTGCAGAAATACACTGAAGAGGTCAAAGACGCTACTGTAAATTTTGCAACAAGGGTCTTTTTGCAAGAATACAAAGAAGTGGCTGGAGATATTTGCAAGTTTTTGCAACCGAGATCTTATTGCAGGAATTAGGTTTGCAACAAGAGTCTTGTTACACGAAAAAGGAGAACAAATTTTGCAATTGATATCTTATTGCAGGAATGAGGTTTACAATAAGGGGCATGTTGCAAAAAAAGAGAAAAGAGAAATGAACGGCTCACGCCATACATCGAACGGCTTGCGAGATGGCGGATTTTTTTAAAAGATCCATCCGACGGACGCGTAGAAGGCCCCCTAAGTATGTATGGGAGTATCATACGTAATTTATTCAATCAAGAAATCATACGAACCAAACAAAGGACATCTCGCCGTCGCCGAAGTGTAGTGCCCGCCGTGCGAATGCCATCTCCGCCGTATTCGCTCTCATCGCTATGCCGCCGCCTGTGCTTCCTCCCGACCATCCTCTTCCTGCTCTCCTCCGCGCGCAGGTGCGCTTCGCTGCCTCCATCCGCGGCTTTTCCTGGTACTGTGCGCCAACACCTCCCCTGTGTGTTCCCTCGCAGCAGCCTGGAGGAGGAGGCCAGGGCCCTTAGCGTCGGCGATGAGCTGGTGGGCGAGACCATTTCGCTTCGCTACGGCCGGAGGCTCTACAGGCTCGCCGGGCTACGGCCGCCCGCGTGGTACGAAATCAAGATCTCCTACCCGACCTCCGTACGATCCTGCCCTTCCCATCGACTGAAAAAAGAAAGATAAGGAACCTTTTTCACCAGTCAGTTGCAGCTTCTGGCTGCTGAAGGCTCTGCTTGTGTTTATAGATACCGTCCAGCTTCTCGATTCCCTCGTGAACAATCCTAATGCCGTTGAGGATTTGGGGAGTAAGAACAGGAGGTTGCTCAACACGGAGAAGATACTTTTCAAGGCTGAGAGCACCAGGCCGGTTGGTATTCAGTAACTCTTTAACCAGATCTGTTGTCAGGCTGCAACGATGATTTTACAATGCCTATTTGTGATCGAGAATTTAGGTTTATGTTCTTGTCATGGTGGAGCCTGAGGGTGTGGTTGCAAAGCCAAATGTGCCAGAGAGAGAGCCTGCCATGTTCAACATTGGTATGCCTGTGCTGTTCCATCACAATTCATTTTCCCTAGTGATACTCAGAACTGAATAACCATCGGTATGTTAACAGTAGTATTTATATACGTTTCCTGTTTCAGCTGATATTCATTTTAGTAACCGTAATGTCCATGCTGAGCAAGCTTACCATTAGGTTGGTCTGGTATGTAGTTTGGTCATTTTTGTTTAATCCCAGGGAATGATCTTAGTTTTCAGCAACATCATTTATTTGATATCTTGGCTGACCCTAATCATTGCTCAATGTTCGTTACCCGGTTTAACTAGAAAGAAAAGGTCAATCCTAGCAGGCTTGATAAGCGCTTCAAATTTGGATAACACCTTTCACACAACAAAATTGTTAAGCTTCATGCACTAGCCAATGCAACCAAAAGTCCGAACTGATGGAAAGGGCTAGTGCAATCCACATATACTGTAACACCCCCTCTCACGTGTGACGGGGAAGACAAGTCAACACGTGCAACCGGAAGAGAGCGACGGCGCGCGAAACTCACGTATGACTCAAGAGGCCTCTACGTGGACACAAAGGGGGCCTACCAACAATTTTTTTAATAAATTGCGAAAGCCAGGACTTGAACTCAAGACCTTAGCTCTGATACCATGTTAAGCTTCATGCACTAGCCAACGCAACCAAAAGTCCGAACTGATGGAAAGGGCTAGTGCAATTTTGGTTGCGTTGGCTAGTGCATGAAGCTTAACATGGTATCAGAGCTAAGGTCTTGAGTTCAAGTCCTGGCTTTCGCAGTTTATCTAAAAAATTGCTGCTGCCCCCCTTTGTGTCCACGTATAGGCCTCTTGAGTCATACGTGAATTTCGCGCGCCGTCGCTCTCTTCCGGTTGCACGTGTTGACTTGTCTTTCCCGTCACACGTGAGAGGGGGTGTTACAGTATATGTGGATTGCACTAGCCCTTTCCATCAGTTCGGACTTTTGGTTGCGTTGGCTAGTGCATGAAGCTTAACAAAAATAACTTCCCGATTTTGTACCTTTTGTTCTTCGAATAGGAGGTTGCATCCCTGGCCTTGGCATCGAACAATGCACACTGCCTCTTTCATTTATTGATTGAGTTTAATACTCCCTCAACTTATTAGTACAAAGTTGAGTCATTTTTGAGTCACTTATTTTGGGACGGAGGGAGTACAAAATTATCTCATTGTGAAGACTGAGGCAATACACCCATGCTACAACTCATCATGCATCAAAATTCTACTGCTAAGCCTCCATCCATACTGGGGAAATAACCCCTGTGCTTTGCTAAACTCATCCATATCCACCAACACATAGCACACACTCCCACAAGAACTTGCATCTTAAGCGGTCTACCAATACCCAAAAGTCAATTCCCAAACATATTAGAAATACTTCTAGGTGGCACAGGGTTCAAAGCCACAAAAATCACTCACCACACTAATCGAGCAAAGGGGCATGTGAAGAATAGATGTGGCATCAGTTCTTTGTTACAAAAGCAATATGCTTGCCTCCCTTCCAAGTGTGTTTCGCCAAATTATCATTTGTTATAATCACTCCGAGCAGAGACTTTTTGTGAAGGATAGCCTGAAATATCAATTTATACAACTAGTTAGCCTGAAATACTAATGTGTATGATTAATTGTATGGGTGAAGGAGATGATCTCCAGCTAGAAAATTTAAATGATATAGACATAAGCCACCAAAAGTAACCACTGCCGAGGTAAATCAAAGCGTTGTTCGCTAACATAATAGGTTAACATTTGCTATGTGATCCTCCTTTTTTTTAACTATTCACTTTTCCCTTGATATGCAATATGTGTATCCTTTGTGCGCTTTCCATGATTAGTATCTTCTAGTCATGAACTATTAGAAAATATTTTCCCAACTGCTGGTACTGATCTATTGAATCTTATTGCATATAGTTTGCACTGTTACAAATAAATTTGAACAAATTTCTGCTTCATCGGCAAGCAATCATAAGCGATGATTTTGCTCCGTTTCATTGAACAAAGAAAAAGTATGGCTGGACATTTGTTCATTTAGAGAATGATAGGTCATTGGCTTTAATGGATAAAAATTCTAGAGTGGTCTTGAGAAGTTGGCCCTGGTAGAGAGATCTTTGGTTTATACATTATGATTCCGACAGAAGTATTTCTCAGTTGGAAACATCTAAAACGGGCTCTTGCACATTGGTGCTATACACAGACCTTGGAATCTTATATTTTGGTTCATAATTCCTTGTTTTAGTCCTGGTGATCAAACTTTTTATACAGGTAAGCTTGGTTACTCCAAGGACATGTGAATTAACATAAATGAGTAGGTGCAGTGGTACTGTACACATAAGAAGCAATAACTATAAGTAGTTAGTTTCCGTATCACAACGCAGAAATGCGCAGCTTATTTATTCTGGGACCATCTGATGACATCAATAAGTAGGCCCAGACCTGTCTGGTAAACTGTGGCTTGCGCATAGTCAGTGGTTTCTATTATAAATCATTCGCCATCATCGTCACAAAAGGAATTTAGAAAATTGCATAGCAGGAGTTTCACTGAAAATAGTTCCAGTCATACCTTTTGAATTTGTCAAATTATTTAGATCCGGTTATCCATTTCTTTGCTCCTGGCTATCATTGCTTGACCCTTCTATATACTCCCTATTAGATTGATAGTTTGATGCAAGCACCTAAACAGCATGTCTGATACAATGTGTGCTTTGTGATTTCCGTTCCTGTGCAGTTTGCGATGAACTTTTGCTCGGGATCCCACATTTTGCCTGGTGGGTGGGAACTGCGGCATTAATTTGCATTGTGCTGGCATCAATAGCACCATATGTCCTCCCACTGCACAAGTTACTTAACTACGAAGCTGCAGAGATGAGCAGCGCTGATGCAGCTAAGCTTTCGTGATAAGGCTGAAACGTGATCTATGAATGTTCAGTTTTGCATAGCAGGCTAGTACTCCCTCCGTCCCATAATATAAGAACGTTTTTGACACTAGTGTAGTGCAAAAACATTCTTATATTATGGGACAGAGGAAGTAGTATACATCATTACATGTATCTTGTTCTCTCTTCTTTCTATATTTTTGCTTTCTATTAGTCGCAGCTGTACACAAATCTGATGGCGACTGCACCCTAGAGTTCAGTGCTAGATAATTTTTGGCTATTTTAGATATCTATCACTCCATGCGGCAAAACCCCAAATTTCCCATGAATTTTATGTCATTTTTCCAGCTTCATTTTGTTATCGTGGCATTCATAATCAAAACATCATCTTGATTGAAAACCTCTATGGAGGGAAACGCGATTTGACGTTGACGTTACAAGTGTTGAGTACTCTCATCTTGTTACTGTCTTTTCAGCCATACATTCCTGCACTTTACAGCCTCTTACTCCATGCCATTAAACACACTTTCATTGCTAAACTTTGCCGTACAAGTGGGACTACTGTATATGGCTGTTGTTTGTTTCATTGCCACAACTATGGTATGTCACGCGTTCTGAGAGCATCTACAGCCGGATTTGGCAAATCCGGCTCCTCAAACATCCGCGGACACCCCTTATATTTGCCATTCTGCATCCGTGTATCTCATATCCGGCGCCTTATATCCATACTACCCATGCAAACGTTGATCTATCCTACTTGATAAAACAACAGCGAACAATAACGAGCAACAAAAATCAGCTGCAAAGGAAGATAATATCGGCTGCAAACGGACATTAACATACTTCACCACATCCAAAAGATGATCATAGTTCATCCACGGACAAGTTCATAAACTTCTACAACTAAAAACGATATAAACATTGAGAAGGAAGGGGGCGGAAATCACCACTTCCTCGCCGGGCCTTTGCCCTTCTGGTCGGCGGCGCAACTGTAGGCGTCCGCGGCTCGTGGAGGGTCTTGGTTGTCGAACGAGGAGGTGCAGCTGTTGCCTCCGTTGGAGTCGGAGTCAGAGAGGACAATGAGCCCTTTCATCCGACGGATCGCCCTGTCCCGCTCCCGCTTCAACCTTGCCACCCGAGCCTTCTTCGTCGTTGCCTCTTTCGCCTCGCGCTCCGACTGCTTAATAGCTAGCTGGAGCGCCTTGGAGTTCTTCCGTCGGAGGCGGCGAGCTTCCGTCTCTGTCGCCGTGAGGGATCAGCGGTAGACCCATGCAAGGAGCCACTCGTTCTCGTCGGGCTCCGCCTGCATCCCACGGCAGCGGCGCGCGGACTGCTCGCAGCGTCCCTCTCCCATGTCCGCTGCCTCTCGCAGCGCGCGCCTCCGACTCCGGAGAGCGCGTGCGGGCCGGAGGCACGGGCACAAGTACCCACCGCTGGCTGCGTGGAGGAGCGGCCGACGGGGGGAAGGAGACGGTGCGGGGCTGACGCGGACTATGCTGACCTGGCGTCGCTGCGTGCGGGCCAGGAGGGTTCAGCTGCGGCGTCCGCACTGCGCCGCCACGGGAGCTGCGGTGACACTCTAGATCCGGAGCTGCCGCCGGTCTCCACCTTGGACCGCTCCAGCGTACTGCGGAGGGTCATCTCCTCCTCGTAGTCGAGCTCCGAGCCGGATTCGTTGCCGGAGCTGCACATCATGGTGGATGGGATCGGAATCGGAGAGGGAGAGGAGTGGACGGGGCGAGGGAGAGGGGGAGAGTGAGCTAGGGTTGGAGCTCACCGCCCGAATTGGGTTTTTTTGTGGGGTCCGGGGTGGCCAGCGGTGGGTCGGGCTGACGTGGTGGACGTGTCCGGGCATGCCCGGGCCGCTTCATATCCGTCCTACATTTGGGACGGATATGAGGGATGCTGGTCAGTCCGAGCGTTTGAGGCCTGTTTGATAGGTTCAGTTCAGTCGATTTTTTGTGACCGGTCAGTAATCGGACGGCTTGTCCGGACGTTTGAGACGGATATAGGGTGCTCGGCTGTAGATGCTCTTAAGTCTGCTTCACATGCCGTAGACTCAAATCTTGCCACGATTACGGCGACCAATTTCACCGAGCCATTTATGGCTCGTGACAATTTTTTTTTGGATAAAGTATGACTTGTGACAACTTAGTAGACAGGGTGTGGCAAGGTTCTGATTTTTTTAACCCAAAAACAGTAAAGAGTTTCCTACTGCAATTTTGTATCAAGTCAAAAAAAGTTTTCATGCACATATGGAAAAAGCTAAGAAGCTACAAGGAAATACATGTGGTAAAAAGGGAGCATTATGGAGTGCTGAAGCCATTCAGAACGGGGTAATTTGATAGTTGTGTTTTCTCAGAGAAGGGGACATTGTAGTAATATCTACTTTTATCCTGTGCTTCCAACCATCCAAAGAAGGTTTTCATTTTTAAAAAAATGAGACCGTTTCAAGTTTTCCTGATCCTCCAGAATGCAAGAATGATGTTTTCCATTGGAAAAGGGGGCTTGAGATTGTAAATTTCATCGATATGAGAGATGCCTCTATTTATTAAGGGTCACAAAATTCCCACATTGTTCTGCAGAAGGGCAGTCCCAAAGGAGATGAAGAATGGGGTCATCCCTTAGGTGCATGTTTTTTCGTATTAATTTTGTGATGTAGAACTAACCAAACTGAACTTTATGCTTCAATTTTTGTAACTGGGTTGTGCTTTAGTTGGCAGCAGCTTTGCTATAACCATCTACTCCCTCCATCTCCCAAAAGAGGGCATATAGCTTTTCCTCACTTTTCTCCAAAACCAAGGCCTATTGTGATTTGGACCAGTTACAAGCTAATCTGAGTGAGGGAACATTAGCATGATTGGTGAGTTTTGGTTTGGTTTGTCTTAGGGTGAAGCAACATGCATGTCCTTTATTTAGGATCGGAGGAGATATTTATAATTACTCGTATTCCTACGAAGGATCCTGGAGTACCCGCCTCCTGGGAGTGCCCTCGGTAGGGTGGCAAACGCAGCCGGAAGTGCCAGAAAGGAGTTCACATAAGGGGGTTACATAGGTTCGGGCCCTCTGGGAGAGGTAATACCCTACGTCCTGCTTCTGATATGTATTCATGGTGAAGTACCTCATGCGAGGGATTACAATGGAGATGGTGTATAAGCTAGCAAGAGTATAGACTACAGATGTAGATGGGAATGGCTGCTCCTAGCCCCATGCTCATATAGACAACATGGGCGAGGGTTTACGTGGGGGTTCATCTAATCTGGTGTCGCCGCCATCTTGGCTTGCTTGTCAAGATGGTCGTGTCACCCTAATTTCTCTAATTAAAATTTGATGGGTTTGATCATGGGAATAGGACATCCATTGGAGGCAACCAATATGTCCAGGGACCTACAACGATCGTGCGAGGCACTATGTCTACGACCTCCATTGGATGCGATCCAATGTGTCGAGGACCTCTATTATGTGATGCAGTATGCCCTATATATGCTACTAGAGCAGTCCACCTAATACAGAATAGGATATAACTACATTGTTTTCTGCAAAAGAAACCCAAGCCTCCACTTACCCCAAATTGCATGTACATGAGTGAAAGCACAAGTGCTCCCTGGGTGATTTTGGTAATTAATGTCAACATATCATTTGTTGGACTAACAAGTTTTATCTAGTATATTTCAGATAAGTTCAACAGTGGCATGGCAAGGACAAGAGGATGTGGAACTCCTTATAAATTCTAAGGAAAGATTGGCAAAAGCTCAAGACTCTTCATTTCTATTTTAGTGATCCCAGATCATATTGAGTCCATAGGAAAGCCAATACTATTAAAAGGGAATGATGTGTTGTTTAATGATCTGGTTGCTCAAGTGCTTAGTGATATTGCTCCAAAACTCTCAGCAACTTTATCCATTCAAATATGTCCAAATCCTAATTTCCAAACTCGATCCCATCGATTCTTTCTACCTAGAGCCACCGAGTTCATTTGACATAGCCACTGCCAGAAACCCTAACAAATCGGTCCGACCGATACGGGTCTCGGTCTCACCGAGATGGCCTTGCTAGCGCTCTGTGACTTATTGCAATTGTTTCGGTCTCACCGAGTTGTTGCAATCGGTCTCACCGAGTTGGCTTGACAGATTCTCTATAGCTTATTGCTTCACTTTGGTCCCACAGAGTTGATGCAATTGGCACCACCGAGATGAAGTTTGCCCTAAGCCCTAGCACATCGGCCCCATCGAGTTTTTCCGGTCGGTCCCACCGAGATTCCTAACGTTCATATTTTTTGAACAGTTCAGTGCCACTTAGTTTAACTATTCGGTCCCACCAAGATTGGTCAAAAGTGTGTAACAGTTGGATTTTGTGTGGACGCTATATATACCCTCCACCCCTTCTTCCTCATAGAAAAAAGCCATCAGAATGTGCCTACACTTCCACCATTCATTTTCTGAGAGAGAACCACCTACTCATGTGTTGAGGTCAAGAGATTCCATTCCTACCATTTGAGCCTTGATTTCTAGCCTTCCCCAAGTTGCTTTCCACCCAATTCTTCTTCCACCATATCCAAATCTATGAGAAAGAGTTGAGTGTTGGGGAGACTATGATTTGAAGAACAAGAGCAAAGAGTTCATCATCAATACACAGTCTATTACCTTTTGGAGAGTGGCGTCTCCTAGATTTGTTAGGTGTCGCCTGGGAGCCTCCACTACAAAAAAAGCACTTCCCTGATGATACATCTTTGTCATAGTAGGTCACATTTTCTGTCATGCATGTACATCTATGACGATTTTATGACAAAATCAAGATATTCAAACCTGTGCTATCGTAGAAGTGTTGCATGACAATTCTGAAATTATCATCATGGAAGTGTCCAGTTCTATGTCGATAAATGATGCGTCTTGGAAGTGCTTTCGTCACGGGTGACTATCGTGGAATTGTCATGACAGATGTCCTGTGACGCCCGGATAATTAAGCTACAGTAATCCTATCCTAATGATGCCACGTTCGCACGATTACTGATGCTAATCTCACGATGATTCAAATCTCGTTCAAATTCAAATTCAGAATCGAGTCAAATAGTAAAGTTTTCAGATGTTAAAACTAAAATGTTCTGGATGTGTCAAATAAATCATAAGTAAATATGGTGGAGAGTCCACAACATTATAAAGTAATAAAAGGCTCTAAAATATTTAAAATAGTAGTTAAAAGAATTAAATAAATGCCTTTTGAATTTTATAAATTATTAAACTGTTTTATTTTGGGATAAAATTAATGTGCAGTA
This sequence comes from Secale cereale, assembly GCA_902687465.1. NCBI lineage: Eukaryota > Viridiplantae > Streptophyta > Magnoliopsida > Poales > Poaceae > Secale > Secale cereale. The sequence goes on from LR738714.1 coordinate 409,851,835, forward strand.
GTATATTATAAACAGTAAGTATGTGTTGTTTGTGTATTTTATAGAACAAAATAAATATATAATAAAATAGAAAACTACTAAAAAGAAAATAAGAAAAAGTAAAGAAAAGGTAAAACAAAACAGAAGCAAAGAAACCACCCGGCCAACTGGGCCTCGGTCCATTCGAACCGGCCCATCCGGCGCCTACAAACCCCCCACTCTCCCGAACCCTAGCCCACTACTCCACTTCCCCCCGCCCCCGCAATCCCCTTTTCCTCCCTCGTCTGGATCTAGATCGAGGCAACGATCCCCTCCCCACTCCCTCTCGTTTCTCCAGCGCCGCCCCACAACCCCACTCTCCGTCCTTGTCCTTCAGCCCGGATCTCCGCCACACAACGACCCAGTCCGGTCGGCCCTTGCCGCCCCGTCCCATTCCCGAACGGATCCGTCGGCATCCACGCCGTCCTCGCGTCAAGACCATCGCTGCCCGAGGAGCACCAAGTCGCCGTCTTGGAGCTCGTTGCTACCGCCCTCCCCCACCGTCTCCGTTCTCCTCTGTGAAAGAACCTCGCCGGATCGTCGCCCGCCGTCCTCATCTCTTCCTCGCCAACCACCTCGAGCCTCGCCGCCCTGTACCCCGGCAATGAGGGTGAGGTTCCGTCCTCCTCTGACCCTCTCCGTTCGGTTGCCACTGCTGCCTCCGTTGCGTCCTTGCCCCGCGGCATGCCGGCCTCGCCGGCTGGCACAGCCCGCTTCTGGCCTCGCCTCGCGCACGCCCCTACTCCCTCCGCCCGCGCCCTCTCCCCTCCAACTGCCCCGAGCCGCACCGGCTCCGCCCGGCGTGGCCACTTCTCAGCTCCCGCGGCTGCTGCTCTATGGTTGCAGCTCGCGCGCCGCCGTCCTAGCTCGGCTCCGGCGGCTCCCCCGGCTGCAGCCCCAGGAAGCCGGCCGCCGCCCCCTACCACACCGTCCCGTCGGCACGACGTCGCTGGCCACGCTAACGGCGAGCGCCCGGGCTCGCCCCGCCACCCTGCTCCGGCCGCGGCCACGGCCGCCGGCGCCGGGCCGCGCGCCCGCCCCTTCGCCCGCTGGCCGCAGCGCCGCTCGGGCACCAAGTCGGGCTCCGCCCGTGTGCCCGATGCCCGTTAGCCCGTTTGGCCCCTAGGGCCAATGACGGCGGGCCCACGGCCCCTAGAAAAAAAGGGTTAAAAATATATATATAATAAAAATAATAAAAATATTAATAAATAATAAGAGGTTTAATTAATTAATTAATTAATTACTTAATTAATTCTGTTTAGAATAACCTAAACACTAATTAACTTAATTAACTGTTAATTATCTAAACAGTCAATGACAGGTGGGACCCACTGGTCAGGTTGACCAGTCAACCATGCTGACGTCAGCATGATGTCATGCTAATGTCATAAATCCTTTTTCGAATTAATTTAATTAATATTAAATTCCAGAAATTAATAAAAACTTTAGAAAATCATATCTTTTAAACCGTAACTCGGATGAAAATACGCTGTACATGAAAGTTGCTCAGAACGTCGAGACGAATCCTGGTACGCGGTCCATTCGTCCGCCACACATCTTTATCATACCGAACGAGAAACATTCCCCCTTCGTTTCATCTGTCCGAAAATGACTAACACTGGGAATACCTTCCCGGATGTTTTCCATCCTCGCTAGTATCACTCAGTACCGCGTTAGGTCACACGTAGCACCGCGTTTTGCCATTTTATGCTTTGTGTTACAATTGTTTGCTTTATATTTATTGTTTCTTCCCCCTCTTCTCTTCGATAGACATCGGGACTGAGACCACTGACAGTGTCACGGTGATCGACTGCGTCGACGACGACCCCTCCTTTTCGGCTGAGCTTCCAGGCAAGCCCCCCCCCCCTTGATCAACCCGATATCGCCTATTCCTCTCTCTACTGCTTGCATTAGAGTAGTGTAGCATGCATGTTACTTCTTTTGATGAATCCTATTCTGTTGCATAGCCTTTCATTGTTGCTACATCTATTGATACCTTTACCTGTTATCCTAATGCTTAGTGTAGGATTCTAGTATTCCATCAGTGGCCCCACATCCTTGTCCGTCTGCCATGCTTTACTATCGGGCCGTGATCACCTCGGGTGGTGATCACGGGTATATACTATACACATTTTACATGACACATGATGATGATTCGGATATGGGGGCTGAAGGGGGAGGTGGTTCCACACAGGTAGTGGTGGGCCTGGGTTCCCGGCAGCCCCCTGATGGTTACTTTGTGGCGGAGCGACAGGGCGGGTTGCGACCACCTAGGAGACAGGTGGGCCCGACCCTGGTCGTTGTCTGTGGTTATTTCATAATAACATGTTTAACGGGATCTTGGTATTTGATCTGAGTCTGGCCATTGGCCTATACGCACTAACCAGCTACGAGGGAATAGTTATGGGCACTCAACGTCGTGGTATCAGCCGAAGCCTTCTTGACGTCAGCGACTTAGCGGCGCGTGTCGGATTGGACCGGAACGCCTACTCTGGTATTAGGAGAGGCTAGGTCTGCTTACTGGCCACCCTCGCAACGTGCAGGTGTGCATTGGGCGATGGGCCCAGACCCCCGTGCGCTTAGGGTTTAGACCTCTCTGTTGTGCTTAGGTAGGGCTGCGGCGTGTTGATCTTCCGAGGCCGGGCATGACCCTGAAAAGAGTGTCCGGCCAAATGGGATCGAGCGTGCTGGGTTATGTGGTGCACCCCTGTAGGGAAGTTAATCTATTCGAATAGCCGTGTCCCTCGGTAAAAGGACGACCCGGAGTTGTACTCTGACCTCATGACAACTAGAACTGGATACTTAATAAAACACACCGAGACAAGTTCCAGATACAACCCGGTGATTGCTTTCCCACAGGGCGACGAGGGGAGGATCGCCGGGTAGGATTATGCTATGCGATGTTACTCGGTGGACTCTTCAGCTACTCAAGACGGAGGCTGCCAGAAGCATTGATACTTGGTACTATTCCATCTGCTCTCTTCTACTGCTGCAAGATGGAGGCTGCTTGAAGCATAGTCTTCGATAGGATTAGCTACCCCCTCTTATTCTGGCATTCTGCAGTTCAGTCCACAGATATTACCCCCCTTTACACATATAACTTTGCATATGTAGTGTAGATCCTTGCTTGCGAGTACTTTGGATGAGTACTCACGGTTGCTTTGCTCCCCCTTTTCCCCCTTTTGTTTCTTCTTCTCGGTTGATGCAACCAGAAAGGTGGAGTCCAGGAGCCAGAGGATCCCGATGATGTTTCTGCATGGAGTTCAGCTTCGAGGAGTAGTTAGGAGGTCCCAAGCAGGAGGCCTTGCCTTTTCGATCGTTGCTATATTTGTGCTAGCCTTCTTAAGGCAAACTTGTTTAACTTATGTCTGTACTCAGATATTTTTGCTTTCGCCGACTCTTGTGTTTTCGAGCTTATGTATTCGAGCCCTCGAGGCCCCTGGCTTGTAATATAAAGCTTGTATTATTTTAATTTGTGTCTAGAGTTGTGTTGTGATATCTTCCAGTGAGTCCCTGATCTTGGTCGTACACATTTGCGTGCATGATTAGTGTACGGTCAAATCGGGGGCGTCACATGTCCTTAGGGTCAGGACTTAGTCGTGAGGCCAACGCATCTATGTAGTAGCTTGAGAGGGGTTGAGCAGAATCGAGAGACGCAACACAAGACAAGGATTTAGACAGCTTCGGGCCCCGAGAAACATCATCCGGTAATAGCCCTACATGCTGTTTGTGGCTAGGTCTCATTATGATCCTCATGGAGTCGCCGCATAAGCCGGCTCTCCTAATTGTGTCTAGCCCTAGAGATTGTTTGTTCTTACTTCCCCTCTTGGGGAGCCCTGCCCCTCCTTATATAAGTTGAAGGGGCGGGTTACATGACTAGTCTTAGTAGGATTAGGATTACTCTATTACAAGTGGAGTTCTAGTCTTGCTTCCTTTGTAAGGGAATACTCCTTACGCTTTCCTCTTAAACCGGTCCACCATAACATAAGCCGGCCTTCTAGGCCTTGGGCCTAGTCCTCTTTCTGACCCGCCGTCGGGGCCATCCGTGAGTCGCCAGGCTCATGAGTCGTCAGACCAGTGAACCGCCAGACCCGTGAGTCGCCAGTCCTCCGACGGGTTACGATGAAGCACCAAGTCCAGTCGGGTCATACTTCCGGCCGGGTCATACCGCGGGGTATATCCCCGACATTAGCCCCCGGTTTAATTTGGATTTATCCATGTTAAACTGATCCTGTAAAATAAACACAAGAACAAACTTGATAGGTGGTGCTCCGGGTTAAAAATCCTTGTAAGTTGGCACCTGATCATCTTTAAGTCCTTGTCATTTCCTCCTTGATATGTATCCATGATTTCATAGCAAATCTCCTTTGTAGATATGTTCAAACTTTGCCAATGCAAAAAATCCAGATACTTCCTTTGAAAAATCCGGGTTAACAGGCCAGCCTCATAATCAATTTGCTGACATTGGTCTCTTGTAGAGAAATATTGTAAGAAATAATCCACTTGAGTCGGCTTCCAAAGCGCCGGCTTAAAAAATATTGGTCTTTGAATATTCATCTGATATTCAGCCGGCTTGAAGATATAGAACTTGCCGGTTTATCATTACCAAAATTGCCGGGTTATAAAAATCGATGATTTGAAGACGTTCCTCCTTTATATGCATATTACCTGTAGCCCCCAAGTCCTAGGAGGAGAACATAGTGATAGATTAAGACTTCTTTCAATATAAATGTTGCAACCATTGAAGAAATCCAGATTTGTTCATCCCAGTCACTAGTCAAAACTGAATATTCCACATATGTAGCGGCCAAGTGTTGGGTTGTCATGCTTGCAGCAACCTGGGACTTGTAATTGCCATATGATGATAAAAACTTCAACCACTGTAGCCCCCAAGGGCCAGGTCATTATGCGATAATGAACAGTGACTTTTTAAATATGATTATGTAGACTTGAACAACAATGTGTAGCCCCCAAGGGCCGACTCAGTAAGATAATATTGAGTTGGGACTTTACATACACTTCTTTGAAAAGAACATCATATGATGTAACACCCATCATGGGGCTTGAACCCACGTCCACAAGGTTAAGAGCTTTGTGCTTTACCAACTGAGCAATGAACCCTTCAGTGTAATGGATTAAGACTTGTGTACCTTGAATTGTTGATAGGAGCAATTGGTAGCCCCCAAGGGCCGGCTCATTACAGTGTGATGAGTTGGGTCTTCAATAAGGTGAGCAAAAAATGTCTTTGAATTAGCCCCCAAGTGCCATGGTGCATGCTGGCAGTGACATGGGACTTGCGTATTTGATGTAATCTCAACTTGGATAATGTAGCCCCCAAGTGTCGGGTCGTAAGCCTGCAGCGACTCGGGACTATTCCTTCCATTGTAGAATAAATCATATCCATTGATAAGATAATTGCCATCGCGCGAAAGCGACTTTGAAAGCCTCAATCATAATACTGGTTATTGATAACCATAATGAGAATCCAGCCATGTTGGCTATTTAAGATTTGAATAATATAACCTGGTTTGAAAACTGGTTCTTGCAATATAAATCAGTATATCTATGCATTTATGATGCATGTTATGATGATGTAATGATGATAAAATGTATGATGCAATATATGATGATGTATGTGTATGATGCAATGTATTATGATGTATGTGTATGATGATAGAAAACTTCAATGAAACTAGCCTGAGCCACTGGAGTATCCTTGCATTCTGTAGCCGGCTCTCACAGATACCCAATCGACATTTGAACCTGGATAAGTTCAGATATGACTTATCGAGAGTACGCGGGGTGAGAGTTGCCGCATGGAAACAGGCAGGTTTAACCAAGTTTCAAGGAAGGTGGCATTTTTGAGCCTGGATCTTATCTTGACTATCTGTAAGCCGTGCTCTCACGTGACAGCCGGCGTTTGAACCTTAGCAAGCTCAGGTCTTGGTCGAATACGCCATATAATACTGATCGCCAAGAGTTCACCGGGTCAATCGGGATGACCTGATGGAGTTGAAGCAACTGGGTACATGTAGGATGATCCACATGTTATGTCCACTTCGGTCGGATACGTCTATGTTTGAACATAACCTGGTCAAATGGGTAGTAACGCTATTTTCTCTTTGGTTGAATACGCCTATGTTTGAACAGGAACCCCCAATTGACATACTTACAATTTTTGCTCGTCGGGGACCTATGTTTGAGTTGTGCTATGTATCCAACTCTCTTTGGTCCCTGTAATCTTCCTGAGAATCCGCACTTGCGAGAGATTGATATTCTTCTTGAACCGGAGTTGTAAACTGGATATTGAGAGCTTTAGAGCCTTGTGGGAGACAGATTTCCCTTGAACCGGATTTTGAACCGGATATTGAGAGCTTCAGCGCTCTGTGAGAGGCAGTTTTTTTCCTTGAGCCGGATTTAGAACCGGATACTAAGCTAGAATCATCACTTTGAGCCGGAAATTTTTCTGACGGTTTTGAAATTTTCACAAATAGGGCAGTTGCCTCCGGGGTCGGGTTATTTTTCACTTTATTGTCCTGGGGTTCTTGAATTTTCTGAAACTGGCAAGACTTGCTGAGTCATATCATTGTAGCCCCCGAGTCTTAAGACTACTCGAGGAGTTGGCTTGAGACTCTCCATATTTTCCCATAGCATAAGGTGCATATCATTGGTGTTGATAGCGCGATGTGAATCCATAGAAGGTTGAGGTGACTGCGACGGGTTATAAATGATCCGTATGAGCCGTGTCAGGAACTCAACCAATAGTTCCTTCCAACTGACTGTTTGAAGTTTAACCAAAACTGTAGTGGCAGTGACTTGTGCGCCTGCCCATTGAGCCATCCAGCGCAGACGACGGCTGATGACAATTTGCTCCAAAGTTGTTGGAAGAAAAAACCGGGCTACCCAAGCAATGACTGGCTTTATACTCAATAAAATAGCTCATGCAGACAGGTGCGACCCAGTGTGTTGATGTAGACCAGGCTGCGAGAGACGGACGGCAAGGGCGACCGTAGCATCAGAGGCGGTATAGACCGATGAGCTAGCTGCGGCGCTGTAAGCCGGCACGGACGGACGAGTTAATCACCGACGATGTAAGCCGGGTTGGAAGGCGAGTCAATTGCAGGCGTTGTAAGCCAGGCGGACGGTCGAGTCAATCGCAGGCGCTGTAAGCCGGGCGGATGAGCGAGTCAACCACAGGCGCTGTAAGCTGGGCGGACGGGCAAGTCAACTGCAAGCGCTGTAAGCCGCGCGGATAGGTAAGTCAGCCACGCCATGTTGATGTAGTGAACAATTGTCTTGATTCTACAGCTCCAATTGACTCAAGTGATTTCGTCCATGATATCTTTCACGTGAACAGCGACAGGAGTGTCCGATGCAACTTGCTCCTACCCTATTGTTGTTTTTGTCTACACTTGCATGTTGTAGCAGACTTTGAAGCGGACGGCCGCAGGGGTGAATTTGTAGGTGAGACTCCGGCGATTCGGCAGCTCGAAGATCTCGGGTGTCCGGGCGACTCAAGGTGTGGTGGTTTTGTAGTGAAATGATGTGACAAGCCGTGGAGGCTGCAGACGGCGCAGACCAACGGCTTGTAATAGCAGAGGTGGCTCAACCTGATCCCGGCGGCTCAACACAGAGGCAATCGTGATTTTGGGGTGAAACCTGTGTAGGCGGAGGCCCACGGATCCCGTCACTGAGGCAGAGGAAGTGCAACACGGCGAGGCGGCTCACGATGTTATAAGCCATCTGGCGACGGAAGCGATTAGCTGTGCTAATCCACTGGACAGCCCATTGGTGAATGACATGCTCCAATCTTTAACGTGCAGTGGCACAAATATCACACCAATAAATAATCCTTCAAAATAGTGTAGCGGTGAGACAATCTTCAGTCACACCGATAAATAATCCTCCAAAATATTGTAGTGGTGAGACAATCTTCAGTCACACCGATAAATAATCCTCCAAAATACGGTAGCGGTGAGACAATCTTCAGTCACACCGATAAATAATCCTCCAAAATACTGTAGCGGTGAGACAATCTTCAGTCACACCGTTAAATAATCCTCTAACAGTGACCGATGATGGAAATATGCCCTAGAGGCAATAATAAATCTATTATTATTTTATATTTCCTTATTCATGATAAAGTTTTATTATTCATGCTAGAATTGTATTGACCAGAAACCTAAATACATGTGTGAATACGTAAGCAAATATTGTGTCCCTAGTAAGCCTCTACTAGACTAGCTCATTAATCAAAGATGGTTAAGATTTCCGACATGGTTGTCATTTGATAACGGGGTCACATCATTGTGAGAATGATGTGATGGACAAGACCCATCCGTTAGCTTAGGATATGATCGTTCAATTTTATTGCTATTGCTTTCTTCATGTCAAATACATATTCCTTCGACTATGAGATTATGCAACTCCTGGATACCAGAGGAATACCTTGTGTGCTATCAAACGTCACAACGTAACTTGGTGATTATAAAGATGCTCTACAGGTATCTCCGAATGTGTTTGTTGAGTTGGCATAGATCAAGATTAGGATTTGTCACTCCGAGTATCGGAGAGGTATCTCTAGGCCCTCTCAGTAATACACATAATAAGCTTGCAAGGAAACGACTAAGGAGTTAGTCACAAGGTGATGTATTACAGAACGAGTAAAGAGACTTGATGGTAACGAGATTGAACTAGGTATAGAGATACCGACGATCGAATCTCGGGCAAGTAACATACCGATAGACAAAGGGAATTGTGTATGTTGTCATAACGGTTCGACCGCTTAAGATCTTCGTAGAATATGTAGGTGCCAATATGGGCATACAGGTTCTGCTATTGGTTATTGACCGGAGAGGTTTCTCGGTCATGTCTACATAGTTCTCGAACCCGTAGGGTCCGCACGCTTAACGTTCATTGATGATATATTATTATATGAGTTATGTGATTTGGTGACCGAATGTTGTTCGGAGTCCCGGATGAGATCACGGACATGACGAGCAGTCTCAAAATGGTCGAGAGGAAAGGATTGCTATATATGATGATGGTATTCGGACACCGGAAGTGTTCCGGAGGACATCGGGTACTCATCGGGTCACCAGAAGGAGTGCCGGGCACCCCCGACAAAAGATATGGGCCTTATGGGCCAAGAGGAGAAATGCACCAGCCACATGGGGCTGGTGCGCCCCCCATATGGACCGGCCTAAGGAGGAGAAGGAAGGGGGATAAGGGAAAGGAAGGTGAGGAATAGGATTCACACTTCCTTCCCTCAACCCCCCTCTTTCCTTCCCTCTCACACATACATGGCAGGGGGGAGGGCATGGCAACCCCTAGGGGGCTGGCGGCCAGCCCTAGGGCGCGCCCCGGCCTCTACCCTCCCCCTCCCACCTATATATATATATATATATATATATATATATATATATATATATATATATATGAGGGAGAGGGGGCGCCTAGAACACACAACATCAATTGTTAGCCGTGTGCGGCGCCCCTCCTTCACAGTTTACAACCCCGGTCATATTTTCGTAGTGCTTAGGCGAAGCCTTGCAGATATCACTTCACCATAACGGTCACCATGCCGTCGTGCTGACAAAACTCATCTACTACCTCGATGTCTTACTGGATCAAGAAGGCGAGGGACGTCATCGAGCTGAACGTGTGGAGAACGCGGAGGTGCCATGCGTTCGGTACTTGATCAGTTGAGGCACGAAGAAGTTTGACTACATCAATCGCGTTGTGAAACGCTTCTGCTTACGGTCTACGAGGGTACGTAGACACACTCTTCCCCTTGTTTCTATGCATCCGTAGATAGATCATTGCGTGTGCGTAGAATTGTTTTTCTTTTCCATGCAATGTTTCCCAACAGTGGCATCATGAGCCAGGTCTATGCGTAGATGATATGCACAAGTAGAACACAAAGAGTTATGGGCGGTGATCGTCATACTGCTTACCACCAACGTCTTATTTTGATTCGGCGGCATTGTAAGATGAAGCGGCCCAGACCAACATTACATGTCCACGTACATGAGACCTATTCCGCCGTCACATGGAACTTGTTTTGCTTAAAGATGGTTGGCGGGTGTATGTTTCTCCTACTTTAGTTGAATCAAATTTGACTGTGGCCGGTCCTTGTTGAAGGTTTAAACAGCAAATTTTATAAATCACCATTGTGGTTTTGTGCCGTAGGTAAGAACGGTTCTTTCTAGAAGCCTGTAACAGCCACGTAAAACTTGCAACAACAAAGTAGAGGACGGCTAACTTGTTTTTGCAGGGCACGGTGTGATGTGATATGGTCAAGACGTGATGAGTTATACGTTATTGTATGATGTTATCATGTTTTGTAAATTATCGTCAACCGGCAGGAGCCTTATGGTTATCTCTTTATTGTATGAAATGCAAGCGCCATGTAATTGCTTCACTTTATCGCCATGAGTTAGCAATAGTCGTAGAAGAAATAGTTGGCGAGACAACCACGACGCTACGATGGAGATCAAGGTGTCAAGCCGGTGACGATGGAGATCATCACGATGCTTTCAAGGTGGAGATCGAAAGCACAAGATGATGATGGCCATATCATGTCACATATTTTGATTCCATGTGATGTTTATCTTTTATGCATCTTATTTTGCTTAGATCGACGATAGCATTATAAGATGATCCCTTCACTAAATTTCAAGATAATAGTGATCTCCTAGAGTATGCACCGTTGCTACAGTTCGTCGTTTCGAGACACCACGTGATGAACCGGTGTGATAGACTCTACGTCCACATACAACGGGTGTAAGACAATTTTACACACGCGGAATACTTGGGTTAAACTTGACGAGCCTAGCATGTACAGACATGGCCTCAGAACACTGGAGAGCGAAAGGTCAACATGAGTCATATAGTAGATATGATGAACATAGAGATGTTCACCATTGATGACTACTCCATCTCACATGATGATCAGACATGGTTTAGTTGATTTGGATCATCACTTGTACGTGTCGGTCCTAATCAAATGGTTTTTAACCCCTTTCCGCAACGACATTTGGAACCATCACCAAGTGAGTGTGGGCGATAGGGGGGGGGGTCCTTCCCACACGACCCAGAAATCGCCGGGGATAGGCCCTCCTGTGACCCAGGCTGGGGCCGTGTGCGATCGGGCGAGGCATCGAAACTCAATCATTTCCGTAGGTATGTACATCCCACACGGTAATCCGAGAAAATCATTTCCGTAGGTATGTACATCCCACACGGTGAATACCAGAAAAACATTTCCGTAGGTATGTATATCACACACAGTCAATCCAATGAATACATTTGTGTTCTTATGTACATCCCACACAGTCAATCCAGGGAAACCGTTTCCGTTCGGACGTACATCCCACACAGTTTTATGTGTAGGCTCGTGTGTGACATTGGGCTATCCATCGCAAGCGCTTTTGGGCTATCCAGTTTTAGGTGTAACTATCACACACGGTCTGCCTTGGTTAACTGTTTGCTTTTATTAACTATATCACACACGATTTGATGAAGAAAACTGTGTGACATTGGGCTATCCATCGCAAGCACTTTTACTACTAGAACTGTTTGCAAAGGTCCATGACACATTTAGCAGGTTTATTAGTTTACAATTAATAATTCCAGTATTACGCAAATTCACATTTCATATCGAACAACTGTTTGCCAATTTCATATCAGGCACATAATATATTATAACATCAAAGTACGGTAGCTACATGAAAACAACACAGTACCACATATAGCTTGTTCAACTTCATAAGAACAATATATTCATTTCCCTAATCAAGATCATCCAGGCTCGTCTTGTCCACCTCTGCTTTCAGTTCAGTAAGAACCCGTTTTGCACTGGCCAACTGGGAAAGTGCATCCTCCTTCGCCAAAACCATCTTAGGAAAGTCTAATTTAAAAAATCTGAGCTCATTCTCCACCTTCAACTTTTTATCCCGCATCTTGAAATATGCTTCAGCGTTGACAACAGTTTATCTAAGCCTATGTGTGTTCTCTTCCTCATACATGCTCCAGAGCTTCGCTAGGCACATCTTCAAAGACTATGGCCACTCTTGATCAACCCACTCCATGTAAGAACACTTCCGTTCATCCTATAATATTTAAAACTAGATCAGTAACAATTGTAGGGGAAATGGGTTTATAGCAACATAGAAAATCACCAATGCTTATTTTGAAAAACTGAAGAAACATGTTAATTATGACATATCTTCTCAAAAAGATCAGTGTGCAAATGAAATAATTGGTACCAAGACAATAACCAAATTCTGGAACATCAGAAGCTATAATTAACTACAACGATGCTACAAGTTCTTACTCATGTACAATAAATAACAAATTGAACATTTTATGAGGAAGGTAAATATAACTGCAACAGAATAGCAACAGTGTTAGGATGATAGCCAATTGATACTAACATGTGTGTACATGCACAAGTTTAGTAACATAGAACTAATAGCACTAAGGCCGTCCACTATATATGCCAAAACTGGGGTAAAGACAACTGTTGCTACATCTCGCATAGGTGCCCTGCACCAGCGAGCCGATGCAGCGAAAAAAAAATCAGGGACCGGGACTCCGGAGCACGTAGTTGCTTCGATGCCCAGTTCCTTCATGCCATAAAGATTTAGTATTTTACTGCTTGTCTGCTCGGATGTGTGGACCAAATTTGGCTGCACAAACTGCTGAAGCGGTGCCAAATAATTTTCTAATGGCACTTCTGATGAGATGGCAACAATTTAAGATACTAGGTACAAACTGTGACACTGTCTTAGGATGCGTTTGGTTTAAGGTGTGGTATGAATGGGTTGGGACCGTGACAGTGTCTGAATCACATCTAACAAATGATTTGTAACAACGAAAGAGGGTCTAACCTTCTCTGCGCATGCCAGAAACATCCTCCCACTGTCCACGGAATCAAACGCAACTATCTTCACGCATGGAGATTGATAGTGACAACAAGCAGATAGATCTTCAGCCATCCCGCTCCATTTGTTGCCACTCATGGTCCTAGGGAGCTACAAGAGGAATAAATGAATCAAATCGACCGCCGGGTAAAAATCATTCATTCCAAGTCATAGCCCGAGAGAGGGAAGAGAGGCATACCCAGGTGGTGAAGGAGTAGTTGCGGGAGGAGGAACCGCTGGAGAGGTCTTTAAAGAAGACCATGGCGAACCCGACGATAGGATGCGAGACGGCGAGAGCGAGGAAGCGGCTATAGCTTACTAGCAAGGAAGGAAGGAAGGAAGGAGGAAACAGGGGAAATGTGACTTGTGGTCGGGGAGAAAATGGGGTAGGGGAGGGGGGAAGGGGGGCAGGGTAGATATTTTGGCGGTAGGCCAAAATTTTGGAAATGTGGAGGGAAACTTTGCGTGCGGTGCCACCGGACCATTCACTTTGAACGATCGTGTGCATCACAAACGATTCTTCTGCTTTACGCGCATGGGATGAGTTTGACAATTCAAAATTTGGTGGTAATTTCCCTGGGTACGACATTACATAATTTAACATCGGTTGCTAATTTGGGCACACAAAAGAGCGTACAACAGACATACCACACTTACTGAATCGAGCAATTTTAGTAATTAAACAGAGCCAGTTGACCTAAACATTGCTCTAACAAAAGACCAGCATTAAAAACAAAGCCTACGTACACATGATTTTAACAAATCCGCCGCCGCGCGGGCCTATGCAACGCCGGTGTGAGATGAGACGCCGATGACTTGTCGTGGCGACATGCCGCCGTTGGTGGACTCCGCGTCCCCCTGCTGAAGTCGACCGCGTCCTCGTCCTCGTCCTCGTCATCGGCGCTGCCCTAAAGGTTGTAGTACTCATACTAGTGGCCGCGCCAGAGCTCGCGTTGGTACTCCACCGCTGATTCTTCGATGGATAGACTCTTCTCTACCTCGACCTCGGCCACGCGCAACTCCTCCCGGCGCTCCTCGATCTCCGCCGCCTCCTGCATCTCTAGCTACCGCTCGGCGACCTCATGAGGAAGCAGGTGCTCCATGGCCACCGCCGCCTTTTCATACATGGGTTGCATGCTGGAGTCCGAGGTGGCCTAGAATATCTTGGCGTGTGCATCATCGATCTTGGCGCGGATGGCCTCGACCCAGGCCAGGGCGACACCAGCGCCACGGACGGCAGCTCGAGCGTTCTCAGTGTTTGCACCTGCCATCGCAGCAGCAGCTGCAGCCGTCTCGGCTGCTGCAGACGCCCTCTCAGCAGAAGTGGCCGTGCTCAATGCGGATGCGGCGGCACTCTCGGCGTAGGCGGCGATGCTCGGGGGGGGGGGACGCGGCCATTGTACGAGTGTAGGATCGAAGAAG
>LR738714.1:409876119-409892135 GCA_902687465.1 Secale cereale
TTAAGAAAACTCAATGAGAGAACATAACAGAAAAACTCCAAAAGCATATGTACTTCATCTAGATAAAGGTCGGCGACAAAGTCACCTATGTTTGAGTATATTGACTTAGGAGTCAAATGAGGACATTTGATCACAGGTCATACTCATCGTTTAAGCTCAAAATGGGGTTGCCATTTTTCGATTAAGCATTTGATGTGATCACATCTTATGAAGCTGCTTGTACTCATGACTTTGAGCAAAGCTCCTCAAAGATGTGAAGAACATACCTTGGGCTTGTTGATGCTTTGCTCATGTAGGTGAACTTGATGTAGGTGCTCATAGAATGTGAAGTTGAAGCGCCTTTTCTACTTGTGTAGTTCATCTTCCTACATGGGTTAGGCAAGCAAGGAAATACTCAAGAATATCCAAGATGACAAGAGTGAAATACTAGATGCATAAGGTGTCAAAAAGGATATGTGAAATTTTGTTCCTTGAACTCAACATCCCAAAGGGCTAGATACTTGGTCAATGACAAGATTACTCATGGTTTGAGTGTGTGGTAATCTTGTGGAATGTAGATCATCCAAGTACCTGCAAAGAGTTAGATGCAATACAAGGAGGCAAATGTGTCCAAGACATATGATCATCATCATAAGAGAAATATCGAGGATTAGTCAGGTAAGCTCATGCCTTGCATGCATCAATGGAGTTATCACTCCAAGTTTGAAGCATCAATGATGTTCAACTCACTCCTTAAGCGACAAAACACCTTCTCATCAAGAGGTTTTGTAAAGATATCAGCAAGTTGTTTGTCAGTACGAACATGCTTAAGATTAATATCACCCTTGGCAATATGATCACGAATAAAATGGTGACGAACTTCAATATGCTTTGTTCGAGAGTGTTGCACAGGATTGTGTCCAATCTTGATTGCACTTTCATTGTCACAAAGCAAGGGAACACGTCTCACATGTATCCCATAATCTTTAAGCGTTTGTGTCATCCATAGCAATTGAGCACAACACGAACCAGCAGCAATATATTCTGCTTCGGCAGTGGATAAAGATACCGAATTTTGTTTCTTGGAGGACCAAGATACAAGGGATCGACCAAGGAATTGACATGTACCCGAAGTTGACTTTCTATCAACCTTGTCACCGGCATAGTCCGAGTTGGAATAGCCAACAAGATCGAAAGAGGCTCTCTTAGGATACCAAATGCCAAAGTTTGGTGTGTGTATCAAGTATCTCACTATCCTCTTAACAGCTTTAAGATGACATTCTTTAGGGGCTGCTTGATATCGCGCACACATGCATACACTCAGCATTATGTCAGGACGAGAAGCACAAAGATATAGTAGAGAACCAATCATAGAACGGTAAACCTTTTGATCGACGGGTTCTCCATCTTTTGTCAAGTCATTATGTCCACTAGTAGGCATGGGGGTACTCATACCTTTGCTTTCTTGCATGTTGAACTTTTTGAAGAGATCCTTGGTGTACTTTGTTTGTGAGACAAAAGTACCCTCCTTAGATTGCTTGATTTGCAACCCAAGGAAGAATTTGAGTTCACACATCATGGACATTTCATACTTCTCCGACATGAGCTGTCCAAACTTCTTGCTAAAATGGGGGTTAGTTGAACCAAAGATAATATCATCAACATATATTTGGCACACAAATAGTTCACCATTAACCCTTTTTGTGAACAGCGTTGAGTCTATCTTTCCAATCTCAAAGCCTTTTTCAAGAAGAAAGCTAGTTAAGCATTTGTACCAAGCTCTAGGGGCTTGTTTAAGACCATAAAGAGCTTTATGCAACTTATAAACATGATTAGGCTTTTTGGGATTCACAAAACCGGGAGGTTGTTTAACAAATACTTCCTCCTCAATTTCACCATTTAGGAAAGCACTTTTGATATCCATTTGATAGAGAGTAATATCATGGTGATTGGCATAAGCAAGAAGAATGCGAATGGACTCAAGTCTAGCAACGGGGGCATAGGTCTCACCATAGTCCATACCTTCGACTTGTGTGTAACCTTGAGCTACGAGACGAGCCTTGTTGCGGATGACTTGTCCATCTTCATCTTGCTTGTTGCGAAACACCCATTTGGTTCCAATGATGTTTTGATCATCGTTGGGCTTCTCTACCAAAGTCCACACCTTGTTCCTCTCGAAGTTGTGTAGTTCTTCGTGCATAGCGTTCACCCAATCCGGGTCTTTAAGTGCTTCTTCTACCTTCATAGGTTCAATACTGGAGATAAATGAGTAATGCTCACAAAAGTTAGCTAAGCGAGTTTTAGAGCGAGTAATTCTCCCGGAGTTGATGTCGTTCATCATTTGTTCCACGGGATGATTCTTCTTGACTCTTGCTCGGACTCGGGATAGCTTTTGTTGATGTTGTGGCTCAGCTTCCTCATCATCTTCATCTTCCTCTTCTTCTTCTTCATTGTTATTGGTGTTGTCTTGAGGTGGTGGAGAAGGAGGTTGTGGTGGATCTTCTTGTTGCATTTCCTCATCTTGATGAGTTCCACTTGTGGAGGCCTCCATGTTGCCTTGAGGTTCATCTCTCTGTGAGGTAGGTGGCTCCACATATGTAGATGAGGTACTCTCCTTCACTTCCATGGGACGGATCTTCCCGATAGATAAATCTTGGATTGCTTCCGATGGGTCCTTGTCTCCTACATCAATAGGCATTTGCTCTACTTGCGAGCCATTAGATTCATCAAACTTCACATCTACCGTCTCTTCAACCTTTCGGGTGAAATTATTGTAGACACGGTAGGTGTGGGAGTTTGATCCATAACCAAGAAGAAAGCCTTCATGAGATTTAGGAGCAAATTTAGACCGACGATGCTTATCAAGGATATAGCATTTTGAACCAAAGACACGAAAGTATCCCACTTGGGGTTTGTTACCGGTGAGAAGCTCGTATGATGTCTTGCCAAGGAGCTTATGAAGATAAAGCCTGTTGATGGCATGACAAGCTGTCTCAACGGCTTCTCCCCAAAAGTGCTTCGGTGTCTTGTATTCATCAAGCATCGTTCTTGCCATCTCTATGAGCGTTCGGTTCTTCCTCTCAACAACTCCATTTTGTTGAGGCGTGTACGTAGCCGAGAACTCATGTAGAATTCCTTCCTCATCGAGAAAAGACTCTACATTGGCGTTCTTGAACTCCGTTCCGTTGTCACTCCGAACTTTCTTGATCTTCACCTCAAATTGATTTTGGGCCTTTTTGGCAAAGGTCTTGAAGATCCTCTGAACCTGCGATTTATCATCAAGGAAAAATACCCACGTAAATCTGGAATAATCATCAACTATAACTAGACCAAAGGAGTTACCACCAAGGCTTTTGTAAGCATTGGGACCGAAGAGATCCATATGAAGAAGCTCAAGCGGTCTCCTTGTGGTCATGATGTTTTTCACGGGATGACTTCCACCAACTTGTTTTCCTGCTTGACAAGCACTACAAAGTCTGTCTTTGTCAAAGAAAACATGTTTAACACCAAGAATATGATCACCTTTGATCAGCTTGTCTAGATTACGCATACCAACATGTCCTAGCCTTCTATGCCACAACCAACCTTTAGAGGATTTAGCAATGAAACAAGCTCTAGGTTGGGCTTTCTTAGTGAAATCAACAATATATAGATCACCTCTACGAATACCAGTAAAAGCCATGTTTTGATTATCACGACGAAAGACTTGGCAATCTACTTTGGTGAATAGCACGTTGAAACCAAAGTCAGCTAATCTAGACACGGAAAGTAAATTGTATCCAAGAGATTCTACAAGCATGACATTTTGAATAGAGCTATCATGAGATATGGCCACCTTACCAAGGCCAAGTACCTTACCCTTGGAGTTGTCTCCAAAAGTCACATACTTGCGTGGACCATCGTTCTTTGCAAGCTCTCGAAACATGTCTTTGTCTCCGGTCATGTGATCGGTGCATCCACTATCAAGAATCCACTCTTTTCCACCGGACATGTAGTTTCTCATATTTGCCATGAGATTGAGACTCTTCATGACCTTGTCTAGCTCGGTGTCCGAATCGGTGAAATCATCATCATGCTCATGCTCATCATCATATTGACCCATAGATTGTTCATCATCAACACCTAGGTCAATTTGATAAGTATTTGCATTAGTTTGGTCAATGGAATAATAATCTTCGGAATGCAATGCAAGAGCATTTCTAACTCTAATATTGATAAGACCGGGATCACCCTTCTTTTTCATAAGATCACGAAGCTCAAAGAAGCATTTATCAAAGTTAGGATCATTGGGGTGCAACCTATCAAATTCAATAGTCTTGTGTAGAATTTCATCAAGACCTCTCATAGAGTAGTCCGGATAAAGTTCTTCCAAGAATTTCCACATAGCATGGGCACACTCAAAATTTGTAACAAGATTAAGCAAGTCATCAGGTAACCCTCTAATGATAAGATTCACAGTTCTAAGGTTACGAAGCAAATCAAGCTCTTCATCCATGGTAGGGTGCAAGGGATCAACAGGAGGCACATAGGGGGTCTTAACATATTTGCACAAATTGTACATTTTAAAGATACTAAGCATTTCAGACTTCCAAGAGTTATAAAACCTTCCATCAAGAACAGGCACTCTATGGCTAACATTCCCATCCGTAGACACGTCCATCTTCCTCCAATGGTGTGTAAACCAAAGCAATGGAGACCAATGCTCTGATACCAATTGTAGGATCGAAGAAGTAGGTCTAGAGGGGGGGGGTGATTAGACTACTTGACAAGATAAAATTTCTGTCTTTTATCAAGGACAGATTTTGGCAGTTTTGCAATGAAGATCAAGTCAAGTAACACACTACACATGCAATTCTAGAGTATGGGCAGCGGAAAGTAAATTGCATATATAGTAAATGGAAGTGGAGAAGATCAAACGCAGTTTGGTGACACGGAGATTTTTGTCGTGGTTCCGATAGGTGGTGCTATCGTACATCCACGTTGATGGAGACTTCAACCCACGGAGGGTAACGGCTGCGCGAGTCCACGGAGGGCTCCACCCATGAAGGGTCCACGAAGAAGCAACCTTGTCTATTCCATCACGGCCTACGCCCACGGAGGACTAGCCTTACTCGGGGTAGATCTTCACGAAGTAGGCGATCTCCTTGCCCTTACAAACATCTTGGTTCAACTCCACATCATCAAGACGGAGGCTCCCAAGCGACACCTAACCAATCTAGGAGGCACCACCCCCCAAAAGGTAATAGACGGTGTTGATGATGATGAACTCCTTGCTCTTGTGCTTCAAGTGATAAACTCCCCAACACTCAACTCTCCTCACTGATATGGCTGTGGTGGAAGAAAGATTTGAGTGGAAAGCAACTTGGGAAGGCTAGAGATCAAGTTTCATATGGTAGGAATGGAATGGCTTGATCTCAACACAAGGGTAGGTGGTTCACTTCTCAGAAAGTGTATGATAGAAGTGGTGGTACTTTCTGATGGCTCTCCTCACGAATGAGGAGGGGGTGGAGGGGTATATATAGCCTCCACACAAAATCCAACCGTTACACACACATTTGACCAATCTCGGTGAGACCGAAGTTAAAACTCGGTTAGACCGAAAGTTCAAATATAGTGAACGTTGGGATTTTCGGTGGGACCGAAAATACCATCTCGGTGGGACCGAAAGTGTTACTGATATGAACGTTGGAGATTTCGGTGAGACCGAGAAAGAAAACTCGGTTAGACCGATTTGAGAAAGAGCAGGAACATGCCAAAATCGGTTAGACCGAAAATTGATTATCGGTGAGACCGATTTGAGCCAAGACAGAAGCTTGTCAATATCGGTGAGACCGATAATACAAACTCGGTCATTCCGAAATGATGTGAAATGGTTACAGAAGGTTGGCAGTTCAGTTTCGGTGAGACCGATCTCAAACTCGGTAAGACCGATTTTTCTAGGGTTTGGAATATGGCAGAAGTGGTTCATCTCGGTGGGACTGAGTTGGAAGAAATCGGTGTGACCGAGATTACTTATGGGTGTGTGCTAAGTAGTGAATAGTGCTGATAGTTGAGGGAGTTAGATCACCAAGCACTTGAGCAACAAGAACATTAACACAACCTCATCCCCTTTTAATAGTATTAGCTTTCCTATGGACTCAATGTGATCTTTGATCACTAAACCAAAAATGGAGTCTTGAGCTTTTGCCAATGCTTGCCTTAGCATTTGAGGGGTCCACTTCTTCAGTCATCTTGCCATACCAATGTGATTGGGTTTCCTGAAACATACTTGATAAAAGCATTAGTCCAACCACAAAGTATGTTGTCATTAATTACCAAAACCACCCAGGGAGCAAATGTGCTTTCAACGAGCCTTCATGAAGCGTTTACATGGCGTCATCTTTGCAAGAAGGGGCACGGGAATGGGGATCGGGATTCATGGATTCGGGGGTTGCCGGCACTAGAGCAGACGAGCCGGCGAAGCTTAAGGAGGGAGACTTAAATAACCCAGATATTTTCATCGCAAACGGTTCCTAGAAAACAACTATGTGTGATGTTGTAGATATATTTTACTAAATTCTGAACTTTTTTGATGCATCCGTCATCGAAAACGTTTTGCACCTTTTTTGACGGTTCTTTTACACCACCGTTTGCGATTATGGCAGCGCACACAATTTCGTCGAAGGGTCTCTGATCGTAGTGTGCGCAACTCGTGTACAAAATGGACAATCTTTTTCGAAGTATTATGGTTTTATACGAAAACTCATCTGTTACAAAGGCATTTCATATTTTTTTGAACTTATTTGAACTCCATACTTTTTGTGTGATCAAAATGCACCATTCAAAACCACGTCATGAATTTTTAACCCTTTCTGACTTCATTTGATATTCTCATGCATTTACTGATTTTTTAAGCTAATGACCCTGAAATCTGAAAAGGTTGAAAGTTGGCATGGTATCATCATTTCACCCACATAGCATGTGCTAAAAAGTTGAGAGGGTTACGTCAAAAATTGGATGCACTTCGTGTATAAAATGGACAATATCTTTCGAAGTATGAGGGTTTCAGACGAAAACTCATTTGTTACAAAGGGTTTAATTTTTTAGAACTTGTCTGAACTCCAGACTTTGTGTGTGTTCAAAATGCACCATTCAGAGCCACATCATCAATTTTCCACCCTCTCCGACTTCATTTGGTATTTTTCATGCATTTACTTATTTTTTTCCAGCTAAATGACCCTAAAATTGAAAAGCATGACAAATGAACTCTTAAAAGGTTTAAAGTTGGCATGGTATCATCATTACACCCATATAGCATGTGCTAAAAAGTTGAGAGGGTTACGGGAAAAACTTGATGGACTTCATGTACAAAATGGACAATCTCTTTCGAAGTATCAGGGTTTCAGACGAAAACTCATCTGTTACAAAGGGATTTCATTTATTTGAACTTATCTGAACTCCAGACATTTTGTGTGTCCAAAATTCGCCATTCAAAGCTAGACCATCAATTTTCAACCCTCTCTGACATCATTTGGTATTTTTCATGCATTTACTGATTTTCAGCTAAATGACCCTGAAATTGAAAAGCATGACAAATGAACTCTCAAAAGGTTGAAAGTTGGCATGGTATCATCATTTCACCCACATAACATGTGCTAAAAAGTTGAGAGGGTTACGGGAAAAACTGGATGGACTTCGTGTACAAAATGGACAATCTCTTTCGAAGTATCAGGGTTTCGGACGAAAACTCATCTGTTACAAAGGGATTTCATTTATTTGAACTTATTTGAACTCCAGACTTTTGTGTGTGTTCAAAAAGCACCATTCAAAGCCACATCATCAATTTTCAACCCTCTCTAACTTCATTTGGTATTTTTCATGCATTTACTGATTGTTTCAGTTAAATCAACCTGAAATTCAAAAGCATGACAAATGAACTCTGGAAAGGTTAAAAGTTGGCATGGTATCATCATTTCACCCACATAGCATGTGCTAAAAAGTTGAGAGGGTTACGGCAAAAACTGGATGCACTTCGTGTATAAAATGGACAATCTCTTTCGAAGTATCAGGTTTTCATACGAAAACTCATTTGTTACAATGGGTTTAATTTTTTAGAACTTGTCTGAACTCCAGACTTTTTGTGTGTTCAAAATGCACCATTCAAAGCCACATCATCAATTTTCAACCCTCTCCGACTTCATTTGGTATTTTTCATGCATTTACTTTTTTTTCCAGCTAAATGACCCTGAAATTGAAAAGCATGACAAATGAACTCTTAAAAGGTTTAAAGTTGGCATGGTATCATCATTACACCCATATAGCATGTGCTAAAAATTTGAGAGGGTTACGGGAAAAACTTGATGGACTTCATGTACAAAATGGACAATCTCTTTCGAAGTATCAGGGTTTCAGACGAAAACTCATCTGTTACAAAGGGATTTCATTTATTTGAACTTATCTGAACTCCACACATTTTGTGTGTTCAAAATTCGCCATTCAAAGCTAGATCATCAATTTTCAACCCTCTCTGACTTCATTTCGTATTTTTCATGCATTTACTGATTTTTCAGCTAATTGACCCTGAAATTGAAAAGCATGACAAATGAACTCTGAAAAGGTTGAAAGTTGGCATGGTATTATCATTTCACCCACATAGCATGTGCTAAAAAGTTGAGAGGGTTACGGGAAAAACTGGATGGACTTCGTGTACAAAATGGACAATCTCTTTCGAAGTATCAGGGTTTTGGACGAAAACTCATCTGTTACAAAGGGATTTCATTTATTTGAACTTACTTGAACTCCAGACTTTTTGTGTGTTCAAAATGCACCATTCAAAGCCACATCATCAATTTTCAACCCTCTCTAACTTCATTTGGTATTTTTCATGCATTTACTGATTTTTTCAGTTAAATCAACCTGAAATTGAAAAGCATGACAAATGAACTCTGAAAAGGTTAAAAGTTGGCATGGTATCATCATTTCACCCACATAGGATGTGCTAAAAAGATGAGAGGGTTACGGCATAAACTGGATGCACACTTCGTGTTCAAAATGGACAATCTCTTTCGAAGTATCAGGGTTTCATACGAAAACTCATCTGTTACAAAGGTATTTCCTTTTTTTGAACTTATTTGAACTCCAGATTTTTTGTGTGTTCAAAATGCACCATTCAGAGCCACACCATCAATTTCCAACCCTTTTTGACTTCAATTGGTATTTGTCATGCATTTACTGATATTTTAAAGCTAAATGACCCTAAAATTGAAAAGCACTACGAATGAACTCTAAAAAGGCTGAAAGTTGGCATGGTATCATCAGTTCACCCACATAGCATGTGCTAAAAAGATGAGAGGGTTACAACAAAAACTGGATGCACTTCATGTACAAAATGGACAATCACTTTCGAAGTATCAGGGTTTCGTACGAAAACTCATGTGTTACGAAGATATTTCATTTTTTGAACTTATTTGAACTCCAGACTTTTTGTGTGTCCAACATGCACCATTCGGAGCCACATTATCAAATTGCAACCGTTTCTTACTTCGTTTGGTATTTTTCATGCATTTACTGAATTTTTAAGCTAAATGACCCTAAAATTGAAAAGCACTACAAATGAAATATGGAAAGGTTGAAAGTTGGCATATTATCATTATTTCACCCACATAGCATATGATAAAAAGTTGAGAGGGTTACAACAAAAACTGGACGCACTTCGTGTACAAAATGAACAATCTCTTTCGAAGTATCAGGGTTTCGGACGAAAACTTGTCTGCTACAAAGGGATTTCGTTTATTTGAACTTATTTGAACTCCAGACTTTGTGTGTGTTCAAAATGCACAATTCAAAGCCATATCATCAATTTTCAACCCTTTCTGACTTCATGTGATCTTATAAAGACATTTAAGTGATTTTCTAGTCATTTAATGACCGTAATTCAAATTTGAACTACATCTAAATGCAACGTCTAATAGTAACGGTTTGAAAAATCATATTTTTGTGTAGTAGTGTGCGAGTTAAAAAAAATCTTCAGACAATGTAAATATCTGGTGTTCAAAAAAGAAAATGTAAAGATCTGGCAAGACAACCGACCCCCACACGATTGGCATTCTATTTTGCGCCTCGAGGTTTGGAAGGTGAATGGCGGGGGTTATTAATCAGACAGAATTCTGTATTGGAAACCGCCAGCTATTATGTTCACACATGGATTCTAATGCGGCAATCGTGTGTAATTCAAACTACAGTACGCATAAATTCCGGCGACCGGCGTGTGTACTATTCCCGTCGATGTAGATTCCGGGCGCCAATAAATACTACCTTGCTCACATCGCCCCGCATGCATTCTCATCTACATATATGTGATGATATTATATATATTCTGTGGTGAACTAATGAACAATATATATATATATATATATATATATATATATATATATATATATATATATATATATGTTATGAATTCCATTTTCTATTTGTTTTTTATACTAATTTGAATCTAGCTGTTATCATCCACATATACAGAATGGAAAGCGTATATACACACATTGAAACAAAACATAGAATGGAAAACAGAGTACACACATTGAAAGAGAGGAATAAAAAGAGCAATACTATGATTGCTGTGAATACATAGCTATCCACGTCGAAATGACTGAACAAAATAAAACGCGTCCATGAGACCATGACCAGCAACCCTTGCCTAGGGTAGCTCTCGGCTCTGCCTGAACTCGTGCAGGCATTCTTCCAAGCGGTCGACACGCTCGCGGTACATCTGGAGCGCGATCTTGAGATCCAAGTTGGCTATTTCATCGGAGATCACCAGCTCGAGGATGCGACGGCCGTGTTCCTCTACTGTGCCCAGGTGGACACCTGGGCCAAGGAGGCGGTCGAGCCTACGGACCAGCGCGTTGGCATCCAGCGGGCTGCGGACAAGGCAAACAGCGGCACCCATGCGAACGGCACGGCGGGCGTCCGGTGCAAGTACAACGCGGCCGACCTCTGGTGCAAGTACGGCGCTGAGGGCCTCTGCCCACTCCCGACGAGGAATGGGGGTACTGACGGGACGTGTACCCAGCTGCGACGCCGTGTCGACAGCAGGCAAGCGCCGATGGTCCGCTCTTGCAGTGCGGCGCGCCGCGCCTCTCGCTCTGCGGCGCTCCAGCGGTCTCGCCGTGTGGCGAGTCGTAGCATATCGGCGCGGGTGCGCATAGCTTGCTCTGCGACGCGCCATCGATCATGTTGTGCGGCGAGCTGCAGCCTGTCGACGCTGACATGCCTAACTTGATCCGTGGCACTCAAGCGCCATGCGCCAAAGGTCTGCTCAACCCTGGCGATGACGCGCATCACGGCGTCGTCCATCGCATTGCCGAGGAGCACCTCGGCCTCGACGGGCCGTGGCGCCTGCTTGTTTTCCTCATCGACGAGGTTGATGGCAGAGGCATCGCTTTGGTGGGTTGGCATGCTTGGAAAAGGTGGATGTGCTACAGGCTGCGCTTGTCGCCTCCGTGCGTCGCGTCCCGCCT
Organism: Secale cereale; assembly: GCA_902687465.1. Taxonomy (NCBI): domain Eukaryota; kingdom Viridiplantae; phylum Streptophyta; class Magnoliopsida; order Poales; family Poaceae; genus Secale; species Secale cereale. The sequence continues at coordinate 409,887,600 of LR738714.1, forward strand.
ATGTGCAATATAGCAGGGTGGCAGGAAACAGGTGAGGAAATGGCGGGAAACGGCGGCGTGTTCATAAATCGCCATCAAGTAATGGAAACTTAGCATAGAAGGATCATCGAGCTAGCACAAGAAGTAGATGATGATCATATGAACACATACCACACTAGGGAGCCCGTCGGTGATGAATTCATCAATCCCAAACGGTTGAATACTAACAAGCGTTTGCCCACAACACACACGGCCTATTCCATCACAAACAGGTCAGATGGATCAACTGTATGCCACGTAACTCACATTGTTAAAAAGTAATGCGGTAGACCTTCTTTAACATGTGTTAAAAAATAAATAAAAATAAAAAACAAGGACCTCGAGGTTAAATTAGCTGAGGGAATGGGGCATTTCGGTCATTTTACCGAAATGACCCATCCTATCAGTTAATTTAACATCAACACAACTTCCCATCCAGTCACCCATCTGATGGCTGCTCCAGCCTGAGCACACTTAACTTGATAGTTTTTTTACATGAGCTGCTGGTGGAACAGCTAGTCCTTGCTGATAGGAATGCCTCTTCACATCCTTATGGCTTATCCGGATGACCGCCCGTCCCACAATGGCCAATAGAAGTTGTTTAGACACAGCATATCACATACGTCTTATTATAAGCAATCGAGTGTGTTATTATCGGTCTTCGCACACATTTCTGATTATAAACCTGTTTGCCGCGTATCACACACATCTTGTTTTATTGAACCGTTTCTGTTCTCTTGCCTAATCACAAACAGTTCATCCGAGTGAACCGTATGCTGTACATCGCACATACCTTGATCGGGCTGACCGTTTCTTTTGTGTTGTCTAATCACAAAAAGTTCATCCGAGTGAACCGTATGCAATACATCGCACACACCTTCATCTGGCTGCCCGTTTCTTTTGTTCCTCCTCATCACAAACAGTTAATTGAGATGAACCATATGCTCTGCATCCCACATGAAACTAAAATCTGAACCGTGTTTGATGCATTCGTCTTCGCAAACGTTTTACACTTTTTTTTACGGTTTTCATACACCACCGTTTGCGATGATTGCATCGCACACAGTTTCTCGAAGGGTCTCTGATAGTAGTGTCGCGTTAGCAGCATCCTGCAGTAGTGCATGTTTCACTTAGATAACCTGAGGGACGTTAATTTAAGTGGGAGTTCATTAGTAATTTGATTAATTGAACTTAATTTATCATAAACTTAATCCTGATAGTATTTGCATATCTATGTTGTATATCAATGGCCTGTGCTACCGTTCCCTTGAATTTTAATGTGTTCCTAGAGAAAGCTAAGTTGAAAGATGATGGTAGCAACTACACACACTGGGTCTGTAACTTGAGGATTATCCTCATTGCTTCACAGAAGAATTATGTCCTTGATGCATGATACATCTCCAACGTATCTGTAATTTTTGATAGTTCCATGCTATTATATTATCTGTCTTGGATGTTTTATATTTATTTTTATGGTATTTTATATGATTTTTGGGACTAACCAATTAACCCATAGCCCAGTGCCAGTTTCTGTTTTTTTTCCTTGTTTTTGAGTTTCGCAGAAAAGGAATATCAGACGGATTACAAATGGAACGAAACTTCACGAGTATTTTTCTTGGACCAGAAGACATCAGATGGACTTGGAGTGCACGTCAGGGGAGCTGCGAGGCGGCCACAAGGACGGAGGGCACGCCCTGAGGGGTAGGGCGCGCCCCACCCTTGTGGGCCCCTCGACCGTCTCTTGACCTAATTCTTCAGCCTATATATACCCATATATTTCAGAAACATAAGAACATCCATCAAAACCACTTTTCCGCCACCGTAACCTTCTGTTCTCGCGGGACCCCATCTGGAGGCCTTTTTTGGTACTCTGTCGGAGGGGGAATCAACCACTGAGGGCATCTACATCAACCCTATTCCCTTCCGATGAAGTGTGAGTAGTTTACCATAGACCTACAGGTCCATAGCTAGTAGCTAGATGGCTTCTTCTCTCTCTTTGTTCTTCAATACCATGTTCTCCTCATTGTTCTTGGAGATCTATCCGATGTAATCTTCTTTTGCGGTGTGCTTGCCAAGATCCGATGAATTGTGGGTTTATGATCAGATTATCTATGTATAATATTTGAGTCTTTTCTGAATTCTTTTATGTATGATCTTATATCTTAGTAATTCTCTTCAAACTATCGGTTTGGTTTGGCCAGCTAGATTGGTTTTTCTTGCAATGGGAGAAGTGCTTTGCTTTGGGTTCAATCTTGCGGTGCTCAATCCCAGTGACAGTAGGGGACATGACACGTATTGTATTGTTGCCATCGAGGATAAAAATATGGGGTTTTCATCATATTGGTTGAGTTCATTCCTCTACATCTTGTTATCTTGCTTAAGGCGTTACTCTATTCTTATGAACTTAATACTCTAGATGCATGCACAAGTCGGTCGATGTGTGGAGTAATAGTAGTAGATGCAGGCATGAGTCGGTCTACTTGTCATGGAAGTGATGCCTATATTCATGATCATTGCCATAGATGTCGTTATAATTATTCGCTTTTCTATCAATTGCTTGACAGTAATTTGTTCACCCACAGTAAACTTTCTATCATGAAAGATGCCTCGAGTGAAACCTATGGCCCCGGGTCTCTTTTACATCTTATAAGTTTCCAATCTACTATTTTGCAATCTATAAACCAAAACCCCCAAAAATATTTACTTTATTTGTTTATCTATCTCTATCGGATCTCATTTTTGCAAATAACCTAGAAGGGATTGACAACCCCTTTATATCGTTGGGTGCAAGTTGTTGATTGTTTGTGCATGTTTTTTGGCGACTTGTGTGTAATCTCCTACTGGATTGATACCTTGTTTCTCAACAAACAGAGGGAAATACTTACTTCACTCTGCTGCATCACCCTTCCCTCTTCAAGGGAAACACCAACGTTACCTCGGGAAAGCAGCAAGGAAGCAAAATAATTTCTAGCGCCGTTGCCGGGGAGATGTATGCCAAGTCAAGACCTTCCAAGTACCCTTCATTAAATTCTCATCTCTCGTATTTACATTATTTGCCATTCACCTCTCATTTTCCTCTCCCCCACTTCTAAAACGTTTTCAAAAAAACACAATAATATTTGCCTTCTTTTCTTTTGCCTTTTCTCGTTCGATCTTATGTTTGCTCATGTTGCCATGTGCCTTCTATTTGCTTGCATCTTTGCTTGCTAAAAATCAATTATGGATCCTCATGCACTTGCTAATCTTTTTAAGAGATCCAACTATGATGAACCAATTGCTAGTGAGTTTAGTGCACTAGATTATCTTTATGAGGTTTTGCTTGAAATTCGTGAATCTGAAATTTGCGATGAAGTGTTGAAAGAAGAAATTTATGAATTTATTCACGATAGCTCTTTGAATGAAAAACATGATAGTAACGATTTTATTATAAATTCTATTAATGTCAATTGTGTTAATGATATGCAAAACCCTAAGCTTGGGGATGCTAATTTTGCTATGTCCACTACTTGTTGCAATGATCTTGATTGGGGTAATTCTTCTTATGATCTTGAAAATTTATTTAAACCCCATGATGAATATGAGATTGATAATAATATTTGCAATAATATTGAAAGTGGGTTCGGAAGAGTGTCAATTTTAGATCCCACATATTTGGAGAATGTTCAATCTTAAGAAACTTTTGATAAAAGTGGGTTTGGAGAGGTCATGACTTTAGTTAATGTTGATCCCACTAATTTGGAAGAGTGTCAACTTCGCATGCATGTGGATCGTGTTGAGAATATGTTTTGTGATAGCTATATTGTTGAATTTGCTTATGATCCTACATGCAATTGTTATGAGAAAGGAAAATATGGTTGTAGAAATCTTCATGTTACTAAATTACCTCTCTTCATGTTGAGATTGATCTTGTTTTCTTTTTCTTCCTTGCATATACTAGATATTGCTTGTCTCGATTTGTTTTCCTATAAAATGCCTATGCATAGGAAGTATGTTAGACTTAGATGTGTTTGCCACGTGTTTTATGATGCTCTCTTTGTGCTTCAATTTTTATCTTTCATGTGAGCATCATTGAAATCTCAAGCCGATCTTAATGGCTATAAAGAAAGAGCTTGTTGGGAGGCAACCCAATTTTCTTTTTTCTTTTTACGCTTTGGTTCTTTTTTGAAAGTTTTACATATTATTACTTCTGTAGTAATTGTGTTTTGGTGTTTTAATTAGTGTTTGAGCCAAGTAAGACATTTGTGATGGTTTACGGTGATCGTTGATTTGATTTTGCTGAAAAACAGAAATTTTTACGTCCAGTGCCGAAAATTCAATAATTTACTCGAACGTCGAAACCTTCTAAAATGTTTACACAAAATTGATATACAAATTCCCCACGCCGTCCAATTTTTTTCATAATTTTTAGAGTTACATAAGTATGCGAAGTTTTTAGATTGCTACAGACTGTTCTGTTTTTTGATAGATTCTGTTTTTTATGTGTTGTTTTCTTATTTTGATGCATCTATGGCTAGTATC
>LR738714.1:409892163-409920946 GCA_902687465.1 Secale cereale
AATACAATAGATATTGCATCAATATAAAATCTATTATATAATTAAAACACAAGTCAAATAAGACACCACGTTCTTCCACATAATCCAAAATAATATACATCGTTGATCAGTAATATTTACGACTGAGATTTAAACATATTACATTACTTGAAAAAAGTTATAAAGTTATGTATATTGAACTGACACGTATAAGGTGCGTGAGAATTTGTTTTTGGAAAGAATAAAGGAAGATCATGTCACGTGGTCACGAATAATTAACCTGTGACCGACTCAAACATAGGCACGTACAATTAACATACACACATACAGTTTCAGAAAAAAAAACATAGACAAGTGCAGGTACATTGCATGTACGTGTAATGCAAGGAAAGTAAAAGGTTGACTATCTCCAAATAAGGTAGTACACTAGAAGTACTTATCACAAAAGGACGTGCACTAGAATTCATAATGGAGACAAATTGCTTTCCCTAACGATGGTGATGGCTGATGCATCCTAGGAATAGGATCAGCTAATGAGGTGTTCCCATGGTGTTTTAAATAGACTGCCATGCTTCCGTAATTTTGGTGCATTGCCGAATGGAGAACTAGAGAGGATCGAAGGCACGGTGATTTATCTCTATGATGATGTTGTCGAGTTTGTCCTGGTATCCTGAAATTCATTGAATGTGTCGAATTATCTTCATACCTATACTCAGTGGCGAGTCTAGAAAGAAAATCGAGGGTGGGCTTAAAATTTACGCCGAGGAAACTAAATGTTCTTTTGAAGAAAAAAATGATTATCACCTAATCCTTGCGTGCAAATAAATCAAATTGTTTTCTCTAATTATATTACTACTTGAAACATGTATTTTATTAGACTTTTACGTATTTTATTTGAAACATATCAAATATTGCACAAAAAAATGAATCTATTTAGCAAAACATGGTCTCGTTTGTTGTAGTACGGGGAATTATGTTCTCCATGAGGGTAGGTTCCACAATAATAATAATTGAGGCAGCGTTGGATTCAGGCTACTGCTAATAGGCAAAGAACAAGGATCAAAAGAAAACAAGAAAATAGCCAAAGTTCAGAGAAGAAATTAGGCAGAGGAGAAGAAAACTACTGACGCGCAGGGTAGCCTCGGAGGTCCTCCCTAGATCACGGCCAGGTGACGATGGATCAGGCAAGTTCTGAAGGGCTTGTGCGACGAGCTGCTCGCCTCCCCGTGCTGGCTCCCTCGATGGGCAACTGGGTGGTGATATAGGAGCCCCAGACAGTGTAGCCTCGACCAGCGGGGTGCCGAAGTCTGCGCATCTGACGGCATCCGGTGACTGGCGGGGTGGCGAGCTCCACGCCTCCCCCTGCTCCGTTCGTCTAGCGGTTTTTTTTTGAGAATCGCCCGTCTAGCGGCTAGGTCATGGAGAGAGCGTGCGGCCGTGTGGGCTTTCTCCGTGCCTCGCTAAAGTCGCTAGCTAAGCTGGCCTGCTTTTTCTGGGCTGGGCCTGCCGATGCTTAGTAGTAAAAAATAATTTCGGGATTTGGAGGGTAGGCTCGAGCCTATCGAAGCCTCACCGGTAGATTTTTTTTTTTGAAGAAACCAGCTCTTGGCTGGTGTTTCATTGATATAGCAGAAGGGAACGATAAAATACAAATCAAGCTGTCAAGAAAAGAAAGAGAGGTTACAGTGATCGCCGGGAGTAGCTAAGCTCCCGTGCATGGATGGGGTTTAACACCTCACGTCATATCCCCGAACGGGGGCTCGATGCATTTGGCGCCTGCCAGCCTCCATTGTTCCAGCTCCCGGCGGCATGCCTCAATGATGTGTCGCTCGTCCGCCTGCTTCCCTCTAAACACGCAGGAGTTCCTTTCCAGCCAAATGTGCCAAGCTATGAGTGCCAGCATCGACTTGATGCCCTTGCGGTTTGCCGCAGTTGCCGCTGATATAATCCTCTCCGCACAGCATGCTGATGAGACTTCACTGCTCCACACATCAGGCCTGAGAGCGTGGCAGCCGGTCCATGCAGCAGCTTGACACCACACATTCCTAGAGATTGGGCACTCCCAAAACAGGTGGAAGGATGACTCAAGGTTTCTTATGCACAGCGGACAGAAGTAGCTGTTCTCCCAACCCCTCCTTTGCAACCTGTCATTGCACCATAATCTGTCTTGATGGAGAAACTATAAAAACATTTTGATCTTCCCCGGTGCCCAGATCCTCCAGATAATACTCTTGAAATTGCTCTGTCGTTCTCCTGCAAATTGAGCAGCATAGGCAGATTGGGTGGAGTACTTCCCGGAGCTTGCCTGAGTCCAGATAATTTTGTCTGGTCTGTCAGCCTGTGGGATGATACCAGCGCTTCTGATCTCTCTGGCCAGCTCGATGACCTGGTGCATTATACTTGCATGGAAGGCACCCCTGAGGTCGAGCACCCAACGATCCTCTTGCAAGGCTTCTTTGACAGTCCGGTTCTTCCTGATTGACGCGGCAAAGAGCGTTGGGAATGCCATGCGGAGCTGACGGCCTCCCAGCCAGGATGAGCACCAGAACGAAGCCATGGCTCCATCCCCAATGATGACGGAGGTGCAGGCTGCGAACAGTGCAATGTCGCCGTCGTCGCAGGGTGTGCCAGAACCGACCCAAGGTCTTTGAGGCTGCTGCCATGATAGCCACAGCCACCTTAGCCGCAGCGCACGGGCGAACCTTGGCAGGTCGTGGATGCCCAGGCCGCCCTGCAGCTCCGGCGTGGTCACCGTCGTCCATCCCACCTTGCATTTGGCCCCTGATATCTCCTCGTCTTGCGCCCAAAGGAAGCGTCGTCGTGATTTGTCGATCTCCTTGTAAAGCTTCCTTGGCGCCCTTAAAGCTGTGAGCGCAAAGGTTGGGATGACGGAAAGGACACATCGCACCAAGACGCGACGGCCCGCCATAGGCATGAGCCTGCCCTTCCAGCCGGCAAGCCTGGCTCGGATTCTATCGAGGACGAACTGGAGATGCACTAGCCTAATCCTCCCTTCAGTGACTGGCAAGCCCAGGTAAGTGATTGGCAGCGCCTTGGTGGTGCCACCGAAATTTTGGAGCACGGTGGGCAAATCAATGCCGCTACAGCTGATCGGGGTTGCGGACGATTTGGCGGGGTTGACGTGCAGTCCCGAGGCATCCCCGAAACGCGACAGTAGACTAAGCAGGGCATCGATGTCGTCGCGCGCGGGGTTGACGAAGACGACCGCATCGTCAGCATATAGGCTGGTGTGCATCCTTGCCGCAGGCGCCGGCGGAGCGGCCAACAACCCCGTCCTAGTGGCTGCCTCCAACAGCCGGTGGAGGGGGTCGATGCAGAGAATGAACAGCAGCGGCGACAGCGGGTCTCCCTGCCGAAGTCCCCGACGGTGGAGAATGGGTTCGCCGGGCACCCCATTAAGAAGGCAGGAGGAGGAGGACGTCGATAGGAGGAGAGCAATCCAGTCTCACCAGTGCGGTGGGAAACCAAGGATCTCCAGCAGCTCCAGTATATACTCCCAGGAGACACTATCAAAAGCCCTAGCTATGTCTAGCTTCAACAGTAGCGCCGGAGTTCTAAGCCTATGCAACTTTCTTACCGTGTTCTGCACGTACAAGTAGCTGTCATGGATGCACTTGTTTTGCTGGAAGGCGGTTTGCGCGGGGCTGATGAGCTTGTCAATGACCGTAGCCAGCCGCATGGACAGCACCTTTGAGACCAGCTTAGCCACAGAGTGGATGAGGCTAATTGGCCTGCAATCGCCCATATTTGCAGCGCCATCTTTCTTTGGAAGCATGACGATCGCGGCCGTGTTCAAGTCTGCGAAAGTACCACCAGCAAGCCTATAGAAGTGGTCGAAAAATGCCATGATGTCGTCCTTGATCGTTCCCCAGCAGCTTCTGAAAAACATGCCCGAGAACCCATCCGGGCCAGGTGCTCGTTCCGTCGGCGAAGCTGCTACTGCGGCCCAAACCTCAGATTCAGAGAATGGGTTGTCGAGGCCCTCGTTGTGGACAGAGAGCATGTCTAACTCTTCCCAGTTGATCGAGCATTTCTTGTCTTCCTTCTTGCCAAGTAAGTTGGAGAAATGTTGGTAGACCACCGATGCTTTTTCATCATGTGTGACAATAGTAGCATCATCCGTTTCCAGGGAGTGGACGAAGTTCTTTCGCCTGCGGGAGTTGATCTTAGCTTGAAAGAACGCAGTGCGAGCGTCGCCAGCCTTGAGCCAGGTGATTCTGGATGCTTGTCTCTTGCGGGCCCTCTCAATCGCAGCTAGACCCAGGAGTCGCAGTTTGAGCTGTTTGCGGAGGTTGTACTCGCTTGGTGTAAGTGTCCGCTTTTCCTGGGCGACATATGGCGCAACACCACCTCACAGGCAAGGTGAAACTGCACCATGGCGTCGCTGAAGAGGGTACTGGCCCATATATGGAGGTCATGAGCCACACGGCGCATTTTCACCTTGAGCCTTATGATTGGGCAGGTGTGGTTTACCGGCCTTTGCCATGCCAAGTTAACCGTGTCGTGGAAGTGAGGAAACCGCGGCCAGAAGGACTCGAACCTGAAACTGGCCCTTCTCTTTGGAGCAGCGGCACTAGCAAGTACGAGCGGGCAGTGATCCGAGCAAGCAGTCGCTGCAGCCATAACTATGTATGAGGGAAAGAGGGCATCCCACTCGGCATTGCAGAAAACCTTGTCTATGCTGGCCATTGTTGGGTCTTGACGCTCGTTTGTCCAAGTGAATCTTCTGTTCTTGCACTTGAGCTCCCGCAGACCAGCTGTGTCTATTGCCGCTCTGAAATTGCTCATAATTCTCCTGTTCAGGTTCAGATTGTTCTTGTCTCTGGCTTCATATATGATGTTGAAATCCCCATTGATCAACCAAGGCTCACCCGGAGGTGGAGGAGCGTGCGCCATCTCAGCTAGGAAGAGGTCCTTACGTGCAGCGTCAGCAGGCAGAAGGATGAGCCGTCCAGCAGAACGGACACTTTGCCCGTGATCGAGAAGCAGCCGATAGCATGGGTGGTGAAACTGACGATTGACTTGTCCCAAAGAATGGCCACTCCTCCTCTGGTGCCCGTTCCGGGCAGAACTGCACATCCCTCCAGCTTGCGTCCGCCTAGTTCCTTGACAAGGGCAGAAGACCAAACCTCCAGCTTTGTCTCCTGAAGGCAAAGGATGCTGGTGCGATGAGCCTCCACCACCTCTCTCACCGCTGCACGCTTCGCCGGGCAGTTCAATCCTCTCACATTCCGGCTCAAGAAGGTTCCAGGGGAGTTACTCATATGGAACACTGGAATTCTCCGACAGTAGTAACATTCTATTGAAATGAGGTAACCACAAGTACACCATCCAACTAGCGAGGGGGCGCCAGAGACCACCAATAGGCCCCAAACTACTCGGGCGCACAATGAGCCGACTAATCCTAGCACAAGCACTACAATAACTAAACATGAATACCTAACTCAGATCGGCGCGGCACCAATCCCCGCCGGAGACTAAAACTAAGAAGAAGAAGCAGCACTAGACCGCGGCGCCCGCGTCGACGTCAGGGCCCGCCATGCCATGCGGAGGGCCGCTGGGTCAAGGCGCGTGAGCTTGGCGATGATGGAGATGTCATCCTCCGTCAGCGGCTCGTCGAACCGGCGGATGAGGGCCTCGGCCGCCTTCGCCGTCATCTTCTCTTTAGGCCCCAGCATGCCGAGGCGCTTGACCAGCAGCAGGGAGGCCCTTTTTGCCACAGGGACGCTGGACTGCTGCGCGGCCTGGCATGCACTCTGCCTAACAGGGACCGAAGTGGCTCTGGTCTTGGGTGGGGCAGCGGAGCGACGCGCAGGTGGGGCGGGGAGGACAGGCGGTGGAACGTCGACGAAGAGGCATGGCATCTGTGAAGGAAATATGCCCTAGAGGCAATAATAAAGATGTTATTTGTATTTCCTTATATCATGATAAATGTCTTTTATTCATGCTAGAATTGTATTAACCGGAAACTTAGTACATGTGTGGATACATAGACAAAACAGTATGTCCCTAGTATGCCTCTACTAGACTAGCTCATTGATCAAAGATGGTTATGTTTCCTAGCCATAGACATGAGTTGTCATTTGATCAACGGGATCACATCATTAGGAGAATGATGTGATGGACAAGACCCATCCGTTAGCATAGCACTATGATCGTTTAGTTTAACTGCTATTGCTTTCTTCATGACTTATACATGTTCCTATGACTATGAGATTATGCAACTCCCGAATACCGTAGGAACACCTTGTGTGCTATCAAACGTCACAACGTAACTGGGTGATCATAAATATGCTCTACAGGTGTCTCCGAAAGTATTCGTGGTGTTGGCATAGATCAAGATTAGGATTTGTCACTCCGAGTGTCGGAGAGGTATCTCTGGGCCCTCTCGGTAACACACATCACAATAAGCCTTGCAAGCAAAATACTAATGAGTTAGTCACGAGATGATGTGTTACGGAACGAGTAAAGAGACTTGCCGGCAACGAGATTGAACTAGGTATAAAGATACCGACGATCGAATCTCGGGCAAGTAACATACCGTTTGACAAAAGGAACAACGTATGTTGTTATGCGGTTCTGACCGATAAAAGATCTTCGTAGAATATGTAGGAGCCAATATGAACATCCAGGTTCCGCTATTGGTTATTGACCAGAGATGAGTCTCGGTCATGTCTACATAGTTCTCGAACCCGTAGGGTCCGCACGCTTAACGTTTGATGACGATCGGTATTATGAGTTTTTGAGTATTGATGTACCGAAGGTAGTTCGGAGTCCCGGATGAGATCACGGACAGGACGAGGAGTCTCGGAATGTCCGAGACATAAAGATTGATATATTGGACGGCTATATTCGGACACCGGAAGTATACCGGAAAAGTTTCGGATTTATCGGGAATGCCGGAGGGGGTTACCGGAACCCCCTACGAGAGGGGATGGTCCATAGTGGGCCTAAAGGGTGAGAGAGAGGCAGCCCATAGGGCTGGCCGGCGCCCCCACCTAGGAATCCTAGTTGGACTAGGATTGGGGGGGGGGGGGCGCCACCTCTCCTATTCCTTTCCCCCTTCTTCCTTTCGGTGAATCCTACTAGGAATAGGATTGCAATCCTATTCCTAGTAGGAGTCCCCTCCCTAGCCGCACCATAGAGGTTGGCCGGCCCCTCCTCCCTTGCTCCTTTATATACGGGGGCAGGGGGGCACCCAAAGACACACAAGTTGAATTGTTTTAGCCGTGTGCGGTGCCCCCCTCCACAGAATCACACCTCGGTCGTACCGTCGCGGAGCTTAGGCGAAGCCCTGCGCCGGTGAACACATCATATCTGTCACCACGCCGTCGTGCTGACGAAACTCTCCCGTGAAGCTCAACTGGATCAAGAGCTCGTGGGACGTCATCAAGCTGAACGTGTGCTGAACGCGGAGGTGCCGTACGTTCGGTGCTTGATCGGTTGGATCGCGAAGAAGTTCGACAACATCAACCGCGTCACTTGACGCTTCCGCTCCCGGTCTACGAGGGTACGTAGACACACTCTCCCCTCTCGTTGCTATGCATCTGGTAGATAGATCTTGCGTGATCGTAGGAAAATTTTAAAATACTACGTTCCCCAACACGACCACTGCAGAAGATAGAGAGAAAATGAAAGTCATTCCCTATGCCTCAGCCATAGGATCTATCATGTATGCAATGCTGTGTACCAGACCTGATGTGTGCCTTGCTATAAGTCTAGCAGGGAGGTACCAAAGTAATCCAGGAGTGGATCACTGGACATCGGTCAAAAACATCCTAAAGTATCTGAAAAGAACAAAGGATATGTTTCTCGTATATGGAGGTGACAAAGAGCTCGTCGTAAACGGTTACGTCGATTCTAGCTTTGACACTGATCCGGATGACTCAAAGTCACAAACCGGATATGTATTTTTATTGAACGGTGGAGCTGTCAGTTGGTGCAGTTCCAAGCAGAGCGTCGTGGCGGGATCTACGTGTGAAGCGGAATACATAGCTGCTTCGGAAGCAGCAAATGAAGGAGTCTGGATGAAGGAGTTCATATCCGATCTAGGTGTAGTACCTAGTGCATCGGGCCCAATGAAAATCTTTTGTGACAACACTGGAGCCATAGCCTTGGCGAAGGAATCCAGGTTTCACAAGAGAACAAAGCACATCAAAAGACGCTTCAATTCCATCCGCGATCTAGTCAAGGAGGGAGACATAGAGATTTGCAAAATACATACGGATCTAAATGTTGCAGACCCGTTGACTAAGCCTCTTCCACGGGCAAAACATGATCAGCACCAAGACTCCATGGGTGTGAGGATCATCACTTTGTAATCTAGATTATTGACTCTAGTTCAAGTGGGAGACTGAAGGAAATATGCCCTAGAGGCAATAATAAAGATGTTATTTGTATTTCCTTATATCATGATAAATGTCTTTTATTCATGCTAGAATTGTATTAACCGGAAACTTAGTACATGTGTGGATACATAGACAAAACAATATGTCCCTAGTATGCCTCTACTAGACTAGCTCATTGATCAAAGATGGTTATGTTTCCTAGACATAGACATGAGTTGTCATTTGATCAACGGGATCACATCATTAGGAGAATGATGTGATGGACAAGACCCATCCGTTAGCATAGCACTATGATCGTTTAGTTTAACTGCTATTGCTTTCTTCATGACTTATACATGTTCCTATGACTATGAGATTATGCAACTCCCGAATACCGTAGGAACACCTTGTGTGCTATCAAACGTCACAACGTAACTGGGTGATCATAAAGATGCTCTACAGGTGTCTCCGAAAGTATTCGTGGTGTTGGCATAGATCAAGATTAGGATTTGTCACTCCGAGTGTCGGAGAGGTATCTCTGGGCCCTCTCGGTAACACACATCATAATAAGCCTTGCAAGCAAAAGACTAATGAGTTAGTCACGAGATGATGTGTTACGGAACGAGTAAAGAGACTTGCCGGTAAACGAGATTGAACTAGGTATAAAGATACGGACGATCGAATCTCGGGCAAGTAACATACCGTTTGACAAAAGGAACAACGTATGTTGTTATGCGGTTCTGACCGATAAAAGATCTTCGTAGAATATGTAGGAGCCAATATGAACATCCAGGTTCCGCTATTGGTTATTGACCAGAGATGAGTCTCGGTCATGTCTACATAGTTCTCGAACCCGTAGGGTCCGCACGCTTAACGTTTGATGACGATCGGTATTATGAGTTTTTGAGTATTGATGTACCGAAGGTAGTTCGGAGTCCCGGATGAGATCACGGACATGACGAGGAGTCTCGGAATGTCCGAGACATAAAGATTGATATATTGGACGGCTATATTCGGACACCGGAAGTATACCGGAAAAGTTTCGGATTTATCGGGAATGCCGGAGGGGGTTACCGGAACCCCCTACGAGAGGGAATGGTCCATAGTGGGCCTAAAGGGTGAGAGAGAGGCAGCCCATAGGGATGGCCGGCGCCCCCACCTAGGAATCCTAGTTGGACTAGGATTGGGGGGGCGCCACCTCTCCTAATCCTTTCCCCCTTCTTCCTTCCGATGAATCCTACTAGGAATAGGATTGCAATCCTATTCCTAGTAGGAGTCCCCTCCCTAGCCGCACCATAGGAGGTGGCTGGCCCCTCCTCCCTTGCTCCTTTATATACGGGGGCAGGGGGGCACCCAAAGACACACAAGTTGAATTGTTTTAGCCGTGTGCGGTGCCCCCCTCCACAGAATCACACCTCGGTCGTACCGTCGCGGAGCTTAGGCGAAGCCCTGCGCCGGTGAACACATCATATCCGTCACCACGCCGTCGTGCTGACGAAACTCTCCCGTGAAGCTCAACTGGATCAAGAGCTCGTGGGACGTCATCAAGCTGAACGTGTGCTGAACGCGGAGGTGTCGTACGTTCGGTGCTTGATCGGTTGGATCATGAAGAAGTTCGACAACATCAACCGCGTCACTTGACGCTTCCGCTCCCGGTCTACGAGGGTACGTAGATACACTCTCCCCTCTCGTTGCTATGCATCTGGTAGATAGATCTTGCGTGATCGTAGGAAAATTTTAAAATACTACGTTCCCCAACAGTGGCATCATGAGCCAGGTCTATGCGTAGATGATATGCACGAGTAGAACACAATGAGATTGTGGACGATACTAGTCATACTGCTTACCAGCATGTCATACTTTGCTTCGGCGGTATTGTGAGATGAAGCGGCCCGGACCGACATTACGCGTACGCTTACGCGAGACTGGTTTCACCGTTACGAGCACTCGTTGCTTAAAGGTGACTGGCGGGTGTCTGTCTCTCTCACTTTAGCTGAATCAAGTGTGGCTACGCCCGGTCCTTGTGAAGGTTAAAACAACACATACTTGACGAAACATCGTTGTGGTTTTGTATGCGTAGGTAAGAACGGTTCTTGCTAAGCCCGTAGCAGCCACGTAAAACTTGCAACAAACAAAGTAGAGGACGTCTAACTTGTTTTTGCAGGGCATGTAGTGATGTGATATGGTCAAGACATGAGTTATACGATTTTGTATGAGATGATCATGTTTTGTAAAGTTATCGGCAACTGGCAGGAGCCATATGGTTGTCGCTTTATTGTATGAAATGCAATCGCCATGTAATTGCTTTAGTTTATCACTGAGCGGTAGCGATAGTCGTAGAAGCAATAGTTGGCGAGACGACAACGATGCTACGATGGAGATCAAGGTGTCAAGCCGGTGACGAAGGTGATCATGACGGTGCTTTGAAGATGGAGATCAAAAGCACAAGATGATGATGGCCATATCATGTCACATATTTTGATTGCATGTGATGTTTATCTTATTATGCTTCTTATTTTGCTTAGAACGACGGTAGCATTATAAGATGATCCCTTACTAAATTTCAAGGTATAAGTGTTCTCCCTGAGTATGCACCGTTGCGAAAGTTCGTCGTGCCGAGACACCACGTGATGATCGGGTGTGATAAGCTCTACGTTCAAATACAACGGGTGTAAGCCAGTTTTACACACGCAGAATACTCGGGTTAAACTTGACGAGCCTAGCATATACAGATATGGCCTCGGAACACTGGAGACCGAAAGGTCGAGCGTGAATCATATAGTAGATATGATCAACATAAGATGTTCACCATTGAAAACTACTCCATCTCACGTGATGATCGGACATGGTTTAGTTGATTTGGATCACGTGATCATTTAGATGACCAGAGGGATGTCTATCTAAGTGGGAGTTCTTTAAATTAATATGATTAAACTGAACTTTAATTTATCATGAACTTAGTCCTGATAGTTTTTTGCATATCTATGTCATTGTAGATCAATGGCCCGTGCTACCGTTCCTTTGAATTTTAATGCATTCCTAGAGAAAGCTAAGTTGAAAGATGATGGTAGCAATTACACGGACTGGGTCCGTAACCTGAGGATTATCCTCATTACTGCACAGAAGAATTATGTCCTTGAAGCACCGCTAGGTGACAAGCCCCCTTCCACTAATGCAGACGCTTTGAACGTCTGGCAGTCGCGGTCTGATGACTACACGATAGTTCAGTGTGCCATGCTTTACGACTTAGAACCGGGACTTCAACGACGTTTTGAACGTCATGGAGCATATGAAATGTTCCAGGAGTTGAAGTTAATATTTCAAGCAAATGCCCGAATTGAGAAATATGAGATTTCCAATAAGTTCTACAGCTGCAAAATGGAGGAGAATAGTTCTATCAGTGAACACTTGCTCAGAATGTCTGGGTACTACAATCATATGACTCAACTTGGTTGCAATGTTGACGAGGATAGTGTTATTGATAGAGTTCTTCAATCACTGCCACCAAGCTATAAAGGCTTCGTGATGAACTATAACATGCAAGGGATGCAAAAGACAATTCCCGAGCTCTTCGCTATGCTCAAAGCTGCGGAGGTAGAAATCAAAAAGGAGCATCAAGTGTTGATGATTAACAAGACCACTAGTTTCAAGAAAAAGGGCAAGGGAAAGAAAGGGAACTTCAAAAAGAATAGCAAATCAGTTGCTACTTCAACGAAGAAACCCAAATCTGGAGCCAAGCCTGAAACTGAGTGCTTCTACTGCAAGGGAACTGGACACTGGAAGCGGAACTGCCCCAAGTATTTGGCGGATAAGAAGGATGGCAAGATGAACAAAGGTATATGTGATATACATGTTATTGATGTGTACCTTACTAATGCTCGTAGTAGTACCTGGGTATTTGATACCGGTTCGGTTGCTAATATTTGTAACTCGAAACAGGGACTACGGATTAAACGAAGATTAGCTAAGGACGAGGTGACGATGCGCGTGGGAAACGGTTCCAAAGTCGATGTGATCGCTGTCGGCATGCTACCTCTACATCTACCTTCGGGATTAGTTTTAGACCTAAATAATTGTTATTTGGTGCCAGCGTTGAGCATGAACATTATATCTGGATCTTGTTTATTGCGAGACGGTTATTCATTTAAATCAGAGAATAATGGTTGTTCCATTTTTATGAATAATATCTTTTATGGTCATGCACCCTTAAAGAGTGGTCTATTCTTACTGGATCTTGATTGTAGTGATACACATATTCATAATATTGAAACCAAAAGATGCAAGGTTAATAATGATAGTGCAACTTATTTGTGGCACTGCCGTTTGGGTCATATTAGTGTAAAACGCATGAAGAAACTCCATATAAATGGACTTTTGGAATCACTTGATTATGAATCACTTGGTGCTTGCGAACCGTGTCTCATGGGCAAGATGACTAAAACTCCGTTCTCCGGAACTATGGAACGAGCAACAGATTTGTTGGAAATCATACATACTGATGTATGTGGACCAATGAGCGTTGATGCTCGCGGCGGGTATCGTTATTTTCTGACCTTCACTGATGATTTGAGCAGATATGGGTATATCTACTTAATGAAACACAAGTCTGAAACATTTGAAAAGTTCAAAGAATTTCAAAGTGAAGTAGAGAATCATCGTAACAAGAAAATAAAGTTCCTACGATCTGATCGTGGAGGAGAATATTTGAGTTACGAGTTTGGCCTTCATTTGAAACAATGTGGAATAGTTTCACAACTCACGCCACCTGGAACACCACAACGTAATGGTGTGTCCGAACGTCGTAACCATACT
The DNA here is from genome assembly GCA_902687465.1 of Secale cereale. Taxonomy (NCBI): domain Eukaryota; kingdom Viridiplantae; phylum Streptophyta; class Magnoliopsida; order Poales; family Poaceae; genus Secale; species Secale cereale. The sequence continues at coordinate 409,905,303 of LR738714.1, forward strand.
TTATTAGATATGGTGCGATCTATGATGTCTCTTACCGATTTACCACTATCGTTTTGGGGTTATACTTTAGAGACAGCTGCATTCACGTTAAATAGGGCACCATCTAAATCCGTTGATACGACGCCTTATGAACTATGGTTTGGCAAGAAACCAAAGTTGTCGTTTCTTAAAATTTGGGGCTGCGATGCTTATGTGAAAACACTTCAACCTGATAAGCTCGATCCCAAGTCGGAAAAATGTGTCTTCATAGGATACCCAAAAGAAACTGTTGGGTACACCTTCTATCACAGATCCGAAGGCAAAATATTCGTTGCTAAGAACGGATCCTTTCTAGAAAAAGAGTTTCTCTCGAAAGAAGTGAGCGGGAGGAAAGTAGAACTTGATGAGGTAATTGTACCTTCTCCCATATTGGAAAGTAGTACATCACAGGAAATTGTTCCAGTGATTCCTACACCAATTAGTGAGGAAGTTGATGATAATGATCATGAAACTTCAGATCAAGTTTCTACTGAACGTCGTAGATCAACTAGAGTACGTTCCGCACCAGAGTGGTACGGCAACCTAGTTCTGGAAATCATGTTACTAGACCATGATGAACCTGCGAACTATGAGGAAGCGATGATGAGCCCAGATTCCGCAAAATGGCTTGAAGCCATGAAATCTGAGATGGGATCCATGTATGATAACAAAGTATGGACTTTGGTTGACTTGCCCGATGATCGGCAGGCCATCGAAAATAAATGGATCTTCAAGAGGAAGACCGACGCAGACGGTAATATTACTGTTTACAAAGCTCGACTTGTTGCGAAAGGTTTTCGACAAGTTCAAGGAGTTGACTACGATGAGACTTTCTCACCTGTAGCGATGCTTAAGTCTGTCCGAATCATGTTAGCAATTGCCGCATTTTATGATTATGAAATCTGGCAAATGGATGTCAAAACTGCATTCCTAAATGGATATCTCAAAGAAGAGTTGTATATGATGCAACCAGAAGGTTTTGTCGATCCAAAAGGTGCTAACAAAGTATGCAAACTCCAGCGATCCATCTATGGACTGGTGCAAGCATCTCGGAGTTGGAATATACGCTTTGATGAGGTGATCAAAGCATATGGTTTTATACAGACTTTTGGAGAAGCTTGTATTTACAAAAAAGTGAGTGGGAGCTCTGTAGCATTTCTAATATTATATGTAGATGACATATTGTTAATTGGAAATGATATAGAATTTCTGAATAGCATAAAAGGATACTTGAGTAAAAGTTTTCTATGAAAGACCTCGGAGAAGCTGCTTACATATTAGGCATCAAGATCTATAGAGATAGATCAAGACGCTTAATTGGACTTTCACAAAGCACATACCTTGATAAGATTTTGAAAAGGTTCAAAATGGATCAGTCAAAGAAAGGATTCTTGCCTGTTTTACAAGGTATGAAGTTGAGTAAGACTCAATGCCCGACCACTGCAGAAGATAGAGAGAAAATGAAAGTCATTCCCTATGCCTCAGCCATAGGATCTATCATGTATGCAATGCTGTGTACCAGACCTGATGTGTGCCTTGCTATAAGTCTAGCAGGGAGGTACCAAAGTAATCCAGGAGTGGATCACTGGACAGCGGTCAAAAACATCCTAAAGTATCTGAAAAGAACAAAGGATATGTTTCTCGTATATGGAGGTGACAAAGAGCTCGTCGTAAACGGTTACGTCGATTCTAGCTTTGACACTGATCCGGATGACTCTAAGTCACAAACCGGATATGTATTTTTTGAACGGTGGAGCTGTCAGCTGGTGCAGTTCCAAGCAGAGCGTCGTGGCAGGATCTACGTGTGAAGCGGAATACATAGCTGCTTCGGAAGCAGAAAATGAAGGAGTCTGGATGAAGGAGTTCATATCCGATCTAGGTGTAGTACCTAGTGCATCGGGTCCAATGAAAATCTTTTGTGACAACACTGGAGCCATAGCCTTGGCGAAGGAATCCAGGTTTCACAAGAGAACAAATCACATCAAAAGACGCTTCAATTCCATCCGCGATCTAGTCAAGGAGGGAGACATAGAGATTTGCAAAATACATACGGATCTGAATGTTGCAGACCCGTTGACTAAGCCTCTTCCACGGGCAAAACATGATCAGCACCAAGACTCCATGGGTGTGAGAATCATCACTTTGTAATCTAGATTATTGACTCTAGTTCAAGTGGGAGACTGAAGGAAATATGCCCTAGAGGCAATAATAAAGATGTTATTTGTATTTCCTTATATCATGATAAATGTCTTTTATTCATGCTAGAATTGTATTAACCGGAAACTTAGTACATGTGTGGATACATAGACAAAACAGTATGTCCCTAGTATGCCTCTACTAGACTAGCTCATTGATCAAAGATGGTTATGTTTCCTAGCCATAGACATGAGTTGTCATTTGATCAACGGGATCACATCATTAGGAGAATGATGTGATGGACAAGACCCATCCGTTAGCATAGCACTATGATCATTTAGTTTAACTGCTATTGCTTTCTTCATGACTTATACATGTTCCTATGACTATGAGATTATGCAACTCCCGAATACCGTAGGAACACCTTGTGTGCTATCAAACGTCACAACGTAACTGGGTGATCATAAAGATGCTCTACAGGTGTCTCTGAAAGTATTCGTGGTGTTGGCATAGATCAAGATTAGGATTTGTCACTCCGAGTGTCGGAGAGGTATCTCTGGGCCCTCTCGGTAACACACATCACAATAAGCCTTGCAAGCAAAAGACTAATGAGTTAGTCACGAGATGATGTGTTACGGAACGAGTAAAGAGACTTGCCGGCAACGAGATTGAACTAGGTATAAAGATACCGACGATCGAATCTCGGGCAAGTAACATACCGTTTGACAAAAGGAACAACGTATGTTGTTATGCGGTTCTGACCGATAAAAGATCTTCGTAGAATATGTAGGAGCCAATATGAACATCCAGGTTCCGCTATTGGTAATTGACCAGAGATGAGTCTCGGTCATGTCTACATAGTTCTCGAACCCGTAGGGTCCGCACGCTTAACGTTTGATGACGATCGGTATTATGAGTTTTTGAGTATTGATGTATCGAAGGTAGTTCGGAGTCCCGGATGAGATCACGGACATGACGAGGAGTCTCGGAATGTCCGAGACATAAAGATTGATATATTGGACGGCTATATTCGGACACCGGAAGTATACCGGAAAAGTTTCGGATTTATCGGGAATGCCGGAGGGGGTTACCGGAACCCCCTACGAGAGGGAATGGTCCATAGTGGGCCTAAAGGGTGAGAGAGAGGCAGCCCATAGGGCTGGCCGGCGCCCCCACCTAGGAATCCTAGTTGGACTAGGATTGGGGGGGCGCCACCTCTTCTAATCCTTTCCCCCTTCTTCCTTCCGGTGAATCCTACTAGGAATAGGATTGCAATCCTATTCCTAGTAGGAGTCCCCTCCCTAGCCGCACCATAGGAGGTGGCCGGCCCCTCCTCCCTTGCTCCTTTATATACGGGGGCAGGGGGGCACCCAAAGACACACAAGTTGAATTGTTTTAGCCGTGTGCGGTGCCCCCCTCCACAGAATCACACCTCGGTCGTACCGTCGCGGAGCTTAGGCGAAGCCCTGCACCGGTGAACACATCATATCCGTCACCACGCCGTCGTGCTGACGAAACTCTCCCGTGAAGCTCAACTGGATCAAGAGCTCGTGGGACGTCATCAAGCTGAACGTGTGCTGAACGCGGAGGTGCCGTACGTTCGGTGCTTGATCGGTTGGATCATGAAGAAGTTCGACAACATCAACCGCGTCACTTGACGCTTCCGCTCCCGGTCTACGAGGGTACGTAGATACACTCTCTCCTCTCGTTGCTATGCATCTGGTAGATAGATCTTGCGTGATCGTAGGAAAATTTTAAAATACTACGTTCCCCAACAGTCTGCTCACCGACATCCTGCCCGTTGAGCTGCAGCTGCATGACTTGCTGAGTCATGGCGCCGACCTGCAGGCCGGTGTGGGCCACCGTTGCTGAGGTGCGACACGCTGCCATAGATGGGCCGTCGGCAAACTGCAGGGGGAGATCGAGCGTGGCGGCGATGGATTCCTCAATCTGCTGCAGCCCATTATCCGGACGTGGAGGCGGAGGGATGGGGTCGGCGGTGTTGAAGAACGCGGCGACGGGGTCCTGCCTTTCCTCGGCAGTCGCGACAGCCGACGCAGACGACGGCGCGCGCGAGGCCAGAGGCAGAGGCGGTGTAGCCTTGAGAACCGCAAGCTCTGGCCGGCCTCCGCTGCCAGGGCGACGCACGCCGGCGTTCCTCCGGCGGCTGACAGGCGTCCTACTCCGCTGACGGCCGGAGCCAGCGGATTCCCGCCCAGGCTGCAGTGCCCCTCCCGGCTGCCTGCAACCCAAGAGGGCGTCCTTCCATGAGCGGCGTCCACCATGATCTTCGTCGCGGTCGTCGTGGTCGCGGCGCCCGCCCCCGCGGCTGCCACCGCAGCCCGAGGGAGCCACCATTGTCGGATGACGGCGGTGGCCCTGGCCGTCCTCGACGTGCATGGCCCAAGTGCCCTTCCAGATCGTCGGGCCCGAACGGCAGTCCTCCGACCCCGAGGAGGGCAGGCCGTTCTGCGCCGAGTGGGACGAGCGCGGCGAGGGGGGCGCCCAGTCCTCGACGCGATCAACATGGATTAGCATCTCCCGGCGCCGAACTCGTGGCGGCGGCGCCACCTCCCGGCTCGGCGGCGAGAAGCCCAGCATGGCTTCGACACGGCCCGCACCCCGCGCCGCTCTCCAGATGGTGTGCCTGGTGGGGATGAACGCCACATCCCACACCCAGACCCAGCATGCGAAGGTCTTTGTGTGCCCGCGCTCGTGCGTCCGGCTGTCCAGGCGGTCGATGATGCACTTGTCGCCGAGGACCTCTGCCGCCCCCTCAAGGGACCAGAGGTGCTGTGGCATCTTCTCGATGACGACGCGGACGTGGAGGAGAAACTCCTCGAGCTCATCGTGGTCGTCGTCCTCACGCCACGGCTTGATGTTGAAGACGATGCCGTCGACGTTGATGGAGCCCAGGTGCACGGCGTTGTCCCTATGCGCCGGCAGCTCGAAGTGGACCAGAAAGTCTTCTGGGTCGTGGCTGGTGACCCGCAGCAGGTGCGCCGGCGTGCGGAGCTACGAGTCGAAGGCCCGCCCAACAGACATGGGGCTAGCGGCGTGGCGCTCCGCCGTGGACACCAGCAGGACGGCATGGCGACGGAGCAGGAACATCTGGTGTTCCATGGCCGGCGTCTCGATCACCACCTTGTGGCTGGACCTTGGGCGGCGCGACGGGTCGGTGTGGTGAGCCATCGCCGCGTCAAGCACCGGAGGAGTCGCCGGCGAGGGGAAGCGGATGCGCTCGCAGACCGGACCGCGCCCCACGCGAGCACCCAACCGCGCCTTGACAGGGGCACGCCCCTCCTTTCGCCGCGGTTTGCGAGGGCAGTCCCTGCCGATGTGGCCGGGGAGCTTGCACTCGATGCAGTGAACAGGGTCCCTACAGTCTACTCGCCGGTGTTCGGTGCTCAGGCATCTGAAGCAGAGGCCCCTGAAGCGCCTTAAGAAGGCCTCTCGCGCCTCTCGCCCGACGCTCGAATTGAAGGCGGGCCGGTGGCCTTGGCGCGGCTGCGGAGCGTGGACAGAGGAGGCTTCAAGGCGCCGGCAGAGCAGGCGATCTTTGCGCGACATGACCTCCGTCCATCCATCCTTAGGCCCCGAAGAGGAAAGGGAAGCACAGGGGGAGGGCCATACCACGATGGATTTAAGCCGCTGCCGCTCGCGGGGGGAGACCGCACAGCGACCGGGGTGGAAACGGCGTCCGCCGCGTGGGAGCACTCGCCCCGGAGCAGGATTCGCGGCAGAGGCGCGGAGAGGGCCGTTGACGTTGATGTTGGCGACACCGAAGGGACCGGCACCGCCGACGGACCGCTGGATCTGGCCAAGCCCGGCACAAAGGCGGGCTGCCCCCATCCATCGCTGTCCCGAGAGCAGGAACGGCCGGATCCGGAGGACCGAGAGGAGCACGGGCGCCCCATAGTGCCAGACGCGCGAGGCGCGCCTGGATCTGGTGGCCGCCGCGGCCGGGGTGGCCAGCGGCGCGGGGAGGGGGTGGGGAGCTCCGCTCGCGCCTGGATCTGGTGGCCGCCGCGGCAGGGGTGGCCAGCGGCGCGGGGAGGGGGTGGGGAGCTCCGCTCTCACTCAGCGGTTGGACATGATAGCTCACCGGTAGATTCGCCACTGCCTATACTAATATCATGGCATCCCGCCGGCGCCGGCAACGACACATCGAAAGAGATCCATCTCCATATGATTGAGGAAGAACATCGAGGCGTCACGGACAAGATGCCACTCAGCCCGACGGCAGCATGGTCTATGGAAAGAGGGCATCATCCATACCCGTACGTGCAAGATCTCCGGCAAGGGAAATCGAGGCTGACTTTGTAGCCATAACCTTGCAGTGGACCGTCTCCCCTTGAGGCTTCCTTCGACTCAACACCGCGCCGCCGCTGTTGAATGAGTCTCCCGTGCATATGAGACTGTATCCCGCAGACTCTTTGTTATTTTTTTCACCGTCGAACGGGGCAACGGGCAGAAGGTGAGAAGCTCGCACCACTGTTGGGGAAAAATTAGCTCGAGAAGAAGAAACAGAGGATGAGAATAAGCTTGCTCGCAGGTGGTCATGGGTAAGCAAGGAAGGATCATCCGTCGTGAAGCTGCTGCATACCGAGCTGGCTGTAGTGCCGGACGACGACCGTGCATATGTGCTAGAGGAGCAGCAGGCGGCGCACGGGCATCGCGAGTACCTGCTGCAGCTGTTGTGTCTCAACTGGGTGTGGTTCAGGTCATGCGGGCGGAGACGTATCTTGGAAGGCAGAGAGCGTAGGCAGAGATGGAAAGCACGTGCGGCGACGCCGAGCCGGCAGAGTCACCGGCTCATATCTGATTGCTGCTGAGCCACAGCCGTCACGACTAACGAGGAGCGAGCAGCGATCGATTTGCACAGCGTTGCAGCACGCACCACGTGCGGCCCATCAGACACGATTAGTCTTTTTTTGTAGATTCACGATTAGATTTTTTTGATTCAGGTTACACATGTGGGTATTTTCTTCTGGTATTCACAGTGAAAAAATGTCAATATCTGGACGAGCTCTCAGGTAAAAATAATAAATTTACTCAAAAAAGGTTAAAATAATTAAATGTTGAGACGTTTGAATTTTTTATCATGTGCAGGTTGTCCTTTGTGTGTGTTAAATTTTGTGATTACCGAGTTGTTTCTAGAGCATTCATTTTTTCAGGCATAAGAAATACTATATTTTCTAAACAATATTACACATGTTTGAAGCATGAAACAGCCCATTTGGCAATCCAAACTATTAAAAATACATTTGGCACTATAACCTTTCTGTGAATTTATACAAACACTTTTTCCTTTCCTGAGTAGCTCCTAGATGGAGGTCGTTAATAGGGTAGCGATATATGTTTGCAACATGTTGGATGACAAAAATATAGTGATGAAGCATGAAGTCCCAGCAATGCTTGATCGAATCAAAGGTTCCCAAGCAACATGAATGTAGAGAATTAGACATACATACTGAGTGACAAAAATAACTAGCACACTACTAGGAAAATGCCTACTAATGGCGCACCTAATTTGGCCATTAATGGTGCATTAGTGGTGCGCCATTAGTGCCACGTCATTAGTATATTTTACTAATGGCGGACCTCTGGTGCGCCATTAGTATCTGGTATACTAATGGCGCACCACAGATACGCCATTAGTATGCACAGTAGTGCGCCATTAGTATGCCTTCCAGGGGGCTATGTATACCCAGGTGCTTTGGCATACTAATGGCGCACGCCAGCAAGATGCGCCATTAGTAACTTCGGCATAGTAATGGTGCACTGTCTAATGATGCGCCATTAGTATCCTTTGGCATACTAATGGCGCACTGTGATGTGATGCGCCATTAGTATGAATATTAGGTTTTTTTATTTTTTTATTTTCTGTTTTTGCACAGGTTACAAAATGTATAATTAGACAGAATATAGACAACACACATCAACAACAAATTCATCGAATACAATAGAAGATTAGTCTCTGAATACAATTCATCATATTAGTCTCCGAATACAATTCATCATATTAGTCTCCAAATTGAAAAGACCGAAGAAAGATAGAACATTATATTACAAGTCTCGAGACCGCGAGTAGCGAGTTTGTCTTCACATTACAAGTCGATATCGATCATCTAAACTACCATCACATAGAAGAAAGCTGCGGTCATCACGATGAGCATCATCACGGTGAAACTTGTCTTCATCCGGTTCCCCCAACGCTCCCTCCCCTCTCCCGCTAGATAGCGGGCGTATCTAGATTCGGTCTCGGCCCTAGTGGTGTACCCTTTGTAACTGTTACCGCTGAATCGGTGAACCTGTCTCCGACACTCCTCCCAGTCGTCGTAGACTCCGGGAACTTTACCCTTGTACACGACATACGACGGCATCGCTTGCACTAGCCAAACGAAACGTTAGTACCAATTCACAGACAATACATAAGCAATATATAAGTATGCAACAGAACGATCGAAAGAGAAAAGCAAGACATTAATAGCATCGATTACATCTAAGTTGAACGACTCTCGAAACCAAAGATACATACTACAAGTTCATTAAAGTTTAATTACAACATGAGCCAATCGATGTTTCAGAACTAGACACAGCATCACTGCTTTCGACTCGACTCAAGGGACCAGAGCGTGGATGAAGCCGCTGTCTATCGTGGGAGTCATGAAATCACGGGCGTTGTCAGCCTGCATTTGTAGCGTTGTATCGATGTCACTGTTGGACGGTTGGTTCCTGAGGAAGAACTGCCCCGAGGTACGAAGGACATCTTGATGGATGATTTCCGCAAACTCCGACTGGATGCGAAAGAATTCTTGTGTGATGTCCGCGTCCTGGATTGCCGACACGCTCGCGGCCCAATCTTTGAGTTTACTCGGTAGCAGAAGTTGATGATGGCCCCGTACGACCGCCCGCATGTGATGGATGGCGTAGTAGGCACCCTTCTGACCGCCAGGCGGCTGCTTGACGCAGCAGAACGTCGTATTGTGGGAGAACACGTGCTTACCGGTCTTACGAACTGTCCTGGTGAAGGTGCCTCCAGATTTGGCGTAGCCGGGGAGAACATCATCAAGAACCTTCTTGACATTTGTGTAGTCTATGTTCGACTGACGGTCCGGGTCGAAATACGTGGCCATGGAATATTTGGGGCTTAGGAGGATGAGCGTGCAATGTGTGTCACTGCAGAAAACACGGAATGTTAAAAGAAAAACGATCGAAATCTAAGAATTCATATGTTACGGGGCGGTTGAGGGGGAGGACTTACTCGGGAAAGTAAGGCACGAGGAAGTTATCCTTATCTCGGTTTGCCAGAATGACGCCTTTGAGGTAAGAACTCGCGACTTGCCGGTCCCCAGCGCTGCCCAAGATCTTGGCACGCATGTAGAAGGGGTCGACTATCACGATATCCGGGGTCTTATCGCGAATGATCCGCATCTCCATACTGAGCGAAAATAGCCGAACGAAGGTGTAGTGCAGCGGATGAAGGTTCAACATAGCGTGGATGTCATCAAACCACAGGAAGATCGTACCCCTGATGGAGTTATCCACAAAGCCCTTGCCCTCTGGCACCCTGGCCGCGAAAACCGGGTATGCCACATCCTTCTCTCTGAGACGCCGCTTCTCCAAAGAAAGAACACTGTCATGCAGACTCCGCATAGCACCGGTTGCATCATCGAGCATATTTGTCGGTAGCATCGGCCTACCCGCCACATGCACCCTCCTCATTAGATCCTCAGGTGAAGGTGGCCCGTCCTGAGCACGGATCGTACTCGGTGCCGGCTGGCTCGCACCCTTGTTAGTTTTTCTTTTGCGTGCCTTCTTCTTCTCCTGAATTGGGACCGAGTTCTGCTCACAGACCGCCTTCTTGAGTGTGTTGGGGCTGATAATATTTCACACCTCGCCTATCTGAGGCTCGGTGAAGTCGGCAGCTGGAGGCGTCTCCTGAGAGCTGAACGGCAGACGACGCCTGTTGCAACTTGGCTTCTCCGCGGTACCAGCTAGATCGCGCACGTCTTTTGTTGGGTTGGGTTCTTGAGAAGGAGGCCCCATGAAGTCGCCACCCTACCCATGATCGGCAAAGTACTGATCGACGTTGCCAAATGTATCGTCGTCGTCGTCGTTCTGATCCTATGCCATATGCATGTTTGGATCCAGTGGCATAGGGATGTCCAGCACCGTTGCGGCGGTCTTGCCATGGGGACGACTTGGCGTCGGCACGACTGGCGGTGTTGTCTTTGGGGTGGTGTCCCCCGCCCCCAAACGAATCTGTCTCTTCGGCCAAAGTAGGGGCCAGCTCAGGCAGGCGCTGAGGGTCATCACGTCATCATCGTCGGCCCCGACGGGTCGAATCGGAGGTAACACCTCGTCGCAGCCTGGCAGCACCCGAACCAGTTGAACCCTAAACAAGTTGGGTGGCATCTGGGTACCGTGGAACAAGGGGTTGCTCGGTTGAACGATTTTTCCCTTGGCGACATCGACCAACTCGTTGTTCACGAAGTGCAGGAGAGTGCACGGAACGTAGGCGGCGCCCTGCGAAAACATGTAGGGCGTCAGGGATGCCCAGTCAAAGGCAAGGAGATGAAGTCCTCGGCCGAGAGAGGCTTAATTAGTTACCGTGATGATGGCGTCGAGCTCGGCTAATGTCGAGGCACCGCCAACGGCGGGCGTGCAGTTGACGGAGGGGCCGCTTGCTGCAGAGGTGCCGGCCGGCGTACACCCGGGTGCATTAAGCTCTCGTGCCGGTGTCGGAGACACTAATGCCGCCTCCGCCGAAGACACCAATGGCCCCGCCATCGCGTTCTGCGAGTTGCTGGCCGTGAAGCTAGGAATCGGGGGCGGCCCCTGTTGGCCGCCCGCAATCCACGCACTAAACCCCTCGATCAAGGTAGGCACAATGGCGGTGATCGTCGCTCCGAGCTGTTGTTGCACTTGCTCTTGGACAATCTTCGGAATCCGCGCCACCTGTGCCTTGAGTTCTTGAACCTCGCGCGCCTGGCTTTCCGAGTTGGTCTTTTTCTCCTTTTGCCCACCAGCGTTATAGTATGATGACCATTTTGTCGACAAGCCTTTGCCGGCCACACGACCAGCTGACGTCGGCTTACTGAGCTTATCCTTGTTCTTCATTACATTCAACGCCCTATTTAGAGTCGTGTCCCAAGGGTTGCTCTTAGTCGACCCCGCGCTACTACTTTCAGTCGCCTGCGGAAGGAATGTGAACCATTTAGAAATTTGGCTTCATTAATTAGAATGCAACCATATGGAGCTAATTACGAGGGGGTGTATTCCTTACCAGAACAAGCTCAAGCACCCTGGTCTTCGGATCCGTGGTAAGCTCCTTTGTTTTCGGGTCCTTCTTGTACCGGGCCCTGACAAAGTTCCTGGTCTGCTTGTCACCGTATTTATCGAAGAGGGGCGGTAGGCCTTGCTCAGAACGGTCCGCCTCCTCCTTGTCCCATATAGGCTCCGCCACTCTGTAACCGCCGGGACCGAGTGTGTGTTCCCCTAAGTTCAGCTCCCGCATTTCTTTCCCCCACTGACTTGATTCGGAGTGTGCGGTGCTCGAGCAATTGATCTTGAAGTCGTTGTAGTCATCTTCGGTGATCGAAGGATTTTTCTCCTTGATCTTCTCATAACTCTCACCTTTCTCGATCATTCTCTTCACATTGCTTTTCCAAGTAGACAGGGCCTTGCTCATCTTCGTGAGGGCAGCATTGTTCACTTTATTCCCTTTGAGGCTTGTGTTTTCAAATTCAGCGGGGAACTTGTATCGTTCATGGACCTTCGTGAAGAGGAGGTTGCGCAAATTCCCTCGGTCAGGATGCCTCAGGTTCTCGGTGTTGATCGAGACGGTGCTCCGGAGAATGCACCCGAGCTGAAGTGAGTACCCCTTGACTATTCGTTCGGGCGCCGTTGGATTCCCGTCGGAGTCCACTTCAGTAACTTCCTCCTTGAGGGTGCGGAGCACGGTCGGGCGCCGGTCCTTCCGTTGCCTCTTCGGTTGGCTGCCATCTGTGCGTGCGCCGCTATCATCAGTGGTGGCATCCTCGGCGGCACCATCAGTGGTGGCATCAGTGGGGTCATCCTCGGCGGTACCATCAGTGGTGTCAGGATCGGTGGGGAAGGCGGCGTCCTCATACAAGTGAGGTTGTTCCTCAATCTCCTGGGACAGCTCCCAGAATGCCTTGTCGCCCGAACCCCCGGCCTCATCGTTGTTGGCCATGTTTCTCTCTAAATAGGAACAAAGTTTGGTCAAAAGTTGGTTATTGTCAAGGAACAAGATCATGGTCTCATCATTTAGGGTTTGTCGACACCGAGGCATCCTAAAAGCTAAGCTTTTATAATTGAGGCTATTTCGACGCCGAGGCACCCTAAAAGCCTAAGCTTTCATCATTTCGGTTTTTATCGACACCAAGGCACCCTAAAAGCCAAGGTTTTATAATTTATGGTTTGTCGACACCGAGGCATCCTAAAAGTTAAGCTGGGAAGGAGAATTCTAAGTTGGGCCTAATCACTTGGCTCTATTGCCGCCTATGGTTTAATGCAGCTAGAATAAATGTGCACTTGATCCTACTTAATTAACTACTAAGATACCCCGGCCCATGCATTAGTCACAAGTACCCCATATGTCCTATTTTTAGCAAAGTCATGCTAAAATTCACGGAAAATTTCAGCATGACCTTTGCTGAAAATAGGACATATGGAGTACCCAAATTTGCCGGAACGGAAGTTAATCGACATTCCAGCAAACTCAAGGGCCTCTCGGGGTACCTACAAAATCATCACGACACGATGGTCGGAGACAAAACCCAGCAAAAAGCTGCTCCAGGTTCACCAATTGACTGATACTCATGGATAAGCAAAGCAAACTACTACTACCAAAACAAGAACCAGACAAACTGATATATAATGTCAAGCATGTCTAATACCAGCAGCTAATTGTAGCTTTTGCTTTTCAATGCCAAACTCTAGCTAGTACCAGTAGTTTTTCTCTTCAGGTAAAATTAACAGCTAGCATCAATTATTTTCAAATATATATACAAGACAGTAGGTAAAAAGAATTTATATGTGCCCACTGGACATTTTTATATTAACCTAAGGAAAAATGAATAGTTAGGTTAATTGCCCACTGTTAATAACAACACATATATAAGAGAAACACCTGATGTATTATCTCAATAAAATGAGCCAGATTTGCATTCCCTTCAACAAACAAAAAATAAATGTATGCGTGGCCTTATTATTTATGAAATATAAGAGAGACAACAAAATATATAAGAGAGACAGACACTTGCTGTAATAAAATGAGCCAGATTTGCATTCCCTTCCAAAAATAAAGTTGTATGCGTGGACTTATTATTTATCAACCAAAAAAGACACGCGCATATATAGGGTAGCTGCTAGTGTATATACACTTAACTTAATTTGACAGCTCCATCATGCATCAGCTGTAACTCAACTCTAACAGCAATTAAGCTAAGCAATTAACTACTAACTCTAACAGCAATTAAGCTAAGCAATTAACTACTAACTCTAACATCAATTCCCTATACACGTTGTTAATGAAAGGGCGTGTAACAGTGACACTAGAACATCACCATTACGGGGTGAGTTAACAATATTCAGGTCGGGCAGACATTCGCAGAGAAACACGAAAACATTCAGGCTTGAAAACCTACTTAAGGACTTGGAACGGTTTAGCAAATATGCTTGGAACTTGGACTGACTTGTCTGCAGTAATTGATCTTTATTTCGGTAACTCCGAATTTGGGCAAGTTGAGGTTAATCAAGTAGCCATGTCAGGAACATTGAATTTGTTCAAAGAAAAATACGGTTTCGGTTCAAAGACATCTCTCTCACACAGGTTGAATTCCTTGAGCCAATCAGATCGAAACTGTAACATGATTGACGCAAAGAATATATATTTGTGTGTGTGTGTGTGTTCTGAAACGGCAGGAGGAACAAACTTTCTTCAGACTTTTGGAACGATTCAGCTCAACCTGAAGAAAGTTTTTTAATTCAAAAATCGACCGCACATTCCTTTACATCACTCAACAGTTCCTCGCTGTCGTTTCTTTGTGCAGAAACTTGCTACTATCAAACTGAAACAACAAACATCTCACAGATAGATTTCGGGCACAAACACAAAAACTTTCTTCAGACTTTGGAACGATTCAGCAATCAAGAAGGCAGTAATTAATGTGGTCAATGGAAGGGTGTGTCCGAATTTGATCAAGGATAGGCTCAGGATCAAATCTCACATTTAAGTATGCATTCGAACAACAAAGCAAGTTTCAGTTCAGTCAGACATCACAGAAGAAGGCAAAAGTTTTCAGACTTGAAGCTCTTCTTTTTTCCGTCAGAAACCGACCAGATAGGGAACAACCTCCCTTCACTTCTCACATCTCACACAGTCAAGGAAGACATTGAGAGGAACACAAAAGGCTTTCTTCAGACACCGTAACGGTTTAGCAGCTAACTATGCATGTGGTTGATAAAAGGGTGTGTCACAGTGACAGAGGAACTGCCATTTCTTTCATGTCAGGAAGACTGAATTTGTTCAAAGAAAAATACGAGAGGGATTTGACTTAGTTAACCTAATTAATCCCTAGCAGTTAATTAATTTGACCTAGTTAACCTCCAGCAAGCAAGTTTGAACCTAATTTGACCTAAATTCGAGAGGGATTTGAACTAAACCTAGCAAAAGAGAGAAGAAGAGGGCATGGCCGGGAGGGAGGAGAGGAGGAAGAGAGGAGAAGAGAGGCATAGGGAGGAGGGTTACCTGAGACGGCGGAGACGACGGAGGGCGGAGACGACGGAGGGCGGAGACGGCGGGGAGGTCGCGGGCCTCCTCTCCTGGTGGACGTACGAAGCCGGCCGGCGCGGACCTCCTGGATGTCCTCCCCGCGCGAAGGCGACGACGGCGAGCGGATATAGTGGAGGGGGCGGCGCGTGGCGGGTGGTGGGGGGCGCGGGGGCGTGGGGGCGGCGGCGCGGGGGAGCTGCGGTGGTGAGGGGCGCGGGGGCGCGGGGGCACGGGGGCGGCATGGGTGGAGTCGGGGAGAGAGAGGGGATAGCTAGGTTGGGGATGGCCGGGGAGGAGATAGATGGTGGGGGCGGCGCAATACTAATGGCGCACCACCCCCCGGTGCGCCATAAGTGCATACATACTAATGGCGCACCTCACCCTGGTGCGCCATTAGTATATTTTTTTTCTGCTCGAGCCAACAGGTTATCTTCCACCTGACCTGATCCACATCAAGTGTCCTCTACTAGCTCGACTGATCAGCAGCCAGTTCTCACACCAGGAGGTCCTCGGTTCGATTCCCAGGCTCCACAATTTTTTTATTCATTTAAAATGCTGTTTGATACTTATTTGTGTTTAAATATGTTCAAACTTGTTTAAATCATAACAGTAATATATTTTTTATAAGACAGTAATAATTTTTAAAAATATCATCAAACAGTAATGCCGGTGGAGCGGGGGAGGG
>LR738714.1:409920956-409933821 GCA_902687465.1 Secale cereale
GAAATTTAAAAATATTCATGAGAGTTCAAAAAGTGCCCATGAAATAAATCGAGAAATGAAGGCTACGATATAAATACAATCGATCTTAGCTAGCTATCTATTCACAATCTTCTTGCCCTTCTTTTTCGCAAATGGAGTTCTTCTGTGGAACGGACGTCCTTCAGGTAGGGTGTTCCTGCTTCTTCTTGTGGTGTATGATGCTACTTCATCATCGTCGTCATGTTCGATCCTCGGGTCGCCGTACTTGTCGAAGTCTTGCTCATTGGCTACTCCATCCATTCCGATGATCTTCCTTTTGCCTCTCCTCACGACAACACGACTGGGCTTTGACGGGTCGGTAATGAAGAAGCATTGGTCAACTTGGGAAGCCAGTACCCATGGCTCATTTTTCGGGTGACGTTTGCGCCCGCGGTCTTGGATTTGGCTTCGGGTATAACCATGGTGGTGAAATACCGGTCTTCTTTTAGGACGCTCTTGGCCCATCTGACACGGAACATCGGGACCTTTTCTCCAGCGTAGCTCAGCTCCCAGATCTCCTCGATCCTTCCGTAGTATCTGTCCTTGTCATTACCGGTGTAGGATTCCATCGTTACCCCGGAGTTCTGATAACCATCGCTCTTCATGTCCTTGGCCTCGGTGTAGAATGTGTAGCCGTTGATATCGTATGCCTCATAGGTCATCAGGTTGTGCTCGATGCCCTGTGATAAGGCGAATATGAGTTGTTCTTCCGCGGAAGAATCCTCATGTAAAGGGTACGACAGAAGCTTCTGCTTGAACCAACGCGTGAAACATGGGTTGTGCTCTTTGATTATATCTCCGTCCGTCCTCTGTTGGCCTCGGTCATTGTACGTCTTCTCAATAAAGGTTTTGTGCTCTACCACCCAAGGATCGACCACGTCTATGTGTTGTAGCGCGACTAGGTTTGCTCTTTCAAAGTCGGCAAGTCGACCCTCGAAGTCGACATGCATTTCGCGGCGACCATCACGGTGACCCCATCCAGCGAGCCTGCCGAGGTGCCTGTTGACAGGCAGACCAACGGGGTTCTCGATGCCTAGATAATTCATGCAGTAGGAGATGCACTCTTCGGTCAGAAAGCCCCTGGCTATGCTTCCCTCTGGACGTGACATGTTGCGAACGTATCCTTTGATGACACCATTCATCCTTTCGAACGGCATCATGCTGTGCAGGAACGTCGGCCCGAGTTGGATGATATCGTCCACGATATGGACCAGCAGATGCACCATAACGTCGAAGAATGCGGGCGGGAAGTACATCTCAAGCTCGCATAGTATCACCACGATCTCTTCCTGTAGCCTTCTGAGTTGCCTCACGCCAACAGACTTCCGAGAGATGACGTTGAAAAAGTTGCATATGCCAAATAGGGTTTCACGGACGTGCGCGTCCATGATCCCACGGATTGCAACTGGAAGTATCTGCGTCATCAGCACGTGACAGTCGTGAGACTTCATCCCGCTGAACTTCAGCTTCGCCCGGTCTAGGTATCTGCTTATCTTCCCCGCGTAACCGTAAGGAAGTTGTACTCCTACGAGGCAGGTGAAAAACTGCTCGATCTCCTCCTGACTTAAAGTGAAGCACGCGGGAGGGTAGTCATTTCCGGTCTTCTTGGCCTTTTTGCCTTTGCGACGACTTTCCGTGTCCTTCTTCGCCTCATCATCATCATCATCATCATCATCATGATCATCATATATAGCGTGAAGCTCCTGCCTGATGCCCATTGATTTCAAGTCTGCCCTTGCTTTCGGCCCATCTTTGGTCCTCTCTGGCATGTTGAGCAGGGTACCAAGCAGACTCTCGCACATGTTCTTCGTGATATGCATTACATCAAGGCTGTGAGGCACACGGTGGATCTTCCAGTACGGCAAGTCCCAGAAAACAGACCTCGTTTTCCATACCTTCAGCAGCGGCTCTGGCGCCTTTCGCTTCTTTCCCGGCTCTGGCGCCTTTTGCTTCTTTCCCAGCAGTGGGCAATCTTTCCAATTTTTCAACAGCTCGTCTATTTCCTTGCCGCTCCTCGTACGCGGGCGTCCTCGAGGTTCGGTTTCACCATCGAACAGATCCTTGCGTTTTCTCCACAGGTCATCGTCGCGAAGCCACCTTCGATGTTGCATGAACACGGTTTTCGAAGACCCGGGATCTCTATCTAGCTGGCGATACGTTGTGTCATCCATGCACCTGACGCATCCAGAAAATCCGTGGACCACCTGCCCCGCGACATATCCGTAACCGAGATAGTCGTGCACCGTCGTGAGCAGCGCGGCTCTCATAGGGAAATATTCTTTCTTTGCGGCGTCCCACGTATTGGCTGGCATTTTCCACAGCGTGTCTAGCTCCTCTTTCAGCAGCCCCAGATAGAGATTGATGTCGTTCCCTGGTTGTTTCGGTCCTTCAATTAGCATACTCATGTGAATGTACTTCCTCTTCATGCACAACCAGGGGGGAAGGTTGTACATCCACACAAACACATGCCAGGTGCTATGTGTGCTTCTCTGGCTGCCAAACGGATTGACTCCATCGGTGCTCACGCCCAGCACGATGTTCCTTGGATCGTTCCCAAATTCTAGGTCTTCGAAGTTCAACGCTTTCCACTGGCTCGCATCCTTAGGGTGACTCAGCATCTTGTCTTTTTTATCTATCTCCGGATCATTTGCGTCATCTTCTCGCTTCTTCTCCTCCCTATCCGCGTGCCAACGCAGGAGCTTTGCTACCTTAGGGTCCGCGAAATACCGCTGCAGACGAGGAGTGATCGGAAAGTACCACACCACTTTTCGAGGAGCTTTCTTCCTCTTCTTGTATCGAGTGACGCCGCACACCGGACATATGGTAGACTCCGCGTGCTCGTCCCGATAAAAGATGCAATTGTTCATGCACACATGGTATTTCACGTGCGGTAAATCCAGAGGACACACGATTTTCTTCGCCTCCTCCAAACTGGTGGGGCACTTGTTCCCCTTGGGAAGACGTTCGTGCCAGAATGACATGTTCTCGTCGAAGCATGTGTCGGTCATTTTGTGTTTTACCTTCATCTCCAGAGCCATGAGCGTTACTTTCAGGCGGGTATCCTCGGGCCTGCATCCTTCATACAATGGAGTAACCGCGTCTAACTCAAGTTGATCCATCTTGGCTTTCTCTTGGGCGGCAGCTCTTGCGTTATCGGTCTGCTTGAGAAGTAGCTCTTGAATATGAGGGTCCTGCACCCAGCCCATCGATGGTCCAGCGTCGTCTGCTCCGCCGGCATCATCATCTTCATGATCATGCCCGTCGTCTGCTCCGGCATCTTCCTCATCATCATGTCCTGCATCTTCTACATGATGACTGTGTACATCATCACCGTCGTGATCATCTCCTGGGGATTCTTCGTCTTCTCGCCCGCCCGAGCCGCGGTGGTTGTCTTGCTGCCCTTCCTCATTTCTTGCCCGGCCCCCATGGACGACTTCGTAGTCATCTTCATCACCTTGCCACCGATAGCCATCCATGAAACCACGCAAGAGCAGGTGGTCCCGCACCTGCCCGGAATCCGGGTCCGCAATAAGGCTCTTCAGCTTGCATCTTCGACACGGACATCTTATCTCCGTCTCGTTCTTTTGAAGCATCTTGGCCTTCGTGGACCTCAAAAACCTATTCACGATGCCTTCGGTCATCGTGCGCACCATGGTCGCCTGCGGGGTAGAGCAAAACGATATTTTAGAACCAAGAAAAAAAATTTGCCATGACTTTCCCTAAAAATAGGACAAAAAAGAATGCTTAATGCCAAAATTCTCACCGAAACGGAAATGAATCAACATTCCGGGAAAATATTGGCAACTATCGCATTTCAAATACCGGTACAACTCCAAACACAAACACATATGCAACACAACAAACATATGCAACACCACGAACATACATAGATCTAGCTATGCCATAAAAAGTGCATGTGCACATTGTTCTATGGAGAACAACATAAATATAGCTTCCCCCCTTACTTACCTATCAAAACAAGGTAATTTAACCACTTAATTTGAATGAATCTATGGTGGAAATGAGGTGAAAAAGAGGAGGGACCCGAGACAAGGAGGAGGTGGAGAGAATGAAGTGGGGAGAAAGTGAGTGTGGGTAGGAGAGGCTGTCCAAAATATCTTGTTGCTGCCCACTTACTAATGGCGCACCCACTATAAATGCGCCATTAGTAATCAAGGTTACTAATGGCGCATCTTCAGTTAGTGCGCCATTACTAGTTTAAAAAAAACAATACTAATGGCACACTGTCCCACAGTGCGCCATTAGTAGTTTTGCAAAAAAAAAGAATAAAAAATATAATAAAAAAAGAACATTAATGGCGCACTTTACTGCTGGTGCGCCATTACTAGTTACAACTAGTAATGGCACACTTTGTCTGGATGCGCCATTAGTATGTTTGGACAGGCGCACTAGTTCAAAAAAAAACTTTTTGGTACTAATGCACACCCTGGGCCAGGTGCGCCACTAATGGCGCACTGCTTGTCTCGTGCGCCATTAGTATCAATTCCATCTATAGCCCTTTTCCTAGTAGTGGGAGGTTTGGTGCTCAGTAATGGTCGATAAACACTATATATAGTTACACTACCATGCTTACATCACACATTTGTTACAAGTGGTTTTCACATAATGGAGCGATTATGTGCATAAAATCATATCATACCAATCAATCAAGTTATCAGTAGGACAAACTCTACCACACTAGAAATGTACCCAAACCATAGTCACGGTGCACCTACTTCTGAGACATAGGAGTTGGGGTTCGGAGAATCAAACAAAATAATATCGTAAAATCAGATTTGGTACTGATTGAAGCCACTAAAAAAATGGACAACAAGAATAAAACTAAGTGGCTTGAGACCACAACCGCGATTGTTTCATAGTGATGGTTACTAATGACACATGCAACTCTAAGAGAATATCATAGGGTCATGGCTAAAGAGGTATGTAAAAGAGCAAAGAAGCAAAAAATATTGTACATATATTTAAGCAATGTAACTACGTTAATGTAGTACTGAATGAAATCACGGTAATACTAAGTAGTAATCTATAAATGTGTTTTTCTTTTCAAAATATCATATTTAAATTTAAAGTTTGCAATTATCAAGACATAATGTAAGGCCCATATATAATTGTGGAACCAACTTTTAGGGCATGCAACTAATCAACATTTTATGAAACACTATGTTGGTTTCACCACACAGAAAAACCAATACACAAATGCCAACATATAGTTGTCTAAAATACATAAATACTGGATAAAATGTCCTAGCCGCACAAATGCGCGGGTGGAACTGCTAGTTAGAATAAGATCACAACAGTACCTTGAGTGGTTATTTTCTTTATTTTACTAACAGAGCTCACGAGATTTTCTGTTGAGTTTTGTGTTGTGAAGTTTTCAAGTTTTTGGTAAGGATTTGATGGACGATGGAATAAAGAGTGGAAAAAGCCTAAGCTTGGGGTGCCCAAGGCACCCCAAGGTAAAATTCAAGGACAACCAAGAGCCTAAGCTTGGGGATGCCCCGGGAAGGCATCCCCTCTTTCGTCTTCATCCATTGGTAACTTTACTTGAGGCTATATTTTTATTCACAACATGATATGCGTTTTGCTTGGAGCGTATTGTATGATATAAGTCTTTGCTTTTTAGTTTGTCTCAATCATCCTTGCTGTACACACCTTTTGAGAGGGACACACTTCAATCCTGATTTATTAGAATACTCTATGTGCTTCACTTATATCTTTTGAGCTAGGCAATTTTTCTCTAGTTTCACTTATATCTTTTTAGAGAACGACGGTGGTTTTATTTTATAGAAATTGTTGAACTCTCTTGCTTCACTTATATCATTTTGAGATTCCTTTAGAACAACATGGTAATTTGCTTGGGTTATGAATTTAGTCCTAATATGATAGGCATCCAAGGAGATATAATAAAAACCTTCATATAAAGAGCATTGAATACTATGTGAAGTTTGACTCCTTGTAATTGTTTTGAGATGTTAAGATGGTAATATTAGAGTCATGCTAGTTGTAGTTTGTGAGGTTAGAAATAATTGTGTTAAAGTTTGTGATTCCCGTAGCATGCACGTATGGTCTCCTAACTATGTAACCGAATTGGAACACTTTGTATTTTGAGTATTTGTCTTTGCGTGAAGGTCGGGGCGCGCGATGGTTAACTCCTACCAACCTCCCCCCTAGGGGCATGCGTCATAGTACTTTGCTTCAAGGGCTAATATTTTTTTTCGCAATAAGTATGTGAGTTCTTTATGACTAATGTTGAGTCCATGGATTATACACACTCTCACCCTTCCACCTTGCTAGCCACTCTAGTGCCGCGCAACTTTCGCGGTGCATAAATGCTCCTTATAACTTCGTTAAAACATCCACCATATCTACCTATTATGGCATTTCCATAGCCATTCCGAGATATATTGCCATGTAACTCCACCGTTTCATTTATTATGACACGCTTCATCATTGTCATATTTCTTTGCATGATCATGTAGTTGACATAGTATTTGTGGCAAAGCCACCATTCATATTTTTCATACATGTTACTCTTGGTCATTGCACATCCCGGTACACTGCCAGAGGCATTCATATAGAGTCATATTTTTGTTCTAGCATCGAGTTGTACGTAAATAAAAGTGTGATGATCATCATTATTAGAACATTGTCCCATTTGAGGTTATCAATAATAAGGCCAAATGAGTCTTCAAAAAAAGAAAGAGAAAAGGGTCTCCAAAAAAGAGAGAGGAGACTAGAAAAAAAAAAGAGAAAAAGAGAGAAGGGACAAAGTTACTATCCTTCTCCACACTTGTGCTTCAAAGTTGCTCCATGTTTTTCATAATAGAGAGTCTCCTATGTTGTCTCTTTCATATATCACTAGTGGAAACTTTTCATTATAGAACTTGGCTTATATATTCCAACGATGGGCTTCCTCAAATGCCCTAGGTCTTCATGAGCAAGCAAGTTGATGCACACCCACTAGTTGTCTTTTTTGAGCTTTCATACACTTATAGATATAGTGCATCCATTACTGCCTGCCTGCCTGGCCGAGCCAAGCAGCTCGCTGGAGCGGTGGCTGGGCTGGGCCGGCAGGTGGGCCTGTTAGTGGCGCCAGGTAAGATTTCTCTCTCTGCTCTTTTCTATTTTCTTTCTGTTTCATTTCTTTTGTAACTTTGTTGAATTAATAAAAATGCTAGAACATCTTTATAGCTCATAAAACTAGTCATGCCCACTGTATATAATATGCATAGTATGGAACATTTTAGTTCATGATTATTTGGGCACATAGAATATTTTATAGCATTTAAATGCCCAAATGCAAATACCATATGAATTAATCCAGAGACCTTGGATGTCCTAGAAAATTGTGCACCATTTTTGGCAGAGGTTTAAGACCAAGGCAGAAATGATGAACATTTTTTAAGGGCATTTTGGGTACATTGGAAAAGATTTTATTAAACCCTAGTTGTTAGAAGAGGGGTGCTGGGGTTTCTGTCATTCCCATTTCAAGTTTCTGTGGAAAGTAAACATGATGCACACTCTAGCTAGTCCTAATGCAAGCACTGACTAGGGATGTGACAACTCACCCCCACTCAAAAGAATCGCGTCCCGAGATTCGGGTTCCTCCGGAAAGAGGGTGGGGTACTCAAGTCGAAGACGATCCTCCCTTTACCAAGTAGCTTCACTCTCGGAATGATGTGACCATTGAACCTTTAGAAACTTGATATTGTGACGTCGAGTGGTACGCTCGGTTTGATCCAGAATACAGACGGGGTATTCTCGATATGTGAGATTGTCCTAGAGATCAAGCGTTTCATGGTCCACTCCGCGGATAGGATCCGAGAAGCAACGCCTGAGTTGAGATACGTGGAAGAAATCATGAACTCTGGAAAGGTGCGGAGGTAGTTCCAGTTGATAGGCAACTTCTCCTCGTTTGGCAAGAATGCAAAAAGGACCGATGTAACGAGGGGCCAATTTGCCTTTGATACCGAAGCGATGGGTTCCCTTAAGAGGAGTAACCCGAAGGTAAGCCTTATCGCCGACTTCAAAAGTCACAGCCTTATGATGACTATCATATTGGCTCTTCTGGCGAGACTGGGCTGTTTTCAATTTCTCACGAACGATGCGAACTTGCTCTTCTGCTTCCTGGATCATATCCGGACCAAAGAATTGTCTTTCCCCGGTTTCTGACCAGTTAAGAGGTATTCGACATCTTCGTCCATATAAAACTTCGGAAGGAGCCTTGCCCAAGCTGGCTTGATAACTATTGTTATAAGCGAATTCAGCAAATGGAAGACACTTCTCCCAATTCATACCGAAAGAGATGACAAAGGCTCGAAGCATATCTTCCAGAATTTGATTGACTCGTTCCACTTGACCACTTGACCGAGGATGGAAGGCGGTGCTGAAAGAGAGATGAGTCCCCATAGCATTCTGGAAACTTTCCCAAAGTCGTGAAGTGAAGAGACTTCCACGGTCTGAGTTAATCTCCAACGACACAACATGAAGTGATACTATCCGAGAGATATACAAATCTGCTAGCTGGCTAGCGGTTATACTCTCTCGAACAGGCAGGAAGTGGGCTACTTTGGAGAGGCTGTCGATAACGACGAAGATAACATTATTCCCTTTCCTGGTCCTGGGAATCCCGGTAATGAAGTCCATACCGATCTTGTCCCATTTCCATTCAGGAATAGCTAAAGGTTGGAGGGTGCCAGCAGGCCGTTGATGCTCGGCTTTAACTCGACGACAAACGTCGCAGTTAGCAATGAATTGAGCGATTTCTCTCTTCATCCTAGTCCACCAGAACCTCTGGCATAGGTCCTGATACATTTTGGTACTACCCGGATGAATCGTGAGAGGAGACTCATGAGCCTCCTTAAGAATCAGCTGCCGCAGATGTTGGTTCTTGGGAACCACTAAACGGTTCTCGAAGAATACAACACCTCGATCATCCGTAGAGAAACTTCTAGTGACTCCGCTAGCAATGCTCTCCTGGAGTCGGGATATACCCTTATCACGCTTCTGGGCAGCTATGATTTGATCCATAAGGGTAGGTTTCGCCACCAAGGTGAAAAGGAATCCTCGAGGAACAATGTGAAGGTTAAGCTTACGAAATTCCTCGTGAAGAAGTGGTAGCCCTTGTTGTAACATCAGGTTGTTACAATAAGACTTACGACTTAGTGCGTCGGCCATGACATTGGCCTTCCCAGGGGTGTAGGTGATTCCTAAGTCGTAATCTGTGAGCAACTCAACCCAACGTCTTTGCCTGAGATTCAAATCCGGTTGGGTGAAGATGTATTTCAGACTTTGGTGATCAGTGAAGATTTCACAGCGATTACCAAGGAGGTAATGTCGCCATGTCTTGAGTGCGTGGACTACAGCTGCAAGCTCTAGATCATGTGTAGGATAGTTATCCTCATGTGGACGCAACTGCCGGGATGCGTATGCGATCACTTGACGATCTTGCATGAGTATGCAACCTAGTCCCTGTCGCGAGGCGTCGCAGTAGATAATAAAATCCTTAGAAAAGTCTGGTGGTACCAGTACATGTGCAGATGTCAGGCGTCTTTTCAGTTCCTGAAAGCTGGACTCGCACTGTGGGGTCCACTCGAACTTTTTATCTTTCTTGAGGAGTTCAGTTAGAGGTTTAGCAACCTTGGAGAAATTCTCGACGAAGCGTCAGCAATAGCTCGCTAAGCCAAGGAAACTCCTAACTTGCTTGACCGATTCAGGGGGAGTCCAATCAAGGACGGCTTGAACTCGCTTGGGATTGACAGCAATACCCTTGCCAGAGATCACATGGCCTAGATAGGTCACTTCCGGCAACCAGAATTCACATTTAGAGAATTTGGCATAAAGGCGGTGCTCTCGAAGTTTCGTCAATACCAGCCTTAGGTGCTCGGCATGATCTTTCTTGTTCTTGGAGTAGATGAGTATATCATCGAGGTATACCACGACGAATTTATCCAAATACTCCATGACTATAGAATTCATTAGCCGGGAGAAGGTGGCTGGGGCATTGGTTAACCCGAAGGACATGACGGTGTACTCGTATTGGCCATAACGAGTAACAAAAGCCATTTTAGGAATGTCCCCGTTCTTGATTTTTATTTGGTGGTAGCCCAACCTCAAATCCATTTTGGAAAAGACTGAGGATCTAGCGAGCTGATCATACAGATCATTGATCCTGGGGAGCGGATACTTGTTCTTTATGGTGACCAGATTGACAGGTCGGTAATCTACAACCATCCATTCCGTTCCATCCTTCTTCTTGACGAAGAGGACGGGACAAGCCCAAGGGGAAGAACTAGGACAGATGAAACCCTTTTTCAAGGACTCATCGAGTTGTTTCTTAAGCTCAGCTAATTCTACGGGTGCCATTTTATTAGGTCTCCTAGAGATTGGGACAGTTCCAGGAATAAGATCTATCACGAACTCGACATCTCTGTCAGGTGGAACACGTGGCAGTTCTTCTGGAAAAACATCCGGAAAGTCACGGACTACCAGGATATCTTCGAGTTTTGGTAGAGGGCTAGCATTAAGAGAATAGAGCTGACGCTCAGCCATTCGGGTCAAGACATTGACTGTCTTGCCGGATGGGTGTGTAAGTTGAACGGTCCTAGTGTAGCAATCAATCTTGGCGTAATGAGTTGTCATCCAATCCATACCCAAGATGATGTTTATGTCCGAGGACTTGAGAGCGATTAGAGATGCAAGGAAAACAAGTCTATCGACAAGAATTTCATTTCCATGGCTTACCCTAGAGGTTTGCCACTTTGAACCAGGAGTTTTAATAACCATGGAAGTAGGCATGTCACAAAAAGTCATGTTGTGCATTCGAGCATAGCTCTTAGATATGAACGAATGGGATGCTCCAGTATCGAAAAGAACAGATGCCGGATGGCAGTTAACGAGAAGCGTACCAAGGACGATGTTAGGATCCTCGTAAGCTTCCTCAGCAAAGACATAGTTGACATGACCACGTGCAGTGGGGATTGGCTTGACATAATTCACCTTGCCGGTTGGCTTACCACGGCCAACGGGCTTTCTAGGCTGGTTCTGGGGACACTCACGCATGTAGTGCCCCAGTTCTCCACACTTGAAGCATGTCACAGTGCCAGTGCGTGGAGCATAGTTGGTAGGTGGTCCTCCATAAGTCTTGGCAGGTGCATACTGTTGAGTTGGGCGAGGCGCCTCATAGGATGGCCTTAGTGTGTACTTGGGTGGCAGAGCAGTGTTAGGAACCCACACACGGCGCTTGTGAGAGCCAAAGCCGGATGAGGAACCAAAGTCATGAGGATGCTTGCATGTGGCTTCGAAATCAGTCTGGCCCGTCTCAGCACTGATAGCTTTGTTCACCACCTTCTGGAAGGAGGTGCACTCGTGCAGACGTAGATCTCGGCGGAGTTCAGGGCTGAGTCCCTTGCGGAACCTCGCCTGCTTCTTGGCATCGGTGGATACTTCCTCAGGTGCATAGCGTGCCAAGTTGCCAAACTCGCGACTATAGCCATCCACTGTTAACCGGCCCTGGGTGAAATTACAGAATTCCTCCTGCTTGCGATCCATGAGACCTTCCGGAATGTGATGTTCACGGAATGCCTCACTGAACTCAGCCCAAGTAGTGATTTGGCCAGCAGGACGCATAGCCTCAAAATTTTCCCACCATAGACTGGCAGGGCCCTCAAGATGGTAGGCGACGTAGATAACCTTGTCAGCTTCGGCCACACGGGCAGAGTGTAGCTTGTGGGTGATACTACGAAGCCAGTCATCCGCATCCAGAGGTTCGGTGGAGTGATAGAACTTCGGTGGGCACATCTTGATAAAGTCATTGATTGACACCACGTCATTCCTCTGACGAAACCCAGTGTTCTGCTCTATGCGTTCCAGCAGACGGTTGGTCTCTCTCTTGTTCCGTTCTGCCTCGAGCATAACTTCAGCCAAGGAGGGTGGCTGGGGCGGATTCTCATCTCTAGCCCCACTAGCCTCAACCTGCTCCTGAGCAGCAGGAGTGCTGCGAGTGTTGACCATCCTGGGAAAACAAAACAATGGTTTAGACAAGGATGGCAAAACTTGACATAGGAGTGCAGAATGTAATGGATGACACAGAATGCAAAGATGTTCATCCGTACGACATGGTAATATAGAAACTGCCATATATACACCAGTGGTCATACACACCATACATAGTTTAGTACAAGCCAAGGCTAAAGTACAACTACGGTGAAAGACGATACATCTCATCAGAGGCATTCCAAGCTCCTATACATTATTTAACTACACCTTCGGAACTCAGTACTAGCTAAGTTATATTCCACAAGGCACGCAGGACTGTGGAAATACAACTACTATGGTACTACTACTGCCACGGTCTAGCTCAGATATTCCCGTAGTAATCTTCGTAGAGATTACCACCGTAGCATGGGGGTGGAACAGATGGATCTTGAAACTCTTGAGCACTCGAAGGTTGTGGACCATACGGACATGGATGTGGCCTCGGGCCTGATGCTGGTGGTAACTGATACGTCCAAAACGTATATATAATTTCTGCTTGCTCCATGCCACTTTTGGGTGATATTGCTATGATATTCATACACTTCCATACACTTTTGATCATATTTGGACTAACTTACTAATCCAGTGCACCCCAGTGCCAGTTTCTGTTTTCGGCTGTTTTTGTATTTTAGGTTTTCACGTTTCGAGAACTCCCCAGAAAAATCCAGAAAAATTATATAAAAAATCAGCGATCCGGAAACAACACTGCGTCCGAAGGGCAGCCTGGGGGGACCCACAGGGGCTCCAGGCGGCCTGTGGGCGCGGCCCCCCCTGGGCCGCGCCGGGGGGG
>LR738714.1:409933841-409980930 GCA_902687465.1 Secale cereale
CCATGATGTGATCTTCGTTGTGATCATAGGCTATGTTAATCTAGGGTGATCCCATGATATTTCCCCTTCCTCTATGTATTGGATTGATGTACTCACTTGTCTTTATCTAGTATAATCCCCGAGACCAAGGTGACATCGGTCTATTGGACATGGATTAGAACAATATTTTCATGAGTGATTTCCTCTCTTGTGTGTTGATTGAAGATTGAGAGTCTCTTGGTGCTTGTCTTTGACTATCCTTTAGATATGTTGTGGTGATTGTGGGACTCTCTTTGGATGGCCGCGGTGACATTGGGAAATCCTTAGATTGAGAACTACGAACTTTGAGGTGTGCTTTTGTAGCCCTACATAATTCTCGTCCTCTCTTGACCATGAAGGAATGACCTCCGAGTGTGTCCCCTTTGCATGTTTTATGGGAAATATCATGTGATTCGATTATGTTAATGTTGTTGGGAGTTGCCACTAGTGAAAGTATGAACCCTAGGCCTCGTTTCCACCATTGCAATACCGTTTGTGCTCACGTTTACCACTTGTTTGCTTGCTGCACTTTTTATTACATATTTACATTACTTTGTTTTGCCATCCATATCACTTGCCATTTAACATCTCTTCGCCGAACTAGTGCACCTATACATCTGACAAGTGTATTAGGTGTGTTGGGGACACAAGAGACTTCTTGTATCTTAGTTGCAGGGTTGCTTGAGAGAGACCATTTTCAACCTCTACTTCCCTGAGTTCGATAAACCTTAGGTCATCCACTTAAGGGAAATTGCCGCTGTCCTACAAACCTCTGCGCTTGGAGGCCCAACATAGTCTACAAAACTAGAAGCGTGTGTAGACATCAAGCTATTTCTGGCGCCGTTGCCGGGGAGGTGAGCGCTTGAAGGTATATCTTTAGATCTTGCAATTAAATCTTTTTGTTTCTTGTTTTTTTTATTTCACTAGTTATGCTTATGGAAAACCTTGTTATTGGATCGTTGCTTGCGGGAGGACACCCCACACCTGTGGTGGTTGCTCCTCCTCCTACTGAAATTGTGCCCTATAAAATACCGGCTGGTATTATCAATTATGTTTTGGCTAATCGTTATGCAGGAGACAGACGTCCCGGTGAACACTTGCTATATCTGTCACAACTATGTTCATTATTTAAGCTTGCAGGTGTATCGAGGGAGTTTGTCATGAGGAAATTATTTGCCTTGTCACTGAAAGAAAAGCATTGGAATGGTACAGGCTACTAAATGACTCTCACCTGCTGGAGTGGGAAGAGATCCAGTCTCTCTTTTACTCCAAGTTTTATCCTCTTCATGAAGTCCATAAGAATAGGAATTATGTTTATAATTTTTATCCTCATGACGGAGAGAGCATAGCTCAAGCTTGGGGGAGACTGAAAATGTTAATGCTAAAATGTCCTAACCATGGGCTCCCCAAAGATATTATTATTACTAACTTCTATGCGAGGCTCTCTCGATAGGATAAAGATTTGCTCGATGCTTCCTCTATGGGTTCTTTCACAAACAAAAAGATTGATGCTAAATGGGAACTCCTTGAAAGAATTCAACGCAACACTGAAGATTGGGAGATCGACAAAGGTAAAGTGTCAGGTATAATTTATGAGTATGATTGCATTACGTCCTTTGTTGAAACTACAAGTTTTAATAAGTTTAGTGCTAAGTTTGGGCTTGATTCTCAACTCCTTGTTGATTTCCTCAAATCTTTTGCTTCCCATCTTAATATGCCTAAGGAGGATTGGATCAAGCATCATAAACCTTTTAAATAGACTTGCAAAGAAAATGAAATTGTTCATGATGATTGCAACATGCATGATCCAATTCCTAAAAATGAAGTTTTATATAAGCATGTTAATTTTTGTGGAGTGGATAGACCTTGTGAAAGGCCTATGATTGAAGAAGAGAAGTATTGTAAGCAACATAAGCATGAAAAAACAATCACTTGGGTCAGAGATTTAAATGAAATTGCTAGAGAATTGTGTGACCTTTATCCTTTTACTTGTGAACTTTGCCGTATAGAGGGTCACTTTAATTTTCAATGCATGAACTCTCAAAACATAACTGTTAACCGGTTGTGTGATGACATGATCACCTCTGATCTTTATGATGAGCTTATGTTATTTTTGATGTGTGAAGAGCTATCAGAAAAGACTTCTTGGCTGGATGATAATTCCATAGGAATAAAAAACACTTTGCAAAATTGCCATCTCTATTGTGTTGTTAATTGCCATGAAAATGATTACATAAGTAAGATTAGAAAGGAGGGAACTTTGCCAAAGTATAAAAATGTCTCTTATATTTCTGCTAATAAAAAGGAGAGCTTCTCCCAAGTTTCCCCTATTGTTTCTAATGATAAACCAGGATATGTGGAGAAGCTTCATCTCCAACCACCCCCTCCTAAGGTGAAGAAGAAGAAAAAGAAGAGGAGGAGGAGGAGGAGCAAGAAGGAAGAAGAATGGGTATCAACCTGGCCTGAGCATATTCCTTCTGTCAACTTTTATCCTAACGGTTGTAAGTTTAAAGAAGAAGGTGAAGTTTATTGCCTTAATTATCATCTTGATGATACGTCCGTAGGTACTATTGAAGATGATTTTGATTATGATATGCATGTTACTTATTGTGATTGGGAAAATGATGATAATGCTACTTATGATCTTGAAAATCTTTTTGTTACCAACTCTGAAAGTGAAGATATGGGAAGCTCTAAGCTTGGGGATGATAGGATTGCAAATCCTATCCCCACTAGTGATGTGATAATTGATTCTCTTGCTAGTAAGAATAAAGACAACATGTTTACAAATATAGTTGCTAGCAATGATAATGCTCTTCTCTACCATGATGATGTTATAACTCCAATCTATAGTGATTATAAAGGTACCTATGACATAAGGAGAAATTATCCTTATGAAACTTGTCGTAATCATGAAGGGAATTGCTCCCTTGTTGAACACCACCCTCCTGATATACAACTCATCTATAGTGTTCAAGTTGTTTATGATAGTCCTACTCCCACTATTACCAATGAGAAAAATTATGCTTATGTGGGGAATGAGAGTACCTTTTTGCATGTGGATCATGGTAACAATGCTTTATGTGATGCTTATATTGTTGAGTTCATCCATGATGCCACTTAAATTTATAATGAGAGAGGGAGGCTTGGTTCTAAATATCTTAATAATAAGAAGTTCCCTCTCTTTATGTTGAAGGTTTTGAAGCTGCACTTGTTTTGTCTTCCTATGCTTATTGCTTTGTGCTTCAATGAATTATTCTATTGCAATATTCCTATGCATAGGAAGCATGTTAGGCTTAAATGTGTTTAGTATTTGCTTCTTGATGCTCTCTTTTGTTCTTCAATTCTTATTCCTACAAGAGAATCATTAAAGTCTTATGCCTAGCTTAAAGGCATAAAAGAAAGCGCTTTTGGGAGGCAGCCCACATGAATAAATTTTTATATTTTGCTTTTGTTGTGTCTTGATGTTGTTTACTGCTGTAGCATCATCATTGTATCTTTGCTTTTCATATTGGTGCCAAGTATAGCCCCCGATTGCTAGAAAGTTCAAAAGTTGTGAGGTGCTGTCCAGGAAACAGATTCTGTCCTTGGATAGAAAAATTCGTATAAAATCACCAGATCATATTTTTGGTCTGAATTTTTTCGACAGCGTTCTCTATATAATTGTCTTTCGTGCGTCAGTTCTGAGTTTTTTGATTTGAGTTGCAGAAGTATCCCGAACAGATCAATTACTGCCTGCTGTT
Organism: Secale cereale; assembly: GCA_902687465.1. Lineage (NCBI taxonomy): Eukaryota > Viridiplantae > Streptophyta > Magnoliopsida > Poales > Poaceae > Secale > Secale cereale. The sequence continues at coordinate 409,937,603 of LR738714.1, forward strand.
CTGTTTTTCACAGATTCTGTCCTGTTTTGCCTTACCTCCACTTTGCAAATTAAGAACTTGTTTTTTCTTTGCAAAAACCTTTTGTAAATCTTGAGAAACAGTAGAACTTCAAGAATATCCTTATTTCCATCAAGGTATAATTATTTTATTAAGGGTACTAACCTCGCTAATCAGATTATGATGAGTTGTGTATGAAGGGAGTTTTCAAGTGTGCGAGGGAAGATGATAAAAAGATTCAGGAGTGTCAAGCGCTCAAGCTTGGGGATGCCCCCGTGCACCCCCAAGAAATATTCAAGGAGACTCAAGCGTCTAATCTTGGGGATGCCCCCGTGCATCCCCTTCTCCATCAACATTATCAGTTCGTCTTTCGTTTCGCTATATTTTTATCACTTCATGTGTTATGTGCTATGCTTGGAGCGTCTTGCTTTTAGTTTTATTTTTAGTTTTTCATAACGAGTCGGAACTCAGCATTCCTTTATGTGGGAGAGAAACATGCTCCACCTCTACCTAGAACATTACATAGAATTTTCATGTCTATCTATGTTGTGTGTGTTCTTTGTCTTTTAATAGCTACTATCATACTCTGCTCTTAGTATTCATGCTTATCTTTTCAAGAGCTTTTATTTAGTTGGTTGCTTGAACTCTCTTTAATTACCATGCTCACCTTATTAAGAGAGTTTGCTTCCTTTGCATTGGTTAATGTGTCTATGATAAAGATGCTACTTTCATGATGGTGCTTAGTAGTTCAGGTTTTCTTATGGTTAATCTCAAATAGCTGGGGGGTTCCCAATGTGTTATTGGAGCACCAACTTGGTTTGATTGCCTATGATATGGTATGGTTTAGTAATATCTTCCTTCGAGAATTTATTTTGATTGACTTGGCGTATGCTCACGCATATTCAAGACTGTAAAGAAAGTCTGTCAAGCCTTGATGATCTTTTGTTTCTAAGTAGCGATATAACTACCATGCCTGATTCAATATTGCTTTGTCGCTCTGCATGATTATGACCCTCATTGCTCTCTTAGTTGGTCGCTCCCAGTCTTTTGCTAACCTCCACCAGTACTAAGCAAACTAACCATGCAATACATAGCTCATGGGAAAGTAGCCTAAAAACTATTGTGGTAAAGAATATGTTGCTTATGTATCTTATTTCTTATAAGTTGCTTGCTGAGCGGTAACCATGTTTCTGGGGAGGCCATCAACTGTCACACTTTTGTTGAATATCATGTGAGTTGCTATGCATGTTCGTCTTGTCTGAAGTAAGGGTGATTTACCGTGGGTTGAATAACTATGCATATTGTTAGAGAAGAACATTGGGCCGCCAACCAAAGCCATGCATCATGGTGGAAGTTTTAGCTTGGACCTTAATCCTCAATCTCTCATGAGAATATGCCTATGCATTAAAGAGGAGTCCATCATCTATTTTCTATGTTGTCCCGGTATGGATGTCCTCAAGTTGAGATCTATCAAAAACGAGAAATCAAATGCGATCTATCTCCTTGGACCTTTGTACAGGTGGCATAGAGGTACCCCTTTGTGACACTTGGTTGAAACATATGCAATGCAATGATAACCCATGGGGATCCGAGCTAATTAGGACAAGGAGCGAGCACTATTGGTATTCGATGCATGAGGCTTGCAACTTATAGGATGTTTTATGCATGACACATATGAAGTACTACTACCGTTGACACAATTGCTTCCATGTTTTTAAAATAAAAAGCTCTAGCACTTAACCTTTCTTTTACCTTTATGTTGAAGCACCAACTACTGAGAGCATGATTGTCATTCTGAGTGTAATGTGCATTGTCCCAAAGTAGCATTGTCTTTTGCATGATTGTGATACCGTTTATTCTGAAATGATTGTATCTAGTCATCACTTAAACCTTGAAGGTGCCCCTGCATTTATGTTTTGCATCACTAAAGGGGGCAAGCTAGATATCACTTTATCATATTTGCACATCATGTTCATTGCAAATCTTTTTGATCTTTCAGTTTCATGTTGTAAAACTTTCAGTCATTTGTGATTTTCTCTTGAGACAACTTAATTACTATAGAATCATTGTCTCAGTAAGCTTTTGTCATATGACTATGAGAAAGTCCTATATGGTTAATAGCATGTCACCACCGAAATTATTCTTGTTATCATTTACCTACTCGAGGACGAGCAGGAATTAAGCTTGGGGATGTTGATACGTCCAAAACGTATCTATAATTTCTGCTTGCTCCATGCCACTCTAGGGTGATATTGCTATGATATTCATACACTTCCATACACTTTTGATCATATTTGGACTAACCTACTAATCCAGTGCACCCCGGTGCCAGTTTCTGTTTTCGGCTGTTTTTGTATTCCAGGTTTTCACATTACGAGAACTGCCAGGAAAAATCCAGAAAAAATATATAAAAAATCAGCGTTCCAGGAGCTACCGTGCGGCCAAAGTAAAGCCGGGGGGGACCCACAGGGGCTCCAGGCGGCCTGTGGGCGCGGCCCCCCCTGGGCCGTGCTGGGGGGGCGCCTGGGCACCCCTGACCCCCTCTGGTGACCCCCCTTTGGCATATATTTAAGGTCCGTCGAGGAAATCCTGATTCCGGACCCCTTTTCTTCAGACGCGATTCCGATCTCCGCCGACATCTCCATCAAGCTTCGGGGGACCAGAATTCCTGCGCCGGCACCCTGCCGGGACGGGGAAGTGCCCCCGGATTCATCTCCATCGACGTTGCTTCCTCCCTCCATGGTGCGGGAGTAGTTCCTCCTCGGGGCTGAGGTTTTTACCAGTAGCTATGTGGTCAATTCTCTCTCCCATGATGTGATCTTCGTTGTGATCATAGGCTATGTTAATCTAGGGTGATCCCATGATATTTCCCCTTCCTCTATGTATTGGATTGATGTACTCACTTGTCTTTATCTAGTATAATCCCCGAGACCAAGGTGACAGCGGTCTATTGGACATGGATTAGAACAATATTTTCATGAGTGATTTCCTCTCTTGTGTGCTGATTGAAGATTGAGAGTCTCTTGGTGCTTGTCTTTGACTATCCTTTAGATATGTTGTGGTGATTGTGGGACTCTCTTTGGATGGCCGCGGTGACATTGGGAAATCCTTAGATTGAGAACTACGAACTTTGAGGTGTGCTTTTGTAGCCCTACATAATTCTCGTCCTCTCTTGACCACGAAGGAATGACCTCCGAGTGTGTCCCCTTTGCATGTTTTATGGGAAATATCATGTGATTCGATTATGTTAATGTTGTTGGGAGTTGCCACTAGTGAAAGTATGAACCCTAGGCCTCGTTTCCACCATTGCAATACAGTTTGTGCTCACGTTTACTACTTGTTTGCTTGCTGCACTTTTTATTACATATTTATATTACCTTGTTTTGCCATCCATATCACTTGCCATTTAACCTCTCTTCGCCGAACTAGTGCACCTATACATCTAACAAGTGTATTAGGTGTGTTGGGGACACAAGAGACTTCTTGTATCTTAGTTGCAGGGTTGCTTGAGAGAGACCATCTTCAACCTCTACTTCCCTGAGTTCGATAAACCTTAGGTCATCCACTTGAGGGAAATTGCTGCTGTCCTATAAACCTCTGCGCTTGGAGGCCCAACATAGTCTACAAGAGTAGAAGCGTGTGTAGACATCACCCGGTCCCCGACATCGTCGTGTGGAAGCAGAATGGCTCGGCTTCGGTGCTGGCGGCGTCGACTAGCTCGGCCACCCTGAGGAGTAGCGCGTTGTGGCCGCTATCGAGCAACCTGCACCTTAGCAGCTCCCTTGCCACCAGCAGCGCGGCCCTCATGTTTGCCATTTCGCGCCGGTCCCGTGAGCTCGCTGCTGTGTGGTCGGCGGCCCGCGCCGCCGCGCGGCTTTGGTGTCGAGTGGGCGATGGGTGCTGCCGGTCCCCCGGCGGCGGGTCGGTGATGCTCATCGTGACGTCGGCCCCGATCAAGGCCGGGTGACGGCAAGTCCTGCGGCCGAAGGGCGATGCCCGAGCGGCGCGGGCGCCACGGGCTTCTGCACGCGTCTGATGTGCCTCTGCCATCGTGGTCGCGGTTTGTTGAAGCTGGGCGACGCGGGGTCGATGGACGAGAGCGGGACGAGGTCGTCGGAGAGGCGGGATCTTGACACGCCCCCTACCTGGCGTGCCAAATGTCGGATTTAGGGCTCCTCAAAACCCAAGAAGTTCGAACACAGGGGCGTGAACGAAGATCTCTCCCACTAATGTCTACCTAGCGTCTCACCCTCGCTTGGTCAAGAGATTCAAGCAAACAACAAGTGAAGCACGCAAGAGTTTACCCAGGTTCAGGCCACCGCATGGTGTAAAACCCTACTTCCTGCTTTGGTGGATTGGCCTCGGGAGGGCTGGAACATGAACTAGTACAGTAGTTCCTGAGCTCAGGAGGTGAGCTCAGGAGGGTCAGGAGGCAAGTGTTCTTGCTCCTTTGCGTAGTGGCAGAGTTTATGGATCTGTTTTCTCTCCACCCTGCATAGCGGGGATCCTAGTTACTTATATAGGCGGCTAGGGTTCTCTTCCCCTGAAATGTTTAGGCGGGAAGGGATCCCACAAGGGCCATTTTTGAGCGGGAACACAAGGATGTTCCTACCCTGACAAAAGCAGTCTTCGCCTGCAAAAGGATCAGGCGGTGACGCGGTGGTGGGCTCGGCGATGACATCCTCCTTGCCGTCCTTGCGGTCTTCGATCTTGTGGGACCAATGGGGAAACCTTTGTCCCGCACCTCAGGAACCTGCGGCTGCGCTGTCCCCCTTGCACCGAAATGGCAACTGCGCCACTGGCTGCCTCCTCATGAGGCAAGCATGGCCTTGGATTCTCCACCCCTTGGAAGCACCATGCCGAGGCCGCTCCTGAGGGGGTCTTGACATTGTTCTCCTCGCGAGGGTCTTGGGCAGCTGGTCGATCAGCTGGGCCGTACAAGACCATGGTAGGAGCACGTCGCAGCCCGCAGACAGGCAAGTCTGGGGACCCTGGTTCTCAGGACGCCGACATACATCAACCCTATCGCCCTTCCGATGAAGTATGAGTAGCTTACCACAGACCTACGGGTCCATAGCTAGTAGCTAGATGGCTTCTTCTCTCTTGTTGTTCTTCAATGCCATGTTCTCCTCGTTGTTCTTGGAGATCTATCCGATGTAATCTTCTTTTGTGGTGTGTTTGTCAAGATCCAATGAATTGTGGGTTTATGACCAGATTATCTATGGATAATATTTGAGTCTTTTCTGAATTCTTTTATGGATGATCTTATATCTTAGTAATTCTCTTCGAACTATCGGGTTGGTTTGGCCAACTAGATTGGTTTTTCTTGCAATGGGAGAAGTGCTTTGCTTTGGGTTCAATCTTGCGGTGCTCAATCCCAATGACAGTAGGGGACATGACAAGTATTGTATTGTTGCCATCGAGGATAAAAAGATGGGGTTTTCATCATATTGCTTGGATTAATTCCTCTACATCATGTCATTTTGCTTAAGGCGTTACTCTGTTCTTATGAACTTAATACTCTAGATGCACGCAGGAGTCGGTCGATGTGTGGAGTAATAGTAGTAGATGCAGGCAGGAGTCGGTCTAGTTGTCACAGACGTGATGCCTATATTCATGATCATTGCCATATATGTCGTTATAATTATTCACTTTTCTATCAATTGCTTGACTGTAATTTGTTCACCCACCGTAAACTTGCTATCATGAGAGAAGCCTCTAGTGAAACCTACGGCCCCGGGCCTCTTTTACATCTTATAAGTTTCCGATCTACTATTTTGCAATCTTTTACTTTTCAATCTGTGGGGTCTCTTTTACATCTTATAAGTTTCCGATCAACTATTTTTCAATCTTTTACTTTTCAATCTGTAAACCAAAAACCCCAAAATATTTACTTTATTTGTTTATCAATCTCTACCGGATCTCACTTTTGCAAATAAACTAGAAGGGATTGACAACCCTTTTATAGCATTGGGTGCAAGTTGTCGATTGTTTGTGCAGGTATTTGGCGACTTGTGTGTAATCTCCTACTGGATTGATACCTTGGTTCTCATAAAACTGGGGGAAGTACTTACTTCAGTCTGCTACATCACCCTTTCCTCTTCAAGGGAAACACCAACGTTACCTCAGGAAAGCAGCGAGGAAGCAATGCACCGCTAGGTGACACACCCGCTGCACGAGCTGAAGCAGATGTTATGAACGTCTGTCAAGCTTGATCTGATGACTACTGATACGTCTCCAACGTCTCTATAATTTTTGATTGTTCCATGCTATTGTATTATCCATCTAGGATGTTTTATATGCATTTATATGCTATTTTATATGATTTTTGGGACTAACCTATTAACCAGAGCCCAGTGTCAGTTTCTGTTTTTCCCATGTTTTTGAGTTTCGCAGAAAAGGAATACCAAACGGAGCCCAATTGACCTAAAACTCAACGGAGGCATTTTTTGGACCAGAAGAAGCCCAGTGAGTACCGAAGGAGGACCAGAAGGTCCACGGGCTTCCCACGAGGGTAGGGGCGCGCCCCCTACCTCGTGGACAACCCGGAGACCTCCTTTACTCGTTCCCGACTCCAACACCCCTATATATAGAAACCTCCAGAAAATAACCTAGATTGGGAGTTCCGCCGCCGAAAGCTTCTATTGCCACCAAAAATCAATCTAGACCCGTTTCGGCACCCGTCCGGAAGGAGAATCCCTCTCCGGTGGCCATGTTCATTATCCCGGCGCTCTCCATGACGAGGGGGGAGTAGTTCACCCTCGGGGCTGAGGGTATGTATCAGTAGCTATGTGTTTGATCTCTCTCTCTCTCTCTCTCTCTCTCTCTCTCTCTCTCGTGTTCTTGAGATGGCACAATCTTGATGTATTGCGAGCTTTGCTATTACAGTTGAATCTTATGATGCCTCTCCCCCTCTACTCTCTTGTGATGAACTGAGTTTTCCCTTTGAAGTTATCTGATCGGATTGAGTCTTTAAGGATTTGAGAGCACTTGATGTATGTCTTGCATGTGCTTATCTGTGGTGACAATGGGATATCACATGATTCACTTGATGTATGTTTTGGGGATCAACTTGCGGGTTCTGTGACCTTGGGAATCTATGCATATGGGTTGGCACACGTTTTCATCTTGACTCTCCGATAGAAACTTTGGGGCACTCTTTGAAGTTCTTTGTGTTGGTTGAATAGATGAATCTGAGATTGTGTGATGCATATCGTATAATCATGCCCAGGGATACTTGAGCTGACAGTGGAGTATCTTGGTGACATTAGGGTTTTGGTTGATGTGTGTCTTAAGGTGTTATTCTAGTACGAACTCTATGATAGATCGAACGGAAAGAATAGCTTTGTTCTATTTTACTACGGACTCTTGAATACATTGATCCGAAAGAATAACTTTGGGGTGGTTTCGTACCTTACCATAATCTCTTCGTTTGTTCTCCACTATTAGTGACTTTGGAGTGACTCTTTGTTGCATGTTGAGGGGTAGTTATATGATCCAGTTATGTTATTATTGTTGAGAGAACTTGCACTAGTGAAAGTATGAACCCTAGGCCTTGTTTCCTAGCATTGCAATACCGTTTATGCTCACTTTTACCACTTGCTACCTTGCTGTTTTTATATTTTCAGATTACAAAAACCTATATCTACCATCCATATTGCACTTGTATCACGACCTCTTCGCCAAACTAGTGCACCTATACAATTTACCATTGTATTGGGTGTGGTGGGGACATAAGAGACTCTTTGTTATTTGGTTGCAGGGTTGCTTGAGAGATACCATCTTCTTCCTATGCCTCCCACGGATTGATAAACCTTAGGTCATCCACTTGAGAGAAATTTGCTACTGTCCTGCAAACCTCTGCACTTGGAGGCCCAACAACGTCTACAAGAAGAAGGTTGCGTAGTAGACATCAAGCTCTTTTCTGGCGCCGTTGCTAGGGAGGTTAGTGCTTGAAGGTATATCTTTAGGTCTTGCAATCGAATCTTTTAGTTTCTTGTTTTATCACTAGTTTAGTATATAAAAGAAAACTACAAAAAATGGAATTAATGTTGCCTCATATGCTTCATCTTTTTAATGTCTTTCGTGAAAATGATGGGAAGGAAAATTGTGCTCAAGTACTAGAAGAAGAATTACATAGAATGCTTGGCATAAAATATGTGCATGATGAGCATGATTGAAATGTTGTTAGTGTGAATTCTTTGATTATCCATGATGCTAATGATATGCAAAGCCACAAGCTTGGGGATGCTATGTTTGATGAAGATGATATTTTTAGTCCCCCAAGTTTTGATGGGAAATTTATTATGATGAAAGCATGCCTCCTATTTATGATTATATATTGATGAAAGTGGGTTTGGAAGAGTGTCAACTTTAGGAAGTAATGATCCCACTATTTTGGAGGGTGTTGAATCTTATTGTGATAATTATGAAAGTGGATTTGGAGAGGTCATGACTTTATTTAGTGATGAATCCAATATTTTGGAAGAGGTTCCAATTGATTATGAGAACAAAGTTGCTACTAAGAATAATGATAACCATGAAATTTGCCATCTTGATTTTAATTTTCAATTGGATTATGCTTCATATGGTAGTTATTTGGTTGAGTTTGCTCCCACTACTATTCATGAGAAGAAATTTACTTATGTGGAGAGTAATAAAAATTATATGCTTATGCATCATGAAAAGAATGCTTTATGTGATGGTTATATTGTTGAATTCATTCATGATGCTACTGAAAACTATTACGAGGGAGGAACATATGCTTGTAGGAATTGCAATAATATGAAGTTTCCTCTCTCTATGTGCTTAAAATCTTGAAGTTTTCCTTGTTTTGCTTTCCTATGCTAGTTGATTCTTGTTCCCATAAGTTGTTTTCTCACAAAATCCCTATGCATAGGAAGTGGGTTAGACTTAAATGTGCTAGTCATATTCTTCATGATGCTCTCCTTATGTTTCAATTCTTATCTTTTATGCGAGCATCATTGAAATCATCATGCCTAGCTAAAAGGCATTAAAGAAAAGTGCTTGTTGGGAGAGAACCCAATGTATACCCCTACTGTTTTTGTGTGTTCACATGATTAAGATACTGTAGTAATCATGTTTTATAGCTTTTATTTCAATAAAGTGCCAAGTAGAACCTTTGGGAAGACTTGGGTGAAAGTTTTTGTGATCTTGCTGTAAATAATAGAAACTTTGCGCTCACAAGATTAGCTGCCATTTTTTTAACAGAAGAGTGCTATTAAGTTGATTATTTTTGCAGAATATTAATAGACAAATTCCTCACGTCCACCAATTTTTTTCAGAATTTTTTGAGTTGCAGAAGTATTCGAAAGTTACAGATTGCTACAAAATCTTCTGTTTTTGACAGATTCTATTTTCTATGTGTTGTTTGCTTATTTTGATGAATCTATGAGTAGTATCGGTATGAACCATAGAGAAGTTGGAATACAGTAGATATTACACCAATATGAATTTAGAATGAGTTCATAACAGTACCTAACTGGTGGTTTTATTGTCTTATACTAACAGAGCTTACAAGTTTTCTGTTGAGTTTTGTGTTGTGAAGTTTTCAAGTTTTGGGTAAAGATTCGATGGACTATGGAATAAGGAGTGGCAAGAGCATAAGCTTGGGGATGCCCAAGGTACCCCAACTTAATATTCAAGGACAACCAAAAGCCTAAGCTTGGGGATGCCCCGGGAAGGCATCCCCTCTTTCGTCTTCGTCTATCGGTAATTTTACTTGAGGCTATATTTTTATTCACCACATGATATGTGTTTTTCTTGGAGCGTCATTTTGTTTTATTTTGTTTTCCTTGCTGTTTGAATAATATCCCAAGATCTGAAATTCTTAAATGTTAGAGAGTCTTCACATAGTTACATAATTATTCAACTACTCATTGAGCTTCACTTATATCTTTTGGAGTAGTTTGTTGTTTGCTCTAGTGCTTCACTTACATCTTTTTAGAGCACGACGGTGGTTTTATTTTTAAGAAAGAGATGAACTCTCATGCTTCACTTATATTATTTTGAGAGTCTTTTAGAACAACATGGTAATTTGCTTTGGTTATGAATCTAGTCCTAATATGATAGGCATCCAAGAGGGACATAATAAAGACTTTCATATAAAGTGCATTGAATACTATGAGAAGTTTGATGCTTGATGATTGTTTTGAGATATGAGGATAGTTATATTAGAGTCAAGCTAGTGGAGTAATTGTGAATTTGAGAAACACTTGTGTTAAAGTTTGTGATTCCCGTAGCATGCACGTATGGTGAACCGTTATGTGATGAAGTTGGAGCATGATTTATTTATTGAGTGTCATCCTTTGTGTGGAGGTCAGGATCGCGTGATGGTTAAGTCGATCCAACCGTTCCCCTAGGAGCATGCGTTGAATACTTTGTTTTGATGACTTGTAGATTTTTGCAATAAGTATGAGTTCTTTATGAATAATGTTAAATTCATGGATTATATGCACTCTCACCCTTCCACCATTGCTAGCCTCTATTGTACCGCACAACTCTCGCCTGTACCATACACCCACCATATACCTTCCTCAAAACAGCCACCATATCTACCTATCATGGCATGTCCATAGCCATTCCGATATATATTTCCATGCAACTTTCCACCGTTCCGTTCATATGACACGCTTCATCATTATCATTCACATAGAGTCATATTCTGTTCTAGCTTCGAGTTGTAAGTAAATAAAAGTGTGATGATCTTCATTACTAGAGCATGGTCCTAGTGAGGAAAGGATGATAGAGACTATGATTCCCCCAAAAGTCGGGATGAGACTCCAGACGTAAGAAAAGAAAAAAAGGAAAATAATAGAAAAAAAGGGAGGCCATAAAAAGGAAAAAAAGAAAAAAAGGGGGAGAACAGGCCCAAAGAAAAAAGGGAGAAATGAGAGAAAAAGAGAGAAGGGACAACGCTACTATCCTTTTTCCACACTTGTGCTTCAAAGTAACACCATGATCTTCACGATAGAGAGTCTCTTGTTTTGTCACTTTCATATACTAGTGGGAATTTTCATTATAGAACTTGGCTTTTATATTTCAATGATGGGCTTCCTCAAATGCCCTAGGTCTTCGTGAGCAAGCAAGTTGGATGAACACCCACTTAGTTTCTTTTGTTGAGCTTTCATACACTTATAGCTCTAGTGCATCCGTTGCATGGCAATCCCTACTCACTCACATTGATATCTATTGATGGGCATCTCCATAGCCCATTGATACGCCTAGTTGATGTGAGACTATCTTCATCTGTTGTCTTCTCCACAACCACCACTCTATTCCACATAGTGCTATATCCATGGCTCACGCTCATGTATTGCGTGAAAGTTGAAAGGTTTAAAAAAATTAAAGTGTGAAACAATTGCTTGGCTGAAACCGGGGTTGTGCATGATTTAAATATTTTGTGTGATGAAAATAGAGCATAGCCAGACTACATGATTTTGTAGGGATAACTTTCTTTGGCCATGTTATTTTGAGAAGACGTGATTGCTTTGTTAGTATGCTTGAAGTATTATTATTCTTATGTCAATATTAAACTTTTGTCTTGAATCTTATGGATCTGAATATTCATGCCACAATAAAGAAAATTGCATTGAGAATTATATTAGGTATCATTCCACATCAAAAATTCTGCTTTTATCATTTACCTACTCGAGGATGAGCATGAATTAAGCTTTGGGATGCTTGATACGTCTCCAATGTATCTATAATTTTTGATTGTTCCATGCTATTATATTATCCATCTAGGATGGTTTATATGCATTTATATGCTATTTTATATGATTTTTGGGACTAACCTATTAACCCAGAGCCCAGTGCCAGTTTGTGTTTTGCCCATGTTTTTGAGTTTCACAGAAAAGGAATACCAAATGGAGCCCAATTGACCTGAAACTCAGCGGAGATAATTTTTGGACCAGAAGAAGCCCAAGGAGTACCGGAGGAGGACCAGAAGGTCCATGGGCAGCCCATGAGGGTAGGGGGCGCGCCCCCTACCTCGTGGGCAGCCTGGAGACCTTCTTTACTTGTTCCCGACTCCAACACCCCCTATATATACAGAAATCTCTAGAAAATAACCTAGATCGGGAGTTCCGCCGCCGAAAGCCTCAGTTGCCACCAAAAACCAATGTAGACCCGTTCCGGCACCCGGCCGGAGGGGGAATCCCTCTCCGGTTGCCATCTTCATCATCCAGGCGCTCTCCATGACGAGGGGGAGTAGTTCATCCTCGGGGCTGAGGGTATGTACCAGTAGCTATGTGTTTGATCTCTCTTTCTCATGTTCTTGAGATGGCATGATCTTGATGTATCGCCAGCTTTGCTATTATAGTTGGATCTTATGATGCTTCTCCCCCTCTACTCTCTTGTGATGAATTGAATTTTCCCTTTGAAGTTATCTTAACGGATTGAGTCTTTAATGATTTGAGAACACTTGATGTATATCTTGCATGTGCTTATTTATGGTGACAATGGGATATCACGTGATTCACTTGATGTATGTTTTGGTGATCAACTTGCAGGTTCCGTGACCTTGGGAATCTATGAATATGGGTTGGCACACGTTTTCGTCTTGACTATCCGATAGAAACTTTGGGGCACTCTTTGAAGTTCTTTGTGTTGGTTGAATAGATGAATCTGAGATTGTGTGATGCATATCGTATAATCATGCCCACAAATACTTGAGGTGACAATGGAGTTGATACGTCTCCAACGTATCTATAATTTTTTATTGTTCCATGCTATTATTTATGATGTTTTGGATGTTTAATAGGCTTTGTCATTGTCGGTGTATTTGGATCGACACCTATGGGATGACAAGAATCCCTACTACGGTTGCGGGGCGCGGGGTTGAGAGAAGTGCGGATCTAACAGTTAGCACACGGTTCCTTTACCCAGGTTCGGGCCGCAAAGATGCGTAAAACCCTACTCCTGCTTTGGTGGATTATATGTTTGTGTTCTACAGCTAGTGAGGACCTCCAAAAGCCAAGTCGTGAGGAGTTCTGAAAAGCCGAATCCTTCTCCTGGTCGCCTCGGCCCTCCTTTTATAGGAAAAAGGGGTTGCCATAGTGGCACACAGGAGGTGGAAAGGGTACAGTGATGCGAGGTTATCCCTTGCATTACAGGACAAGGCGCATTTAATGCGCTTAGCTTAGGTGTCCTTGCTTTATCGGGGACGAGGGGAGATGTCCGTCTTGTCCGTCACCGCTCCTCCTTGTGTTGACACGCGCCCTGGCCAGCGGTGCCTGAGGTGCCATGTAGGCAGGCAGGCAGCTGAGGTGGCACAACGGCGGGTCTCCACGAAGATCTGCATGTTGCCACACAGGAGCCTGCCCAGCTGGTTGGGTCGGCAGCTGCATGGGGCGGTGGAAACTCAGTTGGCGTTGGCCTGATGGTGGTGGCCCTGCGGATGCCCTCGGCAAGGGCCTTGCCGGGGGCCCGACAAGGGTCTTGCCGCGGCGCCTGCTGTCATCCCCGAGAAGGTGTTTGCCGGAGGCCTTGTGGTCCTCCTTGGCTGGGATCCCGCCAAGGGTCGTCGTCCTCTTAGTGTGTGTATCTGTCCTTGAATGTCTTCACAAAGATCTGCATGCCACCACGGGGATATCTCTTGAATCCTTGCCCCATGGGGGCAGTGGACTCAAGGGTGATCCGCTCCGTAGGCGTGGGGCGAGCTGCCGCGGCAAGGGTCTTGCTGGGGCTGCCAGAGCCGGCCCCGGCAAGGATCTTGCCAGGGCTACTGAGCCGGCCCCAGCAAGGATCTTGCCAGGGCTACTGAAACTGGCTCCCGGCAAGGATCTTGCCGGGGGAAGCCGCTTCATCCCTTTGGTCTTTGTGGTCTTGTTCTTGGCGTTGCTCCAGTTCCATCGAGCTTCGGTCTTACCTTGGCTCACCTCCCCTGCTATGCTTGGTGTGGTGGTGCCCGTGGCTGAGACTGCCCGTGCACAGTCATAGGGGTACAAAAAGTGTACCCCTCTTTTCGTACACCGACAGGAGCCCCCGGGCCTGGGCCACACATAAGCGCGACGCGTTGTTGGGCTAGGCCCAGAACGGTGCGCGGGCAGGCGGGGCGATTCTCACCGTGGTAAGATTTTCCGCGCGCTGCGTCTCCCCCGACCCGCATGCATGGCGCGGGGTGGAGGGGCGTGCGTGACGTGGGCGGCATGCGTGTGGCGGTTTCCGCAGGCATGCGTCACGTCGCAGTAAATGCGAAAGGAGGCGGCTTCGCGCCTTCCCCGTAAACGAGGGGAGGCATGGAGGCGCGACCCATTTACTGAATGGGGCCGAGGCACGGTCGTCAAGGCGTCCACTCCCCACGATCACGGGGAGGGGAGAGGTCGCCTCACCCGTCCCCTCGGTTCTACACGTCCGCCACGTGCCCTCTATGCGCTTGAGGTGGCGAACGGTGGAGGCGGGAAACCGAGCCGTCGCTGGTTGGGGCGGCGGGTCGGTCCCGGCTCCCTCGCCTTCTGCGTCTTGATTGGCCGAGCGGGGCGGTTGAGCCCCAGCCCCGCCCCTTTATAAAGAGCGGGAGGGAAGGGACGGCGCCCCGCACTCCTCCATCTTCTTTCTCCTTCAGCTTCAGCTCCTCTCTTCTGTTCGCCATGGAGAGAGGAAATCCCGGCTCTTCAACGGTGGCGGCGAGGGTCACTGCTCGACAACGCGTCCCTTCTTCTCCTGCACCTGCGGTGGTAAAACCGGCCACGATGGGAAGAGGGAGGGGGCGAGGCCGTGGGCGAGGCCGGGGCGCTCGGGGAAGAGGAGGACGGGGCGGCCCGCCGGCCTCGCCCCCGCCAGCAGCCCCTCCTCCAATGGAAGGCCATATTGGGGATGACCCTTGCGAGTTCTTCGTCAGGATGCGGCGGCCGCCGCGCCGTCGCCTTCGTCTCCCGACCCCATTTGCACGGGAGATGGAGGTGGATCCACCGGAGTCGCTGTGGCCGCACATGAGGGGCTGCGGGATTAGTGGCACGCGGGTCCGCGTCAACTTCCCTGCCCCTCATGTGATGTATCTTCGTCAAGGATGGAAGACGTTCGCTCGCATCCACAGCTTGACGGATGGGCTCACCCTCCATTTCAAGTTGATGGAGGACGGTCATCTCTCCTTCAAGGTCTTCGGGCACTTTGGGACTCGTGCGAGGTGCTGCGTGGAGAGCTCCTCCGATGACAAAGACTCCTCCTCGAACGAGGGTGATGAGGAGGACAGCGGCAGCGACGACGAGGGCGGTGGACGGCAGGATGACGGGTCCGACTAGGTGTCGGGCGCCGCTCCTGGTGGCACCGGCGATCCCATCATCCGCGTCGCCGACTCCTTGAACTTCTCGGGGCCGCCTCCTTGGCGGCTGGCGTAGGGAGGCTGTGGAAGAGGAAGAGGAAGAAGGCGAGCGGCATGGTCGTCATGTCGGAGTACGCGGGCACCGACGCCTTCGACCCATACTGACGTCCTGCCGCCTCGTCTTCGAGCTCTGCCTCCGGCGCCGTCATCACCATCTAGCCCTTGGGCGGCCACCGAGGTGTCCTCTTGGTGTCATCTGCCACCCGTAGCTCGCCTAGGCGCCCCTTTTGCCCTTCTCGCCTCCTTGACCTACCTCCTGAGGAGAGGGACAAGAAAGGCATTACGGACATGTTATCTCTTTTTAGTTTGTAAGCCTTCGGGCATTTGTTAAGTTTAAAACTTGTAATCTCCTTGTACATGTTTTCCATTCCCTATGGACTGTACCTCAGTGGAATGTTTTTAATAAAAAAGGAATGTTTGCCGGGTCATTTGTTCGCAGGTAGAACCCACAACAGGGAATAAATCCCTGATATCTCTAAGATAAACATTTTCTTGCCCGGCAACAGGCCTTGCCATCTCCCTACTTCGCTCGACCTTTCTCACGCCCTTGGCGGAGGCAGGGATGAAGTGGTCTTAGGCTCCTCGTCTCACCTTTTCGCTGCTGCGACTACGACCAAACTTAGTCCCAGGAACGAGCCCTAGGGCCTAGAGTTATGGGAGCACGATAGCTTAAGGAAAAGAACGATGTTTCACATACCTCAGTCCATAATGGAATGCATGATAGGGGACGAAGAACTTATCTGAAGCCGCAGCCCCCGGCAACCCTGGTTCGCCGTGGGCGAATCTTTGCTCTTGTAGCCCCCGGCAACACTGGCTTGTCGGGGCCTTGATGCTGATCTGTTTCTCTTTCTTCTCCCCAAGTGGCCTCGGCAAGGATGTCTGTGCGTCCTGTGAACCAAAGGAGATAGAGGAAAGACAAAGAGACGCAAACTCGACCTCTAAGCTAGGGGTTAGCCGCCGCTAAGCACTATCAACCCTAACCAAGGACTCGACTCGACTCAGCATGCATGCTATAACTTAGGGTGCCAACGCTTCATTTATTTATGCTCAGGGTCTGCGCCTGGCTTTGTACAAAGGGTTACATGCCTTGTCGGCAAGACTTTGTACAAAAGGGTGGCTTGCCGAGGGGCCCGGCAAGCCGCGCCTTATGGGTAAAACTTGCGAAGATGCTCAATGTTCCAGGAATTGCTCACCGGAATGGCATTTTCGGTCTCCAGGTGGACTGCACCTGGCCTGGTGACTCGTATTACCCGATAAGCACGCCTTTACCCTTGCGCTTCCTGTTGCGATGCCGACCCTTCTTCGTCGGGGCGGCAGTATCCTCATCTGAAGAGTCGGTTTCCGCACCGGCGTCTTCGCCGGGGTACTTCCTTCCCTCTTCAGCCCGGGCACATCTTTCGGCAAGAACATCGAGTTCCGCCACATCTTTCACCTTGGTCATCGCTAGTTCTTCACGCATCTTGCGATTACGCACGTTCTGATGGAACGCGCTGATGATGGCGGCAGGGTGGACGTCAGGGATGTTGTACTGCACCCGGCTGAACCTTTGTATGTACTTGCGCAGACTCTCGCCTTCCTTCTGGGGTATGATGTGAAGGTCAATCGCTTGGCCATGGGCTTGGTGACCTCCAGTAAAGTCGCCAACAAACTCATGGCACAAGTCGGACCAGGAGGAAATAGAGTCTACTGGCAAGTGCATCAACCACGACATGATGTTAGGTTTAAGAGCCAACGGAAAGTAATTCGCAAGCACCTTATCATCGCGGGCCCTGGTAGCTTGCATCGCGATGGTGTAGATGCTGAGGAACTCCGACGGGTGGGTCTTGCCGTTGTACTTCTCGCCAACGTCAGGCTTGAAGGTGCGGTGAGAGGGCCACTGGAACTGCCGCAGCTCACGGGTAAAATCCGGACAGCCTACCTCGTAAGGTAGACCTCCAGGGCTCTCCGGTGCTGGGCAGTCCACAACAAGCCCCGCTCGCCTGTCTGACTGGTGGCGCGCTCCGTGCTGGCGCTCGATGGTGGTTCGAGCGTCTTCATGAGTTCGATCCTGAAGAACTTGACGCTGGTCGCCGTGGGTCCGTGGGTCGGACGACGCTATGGAGATGGCGTCGCCCGTGACGTCCCGACGAGTCGACGCACGCGGCACCGGACGAGGAGGAGGCGAATGCACCGTAGCCACGGCGCTGCCGACCCTCCCGCCGCTGGTGCGTGGGACTCGATCGGAGCGTCGACCCGGGAGCTCCGCTGGATTTGGTTCATCCTTGTTGGCGACTGCGACAAGGCTTCGGATGGTGGCTCTCCATTCGTCGAGTCTCCTCGTAACGAGAGGAAAGTCGAGGAGCAACTGCGTGCGCGCCAGGGCTTTGGCTAGGGTCAACGGTAGCGAAACCTACACGGACCGCGACGTGCTTCGACCCCTGACCGTGTCAAGAGGAGCCCCATCACGATCACGCGGTCGCATACCGTCTCCACCAGTGCTTCGGCGGGTGGGCAGGTCTTCTACGTCCTGGGAGCGGCGCTCGGGGCTCTTCCCATGGCGACGCCCGGGATCTTCAGGGTGACGACGCCGTTCGTCGCACGCTGCTCGAGAGGAGCGCGCTGTTGGCACCGGCGTGGGAGTTCTGGAGGCCCTTGCGTCGCCTTCGGGTGATGCGGCAGAGACTTTGGAAGGCCCCGCGCCACCCGCGGAGGGCATGGCTCCATCTTTGGAACTGGCGGTGTGCGGCCCGTTACCAGGCGCACAAACATCACCACCTCCCAAACTCCGGCTGCTAGGATGGCGTTGGTGTACGCGAGCAGCGCCCCAGGTCCTTTCCGCGACCGGTCCGCTGCTCGCCCGCGTCGGGGTGGGCTGTTCGGCCTCCGACTGGCCAACCGTCACCGTCATCTTCTTCTTGGGCGCCATGATGATGAAGAAGCGTCGAACTGACTGCTAAAACCGATTCTCACAACTGCGCCCCCTACCTAGCGCGCCAAAGATGTCGGTGTATTTGGATCGACACCTATGGGATCACAAGAATCCCTACTACGGTTGCGGGGCGCGGGGTTTAGAGAAGAGCAGATCTAACATTTAGCACACGGTTCCTTTACCCAGGTTCGGGCTGCAAAGATGCATAAAACCCTACTCCTGCTTTGGTGGATTATATGTTTGTGTTCTTCAGCTAGTGAGGAGCTTCAAAAGCTGACACGTGAGGAGTTCTAAAAAGCCGAATCCTTCTCCTGGTCGCCTCGGGCCTCCTTTTATAGGAAAAAGGGGTTGCCACAGTGGCACACATGAGGTGGAAAGGGTACAGTGATGCGAGGTTATCCCTCGCATTACAGGACAAGGCGCATTTAATGCGCTTAGCTTAGGTGTCCTTGCTTTATCGAGGACGAGGGGAGACGTCCGTCTTGTCCGTCGCCGCTCCTCCTTGTGTTGACACGCGCCCTAGCCAGCGGTGCCTGAGGTGCCATGTAGGCAGGCAGGCAGCTGAGGTGGCGCAACGGCGTGTCTCCACGAAGATCTGCATGTTGCCACGCAGGAGCCTGCCCAGCTGGTTGGGTCGGCAGCTGCATGGGGCGGTGGAAACTCAGTTGGCATTGGCCTGATGGTGGCCCTGCGGATGCCCTCGGCAAGGGCCTTGCCGGGGCCCCAGCAAGGGTCTTGCCGCGGCGCCTGCTGTCATCCTCGGCAAGGTGTTTGCCGGAGGCCTTGTGGTCCTCCTTGGCTGGGATCCCACCAAGGGTCGTCGTCCTCTTAGTGTGTTTATCTGTCCTTGAATGTCTTCACATAGACCTGCATGCCACCACAGGGATATCTCCCGAATCCTTGCCCCATGGGGGCAGTGGACTCAAGGGTGATCCGCTCCGTAGGCGTGGGGCGAGCTGCCGCGACAAGGGTCTCGCCGGGGCTGCCAGAGCCGGCCCCGGCAAGGATCTTGCCAGGGCTGCTGAGCCGGCCCCGGCAAGGATCTTGCCAGGGCTGCTGAAACTGGCTCCCGGCAAGGATCTTGCCGGGGGAAGCCGCTTCGTCCCTTTGCTCTTTGTGGTCTTGTTCTTGGCGTTGCTCCAGTTCTATCGAGCTTTGGTCTTACCTTGGCTCACCTCCCCTGCTGTGGTTGGTGTGGTAGTACCCGTGGCTCAGACTGCCCGTGCACAGTCATAGGGGTACAAAAAGAGTACCCCTCTTTTTGTACACCGACAGTCATACACTTTTATATTATTTTTGGGACTAACCTACTAACCCAAAGGCCCAGTCTAGATTGCTGTTTTTCGCCTGTTTCAGGGTTTTATAGAAAAGGGATATCAAACGGAGTCCAATCGGAATGAAACCTTCGGGAGAGATATTTTTGGAGAAAATCACGCATGGGAGACTTGAGAACCACGGAGTAGGGGCATACGTGGTGCCCACGAGGGTGGGGGCACGCGCCCTGCCTCATGGGTCCCACGTACGGCCCCCGGTGCCCTCCTTCCTCCAATATATGCCTATGTACCACGAAACCATCAGAACAATAGAGCAAACCCTAGTTCCACCGTCGTAACCTTCTGTTCCCGTGAGATCCCATCTTGGGGCCTGTTCCAGAGCTCTGCCGGAGGGGGGATCTTCCATGGAGTGCTTCTACATCATCATCATAGCCTCACCATGAGTTATGAGTTGTTTACCACAGACCTTCGGGTCCATAGCTAATATCTAGATGTCTTCTTCTCTCTCTTTGGATCTCAATACAAAGTTCTCCTCGGTCTTCAAGGAGATCTATTCGATGTAATCTCTTTTTGCGGTGTGTTTGTCGAGATCTGATGAATTGTGGGTTTATGATCAAGATTATCTATGCGAAATATTTGGTTCTTCTTTGAACTCTTTATGTATGATTATAATATCCTTGCAAGTCTCTTTGAATTATTGATTTGGTTTGGCCTACTAGATATATAGTTCTTGCAATGGGATAAGTGCTTGGCTTTGGGTTCAATCTTGCGGTGTCCTTTCCCAGTGAAAGTAGGGGCAACACGGCACGCATTGTATTGTTGCCATCGAGGATAAAAAGATGGGGTTTATATCATGTTGCTTGAGTTTATCCCTCTACATCATGTCATCTTGCTTAAGGTGTTACTCTGTTCTTATGAACTCAATACACTAGATGCATGCTGGATAGCGGTCGATGTGTGGAGTAATAGTAGTAGATGCAGAATCGATTCAGTCTACTTGTCTCGGACGTGATGCCTATATATAATGATCATGCCTAGATAGTCTCATAATTATCCGCTTTTCTATCAATTGCTCGACAGTAATTTGTTTACCCGCCGTAGAATATCGCTATCATGAGAGAAGCCACTAGAGAACACTATGGCCCCCGGGTCTATTCTCAACATATCAATCTACACTTACTTTACTTTTTATGCTTTTACTTTCTGTTCTTATAAACAAAAATACCAAAAATAAACTATCATCTCTATCAGATCTCACTTTTACATGTGACCGTAAATAGATTGACAACCCCTTATCGCGTGGGCTGCGAAGTTCTTATTTGTTTGTGTAGGTGCGAGGGACTCGCGCGTGGTCTCCTACTGTATTGATACCTTGGTTCTCAAAAACTGAGGGAAATACTTACGCTACTGTGCTGCATCTCCCTTCCCTCTTCGAGGGAGTACAACGCAAGCTCGAGAAGTAGCAAGAAGAATTTCTACCGCCGTTGCCGGGGAGGCTTACGCAAAAGTCATATACCAAGTACCTATCACAAACCCTTATCCTTCGCATTACATTTTTTGCCTCTCGTTTTCCTCTCCCCCACTTCACCCTTGCCGTTTTATTTGCCCTTCTTCTGCCTTGTGTTTATCATTCGCTTGCTTCTTGTTTGCTAGTGTGTTGGATTGCTTGCTTGTCTCTATGGCTCTACCTATCAGTGTTGACCCTCACCTCAAGAGGTTGGAGGAGATTGAAAACAATGTTAGAAATTTTATGACTATACAATTTGAGCACAATGATTTTTTCAGAAGTGAGCTTAAAGAACAGAATTTTTAATGGAATATATGAATAAGGACCTTGATGATATGTCTAAGGAATTTTATGGCTTGATATCTCAGTTTGCCCATCTTGAGAACTTAATAGCCCAAATTCGGATAAACAGTCCACCTTGATCAATAAGATGGCTGCTAAACCTGAAGAGCATGAAAATAAAGATGAAGATATGAAAGTTATTGATGTGTCTCCTATTAGATCCTTGTTTTCTAGTATAAATCTTGATGAATATAGGATTGGGGATGATTCTACTTTAAGGTGTCCCAATGATTCGGAGTTTTTCGATCTTGATGCTAAAATTGTAAAAAGTGGGAGTGAAGAGATTAAAACTTTGCATAGTGATGAACCTACTACTTTGGATTTCAAGGGATTCAGTTATGGTAATTGCTCTTTGATTGATTGTATTTCCTTGTTGCAATCCGTACTAAACTCTCCGCATGCTTATAGTCAAAATAAAGCTTTTACTAAACACATAGTTGATGCTTTGATGCAATATTATGAAGAAAAACTTGAGTTAGAAGTTTCTATCCCTAGAAAGCTTTATGATGGGTGGGAACCTACTATCAAAGTAAAAATTAAAGATCAGGAATGCTATGCTTTGTGTGATTTGGGTGCAAGTGTCTCCACTATCCCAAAAACTTTGTGTGATTTGCTAGGTTTCCATGAGCTTGATGATTGTTCTTTAAATTTGCATCTTGCAGACTCCATTATTTAGAAACCTATGGGAAGGATTAATGATGTTCTTATTGTTGCCAATAGGAATTATGTGTCCGTTGATTTCATTGTTCTTGATATAGATTGCAATCCTTCATGTCCTATTATTCTTGATAGACCTTTTCTTAGAACAATTGGTGCAATTATTGATATGAAGGAAGGAAATATTAGATTCCAATTTCCATTAAGGAAAGGCATGGAACATTTTCCTAGAAAGAAAATCAAATTACGATATGAATCTATTATGAGATCCACTTATGGATTGCCTTCCAAAGATGGCAATACCTAGATCTATCATGTATCGTGCCTAGCTAGGGGCGTGAAACGATAGCGCTTGTTGGGAGGCAACCCAATTTTATATTTTTTGTTTTTGCTTCTGTTTAGGAATAAATATTGCATCTAGCTTCTGTTTAGATGTGGTTTTGTGTTTTGTTTAGTGTTTGTGCCAAGTAGATCCTCTAGGAAGACTTGTGTGAAGTTTATGTGATCTTGCTGTGAAAAACAGAATCGTTAGCGCTCGCTAGAATGGTCATCTGATTTTACTGGAGCGTGCTATTTAGTTGATTCTTTTTGCGGATGATTAATAGAAAAATTCCTCACGTTTACCAATTTAGTTTGAATTTTTTGGAGTTACATAAGTATGCGAAACCTGCCGATTACTATAGACTGTTCTGTTTTTGACACATTCTGTTTTTCGTGTGTTGTTTGCTTATTTCAATGCATCTATGAGTAGTATTGGCAAGTATGAACAATAGAGAAGTTGGAATACAGTAGGTTTAAAACCAATATAAACAAAGAATGAATTCATTGCAGTACCTTTGAATAGTGGTTTTCTTTCTTATACTAACGGAGCTCACGAGATTTTTGTCTAAGTTTTGTGTTGTGAAGTTTTCAAGTTTTGAGTATTGCTTTGATGGACTATGGAACAAAGAGTAGTAAGGGCCTAAGCTTGGGGATGCCCAAGGCACCCCAAGTAAAATTCAAGGACAACCAAAAGCCTAAGCTTGGGTATGCCCCGGGAAGGCATCCCCTCTTTCGTCTCCATCCATCGATAACTATACTCGGAGCTATATTTTTATTCACCACATGATATGTGTTTTACTTGGAGCGTCTTGTATAATTTGAGTCTTTGCTTGTTAGTTTTCCACAATTATCCTTGCTGGACACACCTATTTGAGAGGGTTAAATATGGCCTAGGAATTGTTAGAACACTCTATGTGCTTCACTTATATCTTTTGAGTTGAATAGTTTTTGCTCTAGTGCTTCACTTATATCTTTTAGAGCACGGTGGTGATAATATTTTGGAGAAATTGTTGAACTCTCATGCTTCACTTATATCCATTTGAGTGTCTATTCAAACATCATGGTTATGTGCTTAGGCTATAAAACTAGTCTTCACATGATAAACATCCAATATCAATGTAGTAAAAACTTTCACACTAAGTGCATTGAATATGATGAGAAGTAAATGTTTTGAGATATGAGGATAGTGATATTGGAGTCATGCTAGTGGAGTTATTATGAAATTGAGAAATGCTTGTGTTAAGGTTAGTGATTCCCGTAGCATGCACATATGGTGAACCGCTATGTGACAAAGTTAGAGCATGAGGTATTTGTAAAGTGTTAACCTTTGTGTGGAGGTCAGGGGCGCGCGATGGTTAAATCCTACTAACCTCCCCCCTAGGAGCTTGCATTGATTGCTTTGTTTTTATGACTTGTAGATTTTTGCAATAAGTATATGAGTTCTTATGACTAATGTTGAGTCCATGGATCATACGCACTCTCAACCCTTCCACCATTGCTAGCCTCTCTTGTACCGCGCAACTTTCGCCGGTACCATACACCCACTATATATCCTTCCTCAAAACAGCCACCATATATATTCCTCAAAACAGCCACCATACCTACCTATCATGGCATTTCCATAGCCATTCCGAGATATTTTGCCATGCAACTTTCCACCGTTTCGTTCATATGACACACATCATATTGTCATATTGCCATGCATGATCATGTATTTGACATCGTATTTGTGGCAAAGCCACCATGCATATTTTTTCAGACGTGTCACTCTTGATTCATTGCACATCCCAGTACACCGCTGGAGGCATTCATATAGAGTCATACTTGTTCTAGTATCGAGTTGTAATATCGAGTTGTAATTCAATGAATGTCTGATGATCATCATTATTAGAGCATTGTACCATGTGAGGAAATTCTAAATCAATAAAGCCCCTCCACAAACAAAAAAAAGAAAAAGAAAGAAAAAGGTCCAAAGAAAAAAAAGAAAGCCCCCCCCCCCAAAAGGGACAATTGCTACTATCTTTTTCCACACTTGTGCTTCAGAGTAGCACCATGTTCTTCATGATAGAGAGTCTCATGTTTAGTCACCTTCATATACTAGTGGGAATTTTCATTATAGAACATGGCATGTATATTCCAACGATGGGCTTCCTCAAATGGCCTAGGTCTTCGTGAGCAAGCAAGTTGGATGCACACCCACTAGTTTCTTTTGTTGAGCTTTCATACATATTTAGCTCTAGTGCATCCGTTGCATGGCAATCCCTACTCACTCACATTGATATCTATTGATGGGCATCTCCATAGACCACTGATACGCCTAGTAGATGTGAGACTATCTCTCTCCTTTTTGTCTTCTCCACAACCACCTCTCTATTCCACCCATAGTGCTATGTCCATGGCTCATGCTTATGTATTGCGTGAAGGTTGAAAGGTTTGAAAGAATAGAGTATGAAAACAAGTGCTTGGCCGAAATCGGGGTTGTGCATGATATGAATATTTTGTGTGATGAAGAGGGAGCATAGACAGACTATATGATTTTGTAGGGATAACTTTCTTTAGCCATAGTATTTTGAGAAGACATGATTGCTTTGTTAGTATGCTTGAAGTATTACTATTTCTTTTGTCAATATAGACTTTTGTCTTGAATCTTTCAGATCTGAACATTCATGCCACAATTAAGAGAATTACATTGAAAAACTATGTTGGTTATCATTTACCTACTCGAGGACGAGCTGTAATTAAGCTTGGGGATGCTTGATATGTCTCCAACGTATCTATAATTTTTGATTGTTCCATGCTATTATTTATGATGTTTTGGATGTTTAATGGGCTTTGTCATACACTTTTATACTATTTTTGGGACTAACCTACTAACCCAAAGGCCCAGTCCAGATTGCTGTTTTTTTGCCTGTTTCAGGGTTTTACAGAAAAGGGATATCAAACGGAGTCCAAACGGAATGAAACCTTCGGGAGAGATACTTTTGGAGAAAATCACGCACGAGAGACTTGAGAACCACGGAGTAGGGCTTACATGGTTCCCACGAGGGTGGGGGCACCCCCCTAGGGCGCGCCCCCTGCCTCGTGGGTCCCACGTACGACCCCTGGTGCCCTCCTTCCTCCTATATATGCCTACGTACCCCGAAACCATCAGAACAACAGAGAAAACCCTAGTTCCACCGCCGTAACCTTCTGTTCCCATGAGATCCCATCTTGGGTCCTGTAACGGAGCTCTGCTGGAGGGGGGATCTTCCACGGAGTGCTTCTGCATCATCATCATCGCCTCACCATGGGTTGTGAATAGTTTACCACAGACTATCGGGTCCATAGCTAGTATCTAGATGGCTTCTTCTCTCTCTCTTTGGATCTCAATACAATGTTCTCCTCGGTCATCGAGGAGATCTATTCGATGTAATCTCTTTTTGCGGTGTGTTTGTCGAGATCCGATAAATTGTGCATTTATGATCAAGATTATCTATGAGAAATATTTGGTTCTTCTCTGAACTCTTTATGTATGATTATAATATCCTTGCAAGTCTCTTCGAATTACTATAGTTCTTGCAATGGGAGAAGTGCTTGGCTTTGGGTTCAATCTTGCGGTGTCCTTTCCCAGTGACAGTAGGGGCAGGAAGACACGTATTGTATTGTTGCCATCGAGGATAAAAACATGGGGTTTATATCATATAGCTTGAGTTTATCTCTCTACATCATGTCATATTGCTAAAGGTGTTACTCTGTTCTTATGAACTCAATACACTAGATGCATGCTGGAGAGCGGTCGATGTGTGGGGTAATAGTAGTAGATGCAGAATCGTTTCGGTCTACTTGTCTCGGACATGATGCCTATATATAATGATCATGCCTAGATAGTCTCATAATTATTCGCTTTTCTATCAATTGCTCGACAGTAATTTGTTTGCCTGTCGTATAATATCGCTATCATGAGAGAAGCCACTAGAGAACACTATGCCCCCGGGTCTATTCTCAACATATCAATCTACACTTACTTTAATTTTTCCGCTTTTACTTTCTGTTCTTATAATAAAAAATACCAAAAATATCAAACTATCATCTCTATCAGATCTCACTTTCGTAAGTGACCGTAAAGGGATTGACAACCCCTTATTGCATTGGCTGTGAAGTTCTTATTTGTTTGTGCAGGTGCGAGGGACTCGCGCGTGGTCTCCTACTTGATTGATACCTTGGTTCTCAAAAACTGAGGGAAATACTTACGCTACTGTGTTGCATCTCCCTTTCCTCTTCGAGGGAAAACAACGCAAGCTCGAGAAGTAGCAAGAAGAATTTCTGGCGCCATTGCCGTGGAGGCTTACGCAAAAGTCATATACCAAGTACCTATCACATACCCTTATCCTTCGCATTACATTTTTTTGCCTCTCGTTTTCCTCTCCCCCACTTCACCCTTGCCGTTTTAGTTGCCCTTCTTCTGTCGTGTGTTTATCGTTCGCTTGCTTCTTGTTTGCTTGTGTGTTGGATTGCTTGCTTGTCTCTATGGCTCTACCTATCGGTGTTGACCCTCACCTCAAGAGGTTGAAGGAGATTGAAAACAATGTTAGAAATTTTATGACTATACAATTTGAGCACAATGATTTTTTCAGAAGTGAGCTTAAAGAACAATTTTTTTTATGGAACATATGAATAAGGACCTTGATGATATGTCTAAGGAATTTTATGGCTTGAAATCTCAGTTTGCCCATCTTGAGAACTTAATAGCCCAAATTTCGGATAAACAGTCCACCTTGATTAATAAGATGGCTGCTAAACCTGAAGAGCAAGAAAATGAAGATGAAGATCTGAAAGTTATTGCTGTGTCTCCTATTAGATTCTTGTTTTCTAGTATAAATCTTGATGAAGATAGGATTGGAGATGATTCTACTTTAAGGTGTCCCAGTGATTCAGAGTTTTTAGATCTTGATGCTAAAATTGTTAAAAGTGGGAGTGAAGAGATTAAAACTTTGCATAGTGATGAACCCACTACTTTGGATTTCAAGGGATTCAATTATGATAATTGCTCTTTGATTGATTATATTTCCTTGTTGCAATCCGTACTAAACTCTCCGCATGCTTATAGGCAAAATAAAGCTTTTACTAAACACATAGTTGATGCTTTGATGCAATCTTATGAAGAAAAACTTGAGTTAGAAGTTTCTATCCCTAGAAAGCTTTATGATGAGTGGGAACCTACTATCAAAATAAAAATTAAAGATCATGAATGCTATGCTTTGTGTGATTTGGGTGCAAGTGTCTCCACTATCCCAAAAACTTTGTGTGATTTGCTAGGTTTCCATGAGCATGATGATTGTTCTTTAAATTTACATGTTGCGGATTCCATTATTAAGAAACCTATGGGAAGGATTAATGATGTTATTATTGTTTCCAATAGGAATTATGTGCCCGTAGATTTCATTGTTCTTGATATAGATTGCAATCCTTCATGTCCTATTATTCTTGGTAGACCTTTTATTAGAACAATTGATGCAATTATTGATATGAAGGAGGAAATATTAGATTCCAATTTCTGTTAAGGAAGGGCACGGAACACTTTCCTAGAAAGAAAATCAAATTACCATATGAATCTATTATGAGAGCCACTTATGGATTGCCTTCCAAAGATGGCAATACCTAGATCTTTCATGTATCGTGCCTCGCTAGGGGCGTAAAATGATAGCGCTTGTTGGGAGGCAACCCAATTTTATATTTTTTGTTTTTGCTTCTGTTTAGGAATAAATATTGCATCTAGATTCTGTTTAGATGTGGTTTTGTGTTTTGTTTAGTGTTTGTGCCAAGTAGAACCTTTGGGAAGACTTGTGTGAAGTTTATGTGATCTTGCTGTGAAAAACAGAATCGTTAGCGCTCGCTAGAATGGTCATCAGATTTTACCGGAGCGTGCTATTTATTTGATTCTTTTTGCAGATGATTAATAGACAAATTCCTCACGTTTACCAATTTAGTTTGAACTTTTTGGAGTTCAGAAGTATGCAAAACCTGCAGATTACTACAGACTGTTCTGTTTTTGACAGATTCTATTTTTCGGGTGTTGTTTGCTTATTTCAATGCATCTATGAGTAGTATTGGGAAGTATGAAACATAGAGAAGTTGGAATACAGTAAGTTTAACACCAATATAAAAAAAGAATTAATTCATTGCAGTACCTTTGAATAGTGCTTTGCTTTCTTATACTAACGGAGCTCACGAGATTTTTGTCTAAGTTTTGTGTTGTGAAGTTTTCAAGTTTTGAGTATTGCTTTGATGGACTACGGAACAAAGAGTAGAAAGGGCCTAAGATTGGGGATGCCCAAGGCACCCCAAGTAAAATTCAAGGACAACCAAAAGCCTAAGCTTGGGGATGCCCCGAGAAGGCATCCCCTCTTTGATCTCCATCCATCGGTAACTATACTCAGAGCTATATTTTTATTCACCACATGATATGTGTTTTACTTGGAGCGTCTTGTATAATTTGAGTCTTTGCTTGTTAGTTTTCCACAATTATCCTTGATGGACACACCTATTTGAGAGAGTTAAATATGGCCTAGGAATTGTTAGAACACTCTATGTGCTTCACTGATATCTTTTGAGTTGAATAGTTTTTGCTCTAGTGCTTCACTTATATCTTTTAGAGCACGGTGGTGATAATATTTTGGAGAAATTGTTGAACTCTCATGCTTCACTTATATCCATTTTAGAGTCTATTAAAACAGCATGGTTATGTGCTTAGGCTATAAAACTAGTCTTCACATGATAAACATCCAATATCAATGTAGTAAAAATTTCACACTAAGTACATTGAATATGATGAGAAGTTGGATGCTTGATAAATGTTTTGAGATATGAGGATAGTGATATTAGAGTCATGCTAGTGGAGTTATTATGAAATTGAGAAATTCTTGTGTTAAGGTTAGTGATTCCCGTAGCATGGACATATGGTGAACCGCTATGTGACGAAGTTAGAGCATGAGGTATTTGTAAAGTGTCAACCTTTGTGTGGAGGTCGGGGGCGCGCGATGGTTAACTCCAACTAACCTCCCCCCTAGGAGCATGCGTTGATTGCTTTGTTTTGATGACTTGTAGATTTTCGCAATAAGTATATGAGTTCTTATGACTAATGTTGAGTCCATGGATCATACGCACTCTCAACCCTTCCACCATTGCTAGCCTCTCTTGTACCGCGCAACTTTTGCCGGTACCATACACCCACTATATATCCTTCCTCAAAATAGCCACCATATATATTCCTCAAAACAGCCACCATACCTACCTATCATGGCATTTCCATAGCCATTCCGAGATATATTGCCATGCAACTTTCCACCGTTCCGTTCATATGACACGCATCATATTGTCATAGTGCCAAGCATGATCATGTAGTTGACATCGTATTTGTGGCAAAGCCACCATGCATAATTTTTCATACATGTCACTCTTGATTCATTGCACATCCCGGTACACCACCGGAGGCATTCATATAGAGTCATACTTGTTCTAGTATCGAGTTGTAATATCGAGTTATAATTCAATGAAAGTGTGATGATCATCATTATTAGAGCATTGTCCCATGTGAGGAAAGGCTAAATCAATAAAGCCCCTCCACAAAGAAAAAAAGAAAAAAAAGAAAGGCCCAAAAAAAGGGACAATTGCTACTATCTTTTTCCACACTTGTGCTTCAAAGTAGCACCATGTTCTTCATGATAGAGAGTCTCATGTTTAGTCACCTTCATATACTAGTGGGAATTTTCATTATAGAACTTGGCTTGTATACTCCAACGACGGGCTTCCTCAAATGCCCTAGGTCTTCGTGAGCAATCAAGTTGGATGCACACTCACTAGTTTCTTTTGTTGAGCTTTCATACATATTTAGCTCTAGTGCATCCGTTGCATGGCAATCCCTACTCACTCACATTGATATCTATTGATGGGCATCTCCATAACCCGTTGATATGCCTAGTAGATGTGAGACTATCTCCCTCCTTTTTGTCTTCTCCACAACCACCTCTCTATTCCACCCATAGTGCTATGTCCATGGCTCATGCTCATGTATTGCGTGAAGGTTGAAAGGTTTGAAAGAATAGAGTATGAAAACAAGTGCTTGGCCGAAATCAGGTTTGTGCATGATATGAATATTTTGTGTGATGAAGAGGGAGCATAGCCAGACTATATGTTTTTGTAGGGATAACTTTCTTTAGCCATAGTATTTTGAGAAGACATGATTGCTTTGTTAGTATGCTTGAAGTATTACTATTTATTTTGTCAATATAGACTTTTGTCTTGAATCTTTCAGATCTGAACATTCATGCCACAATTAAGAGAATTACATTGAAAAACTATGTTGGTTAGCATTCCACATAAAAAATTCTGTTTTTATCATTTACCTACTCGAGGAGGAGCAGGAATTAAGCTAGGGGATGCTTGATACATCTCCAACGTATCTATAATTTTTGATTGTTCCATGCTATTATTTATGATGTTTTGGATGTTTAATGGGCTTTGTCATACACTTTTATATTATTTTTGGGACTAACCTACTAACCCAAAGGCCCAGTCCAGATTGCTGTTTTTTGCCTGTTTCAGGGTTTTACAGAAAAGGGATATCAAACGGAGTCCAAACGGAATGAAACCTTCGGGAGAGATATTTTTGGAGAAAATCACGCACGGGAGACTTGAGAACCACAGAGTAGGCCTGACGTGGTGCCCACGGGGGTGGGGTCGCGCCCCCTAGGGCGCGCCCCCTGCCTCGTGGGTCCCACGTACGACCCCCGGTGCCCTCCTTCTTCCTATATATGCATACGTACCCCGAAACCATCAGAACAACAGAGAAAACCCTAGTTCCACCGCTGTAACCTTCTGTTCCCGTGAGTTCCCATCTTGGGGCCTGTTCTGGAGGTCCGTCGGAGGGGGGATCTTCCACGGAGTTCTTCTACATCATCATCATCGCCTCACCATGGGTTGTGAGTAGTTTACCACAAACCTTCGGGTCCATAGCTAGTATCTAGATGGCTTCTTCTCTCTCTTTGGATCTCAATACAAAGTTCTCCTCGGTCTTCGAGGAGATCTATTCGATGTAATCTCTTTTTGCGGTGTGTTTGTCGAGCTCCGATAAATTGTGTGTTTATGATCAAGATTATCTATGAGAAATATTTGGTTCTTCTCTGAACTCTTTATGTATGATTATAATATCCTTGCAAGTCTCTTCGAATTATTGGTTTGGTTTGGCCTACTAGATCTATAGTTCTTGCAATGGGAGAAGTGCTTGGCTTTGGGTTCAATCTTGCGGTGTCCTTTCCCAGTGATAGTAGGGGCAGCAAGGCACATATTGTATTGTTGCCATCGAGGATAAAAAGATGGGGTTTATATCATATTGCTTGAGTTTATCCCTCTAAATCACGTCATCTTGCTTAAGGCATTACTCTATTCTTATGAACTCAATACACTAGATGCATGCTGGATAGCGGTCGATGTGTGGAGTAATAGTAGTAGATGCAGAATCATTTCGGTCTACTTGTCTCGGACGTGATGCCTATATATAATGATCATGCCTAGATAGTTTCATAATTATTCCCTTTTCTATCAATTGCTCGACAGTAATTTGTTTACCCGCCGTAGAATATCGCTATCATGAGATAAGCCACTAGAGAACACTATGGCCCCCGGGTCTATTCTCAACATATCAATCTACACTCACTTTACTTTTTCCGCTTTTACTTTCTGTTCTTATAATAAAAAATACCAAAAATATCAAACTACCATTTCTATTAGATCTCACTTTCGTAAGTGACAGTAAAGGGACTGACAACCACTTATCGCGTTGGCTGCGAAGTTCTTATTTGTTTGTGCAGGTGCGAGGAACTCGCGCATGGTCTCCTACTAGATTGATACCTTGGTTCTCAAAAACTGAGGGAAATACTTACGCTACTGTGCTGCATCTCCCTTTCCTCTTCGAGGGAATACAACGCAAGCTCGAGAAGTAGCAGGAGTATCTAGGTGACATTAGGGTTTTGGTTGATGTGTGTCTCAAGGTGTTATTCTAGTACGAACTCTATGATAGATCGAACGGAAAGAATAGCTTCGTGCTATTTTACTACAGACTCTTGAATAGATCGATCAGAAAGAAGACTTTGGAGTGACTCTTTGTTGCATGTTGAGGGATAGTTATATGATCCAGTTATGTTATTATTGTTGAGAGAACTTGCACTAGTGAAAGTATGAACCCTAGGCCTTGTTTCCTAGCATTGCTATACCGTTTATGCTCACTTTTACCACTTGCTACCTTGCTGTTTTTATATTGTCAGATTACAAAAACCTATATCTACCATCCATATTGCACTTGTATCACCATCTCTTCACCGAACTAGTGCACCTATACAATTTACCATTGTATTGGGTGTGTTCGGGACACAAGAGGCTCTTTGTTATTTGGTTGCAGGGTTGCTTGAGAGAGACCATCTTCATCCTACGCCTCCCACGGATTGATAAACCTTAGGTCATCCTCTTGAGGGAAATTTGCTGCTATCCTACAAACCTCTGCAGTTGGAGGCCCAACAACGTCTACAAGAAGAAGGTTGTGTAGTATACATCAACTACTCTGTAGTTCAGTGTGCCATGCTTTACGGCTTAGAACCAGGACTTCAAAGACGTTATGAATGTCATGGAGCATATGATATGTTCCAGGAGCTGAAGTTGATATTTCAAGCTAATGCCCGGGTTGAGAGATATGAAGTCTCCAATAAGTTCTATAGTTGCAAGATGGAGGGTAATAGTTCTGTCAATGAACACATACTCAAAATGTGTGGGTATCATAACCACTTGACTCAGTTGGGAATCTCACTTCCACCCGAGAGTGTTATTGACAGAGTTCTTCAATCACTCCACCAAGCTACAAAGGCTTCGTGGTAAACTATAATATGCAAGGGATGGAGAAAACTATTCCTCAGCTCTTCACGATGCTGAAATCGGCGGAGGTAGAAATCAAGAAGTAGCATCAAGTGTTGATGGTTAACAAGACCACTAGTTTCAAGAAAAGGGCAAAGGAAAGAAAGGGAACTTCAAGAAGAGCGGAAAACAGGTTGCCGCTCCCACAGAGAAACCCAAAGATGGTCCTAAGCCTGAAACTAAGTGATTCTACTACAAAGGGAGTGGTCACTGGAAGCGGAACTGCCCCAAGTATTTGGCGGATAAGAAGGATAGCAAAGTGAACAAAGGTATATTTGATATACATGTTATTGATGTGTTCCTTACTAGTGCTCGTAGCAGCACTTGGGTATTTGATATTGGTTCAGTTGCTCATATTTGTAACTCGAAACAGGAGCTGCGGAGTAAACGAAGATTGGCTAAGGACGAGGTGACGATGCGCGACGGGAATGGTTCCAAGGTCGATGTGATCGCTGTCGGCACGCTACCTCTACATCTATCTTCGGATTTGTTTTAGACCTAAATAATTGTTATTTGGTGCCTGCTTTGAGCATGAACATTATATTTGGATCTAGTTTGATGCAAGACGGTTATTCATTTAAGTCAAAGAATAATGGTTGTTCTATTTATATGAGTAATATCTTTTATGGTCAACCAGCCTTGAAAAATGGTCTATTCTTATTGAATCTCGATCGTGGCAATACACATATTCATAATATTGATGCCAAAATATGCAAAGTTGATAATGATAGTGCAACATACTTGTGGCACTGCCGTTTAGGTCATATTGGTGTAAAGTGCATGAAGAAACTCCATGCTGATGGACTTTCGGAATCACTTGATTATGAATCATTTGATACTTGCGAACCATGCCTCATGGGCAAGATGACTAAAACTCCGTTCTCTGGAACAATGGAGCGAGCTAATGACTTATTGGAAATAATACATACCGATGTATGCGGTATGAGTGTTGAAGCACGTGGCGGGTATCATTATTTTCTTACCTTCACAGATGATTTGAGTAGATATGGGTATATCTACTTGATGAAACAGAAGTGTGAAACATTTGAAAAGTTCAAGGAATTTTAGAGTGAAGTAGAGAATCATGATAAGAAAAATAAAGTTTATACGATCTGATTGCGGAGGAGAATATTTGAGTTACAAGTTTGGTCTTCATTTGAAACAATGTGGAATAGTTTCACATCTCACGCCACCTAGAACACCACAGCATAATGGTGTGTCCAAACGTCGTAACCATACTCTATTGGATATGGTGCGCTCTATGATGTCTCTTACCAATTTGCCTTTATCGTTTTGGGGTTATGCATTAGAGACAGCCTCATTCACGTTAAATAGGGCACCATCTAAATCTATTGAGACAACACCGTATGAACAATGGTTTGGCAAGAAGCCAAAGATGTCATTTCTTAAAGTTTGGGGTTGCGATGCTTATGTGAAAAGGCTTTAGCCTGATAAGCTCGAACCCAAATTGGAGAAGTGCGTCTGCATAGGATACCCAAAAGAAACTGTTGGGTACCTTCTACCACATATCCAAAGGCAAGATCTTTGTTGCTAAGAATGGGTCCTTTCTAGAGAAGGAGTTTCTCTTGAAAGAAGTGAGTGGGAGGAAAGTAGAACTCGATGAGGTAATTGTACCTTCGCTTGAATTGGAAAGTAGATCATCACAGAAAATCATTCCCATGATGCCTACACCAACAAGAGAAGAAACTAATGATAATGATCATGAAACTTCGGATCAAGTTACTACCAAACCTCGAAGGTCGACCAGAACATGTACCGCACCAGAATGGTACGGTAACCTTGTCCTAGAAGTCATGTTGTTAGACAACGACGAACCTTCAAACTGCGAAGAAGCTATGATGAGCCCAGATTTCGATAAATGGCTTGAGGCCATGAAATTTGAGATCCATGTATGAGAACAAAGTGTGGACTTTGGTGGACTTGCCCGATGATCAGCAAGCCATTGAGAATAAATGGATCTTCAAGAGGAAGATAGACGCTGATGGTAATATCACTATCTACAAAGCTCGACTTGTTGCGAAAGGTTTTCGACAAGTTCAAGGAGTTGAGTATGATGAGACTTTCTCACCCGTGGCGATGCTTAAGTCTGTCTGAATCATGTTAGCAATTGCCGCATTTCATGATTATGAAATTTGGCAAATGGATGTCAATCCTTAATGGATTTCTGAAAGAAGAGTCG
The DNA here is from genome assembly GCA_902687465.1 of Secale cereale. NCBI lineage: Eukaryota > Viridiplantae > Streptophyta > Magnoliopsida > Poales > Poaceae > Secale > Secale cereale. Next base: position 409,973,090 of record LR738714.1, read on the forward strand.
TATGTGATGCAACCAGAGGGTTTTGTCGATCCTAAGGGTGTAACAAAGTGTGCAAGATCCAGTGATCCATCGATGGACTGGTGCAAGCATCTCGGAGTTGGAATATACGCTTTGATGAGGTGATCAAAGCATATGGTTTTATACAAACTTATGGTGAAGACTGTATTTACAAGAAAGTGAGTGGGGGCTCTGTAGCATTTCTGATATTATATGTGGATGACATATTATTGATTCGAAATGATGTAGAATTTCCGGATAGCATAAAAGGATACTTGAATAATAATTTTTCAATGAAAGACTTTGGTGAAGCTGCATATATATTGGGCATCAAGATCTATAGAGATAGATCAAGACGCTTAATTGGACTTCCACAAAGCACATACCTTGACAAGGTTTTGAAGAAGTTCAAAATGGATCAATCAAAGAAAGGGTTCTTGCCTGTATTACAAGGTGTGAAATTGAGTCAGACTCAATGCCCGACCACTGCAGAAGATAGAGAGAAATTGAAAGTCATTCCCTATGTCTCTGCCATAGGTTCTATCATGTATGCTATGCTGTGTACCAGACCTGATGTGTGCCTTGCCATAAGTTTGGCAGGGAGGTAAGTAATCCAGGAGTGGATCACTGGACAATGGTCAAGAACATCCCGAAGTACCTGAAAAGGACAAAGGATATGTTTCTCGTTTATGGAGGTGACGAAGAGCTCGCTGTAAAGGGTAACATCGATGCTAGCTTCGACACAGATCCAGAAGAATCTAAGTCATAGACCATATACATATTTATTTTGAATGGTGGAGCTATCAGTTGGTGTAGTTCTAAGCAGAGCATCGTGGCGGGATCTACGTATGAAACAGAGTACCACTACAAAAAAATACACTTCCATGCTGATACATGTTTGTCACAGTAGGTCATGTTTTTTGTCATGCATGTACATCCATGACAATTTTATGACAGAATCAAGATAGTCATACCTGTGCTGTCGTAGAAGTGTTCCATGACATTACCAAAATTATCATCACGGAAGTGTCCACTTCCATGACAATAAATCGCGCGTCACAGAAGTGCTTTCGTCAAGGGTGACCGACACGTGGCATCCACCGTAACGAAACACCGTTAAGCTATCAGGTCCGGTTTTGGATCAGATAACCCGCTAACAGCCCCGACCAATGGGGATTTTCCACGTGTAAAATCATCATTGGCTGGAGGAAACACGTCTCGGCTAACCATTGGGACAGATGTCATCCACTCATTGGATCCAAAGTGCCTATGATACGCCGACACATGGCATGGCCCAACAGAGGCCCATTCCTGTGAAAAGGCCAGCCCATTTGACTTGGTCAAAAGGTGGCGGGCCGGACCACGGCAAGCCTGTTAACGGCCTGTTCGCATATAGCCCATTTACAATCCGCTAACCCCGGGCCCGTTTACGGCCTGTCCGAATTAGGCCCAGTAGCGTCATCTAGGCCGTCCAATATAACTCCAGCCTGTTTTAACTTCCGGCCCATGTATGGCCCATGGCGTCTTTCAGCCCATATGATGCCCTTATTACTCTCGGCCCATTAACGGCCCATGGTAAAACTGGCCCGTAATGAACAGTGTATCACTTTATACCCATTAACGACACGTGGTGAAACTGACCCGTACTGAACAGTATATCACTTTATACCCATTGACGGCCCATTATTCCGTTGGGTCGTTTCCAGCCCATGTTATCTTTTGGCCTTCTCGGGGCCCATTTATTCTTGGGCTCATTTCCACATTCGTTTACTTACGGCCCTTTAATGTCATTTTCTGCTTGTAGGCCAAATTCAGCCCATGGTTATAGTCGGCCCGTTTGTGGCCCGTTAGTACGTTGGGCCGTTTTCATAGCGTCATCAAAATACAGCCGATTAACGACGACCCATTATGGTTGGCCCATGAACGGACGATTTCAACTCTAGCCCATTTACGACCATAATGTGGTCTGTTATTGGCCCATGTTTGGCCAACTGATCATACGGCCCGTAGAAGGCCCATTGATGATACGATCCATAGAAGGCCCATTGTGTCTACAACCCGTATAAGGCCCATTGTTTCTACGCCACGTAGAAGGCCCATTGTTTTTTTTTGAAAGAAAGAAGGCCCAATGTTTCTATGGCCCTTAGAAGGCCCATTGTTTCTACGACCCGTAGGAGGCCCATGTTGACTACAGCCGATGGGTATCAAAGTTCGCCACCAGTGCAAATATAGGGAACACCCCACACTATACAAAAATGGCTTGATGTTTTCTTCCGCCGGTGGCTGCACGTTAAGAATAAATTTTGTATCGCACCAAAACAAATTACAACTATAAAACAAAAGGAAGGTTGGCATAAAAGTTAACAGTCTAGCAGATAAATGCACCACCAGAAGTTCAGAAGCTCAGTTCATTTGACCCGACTGTTACGTTTTCATGTTGTATTGTCCGATGGAGCACCATAACCTTTGCCTTCAGTTCTCCTAGGCTCCTGAACAACATAGCAAATGTCTGATAGTCTGGTTTCAAAACCATGCATATCTTGACAACATCGAATAATGTCTCTCCTTGTTTCACAAAGGGTTTGTGTTAGAGAATGGACTTGTGTCTGGAGCGCATATACAACATTGTTTTGAGTTTGCATATCTTGATCATGAGGCAGTTTGGACGAGATTGCCTAACAACCAAGCTAGTATTATGCAGGAACGAGCTTTTGGCACTGTTAGTGGACAGGTACTGGCCCACTGCAGCAAGAGTTGACCCCGCGGTTATAGTTGCCTCGCCACCTTCAGAAGGTGGCGGTTCCACCATTTTTTCCATAGCTTGTTGAAAAGTTGAGGTTTTACATTAGTAGTACCAGAACAGAAGATATTAAGGAGGTAGCAAAACCAAACAAAATAGCTGTGGTCTATATACAGAACTTATTCTGGTGAACCCATGTAAAATAATAGTTGTGTTTTATTGCAAAGTACATAATAAAACTAGGTTCCAAACATATGACCATGTACCATCGCTAATATATTGTCTATTTCTTCACATTGTATTGAGGGCTAAGGATAAAGAGACAAAGTTTATAATATGGTAAGCATAGTATGACATCATTCATATCACAAACAAACTGAGAACAAACAAACATGCAATTGTAACGTTGTGTGGGCAAGTCCAGCACGAAACTAGATTACATGTCAAGATCAAAGGAACATCACTCCTCTCTTTTAAACCTTGTAAGGTGCAATGATACGCTAAGACAATTTTGTATAAAATTAAAAAGAGTAATAGACATTGGCTGCAAACCATGCAGTTCAAGGCACAAGTCAGAGTAAGTAGTAGTTAAAAGGCATGAGGATTAAGGACTTACAACAGCGGCTTTGACTGGTGTAGTCATGCCTTTCTTCTTGCTGGTGTGACAGTCCTTGAAGATTTCCACAACATTTGGTTCAGGTACTTTTTGGTCCTTGCGGGCTTTCCTCTGCATTTGGAACAAGTCAATATAGATCTGATAATATGGTACAGTGAAAAGAGTGAAACAACAGCTAATTACAAGAGCCCCGCAGTGTGCAATATAGCTACGAGATCATGTCGTCTGCTGGAATTTCACTTTCGTACGGTTAGCCTTGTTCTTTGAACAGTTCACTTACAAGAAGATATATTTGTGTGGCACATGCGTAAATAGGACTTCAACATGTGATCTGATCACATATATATATATATATAATGTACCTGATACTTCGGATCGGATCAGTGTTTAACGAGGCCTCTCCAGTCTTCATCGGATATATTTTCCACTTGAGATGTTTGGGCAAGTTCACTGTTAGCCTTGCCTTCAAAGTGAGTTTTCCTCAAGTTATACCGATACTGTCGTAGAGCAGACTTGAAAACATGGGTGCAAGCTTGTCTGGTTGCATCATCTTGGCTATCCAACTTGAACCTCATATGTTGAAAATTATGGGAGTCTCATTATCAGCAACCTAGAAAGTATTGGACAGAGCAAGATGATATTACTAGTTTCCATACATAACCATACTTACAGATAAATGGTCGAGGAAGGTGCTGAACTGGGTTTCGTCTTTGTCATTCCTGTACTGAATCCATGTTGGGAGGATACGTACATGACACCTAACAGCAACCGCCGCCTCTGATACTAACTTGGCTGACTCTGTAGCATCACATGACCTTTTTAAACCTGCCTCAAAACGGATCTCCATTCTTCCTCCTCTAGATTTAGTTAACCTATCGAGCATTATCCCTGATGTTTGTTTCCTCTTGCGCCAAGGTGCTAGTCCAACAACAAACATAGGAAGTGTTAGTGTACATCAGACTGTGAGACTACATATAAAGAAGCATGCAACTGTAACTTGACTCCAGCAACTACCTTCTTGTTGTTGAAGCTCACAAAGTTCATCTAATCTTGCCAACTCATCTTGTGTCAAGAGTGTTTCGGAAGTAGTGTTAGGTGGCAAGGGAGCTTGGGAACATGCTGCTAGCTGAGTTGACCAACGAGTAAATCGTGCAGCTGGTGGTACCGTGGAAGGTGTTGCAACAACTAGGGTTGTCTCTGCTTGTTTGGTGGAAGCTATATGTTTCTGTTTGGCTTGTTCTGCAGCTCGTGTAGCACGGGATACCCTGTTGGTACAATTTTCTGCTGGACTTTGACCTTCTATTGCACCATCAGTACCAGCAGAATCTGCAGGATTGTTCCGCTTCCGTTTCCCCATCGTTCTGTCTTGCTTCCTCTTGCTCTGTGCCATGTTAAGTCAAGCCGACAAGAAAAACGAATATCAATTTAGTTCTTCAGAGCAAATGTACTTTGATGTAAGAACATGCTGTGATAGACATATATTGTATGTTCTAGAAACAGGAACACGTATCTTAGTCACAAGTATAATCTGTAAAGTAAGCAGATGAAATTCAACAAAATTAGAAGCAATACAAGCTAGACATCATACATAACATGCAACCACATATAACAGTGCCAAGTTAGAGGGAGCACCTGTGATGGTGCACTAGGGGAGACGTGCTAATCACCAACATAGCTATGTTGAGTGTCTATGCATGTGTTGTCTTGGAAATCATCTTGGGGGGATGGAGGAGTAGAATCTGTAGAGGCCCTCCATTTGGAAGGAGCACCTTCATCCGATGCCTTGCTAACTTCCTTCCGCTTTATTGATTTTGAATTGTCAAGTAAAACCGACAAGAAAAAGTAATAAAATTCACTCTTCAGAACTCAATCGTGCATGATACTGACAATCACTACTTTGATATAAGGCAAACACATGATTCTAGGATGGAATAATATGAAAAACAGGACGGCATGGCATATTCACAACTGTCTTTGTAAACTAAGCAGAAACCATTTCACCAAATAAGAAGTAATGCAAGCTAGACACCACGTGAAAGATGCAACCAATATGACTCTGCCAAGTTAAAAGTGTCCCATCATAAATGTCATTTCAACAAATTAGAAGCAGCGCATGCTATAAATCATATCAAAGATGCAACTAATATCACACTGCATATACTAAAGGTGTCTCGTCATATTGATTTATGCGGGATACAAAAAAACAATAGTTTTATGTGAGGACATGCTTAATAGATAGATGTACTATGTACTAAATACAGGAAGGCATGTCACATTAACAGGTATAATGTATAAGCTAAGCATAATAGCACATGCAGTTTAACTAGATTGGAAAATTTACAATCTAGACACCATATGCAACATGCAACCACATATCACGCTGCCAAGTTAGAGCAAGCACCTGCGATGCTAGTGTAGAGGAAATGCGGTAATCAACTACAGAGCTACATTCACTATCTTCATCTAGCCTTGCTGTTTCTTGAGAATCATGTCGGGAGGCTGACACTGCATTCTTTAAATGAGGAGTAATCGACTTGCCTGACTGCCTCATCATAAGTGATTGATGAGGGATACACAAGAACATTAGTTTGATGTAAGAACATGGTTAATACACATATGTACTAGTATGTACCAAAAACAGAAAGACATGTCATATTCAAAGGTATAATGTGTAAGCTAAGCAGATGCAATTTAACCAAATTTGAAGCAATACAAGCTAGACATCCGGCTGGAGTGGTGAGCATGATCATCTAGGACCTGAGAGCCTGGTGGGAGGTGGGCTGCTACGCCACCATCGCGGCTTTTTAGTTGGCTTCCAGGTGATGCCTCTCTTTGCTGGGCTTGTCACTTGCTCGGCCAGTGCCCTGACTAGCTATTTGTGTTCTGGTGCTCATGGGATGGTGGTTCATGTAAAAAATATCTATCCTTATCTTAATAAAGACCGACTTCGGCCTTTCGAATACAAGCTAGACACCATATGGAACATGCAACCACATATGACACCGCGAAGTTAAAGAAAGCACCTAGGATGGTGGTTCATTGCGAGCGAGGTCATCAACTTCAGAACTACGTTTACCGTCTCCATCTGCTGACATTGCACATTTATAAGGCTGAAACGTGTCTGCCCTATCCACGTAAGACGCTGGAGCGACTTCTCTCTTTTCTTTTTTGCTTCTCTCATAGCAGCAGAGTCTAAAATACCCTTGCATAAAAACACAATAGTGAGAGTATGGGTGAAGTGTGTGCGGAACTAGTGCACTGTAAAAGTAGCAGATAGCATGTGGCTGAAAAATAAATGACAAGAGACATATGATAGCTCTACAACATTGCATGGCAAACAAAATTAGATTCTACTCCGTATGATTTTGTAATATATGAGCACATGAAATGCAGGTACTCCTCCAGCACACCACCACATGTGGTCATATCAAGATAACAGTCGACTGAAAATAAATAGGTCAGTCGATTTTTTTCATGAACCGTCCGATCTATAAGGAACGGGGCAGATGGCCTTCGTCTACCTCCCGCCAGTCACTGTTGACGATCTTTCTCGAACCGCCGGCGACCACCGGCCCAGACCCCTGCCTTCGCCGCCCCGCCCTCCCCTCGACCTCACACCACCGCCGTGCTTGGCAGCACCCCCAGGCCATCCCTTTAATCCCGGCCGACCTCCAGATCAGGCACCAGTAGCTCTAGGCCCCACACGCCCCTAAGATAAACACCGAGGCGCTGCTTCCCCGGTGTAATAGGTGGACTAGCGCCTGTTACGCCGGAGAATGCTTCCGTTAATCGGGAATCAACTGACCAGGAATTGAAATTCAGGGGGGCGACGAACCTCTAGCAAAGGTGAAATAGTATATGAGGAGAAACCTTGTGCATCGCGAGTTACTAGGAACATCTAGTATCAAGAAGAGGCGGTCAACTAGTGTCTTCTGTGGGATGAATACCGTGCAAGCAGACACGTAAGATTTGCATGAATAATGGAAGAGGAGTACCATTTTCGGTTGCCGGTGTGGTCGCCTCCACATGTCGCGCCGATCTTCTTCTTTTTGCCTGGGAAACTGATGTTCTGGAGGAGGGTGCAAGCTTGGACGAACCCATGGCCAAATTGTTGACTGTGTTGCCGTGGCCGTATGTCGACGGAGGAGAAGCAGATCCGAGGGGGCGAAGGACGGCGTAGTAGGAACATCTCCGGTGCGGTGGAGGGTGGCGAAGTTGGGGCGGCAGTGGTGAGGCGCAGGACGGCGTGGTTTAACTGGCTCGGGTACAGATGGCTTGGCCTCAGCTTCAACTACTAGCTGTGTAGGGCGTTGCGGTTGAGGTGGCGGTGGACGATGACGTCGGGGTATCGGCTCCGGCGTGATGGAGGAGGGCTGCGGTTGATGGGTGGAATGGGGTGGCGGCGGAGGACGCCAGGGTTTCGCGGCTGGTGGAGTGGTAGTTTTCGCGCCCACGGAGTACGAATGGGGAATCGGACGGGTGGGCGGG
>LR738714.1:409992101-410022160 GCA_902687465.1 Secale cereale
CTCCATCCGCTCCGCCAAAGCCGCCCTCCTTGACATGCCGATACGTCAGCGACGCGGTTCGTCGAGGGGACGCACGGCGATCCTCTTGCTCCCACAGTACACTCTCGTAGACTGCCGTCCTCTAGCCGCGCCTCCATCGCTGGCGACATTCTTGTGGAGGCACACTGTGGTCAGCGCCGCCACCGCTGGCGACGTTCGTGTGGAGATGCACGGTGGTCATCTTCTCGCACGGTACACGCATTCTATATTGAGGCCCCGTGCATGTCGGTGTAGCGCTAAATGTTAGCTGATAGACGTTGTTAATCCCACTATTTGCCGAAGTTGTTTACAGTCAATATGCTCTACTTAAGAAGCTTCCTTGCCTTGTTCTGCACTCAATCTTCTTAGCTGAGATGGCATGCCAAGGCCGATTATTTGCTAAAATAACCTGCCATATATTTATTGTGACGTAGATTGCCATGGTCTAGTAGCCAATCTGGTAGGTGAAATAGCTCTACACCATTTTATACTCGATCTTTGTTGCTGCGATGGCCTTCGATAGTTCGATGGCTATGTGCTCGGCCTCATTGACTGCTGAAACAACCTGCCATAATTTAGCACTCACATCTATTTTGCTGAATTAGCTTTACATATATTTCGTTACTTAGATCCGCTCGCCCAAATATCTTGCCATAGCTTTAGACATCGACCTAGGTATTTTCTTCTGGTCTTCATAAAAAAGCATATATGTTTTTCCTGTAATATCTAGTAGAAGAACTAATTTGTATGTCTAACAGAAGGACATGACTTGGAATACTTCTGCTCAAAGATTCTCCGCTGCATATGTCGAGGGGGTTGAAAACTTCACGAACTTTATCAGAGCTGAGTATGGTGGTCCAAAATTAGATGTGCTCTGTCCGTGTAGCAGCTGTATGAATTCAGTTACAAGACCCCAGTCAATTGTGCAAAATCATCTACACTTGTATGGGATGTTGGTCACATATACTAGGTGGGTTCATCATGGTGAAGCTGTGAACGTCAACGTTATTGACTACGTAGAAGCAGCAGATCACCATCTTGATCTGCCTGATGCTCAGGTGGAAGAGGAGGAGGAGGAGGAGGAGGAGGTGGTGGCGGAGCCAGTGAGTTTGACCAACATTGAAACAATGCTACGAAAGGCTCATGCATTCCGTGAACTTTCACCTGCAGAAGAAAAACGGTGGGCCCGCATGTTGGAACAATGCAACGTGGCTGTCATTCCAGGAAATAAGCTGTCAGTATCCTCAGCTATGGTCACCTTCCTTCAGGTGAAGATATCTGAGCGGATGACCAACAAATCATTCGATGCGATGTTGGCTGCTTTCTGGAAAGCTTTCCCAGATGCGTCTGAGCTGCCACACACCTACAATAAAATGAAGAATTTCCTTCATGCAGTTGGAATTGGATATGATATGATCCATGTTTGTAAGAATAATTGTGTTCTGTTCCGGAAGGATTATGCGAACTTAAGTGAAAGCCTGAAATGCAAATCATCAAGATGGAAAGAAGGCGATGCTATGAAGAGGATTCCTCATAATGTTCTGAGACATTTTCCAATTACACCAAGATTGCAGAGGTTGTTTCATGATGCTAAAACAAGAGATGATGTACTGTGGCATTCTAGGAACCAGGAGTACAGAGATCAGAATGTAATGAGCCATCCATCACATGGTAGTGAGTGGAAAAGCTTCAATCAGAAGCACGAAAAGTTTGCTGCTGACCCAAGAAACATTAGACTTAGCTTAGCTTCAGATGGATTTAACCCATTTGGCCACCAGAGCGCCACATATAGCATGTGGCCAGTGCTTGTTATCCCTTACAACATGCCTCCAAATGTCTGCACCAAGGAATCAAACTACATGATGGCCTTGCTCATCCTAGGTCCAATAAGTCCTGGAAAGGATTTTTTTGTTCATGGAGCCTCTTGTGGAGGAACTTCAACAACTATGGAGGGGTGTTCTCACTCGAGACCTATATAGCAGGCCACTAGCTGATTTCTTTCTGCGTGCTGTTATAATTTGGCGCATCCATGATTATCCGGCTTTGGACACTATGTCAGGGCGAACGACGCATGGTTACATTGCATGTGTTCACTGTGACAGGAATCCGCTGTCATACACAATACTTAGCAAGATCTATTACATTGGACACCGCCGTTTCCTTGCCAAGGACAAGCCGCATCCTAGAAAATACCAAAGACATGTGTTCAATGCAAAGCATGAAAACCGTGATCCGCCAAAGAGGCTCACCGCCGATGAGTTGCAAGTGGAATTAGAGAAGGTCAGGCATATTACACCTGGAAACCATCCTGATAATGGTAGCAGGAAAAGGAAGCATGGCAGGGCAGAAGAGAGATTATTGTTTACTCGCAAGTCCAGTTTGTGGGACTTGGAGTATTGGAAAGATTTGGATATCCGAAATAATCTTGATGTGATGCACATCGAGAAAAAAAATATGTGACAGCATTATCGGCACACTTCTTAATATTGAAGGCAAGATGAAAGATACCTTAGAATCTATGATTGATTTGACACACCTGGGTATTAGACAGGATTTGCAGGTCCAAGATGAAGGTAAACCACGGGATATGGCACCAGTTGTGTACGTCTTGGACATGATAAAAAGAAAAGAATTCTGTGAGGTCCTATCACATGTGAGATTCCCACATGGATTTGCTTCCAACCCTGAAAGGAGAGTTAGTGCAGATGGAAACAAGGTACAAGGGTTGAAAACTCATGACTGCCACATCCTACTTCAAAGTGTTTTACCTGTTATCCTTATAGGATTGGGCTGCTCTGACTTATACAGAGCAGATCTAGAGTTGGGACAATTCTTCAGGGAACTCTGCAGTAGAAATATCAGGATAGATGCTTTGGAGCGTCTTAGAGACAAGATACCAACTATCCTATGCGACCTTGAGAAGATATATCCTCCAGCCTTCTTTGTTGTGATGGTGCATTTGGCTGTTCATCTACCTGATGAGGCACTACTTAGAGGTCCAGTACAGTATGGCTGGATGTACCCTATTGAAAGGCGGCTAGGCACTTTCAAGGGCTATGTTAGGAATAGAGCTAGACCCGAGGGTTCCATTGCAGAGGCCTACATTGCTACAGAAGCTTTGACATTCTGCTCTGAATACATTGAAACAGCTGATCAACTTAGCAAAGAGGTGGATGAAGACAATCCCGGGCTTAATGTTTTTGATTATTCTATTCGAGTTATAGGGAAGAGTCGACAAGAGGACAAACCTAAACATTTGGAAAAAATGGTTTGGTATGTGTTGAATAACTGTCCTGAGATACTACCTTATATCAAGTAAGTGCTTAGTACTGCAGCTTATGCATCGTAATCTACTAAACTTGCAGCACATTCTTATATATTTAGATGTTTGACGTGATCACTATGTTGTGTAGCATCTACAAAAAGGAGTTACTTCTGCAAAATCGAAGAAACATTGACAAACTGTTTATGGCGGGATTTTTGAAATGGTTCAAGAGCCATGTAAACTTTGGAATTGCACTATCAATTTTTTTAATATATTGAGTACATAAGATGATCAACTTATCTATTTTCTAACCATAGGTTAAGAAGATGCGGGGGGATGGGCAAGCAGTTGATGATGCCCTTTACTCACTAGCAATGGGTCCTGATACTCGGGTAAGACATTATGAACCTTGCGTTGTTGGAGATGTGCGCTACAACACCCTTACACGAGACGAAGGCAAGAAGACACAAAACAGTGCCATCATGAGCACGAATACGTATGACAAAGAGACAACTGAAATGTATGCTAACATAACAACCATTGTTCAGTTGTAGTATATCTCCAGTTTTGAGGATCATCGGTGTGTGGTTCTGTTGTGCTGTCGTTGGTATAACCTGTTTTCCAGGATCGCAAAACCCAGAGCTGATGATTATTTCAAATCCTTCAATGTCAAGGCGGCGTACCATACCAACAAGCCTTTTATTTTGGCAAATCAAGCAACACATATATTTTTCTTGGAAGACACATTTGCACGTAGCGATGACCGGAGAGTATTGCAAAGGTTTGAGCAGAGGAATTCATTTAATGAAGTTGCACAACAAGATGATGCTTACACTGCTCCTGATGTGCAAGATAACACAGATGTTCCTAATATCTTTGAGAACCATCACGTCAATGACGCCGGCGAAAAGATTGCATGTCGTGCTGTGGACATACAAGAGTTGATCAAGAAGAAGCCAACATTCGAAGACGTTGAGGACGAAGAAGAAGATGAAACCGTGGGCAATTACGATTCAGACTGATACACATGGCAAAGATGTTAACGCTACTGCTGCGGATGATGATTACATTGCTTTTATCGTATTTGCCTGTCAGAAGACGTTTTTTATCTACTATGTGAAATTGTGTTTGCTATGACAACGGAAACCTGATGTACATGTTGTTTAGTATTTTCCTATGAGAACATCACTTGTTATGCATGCTGATTAGTGTTTGGTGATTGTATGACCACTAAAACATGATGACATTGTTGTTTAGTTGTACTCATATTTGGCTGTGAAACTTGAATTTGATGACATAGTTGTACTCATATTTGACGTCTTCGAATGAGAACAAAGCTGACCCGACAGGGCCTCTGCTAATTTATTTATTTATTACCAAAAGGGCCTCTGCTATTTATTTATTTATGAGAAAAATGGGATACCCCCTGATTTCCGTTAATAGAAATCATTAGATGTTCACAACACTACGACCAGCCTGCTATACTGGTTTCATTCATTACTAGTTTCAGCAAAGTGCTCATGTCATAGCCACTAAATACATCACGAGTGCTACATACACTGCAAATAAAGAGACAGTCATCCTACATAGCACATCGATTTTGCCCATTATCTTCACAAGCTCTTTCATCTCCTCATTCCTCTCAAGGTCGTTCAACAGCTGTTTCTTGGCCATGATCAGAGGAACTGCATCTTTAACCTTCTGCTTTACATCTTCCTCTTCTGCCGTTCCTTCACTTACTTGTCCAACACCGCAACCTGCTGGTATTGGGATTCCTCGGCTAACCAAATAATCAGCGTAGTTGCCCTCCCCCAAATCAGCAACTTCCCAGAAATACAAATCACACAAATCTTCCCTTTTCTGCACGAATCAAATTGGAAGATCATCAACCAAACTATTAAAAAAATCAGCAACTGAAAGCAGCAGAACAACACTTAAATATATTATTACCCCATGATTCGGGCATTTGTAGAAGACTCGACCAGGGTTGAGGATTGTGGTTGAGACGCGACGTATGACTCTGCATGATTTGCAGCAGTGGCACCACACCAACGGCAGCGGGTTGCGATGAGCAACCGGCTGTGGTGCTCGTGCCGGCGGGGGTGTGATGAGAGCCACAAGCAATGGTACGGGTGGCGACTTGGCACATATTTGGTTGTTGCGTGCTGAAGAGCAGGTGGACGAGCAGCCAGTGGACATGGTTGGTGCAGCCAGACCTTCTGATGCTAGGCGGAGTAAGTAGAGAAGATGAGAAGTGAACATTGGATATGTGAATTTCATTACTTGCAGAGTAGCATAGCACCATATATAGTCATAGTCTAGGTTTGGATTCGAACCAGCTACAGGAGCACGCCTCTCTTTTTTCTAAAACTCAGCAACGTCTCTTTACTGGTACACTAGCTTGTTCTATACGCCTTCTCAAGTCTTTGATTCCTCCACCTGACATCTGGGACCCACCGGAAGGGCCTCTGTATTTCGCGAAATAAACGTGCCCCCCGCTGACAGGTTGGACCCACCAGCTATCTTCGCACGCAAGGAAGTGCCTCCCTATTATGCACAAAAAAAATGAATACTCCCCCTGCCAGCTGGAACCCAGCATCGTGGGAGGCTGACTTGTGGGCCTACCAAGTTGACGGGGACAAATGGCTTTGTCAACTTAGTCAATATGAACATTTCTAGCTCCAGTCACCGTACGATGTTCATCCAACGACAGTAGTGCTTCTTCAACCTCTGGTCTTCTTGCTCCAGCCGCCCAAACCAGCGCCGGTCGTGCCGCATGCTCCTACCTCCCATGGCTGGCTGTGATGCCGCGGAGGCCTCGCCGCCGCCTAGTACTCCCACCGCTGGCCAGAGCATCCCTCTACTCACCCACACCCCCTGTTATTCTACGACGATGTCAGCCTCACACCGCAACCGAACCAGTGAACCCTCGTACTCCTCTCCGCGCGGGCATCCACTGCCGCGTCTTCCCTGGCTCCGCGTCGTCCCCTTCCTAGGCCTCGCCGTCGTCCACCTCCTTGGTGCTCTCGATGCGGCGTGGTCAATGTGGTTAACGACCGACTTCCATCGGAAGAGTACTGTACGTGGAGAGGCTGACAGCTGGGTCCACGGCCACAACCCAGTTTTTTTGAGATTTGCCAAGTAAGTCACTTTGTCAGGCCTGTTGGGCTGCAAATCTTTCAAGACGAGGAGAGCTTCATTCGGCTGGCCGAGAAAATGGCCTATCAGTAATGAGAAATGAGATGTACATTTTTAAAACACATCAAACCGACAATTAGTTTCAAATATTTTTTTTCATTTCGAGATTTTAAATTGCATTGATTTTTATGGGTGGACGATTTGTTGGATTTTATATTGATATAAATTCCTTTTTAAAATCAGTTTGAATGTGACTCAAAATTTCGGGATTAAAAACAGTTCAGACCGCACCGAAATATGCAAAATTTCGTATAATTTTTTAACCGTGGCCACAATATGGGCTGTAATGCTAACAAAAAGAATATGGGCTCCAAAAAAAACGCTTAAGAATTAGCAAATGGGCTGTAAATTATTAGAAATAATGGCAGACAGGCTGTATGATGTTTTCCACAGATTTGAGGCCTTCCTAAAAAAAGGTTGACGCACAAGCAGTGACTGTTGGATGTCCATCCAACGGCCGTCGTGCTTCTTTAATCTCTGCTCTTCCTGCTCTAGCCGCTCAAACAAGCGCCGACGGGACTGCATGCTCCCTCCTCCCCGTGACCGGCTATGCTGCCGCACACGCCTCACCGCCCCACCGTACTCCCATTGCTGGCCTTGCCATCCCTCTACTCACCCACACCTGCTGTTATTCTCTGGCGACGGCAGAGGAACCAGTAAACCCTCGTACAGTCGTACTCCTCTCCGCGTGGGAAACAACTGCCGAGTCTTCCTTGTCTCTGTGTCATTCCCTTCCTAGGCCTCGCTGTCGTCCACTGCCCTGGTGCTCTCGCCGCGGCGTGGTCAAGGAACTACTTCTATCAGAAGAGTACTGTACGTGGAGAGGCTGACAGCTGGGTCGACGGCGTCCGCAAGGAAGTGCCTCCTTATTACGCGGAAAATAATTATTCCTCCACTTGACAGCGGGGACCCACCGGACGGGCCATCGTATTTGGTGAAAAGGCGATTCCCCCTAACTGCTGGGACCCACCAGACGGGCCATCGTATTTCATGAAAAAAACGTCCCCCCCGCTGTCAGCTCGGGCCCACCGAAAGTGCCTCCTTATTATGCAAAAAACATTACTCTCCCTGCTAGCTGGGACCCAGTATAGTGAGAGGCTGACTTGTGGGCCTACTAAGTTGACGGGGACAGAGGGCTTTGCCAACTTAGTCAATATGCACGATTCTAGCTCCATTGACCATACGATGTACATCCAACGGCCGTAATGCTTCTTCAACCTCTGGTCTTCTTGCTCCAGCCGCCCAAACCAGCGTCGATCGTGCCTCGTGCTCCTGCCTCTCGTGGCCGTCTGCGATGCCGCGGAGGCCTCACCGCCCCTACTATTCCCACCGTTGGCCAGGCCCTGCGGCGACGGCAGCCTCACACCGCAGCCGAACCAGTGAACCCTCGTACTCCTCTCCGCGTGGGCTTCCGCTGCCGCGTCTTCGCCGGCTCCGCATCATCCCCTTCCTAGTCCTTGCCGTCGTCCATCACCCTGGTGCTCTTCGCGCGGCGTGGTCAACGTGGTCAAGGAACGACTACCATCGGTAGAGTACTGTACGTCGAGAGGCTGACAGCTGGGTCCACGGCAGCCGCAAAGGAAGTGCCTCCTTATTACGCGGAAAATAATTATTCCTCCACCTAACAGTAGGGACCCACTGGACGAGCCATCGTATTTGGCAAAAAAAACGTTTCCCCCCTGACTACTGGGACCCACCGGACGGGCCACCGTATTTCGCAAAAAAACGTTCCCCCCGCTGTCAGCTCGGATCCACCGGAAGTGCCTCCTTATTACGCACAAAAAAATGAATACTCCCCCTGCTAGTTGGGACCCACCTTGGTGGGCGGCTGAATTGTGGGCCTACTAAGTTGACGGGGACGGAGTGCTTTGTTAATTTAGTCAATATGAACGATTCTAGCTCCAGTGACTGTACGATGTCCATCCAACGGCCGTAGTGCTTCTTCAACCTCTGGTCTTGTTGCTCCAGCCGCCCAAAGCAGCGCCGGTCGTGCCGCATGCTCCTGCCTCCCGTGGCCGGCTGTGCTACCGCAGAGGCCTCACCGTCCCCTACTATTCCCACCGCTGGTCAGGCCCTGTGGCGACGGCAGGCTCACATTGCAGCCGAACCAGTGAACCCTTGTACTCCTCTCCGCGCGGGCTTCCACTACCGCGTCTTCCCTGGCTCCGCGTCGTCCCCTTCCTAGGCCTCGCCGTCGTCCACCGCCGTGGTGCTCTCGGCGTGGCGTGGTCAACATGGTCAAGGAACGACTTCCATCAGAATAGTACTGTATGTGGAGAGGCTGACAGCTGGGTCCACGGCCGCAGCAAGGAAGTGCCCCCTTATTACACGCAAAATAATTATTCCTCCACCTGACAGCGGGGACCCACCGGATGGACCATTGTATTTTGCGAAAAAACGTTTCCCCCTGACTGTTGGGACCCACCAGCTACATCTTCGCACGCAAGGAAGTGCATCCGGGTAAAAAAACGATTCGCCCCTGACTGCTGGGACCCACCAGCTACATCTTCGCACGCCAGGAAGTGCCTGACAGTTGGGACCCACCTGGTCGAAGCGTACGTAGCATTGTCATTCTGGCCGCGAACGTGTACGTAAATACTGATCGATGTAGAGGCGCACACGTGTCGTAGTAGAGTTGCGCACGTAGCATGTACATGTACGTACAGCGACCAATGTGCAAGAAAGAAAATACGGCCACATACGTACATACGGGTAGGGTCTCGAACGCATACTCGCGCATACGTATGGCCAGGGCTCGTGTACATGGCTGGGTCAGAACGGAGAAACTGCGTCGTCGTCATGTTCATGGGGAGGCAACGGATCGCGTCGTGTTCATCGGGAGGCAGCGAAATGCGTGGGAGCCAACCGGCTTGGACGGAACAACCGATGGAAACGAGTCCTAGCATACCGCAGAATGGAGGAAATGGCCTTGTGTTCGACTGGCCACGGTCGAAACGGGATCCTGTTCATCGGGAGGGGTCTCGCGTACTGCAAAACGGAGGAAACAGACCTCCTACGGTCGAAACAGGGGTCCTGTTGATCCGGAGGGGTGTGGCGTACCGCAAACTAGAGGAAACGAACTTATGTTGGAGCGCTACAGTGGAAACGGGGGTCCTGTTCATCGGGAGGGGTGTGGCGTACCGCAAAACGGGACTCCACGAGATAATGTTCATCTCCACCGTCGACCCCCTCCAGCCTCCACGGGCTACTGTTCATCCACCGTCGACCTCCTCCTGCCTCCACCTGCGACTGTTTAGCCTCCACCGCGCACTACTCCACCGGCTACTGTTCAACCAGCCCTCTCCACGGGCTCCTGTTCAACCACCCCTCCACGGGCTACTGTTCATCCAGCCCTCCACCGTCTACTGTTCATCCAGCCCTCCACGGGGTGGTCTAGTTCATCCAGCCCTCCACGGGGTCCCGTTCATGCAGCCCCAAATGGCTCGATCGATCGGGGTCCTATTCAACACCACGGGGTCCTGTTCATCCACCCCCACCGGGAACTATTCATACAAACCCCCCAGTAACGCTCACTGTTCATGCAGAGGTAGCATCGATCGGCTTCAGTAAGCAGCAGTAGCAAAGGAACCGCTCGATTGGGTTCAGTTAACAGCCATCGATCTATCGCTTGGGTTCAGTTAATAGCCATCGATCTATCGCTTGGGTTCATGCAGAGGCAGCATCGATCGGCTTCAGTTAGCAGCAGTAGCGAAGGAATCGCTCGATTGGGTTCAGTTAACAGCCATCGATCTATCGCTTGGTTTCAGTAACACGTAGCCTGCAGTGCAATCACTCGTGTTCAGTTAGAGCCCAATGCCTCGCTCGGGTTCAGTTAGAGCCCAACGCCTTGCACCCACGCGTGTGCATGTATGGGAGAAACGCGCATCGCTCGGCCCCGACCACCACTGGAACTGGGAACACCCCGATATTTTCCTCGCCCTCGCTTCTACCATGGTTTTTTCCGTCATGGACGACCTAAAGTATGTCATGTAGTTGCGTCTCCGGCCCGCTCAGGACGAAAAGCCCATTTTCTGTCATGATTTTTTGTCATAGAAGCAGGACCCCACCACATCTATGATGATACCGTGTTTTGTCACAATTATTGTCATAGAAGTGTCATAAGTATGACAGAAATTTTTTTGTTCAACCCAAAATGTCATGGATGTGTCTATTTTTTGTATTGTACATAGCTGCTTCGAAAGCAGCACATGAAGGAGTCTGGATGAAGGAGTTTATATCCGATCTAGGTGTAATACCTAGTGCATCGGGTCCAATGATAATCTTTTGTGACAACACTGGTGCAATTGCTTTGACGAATGAATCCAGATTTCACAAGAGAACAAAACACATGAAGAGGTGCTTCAACTCCATTCGTGAATTGGTCAAGGATGGAGACATAGAAATTTGCAAAGTACATACAGATCTGAATGTTGCAGACCCGTTGACTAAGCCTCTTCCGCGAGCAAGACATGATCAACACCAAGACTCCATGGGTGTTAGATTCATTACAATGTAATCTAGATTATTGACTCTAGAGCAAGTGGGAGAATGCTAGAAATATGCCCTAGAGGCAATAATAAAGTTTTTATTATTTTATATTTCCATTTTCATGATAAAGGTTTATTATTCATGCTAGAATTGTATTGATTGGAAACCTAAATACATGTGTGAATACATAAGAAAATATCGTGTCCCTAGTAAGCCTCTACTAGACTAGCTCGTTAATCAAAGATGGTTAAGGTTTCCTAACCATGGACATGAGTTGTCATTTGATAACGGGATCACATCATTGTGAGAATGATGTGATGGATAAGACCCATCCGTTAGCTTAGCATATGATCGTTCAGTTTTATTGCTATTGCTTTCTTCATGTCAAATACATATTCCTTCGACTATGAGATTATGAAACTCCCGGAAACCGGAGGAATACCTTGTGTGCTATCGAACGTCACAACGTAACTGGGTGATTATAAAGATGCTCTATAGGTATCTCCGAAGGTTATTTTTTGAGTTGGCATAGATTGAGATAGCGACGATCGAATCTTGGGCAAGTAACATACCGACAGACAAAGGGAATTTTGTATGTTGTCATAACAGTTCGATCGATAAAGATCTTCATACAATATGTAGGAGTCAATATTGGCATCTAGGTTCCGCTATGGTTATTGACCAGAGAGGTGTCTCAGTCATATCTACATAGTTCTCGAACCCGTAGGATCCGCACGCTTAACGTTCGTTGACGATATAGTATTATATGAGTTATGTGATTTGGTAACCGGATGTTGTACAGCGTCCCGGATGAGATCATGGACATGATGACGAGTGTCGAAATGGTCGAGAGGTAAAGATTGATGTATGATATGCCACCATTGTATCTATAATTTTTGATTGTTCCATGATAATATTCTACAACTTTCATATACCTCTGGCAACTTTTTATACTATTTTTGGGACTAACATATTTATCCAGTGCCCAGTGCCTCTTCAGTACCATGCATTGCCCTTTCTCACCTCGAGAGTCGGTGCAAACTTCACCGGTGCATCCAAACCCCGTGATATGATACGCTCTATCACACATAAGCCTCATTTTATCTTCCTCAAAACAACCACCATACCTACCTATTATGGCATTTCCATAGCCATTCCGATATATATTGCCATGCAACTTCCATCATCATATACATGACCTGAGCGTTCATTGTCATATTGCTTTGGATGATCGTAAGATAGCTAGCATGATATTTTCATGGCTTGTCCGTTTTTTGATATCTTTGCTATGCTAGATCACTACACATCCTGGTACATTGTCAGAGGCATTCATATAGTCATCATGTATTAGTTTTATCGAGTTGTAATATCGAGTTGTAAGTAAATAAAAGTGTGATGATCATCATTATTAGAGCATTGCCCATGTGAGGAAATAAAAAAAGAGGTCAATGAAGCCCAAATAAAAAAGGGGGCTAAAGCCCACCAAAAAAGGAGAAAAAAAAAGAGAAAACAAAAATAAGAGAAAAAGAGAGAAGGGGCAATGTTACTATCCTTTTACCACACTTGTGCTTCAGAGTAGCACCATGTTCTTCATATAGAGAGTCTCCTATATTGTCGCTTTCATATACTAGTGGAAATTTTCCATTATATAACTTGGCTTGTATATTCCGATGATGGGCTTCCTCAAATGCCTGAGGTCTTCATGAGCAAGGAAGTTGGATGGACACCTACTTAGTTCTCTGTTTGAGATTTCATGCACTTATAGCTCGTAGTGCATCCGTTGCATGGAAATCCCTACTCCTTACATTGATATCGATTGATGGGCATCTCCATAGGCCATTGATCCATCTAGTTGATGTGTTACTTTCTCCTTTTTATTTTCTCCACATAAACCTCTACCACCACATTCTATTCCACCCATAGTGCTATATCCATGGCTCGCGCTCATTTATTGCGTGAGAGTTGGAAAAGATGAAGAGCGTTAAAAAGTATGAACCAATTGCTTGGCTGACACCGGGGTAGTGCATGATTTATATTTTGTGTTAAGAAGATGGAGCATGACAAGACTATATGATTTTGTAGGGATAGCGTTCTTTAGCATTGATATTTTGAACGATTTGATTGTTTGTCGGGATGCCCGAGTATTGATTTCTTTTATGTCAAATGATAGACTATTGCTTTGAATCACCCGTGTCTTAATATTCATGACATGATTAGATTACATGATCAAGATTATGCTAGGTAGCATTCCACATAAAAAAATATCTTTTTATCATTAACCTACTCGAGGACGAGCAGGAATTAAGCTTGGGGATGCCGATACGTCTCCGACGTATCTATAATTTTTTATTGTTCCATGCTAATATTCTACAACTTTCATATACTTTTGGCAACTTTTTATACTATTTTTGGGACTAACATATTGATCCATTGCCCAGTGCCAGTTCCTGTTTGTTGCATGTTTTTTGTTTCGCAGAATATCCATATCAAACAGAGTCCAAACGCGACAAAAACTTACGAAGATTTCTTTTGGAATATATGTGATTTCTAGGAAAACGAATCAACGTGATACAATGCCCGAGGCGCAGCAAGGCAGGGGGCGCGCCCCCGGGGGTAGGGCCTTGGGCCCACATGTCCACCCCGCAAGGCGGTTGGTGCCCTTCTTCGGGCACAAGAAATCTAATATCCAGATAAAAATCGTGTTAAAATTTCAGCCCAATCAAAGTTACGGATCTCCGGTAATTTAAGAAACGGTGAAAGGCCAGAAACAGGTGTCACGAAATAGAAGTGAGACAGAGAGACATATCCAATCTCAGAGGGGCTCTCGCCCCTCCACCGCAATGGAGGCCATGGACCATAGGGGAAACCCTCCTCCCATCTAGGGGGGGAGGTCAAGAAGAAGAAGAAGGAGGGGGGCTCTCTCTCCCTCTCTCCTGGTGTCACCGGAACGTCGCCATGGCCATCATCGTGTGACGGCGATCTACACTAACACCTCCGTCATCTTCACCAACATCTTCATCACCTTCCCCCATCTATCTACATCGATCCACTCTCCTCCAACCCGCTCATAGATCACAAGTGTAGGGGATCGTTTGTAGCCTTTTTCGATAAATAAGAGTGTCAAACCCAACGAGGAGCTAAAGGTAGAACAAATATTCCCTCAAGTTCTATCGACCACCGATACAACTCTACGCACACTTTACGTTTGCTTTATCTAAAATAGAAATAAATATAGAAGTACTTAGCGGGAACTTGAAATAAAGTACTTTGCAAGAAAATAAAAGTAGTGTAGTAGCAAGCTTTTTGTAACACAAGAGAATGATTTGTCCCTAGGCAGTTGATAGCAAGTACCGGTAATCATTCTTGCAATTTTATATGAGGGAGGGACATGAGGTAACAGACTTTCCGTACTTGGATCATATGCACTTATGATTGGAACTCTAGCAAGCATCCACAACTACTAAAGATCATTAAGGTCGTGAAACCTAACCATAGCATTAAGTATCAAGTCCTCTTTACTCCCATACGTCATACCCCCTTACTCGGGTTTAAGCTTCTGTCACTCTAGCAACCCACTATAAGCGAACCATGAACATATTGCAACACCCTACAACAGGGCCCCCTCACGTTTGCGCGAGAATTGAGGGCACCACAGGACATCACCAAAATAAAATATACTATCATACCAACCAAGATCACGATTATGCCATCGGACAAAACAAATCTACTCAAACATCATAGGATAACCACATATCATTGGATAATAGTATGTAGTGTTGAGCACCGTGTTTAGGTAGAGAGTTACAACGGGAATAGAGAGGTTACACCACTGCATAGAGGGGGAGAAAGTTGGTGTTGATGGTAGCAAGATTGTTGATGTAGATCGCCGTCACGATCCTAGCCCCAGCGGCACTCCGGTGCCACCGAGATAGAGGGCGAGAGAGCCCCCCTCCTTCTTCTAATTCCTTGGCCTCCTCCCTAGGTGGGAGGAGGGTCCCCCTCTGTTCCATGACCTCTATGGCGGCGGATGGGCGAGAGCCCCTCGAGATTAGATCTGTCTCTCTGTCCTCTTCTGTTTCGCGTTCCTCAGATCTGGCCCTTCACCGCATCTTAAATTCTTGGCGATCTGTAACTCCGATTGCGCTGAAATTTTAACATGATTTTTTTCATAAACAGACGTTCGAGGAGGGCCAAGACACCTGGGCGCGCCGGGCACCCCCTGGTGGGTTGTGGGGGCTGTGGGGCCCCGTATGCGTTGATTCCAAGTCCCAAAAATCACATATATTTCAAAAATAATTATACATAAATTTTTATCGCGTTTGGACTTCGTGTGATATGGATTTTCTACGAAATAAAAAACATGCAACAAACAGGAACTGGCACTGGGCACTGGATCAGTAAGTTAATCCAAATAAATCATATAAATTAATGCCAAAAGTATGTAAAAGTTGAATAATATTGGCATGGAACAATAAAAAATTATAGATACGATGGAGACATATCCGCATCCCCAAGCTTAATTCCTGCTCGTCCTCGAGTAGGTAAATGATAAAAAGGATAATTTTTGATGTGGAATGCTCCCTAGCATAAACTTGATCATATATCTAATCATGGCATGAATATTAAGACATGAGTGATTCAAAGCAATAGTACATAATTTGACATAAAGACATCAATACTCGGGCATCTCAACAAACAATCATGTGTTTCAAAATATAAAATGCTAAAGAACGTTATCCCTACAAAATGATATAGCCTTGTCATGCTCTGTCTTCATAACACAAAGTATAAATCATGTACTACCCCGGTGTCGGCCAAGCAATTGGTTCATACTTTTTAACGCACTCCAACATTTTCAACTTTCACGCAATACATGAGCACAAGCCATGGATATGGCAATATAGGTGGAATAGAATTCGGTGGTAGTAGACAAAAAGAAAGGAGAAAGTCTCACATCGACTAGGCAATTTAATGGCCTATGGAGATGCCCATCAATAGATATCAATAGAAGGAGTAGGGATTGCCATGCAACGGATGCACTAAGAGCTATAAGTATTTGAAAGCTCGGTATGAAACTAAGTGAGTATGCATCAAACTCTACTACGAAAAATTCCCACTAGTATATGAAGTGACAACATAGGAAACTCTCTACATGAAAAACATGGTGCTACTTTAAAGCACAAGTGTGGAATTGCATGCCCCTTCTCTCTTTTTCTCTCAATTCTTTTTTTTTCTTGGGCTCTTTTTGGCCTCACTTTTTCATTTTTTTATTTGTCCAGAGTCTCATCCTGACTTCTGGGGGAATCATGGTCTCCATCATCCTTTCCTCACTGGGACATGCTCTAATAATGGATAATTATGATCATCACACTTCTATTTGCTTATAACTCAAAAGAAATAAAATTACAACTCGATACCTATAGCATAATATGACTCTGTATGAATGCCTCTAGCAGTGTACCAGGATGTGCAATGATCTAGAATAGCAAAGATATCAAAAAACGGACAAGCCATGAAAATATCGCGCGAGTTGTCTATATGATGGAAGTGCATGGCAATATATCTCAGAATGGATATGGAAATTCCATAATAGGTAGGTATGGTGGCTGTTTTGAGGAAGGTATAATAAGGTTTGTGCACCGGGGAAAGTTGCACGGTATGACAGAGGCTAGCAATGGTGGAAGGGTGAGAGGGCGTATAATTCATGAACTCACATTAGTCATAAAGAACTCACATACTTATTGCAAAAGTTTATTAGCCCTTGAAGCAAAGTAATACTACGCATGCTCCTAGGGGGGAGGTTGGTAGGAGTTAACCATCGTGTGCCCCCGACCTTCACACAAAGATAGACAATCAAGGATAAATTGTGCTCCAACTTCCCGACATAACGAGTGACTATACGTGCATGCTTTGGGAATCACAAACCTTAAAACAATATCTTACTAAACAAAATCATCCACTAGTACCTCCCACATATTATCATCTCTATCGCGAAACTATTGGAAGGAATCAAACATATCATATTCAGTGATCCACAAGTTTTATGTAGGATTTTATGACTAACCATGCAATTGACCAATTCCAGTTGACTCTCTAAATAGATATAAGTGAAGCATGATAGTTTAATTCTTTCTACAAAAGATCATTCTCTAACAGATATAAGTGAAGCAAAAGAGCATTCTATGAACATCGGTTTTCTATGTGAAGAGAAACAGACAATCCAAACTTCAAAAGATATAAGTGAACCACATGAAGCACTATATAAAGCCATACCCAAATGATATAAGTGAAGTGCAAAGAGCATTCTACAAATTTTCCAAGGACTATCTCATACCAGCATGGTGCATTATTAAACTAAAAATAAAAAGCACGTGCCGCTCAAAGAATTTACGCATATCATGTGAACGAAACGAATCCGAAAACATACCGATACTTGTTAAAGAAAGATGGGATGCCTTCCGGGGCATCCCCAAGCATAGACGCTTGAGTCTCCTTGGATATTTACTTGGGATGCCTTGGGCATCCCCAAGCTTGCGCTCTTGCCTCTCCTCCTTCTCCTCATATCATGACCTCCTCGATCTTCGAACACTTCATCCACACAAAACTTAAACAAACTCTTAGTGGCGGGGTTAGTGCATATGATCAATGAAATCTCATCATGTATTGATCTAATATTATTGTATAATTATAAACAAACATTACCCACCGTATGCTATCACAATTCTATGGCCCCAAGTCAAGGAGGCTTCAACAAGAATTCAAACATACGTAAATAATGAAGCTATAGCAACAATCCGCGGAAACATGACAATTTGTAAAGATTTGAACATTCTTTTCACTCCAGATTTTTCCATCACTGATTCAAATGGCTGGTGCACATGAAGAGTAGCTGAATATATACACATTGTAAACAAATGGAATACGTAATACAAAAAAGGATGGCATGATATAATTCACATATATGATGCTTGGCTAAGCAACATGGCATTACGTAAGTCACATATATAATGCCTTGCAACAATATGGCATTGCATAATTGACATATATAATTCCGTCCAATAATATGACATTGGATAATTCACACATATGGTAATTAGACACTATACATGTGGCATTCACACAAAGCATGTCCAAACTAAGCAAATGACATAGCAATGCAAGAGACCATATGCATAATATGAGAAGTATAACCCTGCCAAGTTGGAGCATACACCTCAGGGGGAAATAGGACTGGTCATCTGTCTTTGAATCCTCCTCTGAGGAGCTATCCATAACCAGAAGATATGCACATCGTCAGATAGCACTATCTGCTCTGAAGACCTTGTTTTCACTCTAGATTTTTCCATCACTGTGTCAAATGGCTGATGCACATGAAGAGTAGTTGAATGTACTAACATTGTTGCCAAAAATAATATTAATGAAAAAAAGGATGGCATGATATAATTCACATATAAGATGACTGGACAAGCAGGATGGTATTGCAAAATTCACAGATATGATGCCTCGCTAAACAACATGGAATTGCATAATTCACATATATGATATAGAAACTAAACATATGGCATTCACACAAAGCATGTCTAAACTAAGCAGATGAAATATTTGATGTGTAAGTAAGCAATGTAAGGCGCCATATGCATGATATGACCAACATCAACATGCCAAGTTAGAGCAAAGACCTCAGAGGGTAAATAGGAGTGGTCTGCTTCCCCTGAATCCCCCTCTGAACAGTTATCTTCCTCTTGATTATAATCTGGAATGGGGGGAGGGGGTTGTCTTTGCGCCCACCATGGAGCGACATCTGCATGACAATTTATTGCCACACAAACCTCGTCTCTTGTTCTACATGTTCAATACCATCGTGTACAATAATTGACATACATAGGAATAAAAAATAGTGAAATTATGTAAGGAGTGCATGCAGGAATCCAGAGTGATGGTAGCTACCTGTGGATTGACACAAAATCAATGATAGCAGACACATAATAGCTTCATTTAAAAAAATACAGATACTGGCTCCTTTACTGCTTGTTTCCCACCCAACATGAAACACACAGTAGACACCCGAGATTGACCAGATAGTAGACAGATACTAATCGTTGCTGCCCCGATATGTACCCCACAACCATTGAAGAACTCGAGTTTGAACATTAGTTTGGACCAGACTCAGAGTTTAAGAGGTGAACAGGACGCTAAAGTAGCAGGTTATATTAAGCGATTCATAACCTTAGCAAACACGAAAGGGTGCGACCTCTCTTGCGGACTCGTGTAGTCCTCAAGGTCATCTGCTCGGTTGATGATGGTGATGATGCTGTGGTGGCTGTCGGCGGCGGGGAAGAAGATCTGAGGCGGCGAAAGACAGTCTGGAGGGTAGATCCCGACTGTGGTGGACCCTTTCGTCGTTGGAGCAGGTGTGATGGGGTGGACAATGGCATGACGGGAGCAGGACAAACCACACAAGGTTTCCTTTGACACCTATTTGTAATAGAAGTAATTCTGTAAGGGCTCCTTTGAATTATAGGATTCTAACAACGCAGGGATAGGAAATACAAGAAGAGGATAGGAACACACGTGCAAAACAGAGCATTTGCAAACACATGATTTCTGTCAATCTGGGTGTTTTGTTCACAAAAATTGGAAGATCATAGGAATGCAAATAAGCATGGCCAATTTAAGTCAAACCACAAGCAAATGTATAGTTATAATGCTATTATGCTACTATCACTTAGTCTTGTTATTCATGAATAGAAATCTGAAAAGGAGGGCCAAGTGGATATTAAAATTCCTACGTTTTTTCTTTGAAAGAGACATTAAAGGAAAAATTCCTATAGTTTTTCTTTGCTCCATTCCTTTGAACCAAATGCGTGAGAATAGTAGTAACATATGAAACTTTCCAATTCCTATGTTTTTCCTTCACTTTTCCTTTCAACCACTAGCGATTCTACTAGGCAGGTTTGAACAGGCAAAAGCCTACACTCCAAAAATGTGCTTGTGCTACTTCT
Source organism: Secale cereale (assembly GCA_902687465.1). Taxonomy (NCBI): domain Eukaryota; kingdom Viridiplantae; phylum Streptophyta; class Magnoliopsida; order Poales; family Poaceae; genus Secale; species Secale cereale. The sequence goes on from LR738714.1 coordinate 410,012,073, forward strand.
ACTACTTTGTACCCAGGACACTGCCCTACTAGCTCAACTCCCAAGACCATCAAAATGTGCAGAAATAGTGCGTCGCCACAGGCAATAATTATGAAAACAAAAGGATGATTAAAGTTAAGTTGATACGATCAGTGCTCAATGGAATCTTCAAATGCCAGACATTATCTACACACATCGCGAGGCAACAGAACTATGGCCTCCCATCAGTAAACTCATGACCGGTTTGTATGTTTCTCTTTGCCTACCTCATGTAAATTCTAGGCATAATTAACATAGCTATGCACCCATGCTTGGTGCTAAATTTATTTTGCGCCGGATGGAGAATTATCAATTTAGAACTGTACATTTCATCAGGCCGCCCATTGTGTTCCTTCTCGTTAATATGTCGACACTGACAAAAAGAATTGGCATTGTTCTTGTGAATCGCATATGAGGACAACTGAACAATTCAATATCATGTAATTTCATACATATAACATCTTTGACAAATTAAGAAACCAATTCACAATATTAATAACCAAGACACGACATGTTCTAAAACATAGTTCTTCAGAGTTTATACTAAGGCACCTTGTTAGTTTAAGCAACATTTAGTTGGTTAACATAAACCGAATTGTAATGGAGGTGTGAGAAGTACTACTGCCTTGAAAAACTTCTGCATGTTCCATTCCAGAATATGAATGTTTTCACGGCCGTGTTGTTCCACAATCAAGCTTGACGACAACATTGACACATTTTCTACCATAATATGTACAATTGTATGCCATCAATAAATGTATTTTTACACTACACATGAGTGAGTCATCTCAATTTGTGTCATCTTGTGTAATTTACAATGCACACACATTAAAAGAAACATGTCTTGATTGGGTACCACCTACTTTCTACAAAGAAAAGTCGAGTAGGTAAATAACACGGTTAAGCAAGCAAGTAGTGAACTATAAGTGTTCTACATTATGTTTGTTAGTAAGAAAAGAACGTCCTACTGATATGAGCATAAATATGTTTATGATATGAACAAACAAAGTAGTGGAGGGCAGAAGTCTAGCAATAGTTCCAAGTTATTTACCTACAAAATTGTATCAATCATTTGAACTGGATTTAAATATTGATCGATCAAACTATTTACCTAAAACCACATAACATAAATATAAATATTTATGTATTTATGTATCATAATACAATTTTGTAGAAGAATTGAAAGATAATGCATGAATACCATATGCTGGAAAAATTGAATCAATTCAATAAGTGGCGATATTGCGGGATTTTTTTATTTCGAAAAGGAGGATAATCCCCGGCCTCTGCATCAAGCGATGCACAAAACCATTTTATTAAATTATTCAACAAAACCTCACACATGTGTCTTTGTTTGGGGACTATGTTTTGGCTCATAAGCTTATATGCTCTAAAAGTGGTAGAATAATAGTGAAATCAAATAGATTCCAAAATCTGTTTTTACCAAAAATATGTTTGTATCTTATAACTGCATTCAAAGTTTCATGGAAAAATAACATGTCGCGTGGTCTAACAAATAAAAATCGACGCTCTGACAAACTTAGCCCCTTTTAGGGCACCAACTCTGCTTTTTGCCCAGACTACCGCACATCTTTTTCACACAAAGAAAGGGCATAGTTAGGAAACATAAAAATATTTGTTGCAAAAATATCAAGATTTAATTTATTATTTAACTATTTAGTTTGATTCCTCCTGTTATACAACATTTGGGGAATCTTTGAGATTATGGGAAATTTTTATAATAGAACACCACGTCATGGGTAACAGAGAAAATGAACAAGAATCACTGAAGTTAGTGCATGTTGTTGACTACTTACAACGAGTTCATCTGGGCTATATCCTTTGAATATTGAAGATGGTGATATGAACAAGCAGAGAACATCGCCGGAAATTGGATTGGGATCTCCACCTTCATTAAGGCCACGTTCACTTAACTCCAGATGCATCGGCCCCAACATCTCCTACGAGTAAGCAAAAACGCCGCTGCAAGCAAATGAAATCATGAAAAAACGTGAATCAAATCAAGCCAAGAAGCACGAGACCAAGGGATTTCTGCCTATCACCTGCGGCGACGCCTGCATAATAGTGTGAAGGAGCTCGCCACCGTCCGAAGATAACCGGAACGGTAGAGAAGATCAGTGGAGGCAGCATGAGATTTACATGTCTGTCAGGGAAGTGCAAGAATCATCTCAACTGTACAGGGGGCATGGCACGAGGCCGTTCTGATTTCATCCGGAGAGGCGACTGCTCGTGCATCGTCACCAGCTCATCAGCTCCGCCTATGTACGTTCCATCCACAAACAGTGACAGCTGCGGCAGCAACAGCATGGCACCATCGGCCCCGGTAACAGCGCATGGAGTTCGTTCTACTACGGCGCATCACGTTCCATGAAGGCGATGCAGAACCCGTTGAGCAGCTGACGCACAGTGGAGCAGTCCTCGAATGTCTTGCGCACTCCATGCAGCGACGTGGTGTAGAGTACCATGATGCGCTAGCCGTCGAGCGGGCACGGGATCTCGAACCCTACCAAGGGATCTACGCCACGGCCTCCACCTAGCGCGGCGGGGAGGTTGTCATTATGGTCACGACTCATGGTGTGACACCCCGAGTCCGATGCGTCAGGTGTCAGTCAGTTATTTGCAGCCATTGTCATGTCTTTTGCTTGCGTGTTGCATTTTTCCATGTCATCATGAGCATTGCATTTGCATAGTTTTCAAAACTTGCATCTGTCCGAGTCCACCAGTCCTTTCAGTTGTCCGTCCGGAGCCCAAACACACTCGCACGTGCCCGCGGCACCTCCAAATATATATTTTATAAGTCACCGGAAAATGTTCTCGGAATGGGATGAAAGTTGGCGTGTGGTCTTATTATAGTGTAGACAGACCGCTTGTCAAATTTCATCGCATTCGGAGCTCGTTTGATAGCCCAATGGATAACTATAGCGGCTCTATAGCCAGTTAAATCGTCGGACGTTTTTGGTCTCCGAAAACCCCGCCAGGCCTCTCTCCCTTCTCTTCTTCTAGCCTGATGCCCTCTTTGCATAGCCACAACCAGCACCTAGGCCATCCTAGCCTTCCCCGCGATCGGATCCGTCGGATCACGATCGGAGGGTGCAAAACCACCCCCAAACACCTAACCCTAACCCCCTGCCTATTTAACCCCCTCCCCTTGCCATTTTTGGCCTTCTCCTTCCTTTTCCTCGAAATCCACGCCACCAGCTACCTTCTCCCTCAAATTTCTGAACCAGCCGCCTCCTCCTCGCCAAGTGGCAGCCAGCTATAGGCTGAGCCACCACCTGCGCCGCCGCCGGCCAATAGGCAGCTGCCACATCACCGCCGCCAGCGCCCTCCCACCGCGCGGGCCCGCAAAGCCCGTCCCCGACCCGCCCCGGGCTGGATCTGGGCTCAAGCATGCCCGGTCGTGCGCCTCCCGCCGCCGGTAGCTCGCCGGAGCGCGCCGCCGCAGCTCCCTGCGCTCCTCCTCCCGAGCTCCCGCACCCGCGCGCCCGGAGTCGCCGCCTCGTCGCCGACCGCTGACACCTTCGCCGGTGCTCCGCCGTCCTCCGTCGCCTCGGCCTCCCAGCTGCGCTGCGCCTCCCGTCGCTTGGCCACCAAAGCAAGCCACCGCCCGTGCCTCGTTTGCCTTCTCGTCGACCACGCCTTTCCACTGCCTTGTCGTCAAAGCACGTCGCCGCCGGTCTCCGCCCGCCGCAAGCTCGCGGTCCCCGCCGACCGGATCCGGCCGCCCCGATGCCGCCGGCCGGCGCCCGACTATATTCGCTCGTGGGATGGGCCCCAACTGCCCGGCCCACCAGCGCACAGGTCGGCCGGCCCAGCCCCGCCGCCACCGATCCGGCCCAAGTGGCCCAAGGTGAGCTACCACCTATACCCCGCATGTGCGTAGTTTAGCTAATCGACGCTCTCTCTATTTTTTCCCGGGGTTATAAATGGCTAAGTCTGAGAAAATCATCAGTATATATGCATGTTTGAGTGGCTGTAACTTTGTGCTCGGTGCTCCGTTTTGCATGCACAATATATCAAAATGTTCATCTCGAAGTGATCTACATGTTAGTTTCATTTGCATGCTTGTTACTGTTAACTGTGATGCCTTAATCCTCATTGCAAACTGCTATGTGATGTTACTGCTCAGTCTTTATTGTCCCTCAACAACATGTAGGCATGTTTAACATGGTGTAACTTTGTGCTTGTTGGTCCAAATGGAGTGTATGATATGTCAAATTCTTCATCTAGTGATGTTCTATATGATGGTTGCATTTGCATACATGTTGGAGTGCATTATGACATGTTTATCTCTATTGCAAAAGTGCATATTGCTGTTAAGTACTGAAAACTGTCATAAGACGCTGATTTGTCTTTGTCATATCTTTATGTGTGATTTTTGTTTCAGCTACATGTCAATATGTTTTAGAAGCACAATCATGTCATCTTTGCTGTGGTGCAGTTCACTTTTAATGTTATGCCTTGTGGTGAGTGCAACAAGCTTGCAAAGTGGCCTACTCGCTGTTTGTTAATTTCTGAGACTTGTTGAAAACTGCTAAGTCTGAATCTGTTATATTGTGATGCCATGTTTGCTTGATGCCCCAGTCATATCCATGCATGTTTTGGGATGACCAATGACCATGTATTGAAGTCCATGTTATGCTCTATCCATCCATGCCCTTGTTTGCAATTATAGGTTGCTGTAGCTTGTCTCTTTCTTGCTCTCAAATTGCTATAAAATGTTTCTGTCAGCCTGTTATCAGTAAGTTTAGTTTTGCCATGTGAATTGTGAGTGTTCTATGCATCCCATGACCATGTTATTGCCATGAGTAGCTGCATAAACATGTATTAGTATTGTTGGTTATATTCACATGCCATGATATGCTTTGAGATGAGTTGCACAAGCTTGCAAACATGCCTACTTGTCGTTGTTGGTGCCATGTTCAGTTTATTTCACCAAGTCTGTGAAACTGTTATTATTTGCAATCTTGCCATGATGTTTTGAGCATGTTCTAGTGGTGTTTGGTAGTAGCTCAATGATCATGCTTGTAGTGCTTGACATGTACATGCTTGCCATGCCCTTTGATGCCATGAAATGTTCCTGTAGCATGTTGTTTTTATGATTGCAATATGCCTAGTCGCTGTTTTGGACAGCTTGTCCTTTAAACTTGTTTCGTGTGTATGTGTTGAACCGTTGCTCCGTTTTGAGCGTGCTCTATATGAAACTTGATTTTTTTTCATATAGATGCATCATGACCTGTTGTATACATGTTTTGGAGTGTTGTGCTTGATGTTTGAATGCATTTTGCATCAATGCCATGTTCATCTTGTTTTGCTCATATCCTCTAGGCCGTAGCTCCGAATTAAATGAACCTTATATGTAACTTGACTAGAATTTCGTGTAGATCATCATGGTGCATGTTAACTTGCTGTTCAACAATTTTAACTTAAGGTTTGTTCAGATCTGGACCAATTTCAAAATTTGCATCTGAGGACTTACCGGAATTGTTATTGTTGTTTACGGCCTCATTTAAACTTGCTTTGTGTGATGTTTCTGTATGCATCATCTCTTGCCATGATTTGCATCAGGTAGCCTTGTCATGCATCATACTTGGTTGTGCATCATGTCTTGTTATGTGTTGTGTGTTTACCATGTTGTTTGCTTCTTCTCGTTAGTTCCTGTTTCGTTACGATCATGAGGATTCGTTCGTCTACACTTGGTTCGTCTTCGTGGCTTCGTCTTTTTCATGGACTCGTTCTTCTTCCTTGCGGGATTCCAGGCAAGATGACCGTCAACTTGGATCTTATTACTATCATTGCCATGCTAGTTGTCTCGATGCTATCGCTATATGTCGTGCTACCTATCTATTTGTTGTCAGCCTCTCCTTGTTGCCATGAAACACCCTCTAACCTTTGACACCATCCCAGCAAACCATTGTTTCGCTATGTTATCGCGTGCTCAACCCCTCTTATAGCGTTGTTAGTTGCAGGTGAAGATGAAGATTGCTCCATGTCGGAACTTGGATACTTTGGGAATAACACAATATCTTACTAATTAACACACCTATATACTTGGCAATGGGTGGAAGGCTTGGCCTTTTGCTCGGCGTTTTGTTCCACTCATGCCGCCTTAATAACCGATAAACCGGTGTTATATTCCTTGATTTGGCGTTCCTAACGCGGTTGGGTATATGGGGACCCCTTAACAGTTCGCTTTGAATAAAACTCCTCCTGCAAGGCCCAACATTGGTTTTAATTTGCAACATAATAAAAACTTAATTAATTAATTAATTCACATAGAGGGTCGCATCCCCCGATGATTCTTTTCTACATACAGGGAGGGGCCAGTGTCGATGGTGTTGGTCCCAAATAGACCAGCTAGCGGCGCTGCCCCTTGGCAACATGGGGTATCTTGTCGCTGTAACCATAGCTCATCCGGACTTGGCCTGAGACGAGATACACGCGGCTACTATCAGGGTGTCGGCACGCCGGGAGGTCTTGCTGGACTTGTTTTACCATTGTCGAAATGTCTTGTGCATCGGGATTCCGAGTCTGATCGGGTTGTCCCTCAGATAAGGGGTATTTTTACCTCTGCTAATCGTGAGAGCTTGTGATGGGCTACGTTTGGACACCCCTACAGGGTTATGATCTTTCAAAATCCGTGCCCGCGGTTATGTGGCAGATTGGAGTTCGTTAATGTCTGGTTGTAGAAAACTGGATAGAGGATACGAAATAAAATACACCAACTGCGTGAGTAACCGTGACTGTCTCTTTTCACTTTGAGAAGAGAACATGGTGGGGTAAGTTTGACTCATAGGTAGTTCAGGATCACTTAGCGATCATTACTAGTTTGCGGCCGTTTGGGTAGATGCTCATCTTATTCTTGTACTCGTAAGTTAGCCACCATACATATGCTTAGCAGCTGCTGCAACCTCACCACTTAACCTCTCCACACCCATTAAGCTTTGCTAGTCTTGATACCCATGGTTATGGGATTGCTGAGTCCTTGTGGCTCATAGATACTACAACAATAGTTGCAGGTGCAGGTTTCCCATGACTTGACATGAGAGCGACGTTACTTGTGTTGGAGTTCTTTCTTCTTCTTCGTCGTCAGTCTTCGGATAGGTTCCTGGTTGGCAGCCTGGGATAGCAGAATGGATGTCGTTGTGCTTTTCATGTTTTCATCCGTAGTCGGATGTCTTGTGTATGATGTGTTGTATTCTTGGGACTATTGTATGTCTTGTATGTATCCCCATCTATTTATGTAATGGTACGATGTAATGATATCCATCTTGCTAAGAGCCCGAAATGCGGTTGTGCCCCAATCACGAGGTTATAACGTGATCAGGATAGAATCGCATCTTGGGCGTGACACATGGTCCTCTCGAGTGCTTGCATATATACACGTCGACGATGGTGCACAAGGTGGCGAGGTGGTCCAGATCGAAGAAGTTTTCTGATACAAGGTCTGGGCGGCGGTACCACATGCCTGACTCCCCAGGAGACAAGCTCTCATGGTGAGATATCTCATTCATCTCCTCGTCGTTGCCATCTGGGCAGCCGCCATCAGGGAAGGCGATAAGATCGCACACAACCTCCAATGGCACGCGTGCTACACTGGGAGGTGGGAGGTGTGTGGCGACTGGCGGCACGTTGGGGAAGGACTCCAAAGTGAGGAGGATCCGTAGTCTGAGGCATCTCATCCTCCTTCCCGATCAATGTCCATCTCTCTAAAGAGAACGGGATAAGGGGACGAGACGATGACTAGAACTTGGGGAAGTAAAGACAAGGGGAGAGGGGAAGGGGGTCGACATCCATGGGTGAGTTTCCTTTTCTCGGTTATTTGCCTTTCATTTTTAGTGCACCGAGAGAAGGAAGAAGGGAAGGATTGTTTTTTTACCGATGCTGCGTGGTGGACGGGATCGATGGATGGGTAGGAATATTAATCGATGGGAGGTCTTACAAACGAACGAAACGACATACGTACTCCTCCTTTAGGAGTAGAGATGTATAGTAAAAAAGCAATGCGACAAGTGTACACCCTCTTTGGCGAAGCCATGTCGATCTCAACATCATTGGGTTGGTCATGGAAGATGGTGCGGCTGATGTGGCTTTCAAAGGCGGGGAAGAAGATCTTAGGCATCTGGAAATGGAGCCAAGGGTACTGTTCCGCTGTGATGGACGGTTTCATCTTTGGAGCAGCTCCGGTGAGGTGTACGACGGTTAGGCAGAATCAGGACAAGAGAGACAACATTAACCTGAAGTGGTGTTCTAATAGCATCTCCAATAGATGATGTAAAATACATCACCAAAAACTACTAGATGTAAAACACATAAGCCGCTCATCTTTGATCTTAACAGTCGAAACTGAATTTAACTGTTGAAACTGAATTTTGCTGTCGAAACTGCACGCACTAGTAGCAAAAACTCAGTGCACTAATAGTTTTAGCCGCTCTAGCAGGGAATACACTACCAGAGAGCAGATGGGGCAGTTGGTCATGCAGCAGCGCCTGGAGCAGCATCATGTAGCAGCATCTCGGGTAGCAGCAGCAGGAGCGCGTGCGAGAGCCGGAGTTGCTGCTCATGCAGTAGTGCTACGAGCAAGAGTATAGCAGCACTTCAAGTAAGAGCAAGAGCAACATCGTGAGAAAGAGCATGTGCAAACCATGCACGCAACCGAGAGCAAGAGTAGAGCAGTAGCGCGAGCGAGAGCCAAAGTAGCAGTAGCAGGGCCAGCGAGAGCCGGAGCAGCCGCAACAGCACCTGCTCCTTCTGTTGTGGACGTCGCCACCGAGGGAGCCACGCCATGGTGGAGAGACCCCATGGAGGAAGTGTCCGATGCTGCCGCCATATATGTAGCCGCGCCATGCTGGCTCTGGATGGAGCGCCGACAACACTGGGAGATCAAATCAAGAAGATAATGCATAGATTACTGTAGAACCTCTTTGGTGGCGTCGATTAGGCCTCAGCTTCATCCGAGAAATCGGTAATGGTGCTGCTCTTCCGGTGGTGCAGGTGAAAACGACACTATGGGAATGGAGGTGGCACGATAGACGAGGCGAACATCGGGGTAGCTCATTGGAGGTGGAGAATGGGGTGGCTGAACCAGCGGGATGACGAGATCGACGACGGATCCTCACCGGTGCGGTGGATGAGACATGTTGAGCTGTTGCGGTGGACGGCGTCGTCAGGGAAGAGGCTCCAGCTGGGCGGCGGTCGGGTGGTGGACGGAGGAGGGTGTGAGGCTTGGTAGGTTTTGGCTGCATCGGTGTACGAATGGGGGTGGAGGGGATGGGGGGAACCATGGCGTGAGTTACGAAAGTAACACTAGTCGGTTGAACCATCAGACGCCGAGGCTGGCTCTTCGGCTGAGGGATAGAAGGGGGATTTCACATGTCTGGGTGGCGCGACCGATTTTAGAGGAGGAGGGAGTTTTCACGCGCGTTGAAATTTTGGGATAACAAGGCGCGGGTTGAAGATGTGGGAGTTTCGCAGCACAATAGACAAAGGGATGCTAGCTTGAAAATTCAGGATAACAAGGCGCGGCTTGTAATTTCAGGAGAACAAGCTTAACATGTATAAAAACAAAACAAAAGACAATTTGCACCACACTAGAGAGAGTCATGCCCCGTTTTACATATTACGACAAATTCCATTCAAAAACAACAAGAACAAAACTAAAATAATCAGGAGAACAAGCTTAACTAGTAGATTACCAAATCAATTTGCACTTCCCTTGACAATAAAAAAAACAATTCGTACCGTCTAGCATATGCAGTAAATTTGAGTCCATTTTCCCTATGTGAATGGGATTGTGCTCGGGTTAGTTATACCACCATCTAAAAATTATCTTCACAACACATGACATGAATATAGGAGTAGTAAATTCCCATTTAAATATGAACTACATGTTCATACAATCTCAAATTCAAAAATGTGTATCCATTTATGTTGATTTTAAATCATTGTACATGTATGCTCTAGCTAGATGTCCGGAAATCTAAACCATGTTTGATACTATGTACAATGTGTTTAACACGCACGCACGCACACACACACACACACACACA
>LR738714.1:410023832-410052803 GCA_902687465.1 Secale cereale
ACACACACACACACACACACACACACCATTTAGATATGAGTTATGAAAGCCACACATCATCTCCAATTTGAATAGTTCTGTCCATGCATGGACGCAATATTAATGTTGTCAAACGATGCCTGCCATCCGTATGTCAAATTCAAGTTAGTTTGACCTTGTTCGATGTGTATACAGTATAGCATGCTCAATTCAAAACCACACCACACATATCTCAATTATATTCATGATCTCTCATTCAAATATTTGAAATCACTTTCATATTGATTATGACCTCACCCACACAGTCGTCTTCTCTTTATGGTTACCACTAACTCTCTCTCTCTCTCTCTTGCACACACACTCCCTCTCCGCATTATCCATCGCATACACACAATCTTTTTCTTCAGCTCGGTCTCCCATGCATGCACACACACACACACACACACACACCTTCCCCTATTTATCGCTTTGGGCGTTCTTTATCTCTCATCTGCATGCGTGACGATCGATATTCCTCTATGTGTGTATATATAGCTAGGTTTTTCCCTGTTTTTCATACAAAAGGATTGATTATATCTGTAGTCAGGTCTCGCCCTCGTTCCCACGTACACATCGACCAATCTACCTCTCTACATAGGATTGCATAGCTAACACACACACATTGTCTATCCATCGTCTCCCCTCTCATCATCCATGCCTTCCGCTTCATCTCTCAGACGTGCACACAGTGGCGGAGTGAGGGAGCCAACAAGGTCCCTGCCCCCCTAACATCACTATACTAAGGCTAATATGCATGTGACCGGTAGATTAAAAATTGTTTAATTTGATGAACTAGCCCTCCCTAACAAGGATGAGCAATGCTTGCCCCCCCTCATTTAATCTTCATGGCTCCAACACTGCGCGTGCAACCACACACATGTTCTCGCCCCTCTCTGTAAGTATTGATCTCGCACTTGTACACTCCTTTCTAGTCTCCCTCCAGTTGGCCCCTCGCACCATCTTTTAGTACCCCGTATCCCAGTGCTTGTACACTTGTAGAGCTCTTCCCCCTATCTGTCTCTATTGATATCTCGCGCAGACGTATCCTCCCTCCTTATCTTATATCACCCCCATGGAGACACATGTATGTGTATATGCCTCTCTGTCACACAAACTGCATTAACACGTATTCCCTCTACACCCCCTCCCCGACACACATAAATTAACGAATATCCCATGATTTCTTGCACACACCATATCTCTCTCTCTCTCTCTCACACACACACACACACTCAGAGACTACGTATACGAAAGAGAAGAAGTGCATGCACGCACTCGTTCCCACATACAAACGCATGGGTGCACGGTGGAATACATTTTTACAAGAAATGTGCGTCTCTCTCACACACACGGACTACGTGTATGAAAGAGAAGAGGTGCATGAACGCACTTGTTCACACATACAAACGCGTGGGTGCATGGTGGAGCACATTTCTACAAGAAATGTGCGTGCTGAAAGGCTTTAGATGATGTGGCACTAGTACTTCCAGCATGTGCAAAACACGTAAATTAGAATTCCAATGGCATGCTACACAGTGTCTCTCCTTTTTTAGTCAATATATTATGATTAGATGTGCGGCACATCCATGAATCCATGTGGCACATGTGGATGTGTTGTTGCGACTTTCTTGTGTGGATTGATCACAGTGACGTGCTATTGGTTCCAGAACACACACTGGTGGAGTACGTGCATGAAGAGAAGATGTGCACACACGCACTCATTCCCTCGCACACACATGAGGGTACACGGTGGAACGCATTTTTGTAGGAAGATCCACCCATGTGATAATCTGACGCTTATAAAGTCATTCACTTAATGGATGGTAAATTAATACATCGCATGGAAATTGACTGGACCCGAGGGAGGAAATAGTTGAGAATTACATTACTATCCCACTGCATGCATGCGAGTAGATAAAATATGGGTTGCTACTCCCATTGATCCCCTTCATATTTTGTGGCAAATTTTGACCAAAATTTTAGCAAATAATGTATTAATTCATGTCATAAAAAAATATCATCAAAAACTATTTTCAAATGTGAATCCAATGACATATTTTTTGGTGACATGCATTAAAATTTCATTAGTTATTTTTTGGGTCAAAAATTGGCACAAAATATGAAGTGCAGTAGTATTTAAAAACAAACACAGACAACATGATCAATTTTTGCCAGGGTTACTGTTGCCTTTGTATTTAAAAATGGACGAAGCGAAGTAGTATATCTATCATAGCCTCGTAGGGCTCTCCCAGCACCTACGCTCGCCTCCCCGCCTCTACCATCGGATCCAGCCATGGATAATCCCTTAGATCCTAGTATCCCGCGAGCTGCCCTCTCGCAGCAGCCCGCAGCACTACCGCCTTTGAGGTAAACCCACATGTTTTTCAGAGGGGATCCATTGCTCTAGAAGCACAGATCGGTGGCGCCGGAGGACATGCGAGGGCTGCATTGCAGGCGGTGGGCAGCAAGGGAAAATTGGATCGAGGAAGCGTCGCATTGACTGGATACAAGTTCGAAGGAGTTGCGGCTGGCGAAGCACAAGGTGAAGGCGCAAGTCGATCTCAGGGGTTTGATGCCATGGGATGTCAGCATTTGGCAGTGTCGCATTGATTTCAAGCTGGGGCATATGACAGAGATCATATTCACGGAGTTGACTGCGAAGGAAATAGCGCACATGCCTGCGGGATGGGATGAGCAGTTGGTGCAACTATTCAAATGGGTGGTAGGAGAAGCCAAATCACAGAACCAACTACGGCGGCGGCGCTGGGCATGCATCGTAGGCGAGGTGTGCTGCCCTCCTTCCCCGCCAGTAATGCGGTGACCTGCTCGGTTCCTATTGCAGTGAACTCGAAGTGCCATGGCAGTTTGCAACTGTGACAATCACTCCATCTATATGTATTGTATTACTGTGAAAATACTTAGTCATTTCGAAAAGGATTGTATTTGATTTGTCACAAGTTTTTGAATGCTTGAAAATCACCTGATAGCCACAAGTCTCCATCACGTAATACGTTACGGTCGGTCGGACTCGTGTCTCACCGAACAAACACACATCGGCTTGTTTTGACATGTATGACCAAGTACATCAATGACATGTGCGACCACATATGAGCAGCACTTGAAATTTGTGTTCCAGAAAACCCATCGGGAGCCGTTTCGGGCTTCGAAACCAAAACCATGAATAAATCTTCAGCTTGTTTCCCATCACATTTAAAGTTGTACTACCATGCAATATATAAGTGCAAACCTGTTCACACGCATCAAACCTGAACGTGTTCCCACTAACAAGGTTTTAGTACTAGTACTAGTATGTTATAAAAAGGGGGACTAGCTAGCCGAAAATTACTCTACCTTCGTCCTCATAAGTCTTTCTAGTTCGTCTTTCCTTGCCATGGCCGGTGTGAAGAGCTCTAGGTAGAGAATTACTAGTAACAAGGGAGTGACGACCAAGGCCGCAGAGAAAAAGAGAGGGCTCGCCGCCTCACGGAGGCCTCCAAAGATCTCTCATAGGCATCCGTCGGCTCTCAGGAGCGCACTAGCCGCAGAGGCAGACATGTCGAGCTGGTAATGCTGGAGTCGTTATCCCTCGACGACATGCCCGCTCACCTCAATGAGCAGAAGGAGTCGACCGCCGGCTTACTGAAGCTGCTGAATGAGAGCCTCGGCGACATGCCCACTTAGCTCAATAAGCAGAACGAGTTGACCGCCGACTTGGTGAAGCTGCTGAAGGAGAGCATTGCCGAGGGTAAGAAGGCGACCTGCAAAATCCAACAACTTGAGGAGGACATGGCGAAGCTCTGCCAGGAGCTCGACCAGCTGAATGAGGGGAGCTCCAACTAGAAGAAGCTGCATGAGAAGAGCAGTTCCTGGGTGAAATATGCTGAAAGCCCTCATCATGGAACAGAAGGAGGACTTGGCAAAACTCAGCAACGAGCACTTGGCTGCTATCAAGCTACGTAATGTGGCCGTGGAAGAGATGATGCGCACTGGCGTCGAGAAATCCCGCATAATGGACATGATAAAGAAGATGGATGAGGAGAGGAGCGAGGATACGAAGGTCGTGGAGGCGATAAAGAAACGGTTAGGACTCCGCGGCCAGCAACCCGTCATGAAGTACAGAGCAGCGACCTAGACTTGTGTCTCCGTCTTACTTCTTTTTTTGGGGGCGGGGGTGAGGGAGTCCTGGATCAAGGGGTCCTCTGGAGGCCAGATAACTCTTGGTAGGACGAACTAGTTGGCTGTGAAGATCATAGTTGAAGATCATAGTTGAATATCATCTCTCGTATCCGGATATGACTCCTATATTCGTATAAAGGCAGGTTTTAGGTTCGGGTGCAATCTTTCCTTCCTCTACAAGATGGTATGTACAAACCCTAGGCCCCTCCCGCGTGTATATAAACCGGAGGGTTTAGTCCGTAGAGGCTAACGGAGAATCTCAAATCCTCGTAGGCTAGACTTTAGGGTTTAGCCATTATGATCTCAAGGTAGATCAACTCTTGTATTCATATTCATCCATATTAATATAGCAGGAAGTAGGGTTTTACCTCGATCGAGAGGGCCCGAACCTGGGTAAACATCGTGTCCCCAGCCTCCTGTTACCATTGATCCTCAGACACATAGTTCGGGACCCTCTACCTGAGATCCACTAGTTTTGACACTGACATTGGTGCTTTCATTAAGAGTTCCACTATGTTGTCGACAGAAGGACTAATGGATCGCGTCATCAACAACGATGGCAGCACTGAGGGAATCTTCCCTCCTGGACAACTCTTCGTGTTCGGCGGCTTCGCGCTACGTGCCAACACTGAAGGCCATCTTGAGCAGATTGAGAGCTACGCTCCTGGCCATCAATTCAGATTCGGAAGCTTAAACTACATTGCTGATATCCGCGGAGACTTGATCTTCGCTGGATTGGAGCCAGCGGCAACCTCTCTCTACCTTCGCGATGAACATGACCTAGCTATGTCATCGGATCAGGAAATAGCACCTGCAATAGTTCTGGCCCCAGATCCAGAGCAGACCGCGCCACCCGAGGACGGGAAGCTCAAACCCACCACGGAAGCCGCGGACTCCATGGTGCTGGAGCCGCATACATACCCAACTCTAGACGAGGTTTGTGTCATCGAACCCCCGGACCTAACTCTGGTCTCAGATTTCGAATCACACGCATCTGCGCCCTTCAAGTCAGATCGGGCATCTACCGCCGACTTCAGTGCTGCGGATATCTTCCAGCACCCGCCCTTTGGCGACATGCTAAGGTCAATTAAATCCCTCTCCCTAGATGGGGACACGCAGCTGCATTGTATCCGGTTTGAACTGGAGGCTGATGGAGAGTTTTGCTCCCCACCCCACCACCCACTTGGTAGGCACGGTTGAAGATCTAACCTATCTACTTGACTATGCTTCCGAAGACTTTGAAGGGATGGACCTCGAAGCTGAAGCGGATCCATATCAAAACCGGCCCGTAACCGGGCGGTGGACAACTACGTCTTCATACGACGTGTACATGGTGGATACACCTAAAGAGGCGGAGGACGACGGTGAAAACAATCCCGTAGAGGACAAGCCCGTTGAAGAACCTCCGAAACGTCGGCATCCAAAACTCTGAACTAAATCCCGTAAAAGAAGAAATAGCAACACTGTCACTAACGACGGTGACACTCCGGAACAAGCCGAAGACCCTGCAGACCCAGCGGTAGAGCAGGAAGAGAGAGAGGACGGCGAATATAGTCCGAAGCCGCTGTTCGATGACAGCGATGCCGAAGACGGTAACTACGAACCAGTCTCCGAAGAAGAGGTTAGCCTGGATGATGATGAATATACAGTCCTTGAAGAACCCTCTAAACAAAAACGCTTCCATCGACGGCTTATTGCCACCACAAGGAGCCTGAAAAAGCAGAGACAACTTCGAGCCGCACAGGACACGCTCAACGATAGATGGAATGAGGTGCTAGATGCCGAACAGAAACATGGCTATAATGGCCAAACGAAAGGTTATCCCAAGCGTAAACTGCTGCCTGAATTCGACGATGAGGCCGCCGCGCCCGTCCTGCCGAAGAATAACACCGCCGACAAGCCGGACAAACCACCTCGCGGACGGGATATAGTTGCTAGCAATGGCGTACACAAGCCCGCACCACCACCCCGTAAAGGAAAAGAGGGCGCAGCTCAAGTCCGAAAACACGATCTACGTGAGG
This sequence comes from Secale cereale, assembly GCA_902687465.1. NCBI lineage: Eukaryota > Viridiplantae > Streptophyta > Magnoliopsida > Poales > Poaceae > Secale > Secale cereale. Next base: position 410,030,048 of record LR738714.1, read on the forward strand.
ACCTGAACAAAAAAGCTAGCAAGACGAGGTCTATCAACGGACCTAGGGACCGGGCTCCCGCACGGGACGCGGCTATCAAGCCAATCGCGCCAGTGACATACCAGTTCGGGGTCAATACCAAACATCACAACCATCGGACATACACCACGATATAGCAAAATACACAGGAGCCGCACACCCTCTGTGCTTCACCGATGAGGTACTAGATCATGATTTTCTAGAAGGGTTTAAACCCATGAACATCGAATCGTACGATGGAATGACGGATCCTGCCGTCTAGATAGAAGACTTTATTCTTCACTTCCACATGGTTCGAGGAGATGATCTCAATGCCATTAAATATTTACCCCTCAAGCTGAAAGGACCAGCTTGGCACTGGCTAAACATCCTCCCAGAGAACTCCATTGGGAGTTGGGAAGAACTTGAGGATGCTTTTTGGGCCAATTTTCAAGGGACTTATGTCCGGCCCCTGGACGTTGACGATCTATGTCATGTCATTCAACAACACGGGGAGTCCGCACGCAAGCTTTGGAATCGGTTTCTCACTAAGAAGAACCAAATCGCCGACTGTCTGGACGCTGAAGCCTTAGCGGCATTCAAGCACAGTATCCGGGACGAATGGCTAGCCAGACACCTTGGACAAGAAAAGCCGAGGACAATGGCAGCCCTAACTACACACAGGACTCGCTTTTGCGCAGGTGAGGATAGGTGGTTAGCTCGTAGCAGTACCAGTGACCCTGGAACATCGGAAGTCAGGGACGGCAATGGAAAGCCACGACGTAACAAAAACAAACGTCGAAAAATGCTGGAAGCCTAGATGATACAACGATAAACGCCGGATTCAGTGGCTCTAGACCCGTCCAACGGAAGAAGCCATTTAAAGGCAACAAAGATGGTCCATCTAGTCTGGACAAAATATTAGATAGGCCCTGCCAAATCCATGGCACCCCAGAGAAACCTGCCGACCACACCAACCGTAACTGTTGGGTCTTCAAGCAGGCTAGCAAGCTCAATTCCGAACACAAGGGGAAGGAGCCTCAGAGCGAAGACGAGGACGAACCTCGCCAACCGAATATAGGGGGACACATGAAATTTCCACCGGAGGTCAAAACAGTGAACATGATATGTGCCACTCATATCCCAAAGAGGGAGCGCAAGCGCGCACTCCGAGATGTCTATGCCGTTGAGCCAGTCGCCCCCAAATTCAACCCATGGTCGGCCTGTCCGATCACTTCTGATCGCAGGGATCATCCGAATAGTATTCATCATGGGGGTTCGGCTGCCCTAGTGCTCGACCCAATAATCGATGGATACCATCTAACCCGAGTCCTTATGGAAGGCGGCAGCAGTCTCAATCTAATATATCAGGACACTGTCTGCAAGATGGGGATCGACCCATCAAGAATCAAGCCAAGCAGCACGACCTTTAAAGGAGTGATACCGGGCGCAGAAGCCCGCTGCATGGGCTCTATAACATTGGAGGTCGTATTCGGCTCTCCTGATAACTTTCGAAGCGAAGAATTAATCTGTGACATAGCTCCGTTCTGAAGTGGTTATCACACACTACTCGGAAGAACGGCCTTCGCACGCTCTAATGCAGTCCCGCATTATGCCTATTTAAAGCTCAAAATTCCTGGACCACGTGGCGTTATCACAGTCAATGGAAAAATGGAGCGCTCTCTTCGCACGGAGGAGGACACTGCGGCCTTAGCAGCCGAAGTCCAAAACAGCCTATTCAAGCCGGATAATTTACCAATAGCGGACATAACTAAATGTGGTCGGCACACACCTCAGTGCGGTAGCTCGGATGAACCTAAGGAGGATTGACTGCTCCACCCCCGTCAACTGCCCCATAAGGTAGTAGCATATGTGCCTCGAGTACATAATTACGACTTAGAAATTCCTTGGGCGGCGACTGGGGTGCCCGCATATAGTCCATAGTTCATATGGACCCTATTCGGACTCTAAACTTATATTCTTTAGGTTCATTAAACGAACCAGACTTGTTATGTCCACACTGGATTTCTTTTTCTTTTTTAGGGTTTTCTTTTTCTTTTTACACACGTGCATCAGGGACCCACACTAAGATTGCCATATGTGCCTTGTTAATAAGGGTCTATTACCAGGGGCTATATTCAGCCTGGTATATGTTGAAAAGACCGAACGCCTGTAGGGAGTGTTCGGCGTCCTTGATGTTTGCCTTATATGCATCAGTTCCGAATCATGTCTTGGGTCAATACTTGGGTAGCCCGGCTCCTGTGCTTACCCCTACGTTCCCGATTGTTCATCTAGGGTGTAAAAGGGAGAACTACTGTGATTGTACTTCTGGTTCGTCCGGTCAAGTACCTCAGTAGAGAAAGCAGAAAACTGACCGTCATGATAGGCGAGAACCTGGTCCGCAATCCGGCGATTTAGTTTTATACTAAGATCAATAGAGATCTACCCCGTGTTATACGAAGGGTTGGTTTTCGCCCAACCAGGTGCAATTGGATACCTCAAATAAAGGAATATCATATCCGCACCAGGGGCTAGTACCTAGCCCCACATGTCAAGCTGCTATGACTAAGTGAAAGCAATAACGCCGCATATTCTGATTGCCTGGTTCGCTCCGCATACACCTCCTATACTGACCAATACGTTGGATAAAGAGTGTATATGCATATGACTGAACACCCCAGTACTATGAACATGGGGGCCGAAGCTGATGACTGGAAACTTTCAGATTTAAATAAATAGTCAAACAGGAGGTAAAAGACGCTGATATCATAAATAGCGCAAAAGTTATATACATCGGATTCATAAGCTTAAGTATTTACATACGAATACAACTACTCGAAGATAACATTCTTCGAACACTGGCCTTCTACAAGGCGCGCGCCATCGATGATGTCCTTGAAGTACTTCTCCGACTTGCGGTGCTCCTTGCCAGTGGGTGGACCAGCAGTGGCGATATGCCCCGCATTCATCTTCGCCCAGTGCACTTTGACACGAGCAAAGGCCATCCGAGCACCTTCTATGAAGGCCGAGCGCGTCAGTGTGTCGACCCGCGGATTCGCTTCGACGAGCCGCTTCACCAATCCGAAGTAGCTACTTGAGATTGGATCAGCAGGCCATAGCCGGACTATTAAATCCTTCATGGCTGAACCCGCCATGTTATGCAGCTCGACCAGGTGCTTCATCTAGTCACTGAGGGGCACCAGATGTGTTGGCGCATAGAACTGCGACCAGAACAGCTTCTCCGTGTTCTTCCCCTCCTGGGCTCGGATGTATTGGACGACATCTGCGCTGCTCGTTGGAAGATCAGCAAACACGCCTGGAGAACTCCATAACCAAGTCAACCCAAGATACTTCTGCCCTCAGAAGATGCTATGTAAGACAAATGTCTTACCAGATGCTATCAGTCGTGCTTGCTCGATTTCCTGACGAGCGCTGCTTGACTCGCCTCGCGCATCCTGGGCAGATTTCACTGCCGCAGATAGCTCAGACGCTTGTTCTGAAGTCTTCTTCTCCAATGCCTCACATATGAGGATGGCATCTTTAAGCTCAACTTTGACTTCGGACACCCGGGCCCGGTGCTTCTCGCATTCTGTCTTCTCGGCCTCCAAATTGGCAACCCCTTTGTCTGCGGCTACCTTGTTCGCCTCGGCCTCTTTCTTGGCCTTGGCAACCTCGCCCTTGAGGGCCTCGAGCTCAGTGGCGCCAACTGTGTAATACACATAGTTTATAAAACATACTCAATCAATACTAAAATTAGTCTTTTCGACATTTTAAATTCGCATACCTTGTGTTTCATCCCAGCGCTGATTGACGTGGTCGAGGTCCGTGTTGGCCAACATGAGTTTCCGGTTTAGTTTGGCAACCTCTCCGTCTCGCGCAGTTGCCGCAACTAGTGAAGCCTGCACAAACAGTTCAGCTCTGTAAGTATGCTATACTATGGATACTTCGCCTGATTCCTTCCAGAATCACACAAGGCATCAGGGCCTACTGGCTATATAGGTGCATTTAAAACAAATAACAGTTCATAAAAAGCTTTACATTACTTACCACAAAGCCTATTAGCAGGCTGTTGAAGGCTTCATTCAGTCTGCTTTTGACGGATTGAATCTTCTTCGCCACCGCACCCATCACGGTACGGTGTTCCTCTATTTTGGAAGCACACTGTAGTGCTCTCTCCATAGATTCCGGCGCCTCCGGATTGAATCCGAGCACCGCCGTATCCACCCCCACTTGGGGGGTCTCGTCTTCGGACCCCGGAGCCGCATTATGCTCCGGGTCATTATTTGGGAGGGCCCCGGATTGTTCGGGCCTCCTGTCTTCGCTCTCCATGAGGGTTGTTTCCCCATGGTCAGCGGCGGCCGAGGTATTACCTCCGGCCGCCCCATCACCTGCCCCGCCCTCGTCTCTTTGGGCGGAGGGCACCCGCTAGGACGACACTTCGGTGTCCCCACCAATCATGGGCGATGAAGCCCGGGCTGGCGGGTCACTCTCTATCTCTCCAAGCGCTAGAGAGTTCCCCTCCGATATCATTTTTTATGCTTACTTAGCATTTTTCCGGGAGGGTTGTAGGTCAGCAGGAGAAAAATGCTAAGTAAGCATAAAAAATACTAAATAAACAAAGGTGTAGCGCTTGAACTCGGAATAACTTACGATTCGGGCAGGGGTCTGACCCTGGGCTTCACCATGAAGCTATGTTCGGATGAATCCAAACTAGCTCCGAGGTTTATTTTCCTCCGGGGCGCGGCCGTGCCCGCGTCAGCGACGACCGCCCTCTTCTTCCCCCTGCCTTGCGAAGGGGGCTCTTCTTCTTCTTCTTCTTCTTCTTCTTCTTCTTCTTCTTCTTCTTCTTCTTCTTCTTCTTCTTCTTCTTCTTCTTCTTCTTCTTCTTCTTCTTCTTCTTCTTCTTCTTCTTCTTCTTCTTCTTCTTCTTCTTCTTCTTCTTCTTCTTCTTCTTCTTCTTCTTCTTCCTCCTCCTCCTCAACATCTTCCTCCACATCATCGGAGGAGAGGATGTTGATTTCCTTGGATTTCCTGTCCGCAGGACGGGGGCTATCTCCGCCCCCTTGCCCTTCGTCTTCTTGGGCTTCTTGCTCGGCTTGTACGGCGCTGGGACCAGCATCGCCATCAGTAGAGGCAATGCTGGGTCCCCGGGCAGACGCGACAGACTCTTAATCCGGGGCGCCTTCTTCGTCCAGCCCTGTATATCACGTAAAAGCTCCAATTCCTGTTATCATTAAATAGAGGAAGAAATATATGTTCGGCAAGTTTTTCTATTACCTCTGGGGAAGAGACCGCAGCGTTATAGCCCGCATCCTCGGCCTCTTCCGGGCATTCTTTCTGGCTCTTGAAGAGATGTTTCCAGATCTCTTTATGCGTAAAGCCGAAGAGATGCTTCAGCGGCTTGTCTCCTGCCGGATCAAACTCCCATAGGGTCAGCATTACCTGGACCACGGAGGAGAGCTGGTGCCCCTTGTAAATCACGCCGGAGACACGGCTCACGAGAGTCGTCACTTCAATTTGTGACCCCCAGTCCAGACCCTTTTTGGTCCAGGAGGTCAACCTCTCCGGGGGTCCGGATATGAAAGCAGGCTCCGTCGCCCATTTGGTGTCGCGGGGTTCGGAGATGTAGAACCACTCTTGCTCCCAGACCTTATTCTTCTCCACGAATGAGCCCTTAGGCCATGTTGCATTCAGGAGCTTGATAATCATGGCACCCCCGCACTCCGGATGCTGTCCGTCCACCACCTTCGGCTTTACGTTGAAGGTTTTGACTTTTGAGCCATAGGCCGAAGTGTGGAGGGATGCGGAGGAAGGCTTCACATACCAATATGAAAGCGGATATGTGAAGTATTGAGTTCGGGGCTAGATCATGGAAATCTGGCCCGTAGAAGAACAAAAGACCCCGAACAAAGGGGTGGAGTTGAAACCCTAGCCCCCTAACAAAATGCGAAGTAAATACTACCCTCTCACCCGCCTCAGGGACGGGAATCACCTGGCCCTTAGCAGGGATTTGGTGCGTGATGTTAGCAGCGAGATAGCCCGCGCTCCGTAGATCCTCCACGGTCTTTTCAGTGACCGTGGAAGCTTCCCACTTGCCCCTGGCACCAGATCCAGTCATTGATGGGAAGGGGAGTAGTGGTTGAGGAACGAGGAGCGATGGGCGCAGGAGATGAGAATATGGGGGCAAGGGAGATTGGAAGTCGTGTGGATGATGAAAGGGATAGATATCCTTTTATAACGCTGTGAATACAGAGCGTCCCCCCACTTTAGTCGTAAATCTCGCTGGTTCCCAAAGCGTTCGTGCGTAATGCGTGGCGTGGGTGCTCACGTCATATTGATAAGGATCCCACTAAAGGAGGGCACGATCTCTATTCTGGTGGGACGTGTCAATGAGGATTTACCTCGAAATGCGGAACTAGGACCAAATAAAATGGTTCGATATGTTAGTGGGTTGGACGCGACACTTCACCCAAAAGTTGTCAATAAGACACACAATTCATTTTCTTTTAAAGAGCCTTGCTTTCTAGGCTAAGGGTTGTACTAACCCTGCAGAGCCGAACACAATACTCCTTTTTGCAGAAGATATATTCGGAAGAAGGAACCCGCCTTGCAACGTTGAAGATAATAAGGAAGTTGAATTCATCATCATTGAAGTCAGGTTCAGGGGCTACTTAGGGAGTCCCGGATCGAGGGGTCCTCTGGAGGCCAGATAACTCTTGGTGGGCCGGATTGGTGGGCTGTGAAGATGATAGTTGAAGATCATCTCTCGTATCCGGATAGGACTCCTATATTCTTATAAAGGCAGGTTTTAGGTTCGGGTGTAATCTTTCCTTCCTCTGCAAGATGGTATGTACAAACCTTAGGCCCCTCCAATGTGCATATAAACCGGAGAGTTTAGTCCGTAGAGGCTAACCGAGAATATCAAATCCACATAGGCTAGACTTTAGGGTTTAGCCATTACGATCTCTAGGTAGATCAACTCTTGTATTCATATTCATCCATATTAATATAGCAGGCAGTAGGGTTTTACCTCGATTGAGAGGGCCCAAACCTGGGTAAACATCGTGTCCCCAGCCTCCTGTTACCATCGATGCTCAGACACATAGTTCGGGACCCCCTACCCGAGATCCGCCGGTTTTGACACCGACAGGGGGGTAGTCTTCCTTCTTCTTTTGCTCCTGTGTTTTTTCTTTTGCTTTGGGTGTTTTGCCGCATGGGTTACGTTCTCTACGAGGCACGAACAGAACAATGCTGATTGGCGGTGCCGTGGGATCGATGACAAGCAAATTAGCCAGGGTCGTCTAGTTTTCGCCCGTGTTATTTTCCTGTTTGTACACCTAACGCTGATACGGCTGGGGCGCTATGTGGGGTTTTCCGTTCAGTCTAGCCTTCTTAGACTGTTCCTTGTTGTACCGTACTTCTTTTCTCCCTTCTAATAAAGATTGTCCATGGGCCCTTCGATGACAAGCAAATTACTAGATAATTTTTATCGCCATGTCGCACTAGGCTACCATGTTTTGCACTCCTTTGTCGTACTAGTGCTCCACTGGAAAACTAGAGTATACAGCACGGTTCTTTGCGCCTCCTTAGGTCATCGGCAACAATTATATGAGCAATCAAATCACAAGGCCCCACCTTCTAGCAGTAATGAGCCATCATATCACAAAGGCCCCCGCCTCTCTATCAAACCGACCAGGCGAGACTGCCCTGCCCTCGCCTTTCAAATGTACTTTTGCACAGTAGTGGTATGGATGGATTGCGCCGTGGAGTAAAACTAACAAGATGAAATTAAAATAAAAAGGTGGTACATATACAGAGCACTCGTCGCCAATTTATGCATAGTACTATTAAAAAAGCTAGTATGTTCTTAGATGGGCTGCTAAATAAAGTCTATTAAAGAAATTAGCATACCTATTTAATTATTTGACAACAAAACTCCTTCATGCTTTGGGTAAACTTCTCTCATTTAAATTTATTTTTAGAATTACTTATCTCATTTAAGTGTGTTATGTATGTGGCATGCTGAGAGCGTAGTTAATAGTATAGCCAACTGTTGGCTATATGATGTTGGCCATATCATATATAGTCTTCACTTGTCGTCACTTATACATAATATGTATATAATGTGAATAAACGAGTGGTAGTACTGCCAACTACAAGATGAACTGTAAGAAATACTAGTATGTACGCACGAAAGAGATAAAGTAACGAGAAATAACATAACCTAGTTCTGCCGGGGGCTCAGCACAACACACCCCTGATATAAAACTAAGCACCCTGAATTTAAACTAAGAAATTAATCTGGTAAACACTGCATTAGAACCACCATGAGCAACGACACTGCCACCTTACTTGGACTCCTCATCCACATCCTTGACTTCGTCCTTGCCCCTCTTCCTCTTGGGCGATAGTACTTCTTTGCTTGAACCACACACCAGTCTCTCACTCTTCATCCAACCCTTGTAGATATTGAAACACAAGTAGGCATCCATTGCATCGTACTGGATATGGTATTTATCTAGTATTTCATTCCGCTCCAATGCAAGATGAAACGTGGGGTGAGGTTTCGCCTGTTTACCATACGAAGGATCAACCATGGCTCCTACTAGGGTAAACATTGAAGGCTGGTGGGAGGACACCAACCTATTATTCTGGAGGTCGAAGGGCTGACCTACAACAAGACCAATTCGACCCAGGACTCTCCTGTCTTTATGGAAGTCTACAGTAAAGAATATTACTCTCTCGTCTGCAAGGAAGTTCTTAAAATCCTCACACTTAATGTCAGCATGGCATATGTGGTAGACCAAGCACAAGTTATGCACGCAAACCTGGATCACGGCGGGCTTCTTCTTCTCTTCCTCCTTTAGACCCTTCTCTTTTCCCAGGACCGTGGTGTACTTAACATCTAGCCCAGTTACCCACTCATCACCATCTGACTTTTCAAACATGTGTATGAAGTGAGCAAGGCATCCTTTCACCGTCTCGGAAGAGCGGGTGTATATGACATCGAACTCATCGCCAGTGATGGTTCTAACCTTGTACTCACCGCCGATCATGGAGATTTGGGACACCATGGATTTTGGAGGAGGGTTAGGATTAGTGGAACTGCCGTAATGTGAAAGGACGAGAGGACTAGGAGCAAACTGCCATAATGTTAAGGACGGGAGGGACGAGTAGGAGTGAACTGCTAGCGGTTTTCCGATTGTAAAAATGTTGAGTGGGGCATGCAAACGGCAGTGTAGTGGGTTTTACGGTGGATAAATGGCTTTATGCAGTACTATGGGGGCCCAATTAGATGTCATGTCTACTAGACTCACTTCGTAGGCCTGACAGTATAGCATCTGTGTGTTCGCATGTCAAGCGTCAGGAAAATTACAGGTGATACAAAGCTTTCCATACTCCCATGATATGGGCTTCCCAGAGCCCTTGGATCTGAGATCGAACGGTTGCATGGCGTGATTCTAGACCTATGGGTGAATATCCTATCCTGGAGGGTTATTCTACAAATTTTCAGCAACTTAGCATGCGACCGTTCGATCTCAGATCCAAGGGCTGTCAGCAGCCCGTATCATGGTTGCGCCTACCATGATCATCACCTCGCTCGCGTGGTCGCGCCCTTGGATATTTTAGGTGGCTATAAATGAGCAGTTTTTTGCCGACTTCGCATGCATGAAACTACTTCCTCCGTCCAGGTGTGTTAGGCTATGTGATGTTGGCATGTCATACATAGTCATAACTTATAGTCACTCATACAACAAGCTTGGCTTTAAGAGTATTTTTTACTTCTCTCTATCTCTTTCTTCGTAGTATTTATTGCATTTGCCGAGGAGTAAGTAGCTAGGGTCTTGCACAAGAACCAACTCCCACCATTTTTCCATGTCTCTCTCCTCGACATATAAGCAAAAGTGCCATCTAAGCGGGCAATAAGCCCATTATTGTAGAGTACTTGTTCTTAGCAATTGCATACCATGGTGAGGATCAGGGGAGACTCAACCCGGTCGTAGCGCCGCAGTAATAATAACGATGGCCAGTCGAGTCACTAGGCCCCACCTGTCCATCAGTAATGAGCCGTCAAATCACACAACCCTACGTTTGCAGCAGTAAGTTGAATTTGCTACTCCCTCATCTTCTCACCTCTCTGTCGAATCGACTAGACGGAACTGCGCTGCCTACCACGCAGGAAAAGCCCCTCCCTCGACTTTTAAGTATAATTCCATGGATTGCCCCATGGAGCAAAGCCAGAAGAAAACAGTGGTACACATGTATACAACACGCCCGTCGCGTTCGCGTTGCACCCTAGACGGTCGGTCGGTCTGGCACACCGCTCACCGAATGGAACATACATCATATTGTGTTTGCACACACATGTGGGACCACAACTAAGAACCGGCCATAGGCACACTCCCCCGTCCCCGCAAGTCAGCTCAGTTAATAGAAGAGAGAGACGATCGATAGTACTGGACCGGTGCTAAACAGACGTCATTGCCTGGACGATCCCTGCACGACACGGGAGATCTGTTCGTCCATGCATGTGATCTGACTCCAGCAGACGGCTGGATTGGCTATCATCTACATATCGTGTAGGCTGTGTTGTACATTGTTGTAGTTCTGATGAGAAATCTAAAAAAGGGAGCAACAGGTATATTACATTAGTAATAAAATTTGAATCCATTCTCAGTATAAATAAAAATCTACTCTAGTCACCATAGGCGGCTAGGGAAACCTCTTCCCCCATGCTTCAACAGTGAGCCCTTGGATTCACCCCTCCCCTCTTTCCACCGCTCTGTCGGCCGGTGTGGGTGAGGGAATCCTGGACTAGGGGGTCCTCGGGCCGCCGACGTACCTCTCGTGGGCCGGATTGATGGGCCGCTGGGTGACCACTACGGGGCCGAACTATCAGAAGAACTTACGGCTGGATTGGAGGCACTCGGAGGCTTGGTGTGTCCTCCAAGTCAAGATAAGAATAATCGTCATGTTTATTCCTTCCTTGTAACTGCCCACGTGTAAACCCTAGTACTCCTGGTGTCTATATAAACCAGAGGGTTTAGTACGTAGGTGACAGAACAACAACCATTGACCTATTAGCATAGGCTTAGTTCATCCGATCTTGAGGTAGATCAACTATGTAACCATCCTATACACCATAATATAAACAAGTAGGACGTAGGTTTTTATCTCTTAGAGGGCCCGACCCTGGGTAAACATTGTGTCCTTTGTCTCATGTTCCCCATTGATCCAAGATCCACAGCTCGAGACCCCTACCCAAGATCCGCCAGTTTTGACACTGACATAGGTGCTTTCATTGAGAGTTCTGTTGTCGGATCGCCAATGGATCGACGGCTCGCTTAGTCATTGGCAACACCGTCGACACCAGGGACATCTTCATCCCTGGCCAGATCTTTTCATTGGCAGCATCACGCTGCGCACCGATCAGATCGGTTGCCTTGGCTAGATTGGAAACGTCGCTCCCAACCACGAGGCCGCTCGCGGGAACCTAGATTCTGACGCTGACCCTCGCAAAAATCTCACTCTTACAGAATCCCCGGCTCCCGCTGAAAAGGCTACCAAGCCCGACACCTTTGCCTCGGGGTCAACAGGAATGATAAAAGACAACATTACCCTGGACCCGGTCTTGAAACTAGACCCCTTCGGATCACCCAAAGACTTTCCGGCCTTTAAGTTGGACTCCGAGAAATTATCCGAGGACTGCGCGGCCAAACACATAAGCGGCCCGGGCTTGACGGACCCCTCACGAGTGAACGATCTACTAAATCGATTCCATTACATGGGAATCTCGGTTGGCCGATCTCCAGCCTATGATCGGATCGGTCTTAAACCCAACGACAGGGAGATACACAACCCACCCATCACACACCTCGTCGCTTTCATTGAAGAAAAAACCGAGGGACCATGATATCCAAAGTTAAAAACAATATATACCCAGGTCTCAAATCACCCCATCTAGGTCTCCGACCAGGAAGTAGACGTTCACCAGAGAAGCACCCAGACGCAAGCCATAACATGGAGTGCGACCTTGAGTTGAGACATTCGCGCATGGACGACAGTCCGGATGCCGAACATGGTTAAAATACGGTCCATCACCGTCGAAGCTCCTGACTCACAACCCTTGGGAAGGCAGAGATTTTTCCCACCCACCACCCATGCCGAATACTCTCTAGACCCAGAAAACCCGGACGAATGGGATATGATCCAAGTCAAGAAGCATCCCGAAGAAACCATCCATCACCACTAGGCTAGATTCCTCCTAGTTAAAACAAGGTCATGGGCTGATGCGACAAAGAAATAGTAGCCACATTCTGGTTCAACTACCGGGATGAAGGAATCCTGAACGCCCTCACGCGTCGCCATGTGCAAAAGTTCACCCAACTATCGGACCTGGTGCACAAAGATTGTGCCATGGAAAGTGTTAGGAGGGCACATGAAATGGATAAAGAGATGACTTATGCCGAGCAACCTAGAAAAGCCCAGGAAAATGCACACACTCATGGCTGCCGTCCGGATACGAACCTGCCAAAAAGAATAGACCCCTCATAGCAACTAGATCAATCCTGGACGAGCTATTGGACAAGCCATGCCCCATATACTCGGCCTTGATTAATACAAACCCAACCCACATGCTTTGAGCTTGTAGGGTGGTAAGGAAGGTGGCCGAGAGCGGCAAAGCTATCCTCAGACTCAGGCCTTCCAGTAGACGATCAACAACACCTCCAAGTGACAATAATGATGTCCTAACAATCTACGAGACATTCTCTCCGAGTAATCAAAGGAAAAAGGCCATTCGAGAGCTCGGCCAGGTCTACCAGGTTACAGCCTCACAATCATGGACAAACATGCCAATCACCTTTGATGACAAAGACGAGCCAAGGGCCTGCCCGACCTGAGAACCTGCCGCATTAGTCCTCGATCCCATAGTGGACGCCTTCAGATTAGCAAAAGTTCTGATGGACGGTGGTAGTGGTCTGAGCCTCATTTACGCGGACACCCTTGACAAAATGCAGGTCGACAGATCTCGCATCGAACAAAGCCATACCACTTTTTGGGGAATTATTCCCAGCAGAGAAGCACGCTGCTCCGGACAGGTCACCTTGGACGTAGTATTCGGTAAGCCCGAGAATTACAGATCCGAAGCGTTGCTATTCCACATTGTGCCATTCCATAGCGGATACCATGCTTTCCTAGGGCGTGAGGCATTCTCCAGATTTCACGCTATACCACATTACGGGTATATGAAACTCAAAATGCCAGGGCCCAATGGTGTGATCACACTGGCTGGTGATCCAGACAAAGGCATCTGAACCCAAAACAAAACAACATCACTCGCCCGCGAGGCACTGTCCGAGGCCCTTGCAGCTGAGGAATTAACTACGCCCTGCACAACGGTCGTTGTCGGTGTCAAAACCGGCATACCTCAGGGTAGGGGGTCCCAAACTATGGATCTAGGATCAATGGTAACAAGGGACGACGAACATAGTGTTTACCTAGGTTCGGGTACCCTCGAAGATGTAAAACCCTACGTCCTGCTTGATTGTATTGATTGTATATCTACCTCGAGATCAATATGAGCTAACCCTAGGCTATGGGGGATGAAGAATAGCTCTCCCTCTGATGACTACACCCTTTGGTTTATATAGACACCGATATGGTTAGGGTTACCGACGATATAGTATAATAATAAATAAAGGAGAATATGTGCCTTCTTGACTTGGAGGGCTCACCATGGCTTCATAGAACTCCTGTCATAGTACGTGTGATATCCTAGCTTATTAGGGATGATTTACTACTCATATCAATAAGGAATTCCTTCTTTTCCAAGAGCCCCATTCGGACAGAACTCCAAAGCTAAACATGCTCAGCTTGGAGTAATTTCAGGATGGGTGACCGAGCGGGAAGTTTCTCCTGGGTGCACACGAGTGAGGACAAACTGCGCAGAAAAGACTAGTATTGATCTGTGAGGCCAATCTAGATCCCTCCAGGAGTAACGATTACCGGCTCGTGTGCCCAGGGCGTTACAAGTTGGTATTAGAACCGACCCTCGTGTTTACATGGATGTTTGCGTACAGGTGTGCGGTCATGTTGTTCACGATGTTTGTGACCCGTCGTGGCACACGACATGTCACATGTATCGGACTGGATGCACAGACATATGTGCCAAGAGGGAACGTTCATGTGGCCCAACGAGGACGTCGGTTCCTCTGAGTGGGGGTGTATGTGATAGCCTGGCTTATTAGTGATGATAGACTACTCATATCAATAAGGAATTCCTTCTTTTACAGGAGCCCATTCGGACAGAACTCCAAAGTAAAGCATGCTCAGCTTGGAGTAATTTCAGGATGACTGACCGACCGGGAAGATGCTCCCGGGTGCACAGAAAAGACTAGTATTGACCTGTGAGGCCAGTCTAGATCCTACTAGGAGTAACAACCATCGGCGGGTGTGTTCGGGGCGTTACAGTACGGCTCCCCCAAGAGTACCAATAGTGCATTTATCTGACAACTTTTTTCTTCTAACGAAGAGTCGTTTCCGCGCCTAGGGCGGCGGCTTATGTTGAAACTGATAATGAGACGACAGGACAAAACACACTCGATGCTCTGTATGAAGAGCGTGACCTTGCGGTGGCTTGTTCGGCAATATGCCAGCAAGACCTGCGTCGCTATCATAGCTGCAGAGTTTGGACTCGTTCGTTTCAAGAGGGCAATTTGGTGCTCGGTTGATTCATGATCAGACAGATATGCATAAGTTGTCTCCACCTTGGGAATGACCTTTTGTGATCAGTAAGAATCTCAACAATGGATTGTATTATCTCATTGACATACTTGAGCACCATAAGTCGCACACCTTCAGCCTTAATATGAGCCACCGGCTCTCCCCATTGTACATAGTTCTGTCGATGTATATTTTTTTATGATCAATATAATAAAGCAGGCATCCCTGAAAAATCCAGGGCCTCTATATTTTCATTCCTGTGTATCTGAGTCTTTATTAGTTGGTCATAAGGTTAGTTGGGGGATTCCAACCCACCGGGTTTAGCTTGCATACCCTCTTGACCAACCTGAGTCGTCATATTATGAGTTACACCTGCATGTTTGCAACTTGCTACTCCAAGTTACCCGCCGAACTCTGAACAATCAATCTTTTTAAGACCCTGAACTTGTTAAGGTTAAAGCGGCAGCTTGTGTCACGTGAGAGCCAGCTTACAGTGAGCTAGGATAACGGCTGTGCGGCCTTGAAAGCACAAGGCCTATGAGCCAACTTGTTCGGCCGTGTCTTGGAAAACCGGCCTAACAAATATTTGAGCCTTTTATATGTCTCTCCTTTGGGATTTTTTGGATGTTTTTATCTAAAGTTTTGTTTTGTGTGCAAATCTTGACTATCAAGCCGTGAGGTTCCGGGTTATGACTCTCATGTTTGAGAAATTCGGGTTTTCACCTGCCCTGGTTTTCAACTTTAAGTCGCTAGTGTGTTTTGGCTTGAATATCCATAATAATGATCCTTTCAATAATCATATAAGGATACATATTTTTGGGTTATCACCCGCCTCGGCTTTTGACTTTGAGTCGCCGACACATATGTTGTTTTATATTTTGTACAACATGCAAAACTTCAAATGCAAATAAGAGTCGTGGCTCGACACATATGTTTTTTTTTGTAATATATGGTTGCATCAAGCGTGCAATAAAGTTCAGCTGTCGGCCCAAAAGTCGAAAAGTTAACATGCACGAAGGGATGACAAGATGGGTCATTCTTTGGAAAACTATCCTATTACAAGTCTATCATGAAGCCAAAAAGATCTAGAACTAACTGTTTTGCGGAGCTACACTCCCATACAATGGCTTCAGAGCCGTCCGGCTGACGATCACCATAGTAAGCTACTCTTCGCCTCGCTGCTTTGAAGTTTCTGGGTCATCCCGCGCCGGCTCATCTTCTTCGACCATCTGGAAGGTAGCCGATGTCTAGTCGATGCCGGTTAAAGATTTAAATGTCGCTTCATCATTAAGTATAATTGAAGGGTCAAGATCAAGAGCAAAGGTGTGCTTACGGTTGGGAGGAACAAGATCCTTCACTTCATGCATGTACGGCTTGATCTTATTGTTGTTCTCATCATAAGCCAGCGTGTAATGGTTCAAGTTCAACTCTTCAATTAGCTTGCATGCTACGCGCCTCATTTCTCTGACACAATTATTGAAGTCTTGCTCCTCAAAGGCCGACTTGTCATCCTTGAATTCTAGGCACCCGGTCGCTATTTCTTCCGGGTCAAGTTCTGACCGCCACGCGTTGGCCTGGTCTAGGGCAACAATGGCTCCGGCTAGTAGGGCTGGGTGTTCTGTATAAACCGAAAATTCGGTTTCTACCAATTGATTTTTTCTCAAGTTCGGTTAGCAAACATAGAAACCGAATATGGTAACTCAAATTAGCTAACCGATACTTCGGTTAACCGAATAGTTCGGTACGGTTTTCGGTTTACACCGAAACCACCTTGCAGCGAGCACCCGTGCTCTGACTACACTTGCAGGATCTGTTATATAGCATAAAATCTCCGTCTCATTCCCTTAGCTAGGCGAGGTGGGACTAAAGGAGCGTCCCTAGTCCTGTGTCACCCTCGGACGTGGCAAAATTGACAAGCAGGTGGGCTATTCGGCTTTGCACACGAAAATGACCGGTGGTCAACACGTACTAGTGGGATATTGGGCCTTGTTCGACAAGTACTAGTGGGCTTTCAATGTAGAAAAGTGGGTTGATGGGTACGAGAAAATCGGAGATGTCTGTTCGTCCAGCCCGAGCGAGAGTTTGATGCCAGTTTCTATGTATTGTCTCCGTGTCTCACGTGCAGTTCGGTTTTATTTCGGTTAATCGAAATAAAAACCGAACCTGCCGAATTTAGTTCGGTTATTAGAAGTAAAAACCGAATTTATTTCTACTAGTGAAAAAACCAAAAATTCGGTTATTTCGGTTTCGGCTTCAGTTCGGTGTTTAGTTTGTCGATTTTTATGCCCACCCCTACCGGCTAGGGCGGCTGATAGTTTAATCTCTTCAATTTGAGCCGGCGATGTGGACATTTGTTCTAAGACTGTATCGATTAGAGTCTGAGCTTTCTTTCCGCCTGACAAAGCTGCAAGGTTGCGTTACGTCCCAGTGTATAACTGTTTGGCTAATGAGTACACCGCCTTGAGTTTGAGACGCATATTCTGGCCAAGGTTGGCGCTTCTGGGCCTGTTTAAGAGTCACCCGACGGGTTAAATATTTTTATGAATGGCTAGGCAGCTTGCACAAGTATTCAATCAAATGATGATATACAAGAATTCAACTTACCGAACATGGCGGCTGTCATGTTGATTATGTGTTCTTTTAAGCCGGCAAGGTCATCTGTCACCGGCTTAAGTTGATTTTCAGCCTCTTCAGCTCTCTTCAGCAATGCAGCCCTGTCAGTTTCCTAGGCGGCTCTTTTAACATCAAAACCAACTTTAATTTTTTCAACCTCCTCCAATGATGTTTTCATCTCTGACTTGGCTTTGGAGGTCTCTGCTTGGTGCAGCTTTATATTTTTCCTTAATTCGGCAACTTGCGACTCCTTCATGTTTAATTCTGCCTGAAATGCAAATAATGAGGCAATGGTTATAACGCAAGAATCAAGTTTGATGAGCAATCAAGTACCAAGTACATTGCAAGCAATATGCTTGGCACTTGGGGGCTAATGTAGGTCATTTTGACTATAAGTCCCAGCTCATCTTGCTAAGTTAAGTCGGCCCTTGGGGGCTACATATTTGGAGTTCTTAAGTCCCTATAAGTCCCGGCTCATCTTGCTATGTTAATCCAGCCCTTGGGGGCTACATATTTGGTTTTCTTAAGTGACTATAAGTCCCGATTCATCTTGCTAAGTTAAGCCAGCCCTTGGGGGCTACATATTTGGATTTCTTAAGTGACTATAAGTCCCGGCTCATCTTGCTAAAGTTAAGCCGCCCCTTGGGGGCTACATATTTGGCTCTAGCAGCTAAGTTGTCTGTACGGCTCATCTCTTACTATGAGTCGGTGTTTGAAACGCTGCATGAGGCTCATTCAAAGATTATTATTTGAATACCCAGTTTATCTTGGGGGTTATGGTTTGGACATTATCGTGAAGTCTCATGTATACTCAACTTTTTTTCTATACTTAAGACTTGGCGGCTATATAAATATATGTGGAAAGGGGATTGACAACATACCTCATAGTGTTCCTTCATAAGGTTCACTAAGTCGGCTTCCAGTTCACGGCTGGTATGGAGGTGGTTCAGATAACCTGCGTGGATCTCGCTTGCATTGAAGGTGGCGTAGCTCTCCAGGTCAAGCTTCACCTTGCCTTTTTCTAACGAAGGAGATTCTTCTTTGTTAACATATTTAGCTAGCACAGTGGAAGTCCCTAGTGCTGTATAAGTCGGTCCAGTGATAATTACACCGTCTGAGTTTTTCTCAAGAGGGATCTCTTCTGCTGGCATTAGAGGAGTTGGCGACTTAGGGCTCGGTGGGTCATGACTGACCGCCGGGTTAAGCTTAGTCTCCATTTGTTCAGGGATAGTAGCATCAACTGATGTTGGTGGATTATTGTTAGGTTCTTCAAGGTCTTGAATGAGGGCCTGAGAAATTTCCGCCGTCTGCGTCTCTTGTTCAGCAGATTTGGGATCCTTTGAAGGCCTGCCCAGTTTCTATTTCTTGCCCGCTTTAGCAACACCTCTGCAACAAAGATACAAAGTTTACGAGTATATTGTTACAAGTCATTTATGAAAAATTAAAGATACTTAGCCCTAGGTAACCTTGAATATAGGCATCTGAGTTCTTTTAGATTCGCCGGATGATGGAGGCGTCTCCTGATAATTTGAGTCGGAAGGATTAAGAGATTGACGAATGAGGCCAGCTTTTGGAAGGGAAAGAGTCGGGCTGTGAGGCACCTCATTTCGACGCTTGCGAGGGGCGGGCGAGTTGGGTAAGCCAGAAACTAGATCTTGGGTGCTGTCGCTCCGGGTCTTACGCCTTGATGCGTGTTGTTGTTTCTTCAAAAGAAAGTTGGGGTCCAAATGAGCAAGAGGGTTTGAAAATCTTACTTTTCGAATGTCCCGCCTTGTTTTTGTTGTTGGCAAAGGTTCTGAGTTGGAAGAGATGATAGTTGCCTCTGCATCAGGAGCTTGGCTTGTCTCTGTGTCATCCTAAGAGGCATCGACATCAATAAGTTATATAAATAGAAGTCCAAGGGAACCAAGTTCTACCTCTGAATCTTCCAAACTAGAGAAGATTTTGTGTTGTTTGTTTGTTGCGATGGCCTGTGCCACGAGACTTTGTTCCCATTCCTCGCTTAGCTGGAGCGGTGGCTGCTGGCATTTTCTTCCTACAGAATGGAGAATCACCCTGAGTATGCATGAGTAATAAGATTAAACTTTATATTCAAGAAATTTACAAGCAAGATGAAATTTGTTCAAGACACTTACAGCCGGAGCCGGATTAAGGGTGCAGAAAGGGTTTATACATTCTTCCTGTAGTTCTCCAATGACTCCCCAAGGAGTGTCTTGACCATTTCGATGATCTCCTTGTCAGTTAGTCTGGTGGAGTTAAAGTGTTGTGGGTCTTTTGTGTCATCCGTACATTCACACATTAAGTCGTTGCGTCGGCTCAATGTCATGATTCTCCAGCCAACACAACAACGGACCAAATCAACTTCGGTTAAACCATTGGCAATCAAAGCTCAGACCTTGGAAAAACTGGAGCCATATAAGCTGCACTCTGCAGCAGTCAAGCAACCTAGAAGCGGGCCACTGGTGGTGAGCCGGTAGGGCTGATAACCCGGCAGGGTTTTTTCTCCAGTTGGGAAATGTCCTTGCAATAGAACAAAGTGTAATTCTAGTCATTGGGATGGCTTGGCAGGGTGGCAGGTGGAAAGTTTACATCCTTCCGCCTCTTAATGGAGACACCTCCAAGTTCAAGACTGAGCCCATGTGTCATCTCCGTCTGATGATTGATGTAATAATAGTCTGTGAAAAGATCAATGGAGGGCTCTTCCCCAAGATATACTTCACAGAAAACTTGGAAGTTGCATATATTGGAAACGGAGTTGGGGCCAATGTCTTGTGGGTGAAGGTTATAGAAATGCAGAATGTCTCGGAAGAATTTTGCGTCTGGCGGTGAAAAGCTGCGGAGCAAGTGCTACGTGAAAACTACAACTTCACCTTCTTGTGGTTTAGGAGGGCATTCAGAGCCTGGAACCCGCCAGTTGATAACCTCTTTGGCAGCTAAAACCCCCATGGTTACATAGTCATTGAGTATTTCCTTTGTGACTTGGGAGGGTATCCAATCACAAGTGGTGGGTGTTTTAGTCATGATGAGCCACAACAATGGGCTGTGATCAGGGAATAAGCGTATGACAGGTTAACATTGCAATAATAAACTGCATAGAATATTATAATAATGTATGAGGAGGATATTATAAGCCTCCCTATTCCAAAGGGCAAGGTGAATTTCAAATTGAGTAAACAATAGCAGATCAAGTGCTGGCGAGTTACAATTAATGTTTAAGAGGACCAGGTACAAGGGGGATACAAAATTATTGATTCGTTTGTACGAAGTATGGCGGGTCAGCTATATGTGAGGTCATTGTCGGAGATATTGATCATGGGTATCTTCATCAACACCCCATAGTATTTCAAGACAGCAGGGCTAGCTGCGCCCCTCAAACTATCCGGCTGCAAGGCTGACCCTTTGGGCCATCTGGTCGAACGGGCCGACTGCCAAGGGACGGCGTGTTCCTAGCAGGCGGCCCCAGAGAGCTGGCGCCTGGCAGGCGGCCCGATGCTCCCTCGAAGTTTGCACCCATTCAACCACGATAGGACCGGGCATGGCTACAGTGCGACCTGCCGCCCCTAATCTAGTGCGGAGTGTGGCCTAGTGCGGGTGTACCATGCGGACATCCCTTACCCGGTGCGGCACTGTGGCCCCGCAGCGTGTGACATCACCTACGTCAAGAAGGGCCACGCTCCCACGACGGGCGGTCGGTACGGCCCGTAGGCGGCAGTTCCTACTTGTCCGGGAGACACTAGAATACGGCAAGCCCCCAGCAGGCGGCACCAAGGGTGGGCCGACTCCCAGCAGGCGGCCCTCCCTTCCCTCAGAGTCTGTGAACCATCAAGCTGATGAGACGGGGTGTGGCTACAGTGAGCGCCCGCCAGGCGGTGGGACTGTAGCCATGCGTTCCCCGACAAAGCCCCCGTCATCAGAGGTGAGGCAACAGTATAAAGCAGCCAACCTGGCCCGCTGACTGTGGGTCCTACATGTCGATCGAGTCTACGGGAGCCGGGGAGAAGCCGGCGCCAAGAGACATTGACAGCCGGGTCCTACACCCGGCCGGATTACCATTGTACCCATGGGGGTTACGTCTATATAAACCCCCAGGCTTCCCCATGCAAGGGTTTCAGAACCTTAGCCCCCATACACTCCTCCATAGAAGAAGAAGCTAGAGCAAGCCTTGCTCTTCTTCCTCCTCTAGCCGAAACAGCTCAAGGAGCACTCTTGTAGCTACTCTATTGACGATAGTCATGATGTGGAGCCCCTGCAGAGGAGGCCTAGTGGTGTTAGCTCCACGGGGAGCCCCGAACCTGGGTAAATCTCGTAGGCATTCGAGATATCGCCCACTCTCGCTTCCAGGGCCCGACGACGTACAACTATCCCCCTCCATGATAAGACACCCCCTGGCATATGTTGCACGAAACCCCCGACATTTGGCACCCACCGTGGGGCTGAGTGCACCTTCATCCGGAAAAAAGTTCTGGACGGGAACCCTCTTCCTTATTGGTGAGCGTAGCCAGCCTGGCACGCCTGATGGCGTTAGAGTCGCCATGTTTTGCGGTGCGAAAGCTGCTTGCGCAGCGAGCAGCCTCGCCGATCTCGTCGGTCAAACCTGCCTCCCCAACGAGCCCGTGCCCGACATGGGAGCAGCTGGCTCCGAGAGCCGCCTCGTCGACACTCTTGGCAAGCTTCACATTGCTGACGAGCCCGCGCCCAACGCAAGAGCAGCCAACGCCGAGAGCTGCCTCGTCGACCTCCTAGGCAAGCTCCATATCGACAACAAGTCTGCCTCCGACTTGGAGTCCGTTGGCTCCACCGACCCGCCCATCGACATGCTCATAGACTTCGACGCGGCGTCTAGTGACGCATTCCCCGACCACGTGGTGGTCATCGACGATCTGCGCCCTCCTGCGATCAGCGGTGCTAGTGCCAGCACCATCACGGAGGTGATGGTCACCAGCCACGGTGGAGCCTCTAACGGGGCTGGCCAGGACCCGCTGCAGGCGGCAGTGCGGGATCTGTCCGCCCCTATAGCTATGGGTGCGGATGGCGCGGCGCTGGAAATGCTCCATGTCTCGCTCCTCGACAGCGCCAACAAGTTGGCGACCATGAGGCGCCTCATTGAAGCCTACCAGCGCGAGATCGACTGCGTTGTGGGTGGCGTGCTAGCCACTGGCTATTCAAGCCGGGCTGGCGCAATCCGGCAGCGCGACACTTCCATCACCAGCATGATGGGAGCCGAGCACCCAGTGTACACCACCCCAATGGAGAACTTGTGCATCGCCCACGCGGCGGCAGATGAGCTAGACCACCTAGAAGGCGACGAGCGCTGCTACATGACGGCGCACATCCAACAGCTCCTCGACGCAGCTGGCGAGCAGTAGGAGGCTCTGCGCCGCATGCTGGATCCCGATGCGAAAGCCGGAAATCACCCCCCCCC
>LR738714.1:410052860-410135894 GCA_902687465.1 Secale cereale
CCCCCCCCCCCCCCGCCGTGAGCAAGGAGCTACCTCCTAGACTCCAACGGGCGGCACTCCTGGTCGACAGGACCAAGAGACGGCCGCTAGCCGCAGTCGGCGCACTCACATCACGGTCGAGCACGACCAGGATGACCGTCCTCGAGCAGAGGAACGACGGGACGATCACCCGCCTCCTCCTCCTGGCAGAGAGAGGCGTGCTTCCCCACTGCCTGTTGACCATCCGACTCTTGGAGCCCGGTTGGGCCACCGCGAAGGAGTCGGAGAGAACGACGCCCTCCACCGGATCGACTGACTCACTCGATCCTTTTTGCTAGAAGAAGAAGATGCAATCGGGCTGCCCTATTTCGGCCCCCGTATTCGCGACAAGCCCTTTCCCGAAGGGTTCTCGCTCCCTCGAGACACTCCCAAGTACAACGGCTCCGTGAAGCCGGAGGACTGGCTGGTCGACTACTCCACGGCCGTCAACATAGCAAATGGCAACAACCGCGTCGCCATGAAGTACGTTCCACTCATGCTCCAGGACACAGCCCAGACATGGCGAACAACCTCAAACCTTACAGCTTCAACAACTGGCTAGACTTCCCCGACGTCTTCAGCCGCAACTTCACTAGCATCTACAAGTGGCCGCCCAAGCCCCGCCAGCTCTCCCTATCCGTCCAGGGCCCAACTTACACCTCCATGAAGTCGGAGCTGCACGTGGATGCATCCGGGATGATGATTCCTCCTGCTCCGCGGTCGCCGGCTGGCGAATCCAGTCGGCGACCGCAGACAAGTGACAATAAGCGCAAGGCCTTGCAGCCGGCTTCTACCAGTCGGCAAGTGGCAACAGTCGAAGACTAGCAGCCGGAAGAGCAAGATGGCCCCAAGCATCGAAAGGGTGGCAAACCTGCATGGTTTCCCGCCTTCTCCTTCGAGCAGACCAATGACGCTCCTTGGAAGTTCCACAGCGGCGCGAAGCCGCCCAACCACACCACTCGGAAGTTCCACTGGCTCACCAGAATCGCCAAGGGCGAGGGCTTATCCCCTCCGCCTGCCGGCCCACCGGCTCCGCCTCCTCGGCAGCCGGCGGCCCGACCAGTCGGCGCAATACAAGATGAGATCCCCGAGGCACATGGAGCCTATGTCGTCTTCACCAGATTTGCCGATGACAAACACAGCCGACGCCAGCAACACCGGGAGGTGAACACTGTCGCCTCAGAAACCCCGGAGTTCATGCACAGGTCTGAGAGGCCTATCAGCTGGAGCCGTGCCGACCACCCGGCCGTGATGCCATCGCCGGGTGCTTACGCCATGGTCCTAAAATCAACCTTCTCAACAGAGAGGCGGGCCTACCGCTTCTCCCAGATCTTGATAGATGGCGGCAGCAGCATCAACATCCTCTACCGCAATACCATGGAGAAGCTGTGCATCAAAGAGAAACAGCTCTAGCCCAGTCGAACTGTCTTCCATGGCATTGTATCCGGCCTTTCTCGTTCTCCAATCAACAAGATCAAGATAGATGTTCTGTTCTACGACAAGAATCACTTTCGCCGCGTGCCGATATTGTTTGAGGTGGTTGATCTGGAAACCCCCTATCACGCACTCTTGGGCCGACCAGCACTCACCAATTCATGGCGGTGCCCCACTATGCCTACTTCAAGATGAAGATGCCGGGACCCAAGGGCATCATCACCATTGCCGGCGACTACCATAAGTCGGCCGCATGTGCTGCAACTACCAGACGGGTGGCCGAGTCTCTTGTCATAGCTGAAGAAAAACGCCTCCTCGACCGGATGGTGGCAATGGTCGGCTGGCAGTCGTACATACCATCCGACCCCAAGGACGCGGAAC
The DNA here is from genome assembly GCA_902687465.1 of Secale cereale. Classification (NCBI taxonomy): domain Eukaryota; kingdom Viridiplantae; phylum Streptophyta; class Magnoliopsida; order Poales; family Poaceae; genus Secale; species Secale cereale. The sequence continues at coordinate 410,054,694 of LR738714.1, forward strand.
CCCAGGACTCCTTCCAGCCGGCCAAGGAAACAAAGAAGATTGCCTTGGACCCAGCGTACCCGGAGATATCTGTCGTCATAGGGTCAAAACTTGATAGCAAATAGGAAAGCGAGCTCGTCGATTTCCTCCGTGAGAATCGGGACATCTTCACGTGGCCCCCCAAGGACATGCCGGGTGTCCCGACAGATTTCGCCGAGCACAAGATACATGTAAGGCCAGATGCCAAGCCGGTCAAGCAACCGCTCCGCTGCCTGTCAGAAGATAAGAGAAGAATTGTTGGTGAAGAGATTGCCCGGCTCCTAGCAGCCGGCTTCATCATGGAAGTGTTCTAAACGGACTGGCTTGACAATCCAGTCATCGTGCTGGAGAATAATAACAAGTGGCGCATGTACATTGACTACGCCAACCTCAACAAAGTCTGTCCAAAAGATCCATCCGCCTTGCCTCGGATAGATCAGGTGATTGACTCCACAGCCGGATGCGAGCTGCTATCTTTCCTTGATGCTTACTCCGGCTACCACCAGATCAAGTTGGACCCGGCCGATCGGCTGAAGAGCGCCTTCATCATACCATTCGTAACCTTCTGCTACCTGACCATGACGTTCGGCTAGAGAACTATTGGCGCCACATTTCAACATTGCCTGCAGAAGTGCCTCCTCAAGCAGCTCGGCAGAAATGCCCACGTCTATGTAGACGATATTGTGGTGAAGACGGAGAAGCGTGGCACCCTTTTGGAAGATCTCAAGGAAACCTTTGACAATCCGCGCCGATTTCAAATCAAGCTAAACTCGGAGAAATGTGTCTTTGGGGTACCAGCCGGCTAGCTCCTTGGCTTCCTGGTCTTTGAACTCGGCATCGAATGCAACCCTATGAAGATCAAGGCGATCGAGCGGATGGAGAGACCAACCCGGCTGTGAGACATCGATAAGTTCACCGGGTGCTTAGCTTCTCTCAGTCGGTTCATTAGTCGGCTGGGTGAGAAGGCTCTTCCCTTGTACCAGTTAATGAAGAAAACCACTTGCTTTGAGTGGAAAGACAAGGCGGATGAGGCTTTCCTCCAACTCAAGAAGATGCTGACCACGCCGCCTGTCCTGGCGGCTCCGACTGCTAAGGAACCCATGTTCCAATACATCGCCGCAACTAGCCATGTGGTCAGCACCGTGATCGTGGTCGAGCACCTAGAAGACGGCAAGGCACAACCGGTCCAGAGGCCCGTCTACTAACTAAGTGAGGTGCTGTCGGTCTCCAAACAGAACTACCCCCATTACCAGAAGACGTGCTACGGCGTGTACTTTGCAACCAAGAAGCTCAAGCAGTACTTCTAGGAGCACTCCTTCAAGGTCGTATGCATCGCCCCACTTGCTGAGATCATAGGCAACCGGGTTGCATCAAGCCGGGTGGAGAAGTGGGCCATCGAGCTAGCCCCCTTCACCATCCTCTACTAGCACCGCACCGCCATCAAGTCTCAAGCATTGGCCGACTTCCTTGTCGACTGGGCCGAGACCTAGTACCTACCGCCAGCATCGAATTCCACCCATTGGCGGTTGCACTTTGATCAAAGATGCGCATCAGTTTGGGAGCCAGCGTCGTCCTCCCAAAGGCAACAAGCTCAAGTATGCACTGCAGATTCACTTTGCCGCCTCCAACAATGTGGCCGAGTATGAGGCGCTCATTCACGGGCTCCGACTGGCCAAAGAGATAGGCATCCACCGGGTGCTGTGCTACGGAGACTCAGACTTGGTGGTCCAGCAGTCGTCTGGCGACTGGGATGCCAAGGATGCAAATATTGCAAGCTACCGCTTCCTCTTCCAGCAGCTCAGCGGATACTTTGACGGGTGCGAGTTTCTTCATGTGCCACGGGCCGACAACGAGCAAGCTGACGCCCTGGCACGGATTGGCTCCACCCGGTAGGCGATACCAGCCGGCGTCTCCCTCTAGTGCCTGCGCAAGCCACCTGTCAAGCCCTCGCCTGAATCAGAATCTATCTTCGTGTCGACTGCCCCCGAAACAGCCGGGTCTGCCTCAGGGTCTGCGGCACTCGGCCCGGGAACTTCTACAGGCGGCCCGGGGACTGCCGCAGCTGCACTCGACCCGGGGACTTCAGAACCCGCCCCGTGGACTGCAGTAGTCAACCCGTGGACTTCAACGACACAAGAAGCAATGGCCGGTTCCGACCAGCCACCTCCCAGCCCAACCACCCTCGTGCCAGTTGCCGTGATGACAGTGGTCAAAGCACCGTCTTGGGCACAGCCCATCCTAAACTTCATGTTGAACAGAGAGCTACCAGTTGATGAGATCCTGGCCCAGCACGTGCAACGCCGGGCATCAACATACACAATAGTGAACAGAGAGTTCTTCAGACGCAATGTGACTGGCATTTTCCAGCGCTGTGTAGAGCCGGAGAAGGGCTTGGAAATCCTGAGAGACATCCACCAAGGCGAATGCGATCACCACGCGGCCTCCAAATCACTTGTCGCCAAAGCTTTCCGCCATGGATTCTTCTGGCCGACTGCTTTGGACGATGCCAAGGATTTGGTCAAGAAGTGCAACGGGTGCCAACGCTTCAGCTACAAGCAACACTTGCCGGCTTCTGCACTCAAGACCACCCCCCTCACTTGGCCGTTTGCTGTATGGGTGCCGAACATGGTGGGCCCATTCAAGACAACACGGGGTGAAATGACCCATCTGCTGGTCGTTGTGGACAAATTCACCAAATGGATTGAAGCTAGGCCAATCAAGAAGTTGAACGGTCCGACCGCTGTGACCTTCATTGCCGACATCACCATCCGGTACGGTGTACCGCACAGCATTATCACTGACAATGGCACAAACGTTGCCAAAGGCACCTTGGCCCGTTTCTACATGACACACGACATCCGACTGGACTTAGCGTCCGTTTCCCATCCGAAGTCAAACGGCCAGGTCGAGCGAGCAAATGGCCTCATCCCATCCAGCATCAAGCCCCGACTGGTCGAGCTGCTGGAGCGCTCGGCCGGCTGCTGGATCGAAGAGCTGCCGGCCGTCCTCTGGAGTCTCAGGACCAAACCAAACAAATCAATCGGCTTCACTCACTTCTTCCTCGTGTACGGGGCCGAGGCCGTCATCCCAACTGACATCGAGTTTGACTCACCTCGCATCACCATGTACACGGAGGCGAAGGCGAAGGAGGCACGAGAAGACGGCATCGACCTGCTGGAAGAGGGCCGGCTGCTGGCACTCAGCCGGTCCGCCATCTACCAGCAGGGCTTGCATGCTACCACAGCCGGAAGGTCAAGCCACGATCCTTTCGTGAGGGGGACCTTATGCTCCGGCTGATCCAGCGAACAGCCAGCCAGCACAAGCTCTCGGACCCTTGGGAGGGACTTTCATCACCAGGAAGGCCCTGGGATGTGACTCCTACTACCTCATCAACGCGCAAAAGCCCAGGGCACGCAAGAAAGACGTTCGGGCAAGGAGTCGCAATGTCCATGGAAGGCGAATCTTCTCCGTCGGTTTTATAGTTAATGCACTATGTATCGCACTACCTTTTGTATTATGCAAAGACAACGGGTCCCTCGAGGAGCACTCGGGGACTACCCGCTTTATCTATAGGGTAAGATTATGCATGTGAATGTGTTATTCCATTCCTTCGCCCGGCACCGGGTCCGGCCAGCCAACCCGAGGGCTCGCCGCCTTGTTCTATGTTAGTATCACCTGCAGTCGGACAAGTAGTATGCCGACATATAAGCCCTCTCTCGCTTTAAGTCATAGCTCGCAGAGTGACTGTCCGACTGGTGAGAGCTAAAGGCGGGAATGATGTCCACACGAAAAATGACTAAGGAAGGATGCCAACATAAGACCAAGCCGGCCTCAGGCCTCAATCATCCGGTTGCTAAGCAGTCGGCCGACCGGCTTCTGGCTTGGCTAGCTACGTTCAAAATAGGCTGAAGTACTTGTCTATACTAAACGGCCAAGTCCCTGACCCAACCACAGACCAAAGAGTGGTTGTCTAGCTGGCAGGGCGGCAGCCAAAGGGAGGCGGCAAAGGAAAAATCCTAGATAGAACAAAGTACCAAACCAAGCCAGAACCCGGCAAGAGCACAAGCATGTGCGAGAATAAAATTATTTACATTACAAAAGAGGCCCGTAGCCAGCATTCAATAGAGTTTGAATTACACCCCCAGCAGGTGGAACCATGCAAATTTAACTTGTTCCGAGTACAAGACAAGAAAAAACATGGAAGATAAAGGGCCTAGGCCAAGGGCGCAGCAGGCGGAGTAGGAAAGTCGGCGGAAGCAGAGGCGCCGGATGGTGGACCGTCCGACGAAAGTGTGGTCGACATCGGCACTAGTCGGCGCAGCATCCTGAGGCTCGCTGGTCGAGGCCTAACCAGGCTGAGGCCGGTTGGTCGCTTCACCGTCCGGCGCAGCATCCTCGCTTTCTCCGTCCGCCTCCTCATCGCCTTCGTCGGTCGAGGCGATCTCCTCCGACGAGTCCTGCCCGTCCTCCGGGTTCAGCCCGAACCAGTCGGCTGGTACGTCAATGCCTGCCTCGTCCAGCTCTGGGACGAGGATAGTGGTGTTGGTGTACTCAGCAAGCGCCACTGCGCGCTTCGCGAGATCGTCCTCCACTGCCTCCAGCTCGGGTCCGGCCTCTAGCTGGAAGGTGGCCAGCTGGGCTAGATCTAGCCCCGGGTACCAGGCCTTGACGAACTCCAAGGCAGTCCGAGTGCCAGCCCGGGCCGGAACAGCTTTCCATGCCTCGAACCGCCCAACTGCTATTTCCAACCAGTCGGCAGTCCGTCTGGGGGTGCGAGGGGCTGGACTTCCGTCCAGAGCGCGGCTACTACCTGGGACCCGGCCCGCTGCAGGCGGCGGAGCAGGCGGCATGCTAGATCCAGGCGTGTCTAGATGGCCAGGAGTTGCTCGCCAAGATTCCGAGGCGCGTTGGGCGTAATATCCACGCCAACCCTCCTCCGTCGCTCGCGCCGCGCCTCGATGGCCTAGCTGATGGCGATGGCTCGACCAGGAAAGAATTCTGTCGAAAAAGAAGAACAAAGAGCTCAGAAACCGAAAGTCGGCTCCTGCAGCAGTCGGCTATTGAGCAAAAGGAGAAGTGGCCTACCGTCAATCATGTCCTCGATCTCGCCATAGCCATACGACACGATCTTCTCCCACTCGACCCAGCTCGAGTGCTGAACCTCGAACCCGGCCTTGAGGAGAGCCTTGCTGTCCTTCAGCCGATGCACCTCGGCCTTGTGCTTCTCTGCCTAGTCCGCCAACTCCTTCAACAGGCGGTCACGCTCTCTAGCAGCCCGGTTAAGTTTCTGCTCCTTGGTGAAGAGCTCGGGCTGAACCTGGCCTAGCTGTGTCAGTAGTTAAGCGGCATCACCTGCCAAGACAAGGAAGAAAAAGCGTCAACACCAACCAAAATAAAGTAGTTGCCGGAAGATCCGGCCCGATTGCTCAGCAGTCGGCCCAAATCTTGGGGACTACACCCAGCGGGTGCGCTGACGCGGCCGCGCGAAAAGGAAGATGAAGTGCTTACTTCGGCTCTCGCTCATATCAGCAGTCCACTTGGCCAACTCCCGGTGCTGGGAGTTGTAGGCGGCCACGCGAACACTGTGGTAGTTCTGCAATGAAGACAACAGAAGAAAGAGACAGTTGAGCACTCAGAAACTCACCTTAGAGTTCCGACTCGCCTGCTCAGCAGCTAGCCCGGAACTCGGGGACTACATTCAGTGGGTGTGTTGGCGCGCCCCCACCGAAGATAACAAAAATTGAAAGCAAAACGCAGAAAGCATACCCGGACGGATGCTTGCATCTTCAAAAATTCGTCCATGGACTGCCAAAGAGTGGTGCTGTGGGCATTGAACTAGGCCAAGATGTCCCGAACCACCATGTTGAGGGCACCTTGGCCGGTCCTAGGTGCCCAATCTAGCGGAGCAGCATTGGTGGCCTCGGCGTCACGCGATGACGAGCTCGCAGCCCCAGCCTCCATCGGCCTTGGCACCGAGATCGCCCTCTTCAGGCACTGGCGTGCGGGAACGCGGGTCGTGGTAGCCCGGCCCGGTACCATCCCGGTGCCAGATGGCGGCACCACCGGTCCTTCGGGCCGGCTGCCCTGCGCGCCTGTAGTCAGCGCGCTCGGAGGTACCTCCGTCTCCAGGACGGCGGGGCAACCTACCCCCTCCCCAGGGCCGACTGGTCGATCCCAGCCCCTCCAGTCGGCGCCTGGACCTCTAGCACCGGCGGCTCCGCGAGCTGTGGGCCGGTGGCCACCGGAGCTTTGCCATGGGACACCTCCCCCTCCCGCGCCTTAGCGGCCACGTCCGCCTGCTCCTTGGCCGTCGCATCAACTTGAGCCTTGGACGCCTTCTCGGCCCTCGCCAGTGCCACGTCGGCGGCCTCCGCCTCCACCCAGGCCGCCTCTGCCCGCTCGTGCTGCGCCTCCAGATCTCTCCTTCCGCCCTAGCTCGTCTACTCGCTGATCCCTAGGCCTAGCTCGATGATCCCGAAGAACAAGGGACAAAAAGGTCTATACTGGTTCGGGCCACCGTTGTGGTGCAATACCCTAATCCTGTGTGGTGTGGTGGATTGCCTTATAGGTTGAGGAAGAACTAGTACGCTGCTAGACAGTGGCCCCCTCAACCACCTCACCCTCTCTTCTATCAGATATCTGATCCCTGCCCCCATCAGCATGGCTACTCGGCTCCTCAGGTGGGTGGTGGCCGGATCCACGCGTTGGGAGGTGTCAGGGCCGCCTGCGGTCCCAACCACCAAGGCAGACGGGGCCTGTCGGATCTTGGGTGCCGGAAAAACCCCTCGTGGTTCAAACACTGGGGTGCGCACGAAGATCTCTCCTTCCGCCCTAGCTCATCTACTCGCTGATCCCTAGGCCTAGCTCGATGATCACGAAGAACAAGGGACAAAAAGGTCTATACTAGTTCGGGCCACCGTTGTGGTGTAATACCCTAATCCAGTGTGGTGTGGTGGATTGCCTTATAGGTTGAGGAAGAACTAGTACGCTGCTAGACAGTGGCCCCCTCAACCACCTCGCCCTCTCTTCTATCAGATATCTGATCCCTGCCACCATCAGCATGGCTACTCGGCCCCTCAGGCGGATCCGGCCAGGTACCCCATACGGACGTCTCCTGGGACGTAGCCTGGTCCGTAGTCTCGTGGGCCGAAGGCCCGTCAACCCGAGGCTCGTGGACTAGAGTCCGCGTAGCCTCCTCCTCAGACATGTCCACCCTAGTAGTCATGTGCCCGGGTGAATCAGCTAGGTGTGGCGGCGAGGAAGGCGTAGGAGTCGGCCTACCTTTCCCGCTGCCACGTCTTGATCTACGTCCTCTCTTCTTCCCTCCCCGACCTCCTGTCCTGGTGGGCAACAACGTCGACGAAGAAGCGCCCGCCGATGTCCCTAAACTATGTAACAACGCTCTCTGGAGAGGTACGGGTGGAATGGAAGAACCACTATTTCGGTGTACAAAAGTTGGGGCTCTCTTTTTTACCCCTAACTTGTGCACGGGCAGTCAGAGCCACGCCTGTGGCCAAACATAATAGAGCAGAGGGGGGAAGCCAGGGACGCGGAGTTACTAGAACGACACCAAGACGGCGACACGAGAAGAAGCAAGGAGGCAGGCTCTCCCCCGGCAAGGACTCTTGCCGGGGCGGCTTGCGCGCCCCCGGCGAGAGCTCTTGCCGGAGCGATTCGCCCAAACACCTCCGTCGCGGCCACCCTTGGGCCTAAGAACTCCAATGTCATCCACAACATTGGAGTCGAGGCTCAGGATGCGCCCTGGCATGCAGATCTTTGTGAAGACAATGGTCTATGACTCCCAAGATAAGAACCAAAAGACATGTCGATTGCAAGGCTCCTTGCCGAGGATGCCCACGGGGCCCCGGCAAGGCTCCTTGCCGAAGACGCCCCAGAGCCCCAGGAAGCCTCTTGCCGCGGGATGCTCACGGAGGCCCCAGCAAGACCCTTGCCGAAAGCAGAAGCAAGACTGCGGCAAGCCCTTGCCGCCCCGTCCCCGCCCCAGCTCGGCGGCCGACCCGCTGGCCCAGGCAGGCACCCATGTGGCAATACGTGGTTCCTTGGCTAGCTAATCAAGCACCAGCGTGGTGGCATGCAGATCTTCGTGAAGACCCTACCACGGCGCCACCTCAGCTACCTGCCTCGCTGGCCTGGATGCGCGTCGTGACCAGACAGAGCGGCCACGGCCAGGACGGTCTTCTTTTCCGTCCCTGATAAAGTAAATAGACAACTAAGCAGCGCATTTAATGCGTCTTGTCCCATAATAGCATGGGATAAGCCTGTACACTGTACACCTTTCCACCTCCTATGTGCCATTGTGGCAGCCCCTTTTAGACTATAAAAGGAGGCCCGCGGCATACAGAAGAAGGATTCGAATCCTGAAAAGCTGAACATGCATCGTAGCTAGCTCAAGATCTCAAGAACACTCAAATATACACCAAAGCAGGACTAGGGTATTACGCATCCTCGCGGCCCGAACCTGGGTAAACGACTGCTGTGCTGACTCTTAGACCCGCTCTTTGCACAACCTCGCACCCGCCAACCATAGAAGGGATTCCGGTGATCCCATAGGTGTCGTTTCGTACAAACATCTTTGGCGCGCCAGGTACGGGTTGCAGTTGTGGAAATCTGGTCTAGCAGTCAGTGTAGCGATTCTTCATCACCATGGCTCCTAAGAAGAAGACGATCGCGGCGTCTGCAGCCGAACAGCCCGTGCCGGCGCACGCTGGCGACGGGGTGGTCGCGGATGGGAGCCGAGGCGCCACCCGCTAACACCCGCGTCATTCCAGCAGCCGAAGCCTGTCAAGCGGCGTCGTTCGTGCGCGAGACGACGAGCAGCACACCACCAAGTCCAAGGACAAAGCAACACTCATACAAGATTTGGAAGAGACGTTCACGAATCTGCGCAAGATCAACCTTAAGCTGAACCCTGAGAAGTGCGTCTTCGGTGTCCCGTCCGGCAAGCTTCTCGGTTTCTTCGTGTCACATCATGGAATTGAGGCAAATCTAGAGAAGATCAAGGGCATCGAGCAGATTGAAGCACCCAGGCGGATCAAGGATGTGTGTCGGCTTGCTGGCTGCGTTGCCGCCATGGGCAGATTCATCCCCAAATATGCCGAGCGCGCCCTCCCCTTTTTCAAGATTTTGAAAAGGGTGGGCCAAATGGAGTGGACCCCAGAAGCCGAAGCGGCACTGCAAGATTTGAAGAAATACATCTCCTCTACACCGATACTGGTTGCACCTAAACCACAAGAGCCCTTGCTGCTGTATTTAGCAGCAACGAACCAAGTGGTCAATGCTGCGCTAGTGGCCCAGAGGGAGGTCAATACGGAAGTGATAGCAACGACAGAACTTCATGCCACTCGGGCCGAAGCGACGCAACCTGATGGAGTAATGCAGAAGAAGAAGATGATGCAGCACCCGGTTTACTTTGTCAGCTCCCTATTACAGGGGGCTAGGTCGAGGTACTCCGGCGAAGAAATTGCTCTTCGGCCTCCTTATGGCCTCGAGGAAGCTGCATCATTACTTCCAAGCACATGCAATTACCGTCGTCACCAGCCTCCCGTTGCAGCGGATATTGCATGACCCAGATGCGACTGGGAGGATTGTGTAGTGGGCCCTGGAGCTGTCAAGCTTCGGTTTGAAATTTGAAAGCACTTCGACGATTCAGAGTAGAGTCTTGGCAGAGTACATTGCATAGTGGACCTCAACGCTCGATGAAGAGATCCAGGAGACTACTCTCCCCGGCAAGGGTACGAGTCACGACTGGATTATGTACTTTGATGGGGCTTTCTCGCTGCAAGGCGCCGGTGCTGGTGTGCTGCTTGTTGCACCCATCGGAGAGCACCTCAGGTATGTGATCCAGATGCGCTTCCCCAGGTAGGTATCAACGAACAACACTGTCGAGTATGAGGGACTGCTTGCCGGTCTTAGGATCGCGGCGGACCTCGGGATCAAGAAGCTCATCGTCAGAGGAGATTCGTAGCTCGTCGTCAAGCAAGTGAACAATGATTACCAGAGCCCGTTGATGGAAGCCTACGTGGATGAAGTAAGGAAACTGGAGGAGCGTTTTGACGGTATACAAGCTGAACATGTCCCCCGAGCGGAGAACGACATCGCCGACTACTTGTCGAAACGCGCCGCCCCCAAACTACCAGTGGAACCGGGTACCATTGTGTTCAATTATTTCAGCCATCTGTTGAACCATCAACTGAGCAGAACAAGCGAAGGAAATCAGGCCCCGGTAAGTACTTTCATGCCGAACCCGCAGGGGTGGCCGGCAAAGGTGTTGCCGGGGACTTTGAGCCTGCCGTGGGGCAACAGACTCCGGCGGGTCATCAAGCCCTAGCCGTAGAGGCAATCGCTCCCATGGCAGAGGAAATGCATTTGGTCCTTGACGTCGAGCCCCAGGCTCCGGCATGGGCGTAGCATACCGTCCAATCCCTCCAGACCAGGGAACTTCCGGAGGAGCAGGAAGAAGCGGAGAAATTAGCCCGTCGGTCCGCCATGTACCAGTTCGTCGATGACGTCCTGTACAGAAAAAGACTGAACGGCGTGAAATTGAAGTGCATCCCCCGGGAGGAAGTACTAGAGCTGTTGGCAAAGATAGATGGAGGCATATGTGGCTCCCACATAGGGTCAAGAGCCCTTGCTGACAAGGCATTCTGACAAGGTTTCTTCTGGCCCACTGCCCTCCAGGATGCAACGACACTAGTAACCAAGTGTGAAGCGTGTCAGTTCCATTCAAAGAAACTTCATCAACCAGCTCAAGCTCTCCAAACAACCCCTCTCTCCTAGCTATTCTCGGTCTGGGGATCTGTCGGATTACAGGCTCCGCAAACCCAAAGAAGTTCAAACACAGGGGCATGAACAAAGATTTCTCCCGCTCATGTCTACCTAGTGCCACGCCCACGCCCGGTGGTGAGATTCAAGCAAGCAACAAGTAAAAGCACACACGAGTTTACCCATGGTCAGGCCACCTTGTGGTGTAAAACCCTACGTCCCGCTTGAGTGGTTTAGCCTCAGGAGGGCTTCAGTATGAAAAAGTACAGTGGTTCTTGAGCTGAGGAGGAGAGCTCAAGAGGGTCAGGAGGCAAGTGTTCTTGCTCCTTGAGGCGAAGGTGGGGTGTTTGAGATGAGGTCCATCCAGATGCCTCCACAGTGGAAACCCTAGCTACTTATATAGGCGGCCAGGGTCCTCTTCCCCTGAAATGTTTAGGCGGGAAAGGATCCCACAACGGCCATTTTGAGCGGGAACACAAGGATGTTCCTATCCTGAAAAAGCGGTCTTCGCCTACAAAGAGATCAGACGACGACGTGGTGGTGACATCCTCCCTGTCGTCCTTGTGGTCTTCGGTCTTGTTGCATCGAAGGGGAAACCTTTGTCTCGCCCCTTGGGAACCTGCGCCTGCGTTATCTCCTTTGTACCAAAACGACAACTGCGCCGCTGGCATGCGCTGGCACCCGCTGACGCGGTGCGTCACTGCTCGCGTCACTGCCTCCTCCTGAGGCAGGCTTGGCCTTGAGTTCTCTGCCCCTCCGGAGCAGCCTAACCGAGGCTGCTCCTGAGAGGGTCTTGGTGTCGTTCTCCTCGCGAGGCTTAGCCCCCTAGCAAAGATCTTGAGCAGTTGGTCGATCAGCTGGGCCGTACCAGGCCATAGTTGGAGCGCGTCGCGAACCGCAGGCAGGCAAGTCTGGGTACCCTGTTTCCTAAAATGCCGATAGTAGCCCCCGGGACCAAGGCGCGCACGGAGTTGGCTTCGGGGCAAAGCCTTAGTCGAGGACGAAGCACCGCGGGCCCCAAAAGACTGCGGGCTAGGCTGGCGCGTGACGGTTGGATGGGACGTGGCGTCTCCGCTTCCCCAGGCATCCTTGGTGACCATGCGATTTGACAACTCCCCGGCGTGGATTATGGGGTCACTATGGTTGTGACGCCAGTGACTGGCGGTTGGGCTCCTCCGCCCTGTAAATGGGACTAGGGGGGAGCCCCCAAGCCATCTTCAAGCCAGCGCCATCTGCTTTCTTGTTCGCTCCCTGTTCTTCTTCTCTCTGCAAGGTCTCCATGGCGCCACTGAGGAAGTTGTCCGCCGCGGAGAAAGGGATGGCCTCGAAGGAGCTGGCCTCGCCGCCGCTGAAGAGGGGCTGTGTCCGCCCCCGCAAGTATGCCGCTACGCCTGCGGCGGCTCCTCGAGGAAGCGGGCGCGGCCTTCTGGGGTCCAATGCAGTCGCCGGCGGGAGGTGCGGTGCCTCTTCTCGCGGCGGAGGTGGTCGTGGCCGCGGTGGGCGAGGGGGCGCGGGACACCAATTGGAGATTGTGCGTCCTCCGCGCCCACAAATCCACTCCTTCGATGTCCGGAGGAGCAGCTCTTCCTCTGGAGATGAGCTTGGTCTTGGTGGGTGCCACGGGTCCCCCCTCTGTGGCAGCAGCAGCTCCTCCAGCAGCGGCGGCTACACTAAGCCACCGCGCCGCCAAGGTCGGCTCGGCGAGGGGGAGAGTCGTCGCGCCGTCGCACCCCGGTGAAGCGGGAGGAGCTGGAAGACTCCGACTGAGTGCGGGCAACGGTGCTGAGCTGCGGCTCAATGGGTCAACCTCTGCTTCTTATTTTTTTCTTCATTTCCTTCCTGTATCGAAATTTTAGGTTGCCTCGAGAAGGCGTGTAATGGACTATGGCATATGTATGAAACGAGAACTTGCTATTATGTTTTTGTTCTGGATGAGATTACTTAGCTTATATGTTGCGTCGCTTGAGGCGAAGTGCTCCTGACTCATCAGCGTCATGAGCCCCCGGCGGGTCATGAGGGCGGCTGAGTTTAGGGGGTCCTGACCTGCGGAGCCCCCGAGTATGAGTGAGCCGCTGCGGGCTGCGAAGGGCTTGCGCCCTTGGGCTCGCTTGAGAGTGCCGAGCGTGGATTAAGTTGCCAATGCCCGAGCAGGCTCGGCAGAATAGGTCGTGTGGACTGAGAAGCCCGATGCCAGAGCCTGAGCAGGCTTGTCCAGGTGAGGTCACAAGATCGCGGCAGCTGAGAGCCGAGACCGACCGTGTCCCAGCCCCCACGCGCGAGGCGCACGAAGGAGAACAAGTGGCGCAGCCCCTGCCTGAAAAGCTGAACTTAAAATCGGCGAGAAAAACTCCAAGCAAGACTCCCAACCAAATGCAAGAAACACGAGAACTTCATATCACGGGGTAGAGGAAGGGATGATAGCCAAGGAAGTAGAAAAGGCTGACAGCCAAACACCAAGCCAAAAAAGGAAAAAGATCGCGTCCGACCCCTACACTACGTCTTCTTCCCAGCGTGGAGTCACCAACATGGGTGGGAGCCCCGTCTGATGGCCCGGAGGCAACGCTCAGGAGACTCCGAGGCATGTACAGCCCCAACTCATTATTACGTAAGAGTGTCATGAGCGGAGACCTTCACGAGCACGGAGCCTTGATTACGGATAGAACCTCCTGAGGTGCTGAATGTTCCAGGAATTTTGGATAGGTACCTCATCCTGCATCTCCAAGCGCACAACACCAGGCCTAGAGACACATGCGATTCTTAACGGGCCCTCCCACATGGGCGAGAGCTTGTGTAACCCCTCCCTGGAGAGGACCCGCCTCAGGACCAAGTCACCAACTTCAAGTGTTCTTGTGCGGACGCTGTGGCAGTGGTACCGCCACAGCGCCGGCTGATAGCGTGCTGCCCTGAGCACAGCTCGGCGGCGGCCCTCCTCGCCGAGCACGAGGTCCATCCGCCAGGTGGCGTCCCGGCGTTCCTCATTGAAAGCCAAGACCCGTGGGGAGCGATGCTTGACCTCGTGAGGGAGGAACGGATCCGCCTCGTAAACGAGGAAGAAAGGTGTTTCTCCCATGGGTTTGGTTGTGGTGGTACAGATTGACCTCAGCACGGACTGGTGCTCATCGATCCAGCCCCTGCCGCAAGCCTCGAGCTTTTTCTCAAAGCTGCGCGTCTTGAGTCCACGGAAGACTTCTGCGTTGGTGCGTTCGGCCTGACCGTTGCTACTGGGGTGAGCGACCGAGGCATAGCAGATCTGCTTTCCAAGCTTAGCACAATATAACCTGAAGAGATTGCTTGTAAACTGTGAACCATTATCCGTGATGATGCAGTTGGGGACTCCGAATCGCCTCACAGGGCCCTTGATGAACTTGACCGCCGACCCGACAGGGATCGCGCGCACAGGCTCCACCTCCGCCCATTTGGTGAACCTGTCAATGGTGACGTACAGGAAGCGATAGCTCCCCGCCGCCCGGGTAAATGGACCCAGGATGTCCAATCCCCAGACCGCGAAGGGCCAGGAGAGCGGGATCATTTGGAGCCCCTGCGCTGGTTGGTGGATCTGCTTGGAGTGAAACTGGCACGCCTCACAAGCCTGCACAAGCTCAGTGGCATCGCTGAGTGCTGTGGGACAGTAAAAGCCGCTGCGGAAGGCCTTGCCCACAAGGGTGCAGGACGACGAATGGTGGCCGCAGTCTCCGCCGTGGATGTCCGCCAACAGCTCACGTCCTTGCTTCCTCAAGATGCACTTTAGTGAGACGTCATTGGGGCGCCTCCTATAGAGCTTTCCGTCTTGGATGCAGTAAGCCGAGGCCTGCTGAGCCACGCGCTCCGCGTCTTCCTCCTTGTCTGGCAAGGTGTCGCGTAGCAGGTACATCTTGAGCTCTTTGGTCCAGCAACCCTCCTCGAGCTCCGCGGCGAGTAGCAGGCGGGCTTCGGAGGTCGGTCCACATGGCGGAGCTCCGGCTACGGGCACCGCAGGCAGCCCCTCCCGAGGGGATGCCGGCTCAGGAGTGGGCGGTGCTGCCGACGGCTTGAGAAATCACTCCTGAAGATGCCCGGCCTCTGGGGTTCCCGCCTGGAGGCTTGTTTGGCGATGTCGTCCACCTCCTTGTTCGTGCCCATTGGCACGTGCTGCAGTTCCAGTCCTTAGAACTGCTTTTCCATCTTGTGCACCTCCTCCAAATATGCCTCTATGTGCTCGTCCTTGGGCTTGTATTCCTTGTTGGAGAAGTTGACGAGGAGTTGCGAATCGCCTTTAATGGTGAGGCACTTGACCCCCAGTGCAGTGGCGGCCTTGAGCCCAGAAGTCAGGCCCTCATACTCTGCTATGTTGTTGGAGACCTTCTCGCCTCGCTGGAAGCAAAGCTGCACGGCGTAGTACAACTTCTCTTGAGTGGGAGATACTAACACGGCGCCAGCTCCTACGCCAAGGCGCGAGAAGGCGCCGTCGAAGTACACCACCCATCCGTCTGGGGCTTCATCACCGGGGGCCCGTGAGCGATCCTCGCCAGCCCCCTGTTCCGGCGCGCCAGTCCATTCTGCCACAAAGTTTGCCAGAGCTGCTCCTTTGATCGCTCGCGTGGTGTTGAACTCCAACTGGAATGCCTGTAGCTCGATGTTCCACTCAACGATCCTCCCGACGATGTTCGGGCCCCGGAGCACCTTCTCGAGAGGGTACGACGAGAAAACCTTGATGGGGTGGCCCTGGAAGTAATGGCGCAGCTTCCTGGAGGCAACAAGGAGCACTAGGAGCAGCTTTTGAGGCATTAGGTAACGCGAGCGTGCGTCGCGTAGGACGGTGCTGACGAAGTACATAGGGTGCTCCACGAGGGTCGGCACCGCAGGATCTTCAGGCGCTTCAGGAGTCTTGTGTGCTTCTTGCTGGACGGCGAGGTCATCAGCAACCGTGGTCGAATCTACCCCCGGAGCTGCGTCAGGGGGCGACGGAGGTCCTAAGGATGCTGACTTGCCCCGCGGCCTCGCGCTTCGGGGCCTCTCCTCGCGCTCCACCACCAACGCCGCACTGGCGGAGTGAGGCATAGTGGCGAGATAGAGAATCATGGGCTCCAAGGGTCTTGGCGCCACCATAACCAGCGAGCTGGTGAGGTATTCCTTGAGACCCCGGAAGGCGGCGGCGGCCTCCGGAGTCCACTCGAAGGGCCCCTTCATCTTCATGAGCTTGAAGAACTAGAGGGCGCGTTCGCCAAGCTTAGAGATGAAGCGCCCAGGGACGTCACGCATCCCGCAAGCTTCTGCCTCTCCTTCAGGGTCGTAGGCAGCTTCATTCTTTCGATGGCTTTGACCTTCTCCGGATTAGCTTCAATGCCCCGGTGCGAAACTAGGAACCCTAGCAACTTGCCGGAGGGTACGACAAACACGCATAACTTCACTTTGTGTAGGTTGGCGAATGTTTCTTCTAGGTCCTGGATGAGAGTCTTGGCCTTTCCGGACCTGACCACAATGTTGTCGACGTAGGCCTCCGCGTTCCTCCCGAGCTAAGGGTCGAGGGTGATGTGCATCAGGCGTTGAAAGGTGGCGCCCGCGTTCCTCAGCCCGGAAGGCATGCAAGTGTAGTAGTAGACCCCACAAGGGGTCAGGAACGCCGTCTTCTCCACATCCTCCACCGCCATCTTGATCTGGTGGTAGCCCGAGAAGGCGTCGAGGAAGCAGAGCAGGTCGCACTCAGCTGTCGAATCCATGATATGGTCGATGCGCGGGAGAGGGAACGGGTCCTGAGGGCAGAACTTGTTGAGGCTCATGAAGTCGATGCACATGCGCTCCTTGCCTCCTTTCTTCGGGACGATGAGAGGGTTGGCCATCCACTCCGGGTGTCGTACCTCTCGTATAACGCCGGCTTCCTCTAGCTTCCGAACCTCCTGAACGATGAAGGCCTGCGTCTCCGGGTCCTGCCTGCGTGATTTCTGCTTACTAGGGCGCGCGTTGGGGCACACCGTAAGGTGGTGCTCGATGATGCGCCTAGGCACCCCGACCAAGTCAGCGGCCTTCCAAGCGAACACATCCTTGTTAGCCTCGAGGAAGCTAAACAACGCTGCTTCTTGCTCTGGCTCCATGCCCATGCCGATGGTGAAAGTGGCTCCTGAGCCCTCCTCGTTAGCAGGCACCTGCTTCGTCTCGTCCAGGTCCTAAGAGAAGAGGTGCTTCTTCTTGGTTGGCGCGGCTTTCGACATCTCCGGAGCCCCCTCCGTACCTGAATGGGTCGTGGCTGCAGCGATGTAAGCGCGCCCGAGGACCTGAACGACAGCCTTGGGGTCCCCTTCGACGGTGATGACGCCGCTGCTCCCGGGCATCTTAATGGCATTGTAGGCCGGGTGAGTCGCCACCATGAACTTTGCCAAGGATGGGAAACCAAGGACGGCGTTGTAGGGTAGGTGGATGGGCGTGACGTCGAAGTCGATGAGCTTGGTCCGATAGTTAACGGGTGTGCCGAAGTTGACCGGGAGGCGGACCTGGCCGAGCGGGACAGCTGAGCCCGCAACCCCCGAGATGGGCTTGGTGGGGAGAAGCTGCCTGTAGGACACGGGCAGATGACCAAAAGCCTCCGTGGAGAGGATGTTGAGCCCGGCGCGGCCGTCGATGAGGGTCCTTTTGACAGCCACCCCGCAAATGGTGGGGGTACATACCATAGGGAGGACGTTCGTTCCGGCTGCAGCTATGGTGCGGTCGCCGGGGCCAAAAGCGATGGTGTGCCCCTCCGCGTCCCGCCCACGTGGGACCTCCTGCGGCTGGGCGACAGCCCCGAGCCGTCGAAAGTGTGACTTGACGTGTCGGGCCGACGCCGGTGCTTGGGATCCTTCGATGATGCAGGTGACCCCGCGGCTGGGCAACCCCCCACCAGCAGCGCCCAGCAGCTGGTCGACACGGTCCACCCAAGCGTCGAGCTCCTCCGTGGGTGGCCGGTGCCGGAGCAGCTTCTGCGCCGCTAAGATTGCCGCCGGTGAGGCCATGGGGAGCGAAAATGGCGAAGCAGTCCGCTCCCCGGTGGCCCGGCCGGCAAAAACGTTGTCAGGGGAGGGGGCGGAGCACCCATGGGTGGCGCGGTCCGCCGACACTGCTCGGACGACGGGGACAGCACCAGCCTCCATGCGGATGCGGCAGGCTGCGGCCATCATGGCGGCGTGGAGCAGGAGAGGGGAGGTGATGTCGTCGGAGAGGCGATATTTTGACACGCCCCTACCTGGCGCGCCAAATGTCGTATTACGGGCTCCGCAAACCCAAAGAAGTTCGAACACAGGGGTGTGAACAAAGATCTCTCCCACTCACGTCTACCTAGCGCCACGCCCTCGCCCGTTGGTGAGATTCAAGCAAGCAACAAGTAAAAGCACACACGAGTTTACCCAGGTTCAGGCCACCTTGTGGTATAAAACCCTACGTCCTGCTTGAGTGGATTAGCCTCAGGAGGGCTTGAGTATGAACAAGTACAGTGGTTCTTGAGCTCAGGAGGAGAGCTCAAGAGGGTTAGGAGGCAAGTGTTCTTGCTCCTTGAAGCGAAGGTGGGGTGTTCGAGACGAGGTCCATCCAGATGCCTCCACAGTGGAAACCCTAGCTACTTATATAGGCGGCCAGGGTCCTCTTCCCCCAAAATTTTTAGGCGGGAAGGGCTCCCACAACGACCATTTTGAGCAGGAACAGAAGGACGTTCCTATCCTGACAAAAGCGTTCTTCGCCTGCAAAGAGATCAGACGATGACGCGGTCGTGGGCTCGGTGGTGACATCCTCCCTGTAGTCCTTGCGGTCTTCGGTCTTGTTGCACCGAAGGGGAAACCTTTGTCTCACCCCTTGGGAACCTGTGCCTGCGTTGTCTCCTTTGGACCAAAACGGCAACTGCACCGCTGGCACCCACTGGCTTGGTGCGTCACTGCTCGCGTCACAGCCTCCTCCTGAGGCAGGCTTGGCCTTGAGTTCTCCACCCCTCCGGAGCAGCCTAGCCGAGGCCGCTCCTGAGAGGGTCTTGGTGTCATTCTCCTCGCGAGGCTTAGCCCCCTCGCGAGGGTATTGAGCAGCTGGTCGATTAGCTAGGCCGTACCAGGCCATAGTAGGAGCGCATCGCGGGCCGCTGGCAGGCAAGTCTGGGTACCCTGGTTCCCAGAACGCCGACAGGCTGGACATATTGGGCCCTTTTCCCCGTGCTGTCGAGGGCTTTGAGTAATTATACGTAGCAATCAACAAGTTCACAAAGTGGCCGGAGGTGGAAGCAGTGAGAAAGGTGACAACACCATCGGCCGTAAAGTTCTTCAAAGGCCTGGTCTGCAGTTTTGGTGTAACAAACAGAATCATCACCGACAAAGGTACGCAGTTCACAAGCAACACCTTCATGCAATATATTCAAGACCTTGGTGGCAAGGTCTATTTTGCTTCTGGGGCACATCCTCGAAGCAACGACCAGCCAAAAAGGGCAAATGCTGAAGTACTGCGGGGCCTCCGGACAAGGACTTTTGACAGGCTACACAAGTGCGGAAGGCACTGAATTGATGAATTGCCGGCGGTTCTTTGGTCAATCAGGACGACACCAAATCGAGCCACCGTCCGGACACCCTTCTCCCTCGTCTACGGGGCGGAAGCAGTTCTCCCCACAGAACTCACATACGGGTCACCCCGAGTGCTCGCTTATGATGAGCTTGAGCAAGAGCGACTGCGGCAAGAAGACGCAACGCTCCTCGAGGAAGATCGTCTTCGGGCGGCTGTACGAGCAGCACACTACCAGCAAGCCTTGCGCCGCTATCATAGCCGCAAGGTTCATGCCCGAAGCTTTGAGGAAGGCGACCTTGTTCTTCGGCACGTTCATACGGCCAAGAATTCCAACATGTTGACGCAGAAGTGGGAAGGCCCTTATTGGGTAATACGAGTCACCAGGCCTGGCGCAGTCCGCCTGGAGACCGAAGATGGTATCCCAGTTAGTAACTCCTGGAACATCGAACATCTTCGCAAGTTTGACCCATAAGGCACGGTTGACGGGCCTCCCGGCAAGCCACCCTTTTGTACAAGCCTTGCCGGCAAGGCATTTAACCCTTCATACAAAGCCAGGCGCTCACCCTGAGCATAAATAAATGAAGTGCTAGCGCCCTAAGTTTTAGCATGCTTGCTTGGTTGAGTCTCTTTCTCTGTTAGGGTTGATAGTGCTTAACGACGGCTAACCCCTAGAATAGAAGTCGAGTTTGCATCTCTCTGTTTCCTTTCCGTCCTCTTGATTCACAGGATCCATGGACGTCCTTGCTGAACCGTTTGGAAGAAAGGGGGCAGGCCGACACTCCGACCCCGGCAAAACTGAGGTTGCCGGGGGATGCGCGACCAAGGGTCAAGCCATGGCAAGACAAGGTCGCCGGGAGCTACATGACCCAGATAAGTCTTTCACCCCCCGCTCTTCTCTTCCGTACGAAACTTGGGCATACAAGGCTTTGTTCGTTCTTATACCGCCATGATCCCTTTTTCTCCATGTGTCCAACAAGCTCTGGCTTGGACCGGGGCTTGGTAGTAGTGCGATGGGAAGGGAGCGGACAAAGGCCCTCACCCTATCCTGCTCCTACTTCTTCCAAGGGCGCGAGTACAGTTAGGGAGCAGAGAGGGGGACGGCAAGGCTGGTTGCCGGGACACGTTGTTTATCTTAAGATAACAAGGATCCGTTCCTTGGTGTGGCTCCTGCCTGCGCACAAAGAAACCCGGCAGACACCCTTCTTTTCATTAATACGTTGCAAACAAGTACATTTTGTACGGAATTCATACATAAACCGAGGGAGTTACGAGATTTTAAATCTTACAAAGGCCCGTAGGCTTAAAAACTAAAAAGAGATAATATGCCCGTAATCCCTTTCTTGTCCCTCTCCTCAGGAAATGGAACAAGATGGCAAAAGGCAAAAGAAGCGCCTAGGCGAAGCGCGAGCAGTAGAAAGCACCATGAGAACATCCCGGCGGCCGTCCCAAAGGAGGATGACGATGATGGCGTCGGGAGAAGAGCCGAAAGATGGGGCAGCGGTCGAGCGGTGCGCGGGTTGATGCCCGCGTACTTCGACATTACGACCGCCGCCCAACTTCTTCGCCTTCTCCGGCCTCCCAATGCCAGCCGCCCAAGGAGGTTACCCCGAGAAGTTCGAGGGGCTGGCGGTGCAGATGATGTTGCTGCCAACACCGCTCAGGGACGGCGTATATGCCGCCTAGTCGGACCCGTCATCCTCCCGCCCACCACCCTCGTCGTCGCTGCCGCTGTCCTCCCCATCGCTCTCGCTTGGGGAGGAGTTTTCGTCATCGGTCGAGCTCTCCACACGGCACCCTAGCCTATGTCCCGAGCACCCGAAGACTTTGACAGAGAGTAGGTCGCTCTTCGCTAACCTAAAGCAGAGGATGTGCCCCTTCACCAAGAAGTGGGCACGCGCGAAGGACTTCCACCCCCGGTGAAGGAGCATCACGTGAGGGGTGGGAAACTTGATGTTCACCCACATGGTGCCATGGCAACACCCCTCCATGTGAAGCTTCAGCCTCGATGGCTGATAGACCTCCAGCACCCTCGTGAACGCTCCAGGAAGGCGGAGGCGATTGCGTGGCGGCTCGCGCAGTTGTAAGATGAACTCCAACGACATGTCCTTGACATGGCCACGTGGGGAGGCAGGAGGAGAAGGAGATGATGACGGTGTGGGTGTCCCCCGACCTCGTCTGCCTCTGCCTCGATCGCCTCGCCGACCACGACCGCGGTCGGCGCCTCTGCCTCTAGCATGCCCCTCATCTGGGGCATCCGGCTCCTCTTTGACCACCGCCACCCTTTGATGGGAAGACGACCTGGTCGCTTCCGCGGAGGCACGGCCACGACCGTGCCCTCTCGGCATACCTTGGGGAGGGAAGGAATGAAACAGGATGAAGATGAGTGGTGGGGTGAGAAGCACCGTTCCTCTCCTCCCCTCTTTATAGAAGGGCCAACGCCCGAATCAACCAGTCCAAACGCCGGAGGCACAAGGGAACATGACCTACCCGCTGCTCCAATCAGCGGCGCCCGGCCTCCCCTCAGCGTTCATGCCCGCGCCCTCTGCGTCCACCGCTTGCCGTCCCCGATGCATGAGGGGTACGTGGCGGGCGGATCGGGAATCAGATGACACATGGTATGACCGTTTCGCACCCCGTGATCGTGGAGCGACCCGAGTCCACTTAGTAAATAGACCGCGCCCCCTTGACTTCCTCTATTTTTTATGAGGAGGGCGCCAACCGCCTCTTTGTTGTAGGAACCACGAGATGACGCAAGCATGCTTCGATCACCCCACGCATGACCCCTCCCCCCCACGCCAGCACAGATTGTGGGGAAACGCAACCGTCAGAAGAGTTACTGCGATAAAAAGAATCTAACCCTACTGCCCATGCACCGTTCTAGGCCGAGCCGAATAACGCGTTGAGCTTATGAATGGCCCAGGCCCGGGGCCTCCTGTCGGTGTACAAAAGTAGGGGCTCTCTTTTTTACCCCTTACTTGTGCACGGGCAGTCAAAGCCACACATGTGGCCAAACATAACAGAGCAGAGGGGGGAAGCTAGGGATGCGGAGTTACCAAAACGACGCCAAGACGGTGGCATGAGAAGAATCAAGCACGCAGGCTCTCCCCCGGCAAGGACTCTTGCCGGGGCGGCCTGCGCGCCCCCGGCGAGAGCTCTTGCCGGGGCGATTCGCCCAAACACCTCCATCGCGGCCACCCTTGGGCCTAAGAACTCCAACGTCATCCACAACATTGGAGCCGAGGCTCGGGAATCGCCCACGTGATGGCATCCAGATCTTTGTGAACACAAAGTTCCATGACTCCCAAGATAAGAACCAGAAGACACGACGATCGCAAGGCTCCTTGCCGAGGACGCCCATGGGGCCCCGGCAAGGCTCCTTGCCGAAGACGCCCCGAAGCTCCGGCAAGCCTCTTGTCGTGGGATGCTCACGGCGGCCCCAGCAAGACCCCTGCCGGAAACAGAAGCAAGACTACGGCAAGCCCTTGCCTCCCCAACTCGGCGGCCGACCTGGTGGCCTAGGCAGGCACCCACGTGGCAATACGTGGTTCCTAGGCCAGCTAATCAAGCAGCTGGGTGGTGGCATGCAGATCTTCGTGAAGACCCTACCACCAGGCCACCTCAGCTACCTGCCTCGCTGTCCTGGACGCGTGTCGCGACCAGACAAAGCGGCCACGGACAGGACGTGCTTCTTTTCCGTCCCCAGTAAAGTAAATAGACACCTAAGCAGCGCATTTAATGCGTCGTGTCCAGTAATAGCATGGGATAAGCCTATACACTGTACACCTTTCCACCTCCTGTGTGCCACTAAGGCAGCCCCTTTTAGACTATAAAAGGGGGCCCATGGTATACTGAAGAAGGATTCGGATCCTGGAAAGGTGAATAGGCACCGTTGCTAGCTCAAGAACTCAAGAACACTCAAATATACACCAAAGCAGGACTATGGTATTACGCATCCTCGCGGCCCGAACCTGGGTAAACGATTGCTCTGCTGACTCTTAGACCCGCTCTTTGCACAACCTCGCGCCCGCCAACCGTAGAAGGGATTCCAGTGATCCCATAGGTGTCGTTTCGTACCGACACACTCCCACCACGTGCCGATGAAGAAGGAGCCCTGGAGCAACCCGGATCCGCGCCCACCATCTTTCAACACCTTCCATGACAAAAGAGTAAACAAAATTAGTGCTACATAAAAAAATTGAATACCGACATGAATAATAATATGTATATAACTTAAGTGTATCATCATCATGTACAACATAAAAAAATGAATACCTAACATGAACTAATAATATATGTGTATATAATACAAATTGAAAACCTGACATGAACTAATAATAATCTTGATCGTCTATATATGCACCGGGATCAATAAATGCATCACCATCATCACTATCATGAATGACGTGCTCATCGGGGTCAACGGCATCAACATGTGGAAAGCCACCTAATTTATCTAATCGGTCAAGCATTGACAGGTCATCCACAACAGTAACTTCTGCTTGTTCCGGCTCTTCTTGTTCCGGCTCAGGAGTGAAGTCGGATTCACAATCACTATCTACTTCAATGTTCTAGGGTGAAGTATAGCGGTTGTCGGAACATTTTTTTGGAAGATGTGTTTCCTCGAAGAATTCTCCATCATATGTGTCTGGGTTAATGTGAGGTTCATAATCCTTTTTATTCGGGGAAGGTGGTCTAACACATGGCGGCACTACATAAACGACATCCCAACCAGTCAAATTTGGATTAGTTTGGCAGGCCCACCGTAGATAGAATACTTGGGTCGCTTGTTGATCCGTAATATAGACATCAGGAACATCTAAATGGGTGCTTTGTTTGATTTCGACTAGCCCTATTTGTTCATGAGTCCTTCTAGTCTCCTTCGGCTGGAACCAATAACCTTTGAAGACTATGACATTCTGGTGGGTTTTCACCATACATAGAAGTTCATAAATTGCTTCAACTCTCCCATAATACTCGGTACCTATTTCGCTTATAGCGGAGACACAACAATTTGTAGACTGTCGATCGGCCATAGATTGCTCTTTGCCAAAGGTATGAAAGCGATACCTGTTGATGTCATATTTTTCTAATGAATGGACCTTATAGTCAAAACCAGGAGTGAGTTGTCTCAATTCGGTGTCTATTGACTCTGACTTTGCCTACAAGTTTAATATGCCTACAAGTTTAATACGAAACGATTGTTGCATTCGCCGCAAATTACACGAACAAATGTAATGGTCTAATGGAAATTACCGTTTGTTTGAACCAAGATATAAAACCAGGAAAGCCGCCTCCATGCTTTGCCAGAAGCTCATAGTCTTCAATGGATTCCTTTTGGATCACTGCTCCATTGGAGAATTTGGCGCCGTATCAATTGTATCAAATATCTGGGAATAAGAGCAGTTAAAAGGAATTAGAAGTTGTGAAACAATGTACTGAGAACTTACTCGATGTATGGCCGCACTTCTATAAGATTGTTGAAGATATACAACGAAATGGTCTGCCATTCTTCGACATCCAATGATATTGGTTTTGAAGCACCGGCTGGTGCGAGCTTCCCTTCGAATAGGATGAGGTTGGATCCACTTTCTTTAGGGTCGCCTGTGTTGTACCAAGGCTTGGGATTATGCAAATGATGATTGTTGGCTTCGTAGTGTGAAATCAGGAAGTTTGCTGCCTCCTCAGAAATGAATGCCTCAGCCATCGATACTTCAAGTCTATGTTTATTTTTACATTTTGCTCGAAGTGTCTTCTGCATCCTCTCAGTTGCGTAGCACCAACGATTTTGCACGCCCCCCCCCCTAATATTACCTCGGTTGGAAGAAGCAAATCAAATGCTGCATTGGATTAAAGAAGCCCGGTGGAAAGATCTTCTCTAACTTGTAGATCAACTCCAGCGCCAACTCTTCCATTTCTTCTAGAATGACATACGATAGTTCTTTCGCACAAAGAACACAAAAGAAATAGCTCAGCTCTGCCAGGACTAGACATTCATCGTCAGGGATAAAGCCATGCAACATTGTCGGCATTACCAGGTCATGCCATATGTGCCAATCATGACTCTTGAGAACAAATATGTTAATTTTTTCAAGGCTCGCCCCCTCTTTAGATTCGCTTCATACCCATCGGGGAACATCAACTGCATTTTCCCTCATAGCTGGCCTTCCAAGATTGAACCATGCCTTTGGCTTCATCCAGTTCTACTTTCCTTTCGGTTGTTGCATGTTTTGTAACGGTCTAGCACATAGAACCTCCTGGTCGACTCTAGCCTTAGGATTATCCTTTGACTTCCCCTCTATGCCGAACAATGTACCAAAAAGGGCCTCAATGATATTATTTTCAGTGTGCATCACGTCGATGTTGTGTGGGCAAAGGAGGTCTTTGAAGTAAGGCACATCCCACAAGCATGTCTTGTGAGTCTTGGAGTGTTCCGAATTATACCGCTTGAAATACCATGGACGCTCTGGATCTGGCTCGAGAGTGTTTAACTGATCTAGGGTCTGTTGGCCTGTCAATGCTGGTGGTGCAGAGTTTCTGACAACTCTAGCTTTGATGAAGTTCTTCTTGTCTTTTCTGAACTTATGCCTTGGATCTAGCAACTGTATATGCAAGTCGAAGCAAGAATACTTCCGACCAGCCTGCAACCAATGAAATTAGAGAGATGTCTCGCATGTGTGGCACGGGAACCTTCCATGCACACACCAGCCAACAAATAGTGGATACGCCGGCAAGTCATGCATCGAGTACATGTACCAGACACGCATTATGAAGTTCTGTTTGCTAGCGGTGTCGTATCTCTTGAACCCATTATATCAAGCTTCTTGCAATATATCCTTAAGCGGTTGCATGTACACATTCATATTTTTCCTCGGATAGTTGTGCCCTGGAATTATCAACATCAGGAAAATGTTCTTTCTTTGAATAATCTGTCAAGGGGGGGGGGGAGATTGAGTGGAATGACAAATACGGGCCAACAACTATATTGGGTTGCCGTCAGACCAAACACATTGAACACATCCGTGTTGATGGCGAATTGAGGATGCCTTGGATCTGCCACTTTTTTCTCATGTTATGCATCCATGTCCTTCCACGCAGCACCATCCGATGTGTGTACCATCATCAGATTCGCATCTGCATCTAATTTGGTTCTTTTGCCCATTTTATGCCATGTCATCTGTCTGGCCGTCTCTTTGACCAAGAAAGTATGTTGAAGTCTGGGTACTATTGGAATACCTAAGAACATTAACGGGGATTTTGGTCTGCGTCTTGTCACCCATACTATTGTCTACAACAACATAGCTGGAAGACTTGCAAATGGGACAATAGTTCAAGTCTGCATACTCAAGCCTAAATAAGGCACATCCTTTCTCACAGGCATCTATCTTCTCATAGGGCATCTTAAGTGCACGGAGGATTTTTTCTGACTGGTACAAGTTTGCAGGCATTACATGGCCTTTGGGTAGAAAGTGTCCAAATATTGTCATCATCGCGTTGTAGCATTCTCTGTTCAAGTTGAATTGAGCCTACGGAGCCATTACTTGTGAGATGGCATCCAACTGACAAAGCTCAATGTGCTCGTGGAGAGGACATTTTGAAGACTCCAATATTTTTTTGAAGGCCTTTGCAGATTCCTCCATCTCATCACCTAAATCCCGAGCATTATCAATGTCTTGCACCATGTCTTCCATCCCGGTACAATGCTCGTCGGTGCGACGACGAACCACCTCGGCTCTGGCACGTTGGGCAGACTCACCATGAAATGTCCACACCATATAACCAGGCATAAAACCTCACTTCTGCAGGTGTTTACCCATTTTATTCTCTGTCCTCTTCTGAAAGTTCTCGCACCGGACGCAGGGGCACCAGGTTTTTATGTTGCCATTTGCAAATGCGGCTCTTAGAAACCCCTTGGTTTTTGTTAACCATTCATTGGTCATGTCTTTCTAACTAGTGTGACCAGTGTACATCCACGCACGATAACTCATCTTTCCTAGCTACTGGACACACAAGAAATATCTTTATAATTCAACATGCATGTATATTCATCAGTTAATCTAGTTTGTCAGTTTTATTACATCCATGCAACTTACACGCTAATAGGTAATGATAGGTCCTAATCCCACCCGAGTATGTGTAGATTGGGTTCATTTTCCCATACTCTGCTTCGGACCCGACACAAAATTTCGGCAGCACCTCCCCGATGTTCTCCTGATACCACTACCGTAGGATGCTGCTAACGCGACACTACGATCAGAGACCCTTCGAGAAACGGTGTGCGATGCAATAATCGCAAACGGTGTAGTATGAAAACCGTCAGAAATGTATAAAATGGTTGCGATGACGGATTCATCAACCACGGTTCAGGTTTTACTTGCGTGTGCGATGAAGGGCATACGGTTCAGTTCAATGAATTGTTTGCGATGAGGAGGAGCAAAAGAAACGGGCAGCCAGATGAAGGCGTGTGCGATTCACAGCATACGGATCACTCGGATGAACTAATTCTGATTAGGCAACACAAAAGAAACAGTCAGCCAGATCAAGGTGTGTGCTATATACGGCATGCGGTTCACTCGGATAAACTGTTTGCGTTGGGACATGAGAGCAGAAACGGTTCAACTTAACAAGATGTGTGTGATACGCGGAAAACAAGTCTATAATCAGAAATGTGTGTGAAGACCGATAATAACAAAGGTTGTTGCCACTAATAAGATGTGTGTGTTGTGCGATGGGATTGCATACAGAACAACAACATCTATATATATACACACTTACAAGGACATGCTTTCATAACCAAATTAAACATCCACTTACATAGGTGGCTACTACAACCATGGCATTTGCACACACCATAGTAAACTATTACATGCAAAATTACATAGGTGGCTACGACACACATGACATTCCCACACACCAATAAAGTAAACTATATATTACATGCATGATTAACTAGCATAAACGATCATGTGATCATCATCTACTTCTTGTGATGCTTGCTCTGCTTGTGGCTCGATCCGGGCTTGTCGATTTGGGTAACGAGGCACTTCCTCATGTCAACAATCCTCTTGTGCATCTCGTAGCATGTGTACACGCTCTTGGCCGCAAACCTGAGCTGAGGTTCATCTAGTTGCCGCATCTAGGCCCTGTGCCAGGATACGGGACTTGTTCTCTTGGCATCCCGCTTCATCTTTTCGTAGTAGGGGTCGATGATGGCCGATGCGAGTTCAACCAGGGAGTTCTTCTTCGTGCTGCCCCAGACCCTTTAGTGCTCACATATTTCGACAAGGTTCTGGCAGGCCAAGCTCGTAAGCCTGAGTGCTTTTACATCATCAGTGGTTTCCACAGTGGCGAACTTGTAGTCGGTGCTGTTGGGAAACCTGTTGAAATAGTCGCAAGGCTCTTTGGCCATGTAGTAGTTGTAGATGAGGACATGATGATGCACGCACAACTGGGCGACGGAAACCTTCTGATCTATGTCGGGACAACCGGCGGTGTACTGGAGGTCGATGCCGATCACCTTGTACTTGTCTCTAGCAAGCAACTGCTCAACGGGGTTGATGTAGTCGTCCACCATGGCCGGGTCGATGGTGTACACCACTGAGATATCTGTCTTCCTTGCATGGGTCTCCACTCTATGCTGGCCGAACTCCATTGGAGCGCCACTGGACATCCCCTCTCTATGTGTCGTCGTGGGTGTGCTTGTTGTGTTGTGGGGCAAGATCGAAAGGTTGAAGAAACTAAGGTTATAATGGCTGCGGGAATTAATGGGGAAGCCGGACGGCCAGGAATATCGGCAGGCCCTGATGACAGTTCTAATTTGTAGCGCGTAACTCCATCATGCCACACGTAACTACATCGCGTGGCAACGCGCACGGCGCAAACGCATGCATATGGGGCCCCGACGTGATCGTGCGCACACCCAACCGCTAGCAGAGTGCGCGCGGAGGGACGCGAGCAGAGCGCTCCGCGGTCGCCTCAAGGAAAAGCTGTCCACAAGCTGAGCGTGCCGAAAAACGCGAGCAGAGCGCGCCAACAGACGCGACAGAGCGCGCCGCGGCGCCTAACGGTGAGCAGAGCTTGCCGAGGGATGCGAGCAGAGGACGTCACAGTGATATGTGGCAAATAAGATGAACTGTGCGATCGATGTCGGAGACATCAAGCACGAATCATATTAGAGTTGCGTGTGCGATACATGGCAGACAGTTGATCCATCAGAGCTGTCTGTGATGTATAAGCCGTGTGTGTTGCAGGCAAACGCTTGCTGGTGTATAACCTTAAATTTAACCAAAAAAGTGTTAATGCATGTTACAAAAATTGTATAGCTGGAAACTATGTTCAAATACGACTCCAACAATATAATCTATGGCGACATGCATTCGCATTTTATTAGTTAAATCCTACTTACAAACCAAGACGGGGGTATAGTAGGTAATTAAATCGCAAAAAAAAAAAAAATTATTAACTGTATGTGTACGTGTCCTCTCTTCCTCCTCTAGCGTGTCTTGTCACCCAGCTGTCGCAGATGGCTTACAGCGCCAGCTTGCGCAGCGCGCGGGGGCATTCTTTTGGCCAAACGGTGGCGCCAATGAATCGTCGATGAGCCCGTTCCCATGCAACCTCACAGGTTCCCGCACAAGCTTCCTGCCCGACTAGGTGAAATCCCGCAAAATCCCAATGCTTACCGGCCTGCTATAAAAACCCTCACGGCCGGCGAGTACTCCGTCGCATTTCCCCCTCCCTCCCTATAGCTTATCTCGTCTGCTTCTCCCACAATCACCAATGGCACTAGTCCATCGTCGTTGCTCAGCCACTCCGTCGTCATCAGAGGACAGCTCCAGCCGGGAGCCTACACTGCGGCGGCGGCGCAGTCCCCGGCATAGTGTAGTGTGTGTGGCGTACCTGTTGGGTGTGCGCGGAACACCCACCACACGCTCCACCGTCGCTGCCCGTCGGCAGGTGTTGCCGGCTGCCGTTGCCGCCACACCACCGTCGAAAGCCAGGTCCATCTCCCGCTCCGCCGCTTCGGGCCGAAGGCGAGAGATGGCCGTCGTGGCCGCCACCCCATTGCCAGCCACCGTGGCCATCACCCGCTCCGCCACCGCGGCCTGAAGGCGGTTGTCGGTGTCAAAACCGGTGGATCTCTAGTAGGGGGTCCCGAACTATGCGTCTGAGGATCGATGGTAACAGGAGGCAGGGGACATGATGTTTACCCAGGTTCAGGCCCTCTCGATCGAGGTAAAACCCTACTTCCTGCTATATTAGTATGAGTGAATATGTGTACAAGAGTTGATCTACCTCGTGATCGTAATGGCTAAACCCTAGGTCTAGCCTTTGAGGATATTATGATTCTTCTCTGGCATGTATGGACTAAACCGTCCGGTTTATATACACACCGGAGAGACCTAGGGTTTGTACATATCATCTTGCAGAGGAAGGAAAATCTACACCCGAGCCTAAAACTTGCCATTACAGGAATCCAGGAGTCCTATCCAGATACGAGAGATGATCTTCTATTATAATTTTCACGGCCCACCAGGAGTTTGTCCGGTCACATGAGGACCCCCCTCAAGGACTCCCTTAGTAGCCCCTGAACCTATCTTCGATGGCGATGAGTTCGGCTTCCGTATTGTCTTTGGCATTGCAAGGCGGGTTCCTCATCCCGAATATATCTTCTGCAAATAGAAGGATTGTGTTCGGCTCTGCAAGATTAGTACAACCCCTAGCCTCGAAGGCAAGGCTCTTTAAAGAAAATGAATAATGTGTCTCTACTGACACCTTTTGGGTGAAGAGTCGCGTCCAACCCACTAATATATCGAACCATTTTCTTTGGTCCTAGTTTCGTGTTTCGAGGTATATCCTCATTGGCACGTCCCATCAGAATAGAGATCGTGCCCGCTTATTGTGGGATTCTTATCAGTGTTACGTGAGCACCCACGCCGCGCATTACGCATGACCGCTTTGGGAACCGGCGAGTTTTATGGCTAAGGTGGGGGGACGCTCTGTATTTGCAGCGTTATAAAAGGACACCAATCCCTTTCATCAGCCCCAAGCTTTCCTCAAGCTCGAGCTCTCCAATCTCCCTTGCGCCTGCATTCTCATCTCCTGCGCCCACAACTCCTCATTCCTCAACCACCACTCCTCTTCCTAGCAATGGCTGGATCCGGTGCCAGAGGAAAGTGGGAGGCTTCCACAGTCACCGAAAAGACCATGGAGGATCTACGGAGCACGGGGTATCTCGCCAGCGACATCGCACACCGAGTCCCCCCTAAGGGCCAGGTGATTGCCGTTCCTAAGGCGGGCGAGAGGGTAGTTTTCACCTCTCACTTTGTTAAGGGCCAGGGTTTCCACTCCACCCGTTTGTTCGGGGTCTTTTGTTCTTCTACGGGCTAGATTTCCATGATCTAGCCCCGAACTCAATTCTTGACATATCCGCTTTCATAGTGACCTGTGAAGCCTTTCTCCGCATCCCCCCACACTTCGGCTTATGGCTTAAGATCTTCAATGTGAAGCCGAAGGTGGTAGACGGGGAGCACGCAGAGTGCGGGGGCGCCATGATCAGCAAGCTCCTGAACTCAACTTGGCCCAAGGGCCTGTTCGTGGAGACGAACAAGGTCTGGCAGCACGAATGGTTCTATATCACCGAACCTAGCGACACCAAGTGGGCGGCGGAACCTGCTTTCAGATCCGGACCCCCAATGAGGTTGACCTCCTGGACCAAGAAATGTCAGGACTGGGGGTTGCACACTGAGGTAACAACTCTCGTGGGTCGTGTGTCTGGCGTGATCTCCAAGGCGCACCTGCTCTCCTCCGTGATCCAGGTGATGCTGACCCGGCTCGTCCTCCCTTGCCAAAGCTGGGATTCCTCCCTATGGGAGTTCGATCCGGCGGGAGAGAAGCTACTAAAGCATCTCTTTGGCTCTACGCACAAAGAGATCTGGAAGCACCTCTTCAAGGTCCAGAAGGAATGGCCCAAAGAGGACGAGGATGCGGGATTCATCACCGAAGTTTCCGCCACGGAGGTAATAATAATCCTTGCCGAACACTTACCCTTTCCCTTATTTAATGATAATAGGAGTTGGAATTTTTATGTGATATACAGGGCTGGACGAAGAAGGCGTCCGGGATTAAGTGTCCGACGCCTTTGCCCGAAGAACCAGCACTGCCTCTACTGACGGCGATGCTAGTTCCGGTGCCGTACAAGGCACCGACCAAGAAGCCCAAGAAGTCAAAGGGCAAAGGGGCCGGAGACAGCCCCCGTCCTGCGGGCAAGAAGCCTAAGGACCTCCACATCCTCTCCTCTGACGAGGCGGAGGAAGATGATGAGGAGGAAGAGGAGGAAGAAGAAATGCCCCCTGCGCAAGGCGGGGGGAGGAAGAGGGGGCCGTCGCTGATGCGGGTGCGGCCGTGCTCCATAGGAAACTAAACCTCGGAGCTAGTTCGAGTTCATCCGAACATATCTATGTGATGAAGCCCAGGGAAAAACACCTGCCCACGATGTAAGTCAGTCCGGACTCAAGTGATGTATCTTTGTTTGTTCAGTTTTATGGTATTTTACTTAATGTTTTCCCCCTGCTGACCTACAGCCCTCCCGGTGTAAACCCCGATGTTACATCATTGGAGGGGAACTCTCTGGCTCCTGGGGAGACGGAGAGTGACCCGCTAGTCCGGGCTCCATCGCCCGTAATCGGCGGGGACACCGAAGTGTCGTCCCAACGGGTTTTTTCCACCCAAGGAGATGAGGGCGCGGTAGGAGACAGGGCGGCCGAGGGTAATACGTTGGCGGCCGCTGACCATGGAGAGACGGCCCCCATGGAGACCGAAGACGTGGGGCCCAAACAGTCCGGGGTCCCACCGAACACCATCCCGGAGCCTAGCGCGGCTCCGGGGTTCGAAGATCCAGGTCCTCAAGCAGAGGAGGATACGGCGGCGGCCAGAGTTAATCCAGAGGCGCCGAATTCTATGGAGGGAGCACTGCAAAGTGCTCTCGTCATTGAGGAACACCGCACCATGATGGGTGCGGTGATGAAGAAGATTCAGTCCGTCAAGGGCGGACAGAATGATGCCTTCAACAACCTTTTATCAGGCTTTGAGGTACGAAATGTAATGCTCTTTAAGAAATTGTATTTATTTTAAATACACATATATAACTAGTAGCCCCTGATGCTTTGTGTGATTCTGAATAGAATCGGACGAAGTATCCATTAGAATATCATACTTACCGAGTTGAACTGTTATGCAGACTTCCTTAGTTACGGTGACTGCGCGAAACGAAGAGGTTGCCGAACTAAATCGGAAGCTCGAGGTGGCCAACACGGACCTCGACCGCGTCAACCGGTGTTTTGATGAAACACAAGGTATGCAGATTTTTGTTTTAAAATGTCACTAAGACCCAATTGATTGAGTATGATTACAAACTCTAATATTGTATTCTGTATTACACAGTTGCGCCGCTGAGCTTGAGGCCCTCAAGGGTGAGGTTGCCAAGGCCAAGGAGGAGGCCAAGGCGAACAAGGCGGCCGCTGATAAAGTGGCTGCTGATTTGGATGCTGAAAAGGCGGAGTGCAAAAAGCACAAATCTCGGGTGTCCGAAGTCGAGGTCGAGCTCCAAGATGCCATCCTTAAGTGTGAGGCATCGGAGAAGAAGGCTTCGGAGCAGGTGACCGAGCTGGCTGCAGCAGTAAAGTCTGCCCAGGACGCGTGGGGCGAGGCGCGCAGCGCCTGTGAGGAAATCAAACAAGAGCAGCAGATAGCATCTGGTAAGATATTTCTCTTACAGAGCATCTTCGGAGGGCGGAAGTATATTGGGCTGACATGATTGTGGAGTTCTCCAGGTGTGTGTGCTGATCTTCCGAGGAGCAGTGCAGATGCCGCTCAATACTTCCGTGCCCAGGAGGGGAATGACACGGAGAAATTGTTCTGGTCACAGTTTTATGCGCCACAACATAGAGTTCCCCTCAACAACCAAATGAAGCAGCTGGTCGAGCTACACAACATGGCGGGTTCGGCCATGAAGGACTTAATAGTCTGGCTATGGCCCGCTGAGCCAATCCTGAGTAGTTACTTCGGATTGGTGAAGCGGCTCGTCGAGGCGAGTCCGCGGGTCGACGCACTAACACGTTTGGCATGCATAGAAGGTGCTCGGATTCCCTTTGCTCGCGTCAAAGTGCATTGGGCGAAGATGAACGCAGTGCATATAGCTACTGCTGGCCAGCCCGCAGGCAAGGAGCACCACAAGCCGGAGAAGTATTTCGAGGATGTCATCGATGGCGCCCGCCTTGTAGAAGGCCAGTGTTCGAAGGATGTTGTCTTCGAATGATTGCATCCAGATGTAAAGACTATGCTTATGAATCCAATGTATATAACTTTCGTGCTATTATAATATCAGCGTCTTTTTCCTCCTATGTGACTGTTTATTTTAAATCTGAAAGTTTCCAGTCGTCGGCTCCAGCCCCCAGGTACATAGTACTTGGGTGTTCGGTCATATGAAAATACACACTTTATCCAACGTCTTGGTCCGTATAGGAGGTGTATGTGGAGCGAACCAGGCAATCAGACTATGCGGCGTTATTCCTTTCACTTAGTCGTAGGAGTTTGACAAGTGGGGCTATGTACTAGCCCCTGGTGCGGATGAAGTATACAATTGCACTTGGCTAGGCGAAAAAACAACCCTTCGTAGAACACGGGGTAGATCTCTATCGATCGTAGTATAAAACTAAATCACCGGATTGCAGACCAGGTTCTCGCTTATCATGACAATCAGTTTTCGGCTTTCTCTACTGAGGTACTTGACCGGACTAGCCAGAGGTACTATCGCAATAGTTCTCCCATTACATCCTAGCCGAACAATCGGGAACGTAGGGGTAAGCATAGGAGCCGGGCAACCCAACTATTAACCCAAGACATGATTCAGAACTAATGCATATAATGCAAATATCCAGGACGCCGAACACTCCCTATAGGTGTTCGGTCTTTTCAGCATATACCAGGGCTGACTATAGCCCCTGGTAGAAAACCCTTATTGCCAAGGCACATATGGCAATCTGATGCGGGAAAAGAATATTCCATGGTGAGTGAATAAAACTCTGGACATAATACGAATAAAACTATTCTATTAATATCCCTCTATACTACGGCGAGCCGCAAACTTTACAGATAATGCCGATGACCTTTTTTGGACATTTTACATGCCAAAAAGGTATATAACAAGAAAGAGAAAAAAGGTTTACATAGGGTCTTAATCTAAAAGAGAAACATTAGTGCGGGTCCCTGCTGCACGTCTGCGCCGTTTCCTCATCTGTAATGTGTCCTTGAAGGTGTGAGTATGATGGCCATCTGTATAAAGGAAAAAGTAAACCTAGAAAAGAATAAATCGATCTGGTGTGGCCATAACAATTATGGTTCGTTTAATGAACCTAAAGAAGGTGAGTTTAAAGTCCGAATAGGGTCTAACCAAACTATGGACTATATGCAGGTGCCCCCGTTCGTCGCCCAAGGAATTTTTAATGCATAATTATGTACTTGAGGCACATATGCTATAAACTTATGGGGCAGTCGATGGGGACGTAGCTGTCAATCCTGCTTAGGTTCATCTGAGCTGCCACACTGAAGCGTGTGTCGGACACGTTTAGTTGTGTCCGCTGTTGATAGATTATCCGGCTTGAATAGGCCGCATTGGACTTCGGCTGCTAAGGTCGCAGTGTCCTGCTTCCTACGGAGAGAGTGTTCCATATTTCCGTTGACCGTGATAACGCCACGTGGTCCAGGCATCTTGAGCTTTAAATAGGCATAACACATGACTGCATTAAAGTGGGCGAAGGTTGTTCTTCCGAGTAGAGCGTGATAGCCACTTCGGAACGGAGCTATGTCGAAGAGTAGTTCTTGGCTTCGAAAGTTGTTGGGGGAACCGAATACAACCTCCAATGTTAAAGAGCCTGTGCAGCGAGCTTTGACGCCCGGTATCACTACTTTAAATGTCGTGCTTCTTGGCTTGGTTCTTGATGGGTCCATCCCCATCTTGCGGACAGTGTCCTGATATATAAGATTGAGACTACTGCCGCCATCCATAAGGACTCAGGTTAGATGGTATCCATCTATTATTGGGTCGAGCACTAAGGCAGCCGAACCCCCATGCCGAATACTAGTCGCATGATCCCTGCGATCAAAAGTGATCGGACAGGCTAACCATGGGTTGAATTTTGGGGCGACAGGCTCCACGGCATAGACGTCTCGGAGTACGCGCTTGCGCTCCCTCTTCGGGATGTGAGTGGCATATATAACGTTCACTGTTTTAACCTCCGGTGGAAATTTCTTTTGTCCTCCTATATTCGGCTGGCAAGGTTCATCCTCGTCTTCGCTATGAGGCTCCTTCTCCTTGTGTTCGGCGTTTAGCTTGCCGGCCTGCTTGAAAACCCAATAGTTACGGTTGGTGTGGTTGGCAGGTTTTTCTGGGGTGCCATGGATTTGGCAGGGCCTGTCTAATATCCCGTCCAAACTTGACAGACCATCTTTGTTGCCTTTAAATGGATTCTTCCATTTACCAAGTCTGGAGCCACTGAATCCGGTGTTTACTGTTGTATCATCTGGGTTTCCAGAGTTGTTTCGTAGTTTATTTTTGTTACGTCGTGCCTTTCCATTGCCATCCCTGACTTCGGATGTTCCAGGGTCACTGGTGCTGCTACGAGCTAACCAGCTATCCTCACCCACGCAAAAGCGAGTCATGAGTGTAGTTAGGACTGACATTGTCTTCGGCTTTTCCTATCCAAGGTGTCTGGCTAGCCATTCGTCCTGGATAGTGTGCTTGAATGCCGCTAAGGCTTTGGCGTCCAGACAATCGATGATCTGGTTCTTCTTAGTGAGAACCCGGTTCCAGAGCTTGCGGGCTGACTCCTCGGGTTGTTGGATGATGTGACTTAAATGGTCAGCGTCCGAGGGCCGGACATAAGTCTCTTGAAAATTGGCCCGAAAAGTGTCCTCAAGTTCT
This sequence comes from Secale cereale, assembly GCA_902687465.1. Taxonomy (NCBI): domain Eukaryota; kingdom Viridiplantae; phylum Streptophyta; class Magnoliopsida; order Poales; family Poaceae; genus Secale; species Secale cereale. Next base: position 410,091,955 of record LR738714.1, read on the forward strand.
TCCCAACTTCCTATGGAGTTTTCTGGGAGGCTGTTTAGCCAGTGTCGAGCTGGTCTTTTTAGCTTGAGGGGTAGATATTTGATGGCGTGGAGATCATCTCCTCGAGCCATATGGATGTGAAGAATAAAATCTTCTATCCAGACGGCAGGATCCGTCATTCCATCATACGATTCTATGTTCACGGGTTTAGACCCTTCTGGGAAATCATGACCCATCACCTCATCGGTAAAGCATAGAGGGTGTGAAGCTCCTCTATATCTTGCTATATCGTGGCGTATGGCCGATGGTTGTGGTGTTCGGTATTGACCCCGAACTGGTATGTCACGGGCGCGATTGGCTTGATAGCCGCAGATCGTGTTTTCGGACTTGGGATGCACCCTCCTTTCCTTTATGGGGTGGAGGCTTGTTTACGCCATTGCTAGCGACTGTATCCCGTTCGCGAGGTGGTCGGTCTGGCTTGTTGATGGTGTTATTTTTCGGTGGGACGGGCGCAACGGCCTCGTCGTCGAATTCGGGCAGCAGCTTGTGCTTGGGATAGCCTTTGCTTTGGCTGTTAAAGCCATGTTTCCGTTCGGCGTCTAGCACCTCATTCCATCTATCATTAAGCGTGTCTTGTGCAGCTTGAAGTTGTCTCTGCTGCTTTTTTAAGCTCCGTGCAGTGGCTATAAGCCGCCGATGGAAGCGTTTTTGTTCGGAAGGTTCTTTTGGGACGGTATATTCATCGTCCTCCAGGATAGCCTCTTTTTTGAAGACCGGTACATAGTCACCGTCTTCGGCATCCCTGTCATCGGACTGTGGCTTCATACTCTGTTTGCCATCCTTTCGCTCCTCCTGCTCTATCGCTGGATCTGCAGGATCTTCGGCTTGTTCTGGAATATCACCGTCATTAGTCACGATGTTGCTGTCTTTTCCATTATGAGGTTTTGTTCGGAGTTTTGGATGCCGACGCTTGGGAGGTTCTTCGGCGGGTTTATCCTCTATGGGATTGTTTTCGCCATTGCCTTCCGCATCTTCGGGTGTATCCACCATATATACGTCATATGAAGACGTAGCTTTCCACCGCCCTGTTATGGGCTGACTTTGATCCATATCTGCTTCAGCTTCGAGGTCCATCCCGTCGAAGTCTTCTGAAGTGTAGTTGAGTAGATCGGTTAGATCTTCAACCGTGGCTACCAAGTGGGTGGTGGGTGGGGAACAAAATTCTTCATCTCCCTAGGTATGGTGCGGCTATTCGCCAGCCTCCAGTTCAAACCGGATACAGTGCGGCTATGTGCTCTCGTCCAAGGACAGAGATCTTAACGACCTTGACATGTCACCAAGTGGTGAGTGCTGGAAGATATCCGCGGCACAGAATTCGGCGATAGGCGCCTGACTGGATTTGAGGGGCGCAGTTACGCGCAGTTTGAAATTAGAGACCGGAGCCGAGTCTGGGGTTCCGGTAACACATACCCCATCAGTTGGGTTCGTGTGCGGCTCCAACGCCGTAGATTCTGCAGATCCCGTGGTGGGGTTGAGCTTCCCATCTTCGGGTGACGCGATTTGTTCTATATCTAGGGCCAGAACTGTTGCAGGTGCTATTTCCTGATCCGATGACAGAGTTATGTCATGATCATCGTGGTGGCCGAGAGGGGTTGTCGCTGGCTCGAATCCGGTGAAGATCAAGTCTCCACGAATATCAACAATGTAGTTCAAGCTGTCGAATCTGACATGATGTCCAGGGGCGTAGCTCTCGATCTGTTCAAGGTGGCCTTCAGTGTTGGCATGAAGCGCGAAGCCGCCGAACACGAAAAGTTGGACGGGAGGGAAAATCCCCTCGATGATGCCATTGCAGATGACGAGGTGACCCAACTGTCCGATCGTCGACGACATAGTGGAACTCTCAATGAAAGCACCAATGTCGGTATCAAAACCGGCAGATCTCGGGTAGGGGGTCCCGAACTATGCGTCTGAGGATCGATGGTAACACGAGGCAGGGGACACAATGTTTACCCAGGTTCAGGCCCTCTCGATCGAGGTAAAACCTTACTTCCTGCTATATTAGTATGATTGAATATGTGTACAAGAGTTGATCTACCCCGAGATCATAATGGCTAAACCGTAGGTCTAGCCTATGAGGATATTATGATTCTTCTCTCGCCTCTATGGACTCAACCCTCCGGTTTATACACACACCGAAGAGACCTAGGGTTTGTACATATAATCTTGCAGAGGAAGGAAAATCTACACCCGAGCCTAAAACTTGCCATTACAGGAATCCAGGAGTCCTATCCGGATACGAGAGATGATCTTCTATAATAATCTTCACGGCCCACCAGTCCGGCCCACCAGGAGTTTGTCCGGTCACATGATGACCCCCCAATCCAGGACTCCCTCAGTGGTCGTGGCAGCCACCCCATCATCGGTCGCTGTTGCTGCCAGCCCACCGTCGTCCGCCGGGGTCATAACCTGCTCCGCCACCGCCGCCTGAAGTAGGGAGGCGGAGGTGGAGGCCTGCACGTGCGTTAGCGACCTTGCGCGCTACATCAAGTTCCTGCGGGAGGAGGACGAGCGCCTCATCGAGCACGCAAAGAGCCTTACTGCAGTCCTGGCTGCAGCTCACGCTGACGCAGAGGCGAGGAATTAGGAGATCTACGAGCAATCCAGCCGCTTCGAGAGGGATCGTTTGGAGAGACAGTGGGCGTTCGAGTTGGCGAGCATTGCTGAACGTGCAACAGCGGCAGGCACCGTATTGCATTTGCCAGCTCGTCAGTAGGCTCCTCCTCCTCTACCTCTTACTGAGTGCACTCGGCAGAAGAGAGGCTGTCGGAAGTAGCACAAAGCCCCTCCATGGTAGTAGTATTTAGGGGCTATTTAGTTCAGTTCATCTGACTATATATGTGTGGTGGAACTGTACAACGTACTTAAAGTTAGCTAGTATATATAGTTGAACTAGCTATTTCAGTACGTGGTTGGAAACAATTGGGGAGAAGTTTGGTCGGTTCAGCTCTCGAGTTGAACTGTTTGTATAAATTAAGAACGACTACTTAATGTATGAATGAAATCTATGCTTAATTACTGAATTTTAGTTGCAAAAATTACATAGTGCTAATGATTTCTAGCTGCATATTTTGACAAATCGCAGTGTTACAAGGATTGACAAATGGCAATGTTACTAGATCAACAAATGCAAATCTTTCTAGTTTGACAAATGGCAACATACCTAATATGATAGATGCAAAACTTACCAAATTGTTTGTACGTGGTTGCACACGGGTCATCCAGAACAACCGTTTGCATTGAAGGGATGCACAAATCCTGCGCTGCTCTCACTTTGCATATGGGTGTTCTATCTAAATCGTTTGCGATCAAGAGCTGTAGAAATCCTGCTCGACACATTTTCTCATGGCTTCCTAGAGAAGTTGTTGGTTTGCATATGGGTGTTCTAACTAAAACGTTTGCGATTAGTGTTTTATATTTAAAAAGAGAATTAAACTGCTGCTTGGGCGCCATTAATGGAGAGGACGCGAGCAAGGCGAGCTTCCCGGTGAGCCTACACAGCGTACAGCTCACACGCTTCCCGGTGAGCCTGCACACTCGAGGATAGCTTGCATGCCTCTCGGTCAGCCTGCGCACCGGACGGCGCTCACACGCCTCCCGTTCAGTCCAGATCAAGCAGCTGTCCGCACTACACCTGCTACAGCCATTAAAACCAAGACACGTGGTGTCACGTGAATGGTTAACAGAATTTTGGATTTACTAGAATTTAAAAACCTGGAATCTCAATGTTTTGCCGGCAATCAACGGTGCCCTAGTGTTTGAAATTCATGCCCATTTCTTGCATGGGACCTAAGCATGCACCCAAGGACACATATTAGATTTTTCAACAAATTTATATGCACTGGAGCATGTGCATGTAGTTCAAATTTGAATTATGCACATAAATGCATTGAAAACTCAGTTAATGCATAAAAATGTCCAAACGAACCCCGAAAAATCACAAAAATTCACACAACAGTCTTGTTGTTCTATGTTGACACGAGAAAAAAAATTGAAAGCAATAAGAGGCAATGGATATCGTTTCGTCCCCAAAGGTGGGATGTTCCCTACCGAAAACCATCATGCTTGTTGTGAGAAGCTCCGGTTTGTGCGAAGCATATACCCAAACCTGCCCCAAATGGGACAAAATTTGTACCACGGCATGTTGATGGCGCTCCATGATAGCATGCCAAGTTTCATGAATTTTAGACGATTTTTGGATTCACTAGAATTTAAAAACCACGCATCTCAATGCTTGCGGCCGAGTGACGGTGGCAGGGTGTTTGAAATTCATTCCTATTTCTTGCATGGGACCTAAGCATGCAACCAAGGACACATGGAGCATGTGCATGTAGTTCGAATTTGAATTATGCATATAAAATGCCTAGAAAACCCAGTTAATGTATTAAAATGTACAAACAAACCCTGGATAATTCCTTTTTTTTTGACGACACACCTATAGTTGCATGTTCACTGCAGATAAAAGTTCTAACAATCCAAACACTATCCTTTGTAGTTGTGACCCCATTACGTAATTCAAATAATCAAGACGATAAATCAAGTAGATCGCACACAGTTTATTATAACCAGCCGTGTGAGATGCAGCACAAAATATCTTCGGACCAAGTCTGAATAAGCGACCGTGTCTGATGACACTTTGCGCGCTAGTTTTTTGGCTGAAGCAATTCCAAATTTTCGGCATCCGCGGAAATATCTACCACCCTGCCCCCTCCCCCTTACCAAAAGCCACATTTCCCCTCTTTCCGCCTTCATTTCCAAGTTAAAACCTTCACTCCTTGCTTGTAGCGCCGCCGCCTCCTCACCGGCGAGCCTCCTTCATGCTGCTTGGCCTCGCCTATCCAGGCAGGTAATCCACACCCGACCCCCATCCTACTCCTCCTTCCACATCCCACATGCCCCGATCGCCGGCATGAGCGCGACACCTTCCACCCAATCACCGACCCCTCCACCAAATAAGCGCCGACCTAAGACATGGTTCACGTAGTATAGCCATGACCACAAGGAGCATTTGGCAGCGGGGGAGCAAATCGCGGCCGCACGCGCGGATGAGTTCGCGATGGCTGCCATTCGTGCCGACCCCCAGATCTTGGAGGAACACCTCACCGTCGAGGCCACCGTTGACGCCTCGCATGCCGACGCTGCGGCGTGGTTGGCTGCTTTAAATGACAGTTCATGGCGTTTTCTCGAGGCCACCATCGGTGCCTTCGACGAAAACTATGGGGTGTTTCTCAACGTGCACGTGCTTACCTCATCTCGAGATCCAGAAGGTTGGTGCCCGGAGCTGCTCAGGGAACTCACCGCTACAACGAGGGCACCCATGATGCGGAGGCCTCGCCCTCTTCCATGTGCAAGGAGCCAATTGTCATAGATATCTTCGACAATGAGAAGTAGCTTGTCTTATTAGCTCACTATAAGTACCCATGTTCAGTTTGCTAGCTACTGCCTTTCGGTAACTAATTCTAGTGAATTGTGCTATCTACTTTCACCATGCAATCTTCTGCTATAGTGTATATGTTCTATATGTCGTGCAATGTGGTGTTCAATTAACTGCTTGGTTCAGTTCCGCAAATGTGATGTTCAATTCTTCAGGGTGCGATATTTCCAAGTTGTTAAGAAAGCTGGGTTTGGTTAACTGTATGATCTTCTATTAGGAGTATGTTATATTGTTCAATTGGAGTTTACTTAACTGCTTGTGTCGGGGAAACTGATCCACGAGCACCTATGGGGACTGGCGGACCGAGCCCCTTTCGGTTCGGCGGCGGGTGGAGATCGCACGAAGAGCAGATCGAGGCGAAGCACACAAGCAGTTTACCCAGGTTCGGGCCGCACGGATGCGTAAAACCCTACTCATGCTTTGTGGTTTGTATTGAGTTCTTGCTCAGGAGCGCTGAGTGCTAGAGTACAGACCAGCAGCTAACGAGACCGAGCGTGAGAGTTCTTCTGCTTCCAACCCCCCCTACGTTGCGCATGGGCCTCCTTTTATATGCTCAAGGGGTCACCGACAGGTGGCAACGCAGATAAGGGTAAAAATGGAAAGGTGTTGTAGTTGGTACAACTACCTGTACAGTGCATCATACCTAACCCTGACGGCAGGGGACAAGAGCATTAAAAGCCCATCGGCATCGCCCAAACAGTGCAAAAAGGGACCGTCAGGGACGCCACCGTTCGCCACGACGGCAACCTTGTCAGCGCCGCTTGCCACCGCGCACCGCTGGCTGCACAGCCTCCCGCCACGTACGCCTGGAAGGGTCCTAGAGCAACACGTTGGCGGATGTGCTAGAGCGTGGGTACAGAGTGGTAGCTTGCCGCGGCAAGCACCTTGCCGCGGTCGTTGTCTTGTCGCGTCCGGGAGCTTGCCGCTCACCGGGCCTTGCCGGGACGCGTGGCGCGTCGCGGCAAGTTTCTTGAGATGCCTTGGTTGGCCTTCCCGGCAAGCTCCTCTTGCCGGGGTCTTGTCTTCTTGGCTTGAATACTTTGTTCTTGAATGGCTCCAAAGGAACCACGGAGGACCTTGGCGGTCACCCGGCAAGCCTTGTCGCGGGGTGCTGCGACTGCCCGTGCACAAGTTCGGGATACTAGGGTACCCCTACTCTAGTACACCGACAGGAGCCCCCGGGCCTGGGCCATACACGGTGCCTAGTGCTGTTGGGCCAGGCCCAAAACAGGGCACGGGCACGCGCGGCCTGGGTTACGCCGTATCTCACTCCGTATCCACCGCGCCCTCCCCGAACGGCACGTGTTGATTGCGGCGTCGTGGGAGAGATCGTGGGTGGTTTCTTTATTCGGAAAGGCGGAACGTCCGCCCCCTCCCTCGTTATAAGCAGGGGAAACAGGGGCAGTTCGCCCACCGCCAGTTGCTACTCCAACCTCGAAAACCTCTACCGCTCCCCTTCTTCCCAAAGCTGAAAGAGAGCAGCGCTCCGCCCCCCATCGCCACCAGCACCACCAACGCCGTCGACCTCCCTCACCACTTCCGCCATGGCTCCGAAAACCGACAAGGGGAAGGGCGCGAAGTCGCCGAGGCGCAGCGGCTCGCGGCGCTACGAAAGGAGCGGGCTGTCTTCCCCCCCAAGCTTGCCGCGAGGGAGCTGAGGGAGTGCTACTACCTCTTCTGGTTGGGGGAGACGCGGGCGCACCCACGCACGAAGGTACTTCCACCCGTTGCTTGAAAAACGGCTCCAACTGGATACCCTTTCTTCTCCTTGTTCTTCTATTGCGGGCTCTGCCCGCCTTTCTTTGAATTTTTTTGTGATATCATGAACACCTACGGGTTCCGCCTCCTTGACTTCACCCCCAATGCCGTTCTGACCATGGCAGTTTTCGCACATCTCTGCGAAAACTTTGTCGGAGTCTATCCCAATGTAGCCCTTTTCCGCCACTTCTTTATGCCTCGAGTTGAGAGAGGGGAGCCTTTATCCGGCGGAATCTCCTGGATCTCGAGGGCCGGCAAGAAGGACGCTTATCTGGAGGGAGAGCTCCGCAGCAAGTGGGAGGAGTGGAGAGCAAACTGGTGCTGGATTGTCGAGGAGAACCCGTAGCCGTTTACCGCCTGGCGCCAAACCCTAGTAGTGCGCGGCAGCGACTGGAGCAACGTGGCCCCAGAAGACGATAGGCTAAAGATTGCCGTCGCCCGGATCCAATGCCTCAGGCTTGCCGGGCTCACTGTAGGCGCAGTTGGCGCAGATTTTCTTCGCCGTCGCATCGCCCCCCTGCAGGAGAGGAAGAGACCCGCCTGGGATTTCAAGAATGCGGCGGATATCATGAGGCTGCGCCCGGGCCTTAACTTCAACTTCACTGTTCTGGAACTCAACGCTATGCTCCAGGAGCTGTTCAAGTACGACCCTCAGCATCCCGAAGTGTTCAGGTTGCCGAAGGGTGTCGTTCCAGTATGCAACAATTTCTCGCTCAGCCGCATCCGTGCAATGATGCCGTTGTGCGACTCGCATGGAATTGACCCAACTTGGCAAGAGCCTGCAGACGACATCGTGCAGGAGTTCTTCGACAGCTTGGTAGAAATGCCGATCCGCTCTGACGAACAGAAGGGCCTCACCCGCGACACCACCGATACGGAGCTGAAGCGCATCGCCACTAGGCTGGAAGAGGCGGCGGCAAGCACAGCCGCGGGCGAGTTCGGATTCACCGTGGAGGAGGCAGAGGCAGCAAAGGCGGCAAGCCTTGCCGAGTGAGAGGAGTTTGCCGGAGAGGAGGAGGCAGAGGCTGCTGAGGCGGCAAGCCGTGCCGGGCATGACGTCGAGTCGAGCGAGCCCGCTGAGGATACGAGCGGCTCGCTGGAGATCGACTCCTCTTCCTCCTCATCTTCAGACAGCTCGCCACAAGAAGAGCCCCCGGCTCCACCAAGAAGGCGTCTCCGCAAGGCCGGGGACGTAGCGGAGCGGCAGACGAGTCAACAGCCGCTGCGCCGTGCGAGACGCGCCGCCGTGGCAAGCACGATTGCCGCGGGAGCACCTCGCGCTGCTGCGGCAACTAGAGCGGGGTCCTCCCGGACCACTGCTTCTCATGCTGCGGCGGCAGCCGGAGCGGGGTCGTCTCAGACCACCGCCACTGCTCACGCCAAGCGGCCAAGGGATCCTAGTCCTCTGCCTCCTCGCGCCGGACGTGAGCTGGACTTCGACTTCTCCGCGCTCAGCTCCGACGAGGAAGAAGAAGAGTAAGATCCTTGTTGTTCTTGTATTTCTTCAATTTTTGCTGTTCTGTCTTGTATCTCATTTGCTTCATTCCGGACTTATCCCTTTTCAGGACTCTGGCCCAGAGAGCGGCGAAGAGAGCCAAGGTCCCGGCGAGGAGAGAGGAGGTGATCATCGTCGAGGACGAACCCACCGAGACCACCTTGCCGGACCCGGCAACTAATCTTCAGAGCAGCCCCCAGCGCAACCCCCAACATAAGTATATGGTTTGCTTTCCGCTGTTAGGCGCGCATGGATGCTCTATCTTTGCTGATATCTTGATTGTTGGTTTGTGTAGGAGCAGAGCAGCCACACCAGGAGCACCCGGAGACCGCCCCCGACATGCCATCTGCTTCGACAACGCCGCCAAGGGAAAGTTCTCCGACAAGGGTCTCTCCGGCAAGGGAGAGTTCTCCGCCAAGGGAGAGTACTCCGCCAAGGGAGAGCCCTCCGACAAGGGAGAGTCCTCCGGCAAGGGGGAGCTCTCCGGCGAGGGACAGCACCAGCGGCCCCCCGCCGGCGGAGACCACGACCGCAGAACCCAGTGCAGGTAATCCTCTTGCTTCGAAACTTCCCTTGGGTTTTTCTTCCTTTGATCTTCTTTTTGGATATTTGCTTGACTTTTCTCCCCTTTCCGGCCGTCAGACCCATCTGCTGCGGAGCCGATGGAGACGGAGGTTGCTGGCGAGGAGAACACGCGCGGCAACACCGGCGACGACGCTGCCACCGGAGAAGCGGCCAGCGCCGATGATCCCGCCGGCGATGAGGCCGCCAAGGCTGCCGCCGCAGCAGCTAGTGAGGGGTCCGGCGATCGCACTGACGGCCCTGAGGCCGCAGGAGCGCCAGGCGCTACGCCGACCGCCGATCCCTCCGCCGCTGCCGCAGCGCCAGGCTCCGAAGAGCCCCAGCCAGGCGTCTACTTGAAGGCCGGCGATGGCGTCTTCATCAACCTCCCCTGGGCGTCAAGCTCCAGGGCGCCGGTCGAGGGAGAAATCTTTGATGGAGAGGTACTTGCCTCCGCTGGGCTGACGTTAGTTGACGCGCCGAGCAGCAGCAGTGGCGAGCCCGAGGAGGAGCGGCTGCTGCGGAAGCTGTTGTCGTTCTACCGCGCTCGGCAAGCCAAGCTGGAGTCCCGCGAGGCGCTTGTCGCGAAGGCGGGAGCTGACATCAAGAGGAGCTCCGGGGTCTCAACCAGGCAGCTCTCCGGTCCCTGGCAGAGGAGCGGGAGCAACTTGCCGAGGAGCAGCATGCCTTCTTCCTTGAGAAGGCTGAAGTCGAAGAACAGCAGCGGCTTGCCGCTGAGAATCTGTCCACGTGGGAGGGCGAGCTGGCGCAGTGGAAGGTCAATCTTGACAGCCACGAGGAGGAGCTTGCCGCGCGCGAGCAATCACTTGGCGGAGCCCTCAAGCAAGAAGAGGACGCTGCCGCAGCTGCCGAGGCCGCCAAGAAGGAGCTGGAGACGAAGGTGGCGCAGCTGGAGGCCGATCTCAAGGCGAGCGGTGAGGAGCTTGCCGCGCTCAAGCGCGAGCGGGAGAAGGACGCCCACATCAACTCAGAGCTGCAGGTTCGCCTCGCCGAGAAGGGCAAGGAGCTTACCGCCGCCAAGGACTCCAACGCAGATCTGGAGTTGAAGCTGACCACTTTGACCAAGACGCTGGACGGCGCCAGGGAGCGGGAGGCGGCTTTGAAGGAGGAGATCAAGGCCGAGAAGGCGCTGCTGGCGAGTGCTGCTGCCGTCCAGAACACTTTCAAGGAGACCGTCGAGCACTGGAGGGAGGGTCTCGTGAACGCTGCCGCGGATATTGACATGGAGCTGGCGCAGCTGGGGATGGAGGATCTCGGGTATCCCTCCGATGAGAGCCTCCAGCCCAGCGCCAAGCTCACCTTGTTCTTCAAAGGCGTGGCGACGGCCCTCCAGCGACTCTGGGAGAGGATCCCAAAGCAGCTGGCCGACGAGTCGCGCAAACTCTGCACAGGAGCTCTTCAAAAGGCGTTGGTGAAGGTGGCCTTCCGCAACCCGGGCCTCAACCTCACCAACGTCCTCAAGTCCCTGCCACCGGATGCTGATCTGGAGGCGCTCAAGGCCCTTGTCGCACCCATTGTGGACAAGGTGAGCGGGATCAAGAGGGTTGAGGGCGATCGCGTAGATTAGGCCGCCCGTTTTCTTCTTCTCTTGTCGCTGCTAGTCATGTTATGAGAACAATCTATTAGAGCTGCGACAAGCTACTTTGTAATATAACTCTATTTTGGGTAATGATTGCAACGTTGTTTCCTTTACTTGATTCCTTCCTTTGTATGTTTTTTCCCTACGCTTTTAAGGAACTTGCCGGCGTAGGCACCTTAGCCGCAAGCGCTGAGTGCGGGACGTCAGCAGCCTGCTGGCGGTGCCGTTACCGACAAGAAACCTTGTCGCAACTAGTCGCAGCTCACTTAAGTTGTTGAGCGAACTCGAAACAAAGTTGTTGAGCGGACTCGAAACAAAGTTGTTGAGCGGGCTCGAAACAGAGTTAAGGGCGCAACTAGGTACGAGTTGGTTCCTCCGCTCACAGGTTTTCCATACAAAGCACGGTCATTCAAGGAAGATAACTTAAAAATTTAAAAATCTGATTGCTCAAGCTTTGGCAACTTAGCTTTTCTGTTGTTTTCTTCCCGGCAAGGCAAAACTTTCTTGAACGATGCCTGGTCCATACCACTATCTTCTCCTTCCCCCCGGCAAACTTGTGGGCGAGGGAACCTTCCTTTCCTTGAGAAAAAGAAACAAGAGATAACAAAGATATGGAGCCTTAGGGCTCGTTATTGCTTACCGGGGGTAGGTGCTGCACAAAGCGTCAGATAACACATGCAAAAAATAGAAAGCATGAAATTGACAAGATGTGCGGAGCACATGAGCTTTACTTATGCACGGGGTCTGCACCCGGCTTTGTACAAAGGATTACATGCAACAGCGGCAAGACTTGTACAAAAGGTGGTTGCCGGAATGGGTTCCGGCAACCGTGCCTTACGGGTGAAACTTACGAAGATGCTCAATGTTCCAGGAGTTGCTCACTGGAACACCATCTTCGGTCTCAAGGCGGACAGCGCCAGGCCTAGTGACTCATTTCACCCGGTAAGGGCCTTCCCACTTCGGCGTCAACTTATTGGAATTCTTGGCGGACTGAACGCGCCGAAGAACAAGGTCGCCTTCCTCGAGACTTCTGGCGTTAACTTTGCGGCTATGGTAGCGGCGCAAAGCTTGCTGGTAGCGAGCAGCTCGTACAGCAGCCTGAAGACGGTCTTCCTCAAGGAGCAGCGCGTCATCTTGTCGCAGCTGCTCTTGCTCGAGCTCATCATAAGCGAGCACTCGAGGTGACCCGTATACGAGTTCCGTGGGGAGAACTGCCTCTGCTCCATAGACTAGAGCGAAAGGTGTCTGGCCAGTGGCTCGATTTGGCGTCGTCCTGATCGACCAAAGAACCACCGGCAGCTCCTCAATCCAGTTTCTTCCGCACTTGCGCAGCCTGTCGAAAGTCCTGGTCTTGAGCCCGCGCAGCACTTCAGCATTTGCCCTCTCCGCTTGACCGTTGCTTCTCGGGTGAGCAACAGAAGCGAAGCAAACCTTGGCGCCAAGATCTTGGATGTACTGCATGAAGGTGCGGCTCGTGAATTGCGTACCATTGTCGGTGATGATCTTGTTAGGGATCCCGAAGCGGCAAACAATCAACCTGAAGAACTTGACTGCTGACTGTGCTGTCACCTTCCTCACTGCTTCCACTTCCGGCCACTTTGTGAACTTGTCGATTGAAACGTACAAGTACTCAAAGCCCCCGATTGCTCGGGGGAAGGGGCCGAGGATGTCGAGCCCCCAGACCGAAAATGGCCAGGATAAAGGGATCGTCTGGAGAGCTTGAGCTGGCTGGTGTATCTGCTTGGAATGGCACTGGCACGCTTCACACTTGGTTACTTGTGCAGTTGCATCCTGGAGGGCTGTCGGCCAAAAGAAACCTTGCCGGAATGCTTTGCCGGCAAGTGTTATTGCGCCAATGTGGTGACCACATATGCCTCCATGTATCTCTGCCAACAACTTTTGTCCATCTTCCCGGCGAATACACCTCAATTTCACACCGTTGAGTCTTCTTCTGTACAGTGCGTTGTCAACAAACTGGTACATACTTGACTGCCAGGCTACTCTTTCCGCTTCTTCTTGCTCTTCGGGAAGTTCTCCTGTCTGAAGGAAATGGAAAATCTGCTGTGCCCATGCTGGAGCTTGTGGCTCGACAACAAGGACTAAAGGCACATCTGCTGCTGTGGGAACATCCGCTTCTACGACGAGAACCTGCGGCTCAGCCGGAGCTTGATGTTCCCCGGCAAGCTTGCCGGAGCGAAACTTGTCGGGAGCATCTGCTTCAACGGAGCAAACCCTAGGGCTTGCCGGAGCAGACTGCTCCTCAGCGCTCTTGGTGTTGATCTTGGGGACCTTCTTGGCGGCGGCTTCGGGAAGGTGTGCCGGAAAAAAGTCACCAGAAATCAACTTCCTCTTCTTGCTTTGTCCAGTTGATGGCGTTACGGACGGTTGAGTCAGCTTGAGCACAAAGATCCCTGGTTCCACAGGTAACTTAAGTGCGGCGCACTTTGACAGGCCATCGGCAATGTCATTTTGAGCTCTTGGAACTTGCTCCATCTGTAGGCCGTCAAAGTGCTCTTCAAGCTTTCTCACTTCATCAACGTAGGCTTCCATCAACGGACTCTGATAATTCTTGTTCACTTGGCGGACGACAAGCTGCGAGTCACCCCTGACAATGAGCTTCTTGATCCCGAGGTCTGCCGCGATCCTGAGACCGGCAAGCAAACCCTCATACTGTGCGGTATTGTTTGTTGCTTGCTCCTTGGGAAAGTGCATCAGGACTACGTACTTGAGGTGCTCTCCGGTCGGTGCGACAAGCAGCACGCCAGCACCGGCGCCTTGCAGCGAGAAGGCACCATCAAAGTACATCAGCCACTCTTTGCTTGCTTCCTTGACGGGGATGCTCGTTTCTGGAATTTCTTCATCTGGTGTTGGCGTCCACTCTGCTATGAATTCTGCCAATGCTCTGCTTTGGATAGTTGAAGTGCTCTCAAACTTGAGGCCAAAGCTTGACAGTTCCAGTGCCCACTCAACAATCCTGCCTGTTGCTTCTGGATTATGCAGTATCCTCTTCTGCGGAAAGCGAGTGACAACTGTGATCTCATGTGCTTGGAAGTAGTGGCGCAGCTTTCTTGAGGCCATGAGAAGGCCGAAAAGCAATTTCTGCGCACCAGAGTACCTTGACCTAACCCCCTGCAGGAGGGAGCTGACAAAGTAAACTGGGCGCTGCACCATCCTCTTCCGTATCTCCTCTTGCGCCTGCGCAGATCCATCGTTGTCGGGACCAGAGCTTGTCGGGGAAGCCCCCTGCTTGTCGCTGGATGCGCCTGCCGCGGTTGCTGGCTCATCATCTGCCTCCCTCTCCGCTACTAACGCAACACTAACCACTTGATTGGTTGCCGCTAGATACAACACCAACTTCTCTTGTGGCTTAGGTGCGACAAGTATTGGAGTAGAGGACATGTATCTCTTCAAGTCTTGCAGTGCAGCCTCCGCTTCCGGAGTCCATTTCATTGGACCTGCCTTTTTCAATATTTTGAAAAACGATAGGGCGCGCTCAGCAGACTTAGAGATAAACCTGCTGAGAGCAGCCAAGCAACCGGCAAGTCTTCGTACATCCTTGACGCGCTTTGGTGCTTCAATCTGCTCAATGGCCATGATCTTGTCGGGATTGGCTTCAATTCCCCTCTGAGACACGAAGAACCCGAGAAGCTTGCCGGAAGGGACTCCAAACACACACTACTCGGGGTTGAGCTTGAGGCTGATCTTGCGCAGATTTGCAAAGGTCTCATCTAAATCTTGAATCAGGGTTGCCTTGTCTTTGCTCTTGACCACTATGTCATCCATGTAGGCTTCCACATTTCTGTGTATTTGTGGCTCAAAAGCGACATGGACCACCCTTGCAAATGTTGAACCAGCATTCTTCAAACCGAAAGGCATCCGTATTGTAATGCCCAGGATGGGACTATATCTCCTACGTGTCGAGTCACGACTTAGAGACATAACCCCATGCTGGAATGATCGCAAGTCTGGTATCTTTGCACAACTCATGTAAAAGATGGGGATGGAAAACATAAAATAGTTGGCTTACACTCGCCACGTCACACAAAAACATTACATGTTCAAATCATCATTTAATAAAACATCACATACCTCTAAGGGTAAAATCTAAATGACAAGATACCAAACATAACTTAAATCCACCGGTCGGATCGAATCCTAGTAGAAGTCTCCACTACTGATCATCAGGATAACGAACATAGTATCGACTATGCTCCTCGTCAAACTCCCAGTCTAGCTCGGTGCCATCACCTGGATAGCTCACCATCGGACCTGCATCTGGTGTGGTGAAGTAACTGTGAGCCACAGAGGACTCAGCAATCCCGTTCCCGGGTAACAAGACTATTTAAGCCTTGGGAGAGGATAAGGCTGAAGAAAAGAATAAGTGTCTGCAGCAGCAACTAGCACTAGCTTACGTGAAAGAGTGCGAGAAGAGAAGTGCCACGGACGAGAGATGATCACGAAGTGATCCTAGCTACAACACCTCAAACATAACCCCACCGTGTTCAACTTCCGAATCCCTATTCGGAAATTGACAGTCACGGTACACACGCTGGTAGTGTATTGGAACATTGTGTCAAGTTATCTACAACCGTATATTAACAAGCTCCCATATGCCACATAACCACGGGCACGGCTTTCGAAAGTTCATAACCCTGCAGGGGTGTTCCAACTTGGCCCATGACAAGCCCACGATCCACGGAGTCGCAACTCCAAGGTGGGAAGACCCGAGTATTCTCGGAATCCCGTGCTCAAGATACTCCGAACTAAGGTAAGGCTAATCCAGCAAATCCTCCCAGCGTGTCGACACCCTGATGGTAGCCGCATGTATCTAGTCTCAGGACACGACCAGATAGGTCAGCCTACAGGTATATACCAATCCTCGAGTTCCCTCGGGTGGCCCCGCTGTCTGCCCAGTTTGGACCAACACTCATGTGGAGCACTGGCCCGAGGGTTGTTAATTAAGAACTCGGGTTTGCAAGACCCTATGCAAGTTTTATTAGTTATTAGGCGAATAGTACCAATGTTGGGACTTGCTGGAAAAGACTTAGCACTTATCGGTTTATCGAGGGGGCCCCATAAACCCCAACCGTGTGAGGAACGCATAATCAAGGAACATAACACCGGTTTATACGGTTCCTAGCGGCATGAGTGGAACAAATCACAGAGCAAAAGGCTTAGCCTTCCACCCTTGCCAATATATAGATGATTTCATTTAAGCATTTATATAGTGTGATATAACCCAACAAACTTCAACATGAAGCAAGCATCTTCAACTTCACCTGCAACTAGCAACGCTATAAGTGGGGCTGAGCGAAGCGTACTTATAGCCAATCAATGGTTTGCATAGGTAGGGTGGTTAGACATGGACATGGTTACAAGTAGGAGGCTGACAGGAAAGACATGGGCATCGAGGCAAAACTATAGATCGAGACTACTAGCAATAGGCAAAGATAGTAATGTTATCGGGGTTCGGTCATCTTGACTGAAGAGTTGTCGTTCGGATCGTAAGAAGGGTCCTCGTGCTCAACCTCGTTGGTAACCTCGTGCTCGTACTCGTACTCAGTCTCAGCTTCCGGCTCTAAACAATACAATCACACAAGGCATGAATCAACAAGATGCAATGCGCACACCGAAATGATGGATGCATGATGGATGCACTATGAGAGCACACGGAGCACGGAAAATAAGCATTCAAGCAAAAGCTTCAAAACAAGATAACAATAGGATATTATGAATATACACGGAAAATCAATCAAGTTTCATATAAGACTTGCTGAAAACGGAGCTACGGGCTAAAAGTTATGCCCGAAACAAGAAGCATGCACAAGCTGTAAATTACAGCCACATAGCAACTTCGGAGCACAAGATAATTAAGCTAAAACACTCAAACACCATGGCAAAGAGCATGAACATAAACTAGACATATCCTACAGCAAATAATACCACAGGTGCACCCCCAAAGGAGTCACGGATCAATAGCAACAAGCTTGGACATATTGAACTTGACAACAAAATCCTGACAGCAGAATTTTATTGAAACTTTGGAGCAAAAGTTAAATATGCTACAGCCACTTAAATAAGCATGTGAGAACATGAATGGATAGCCTACAATATATACTACAATGAACCATCAAGAGACACTCCAAAACTATCACGGTTTGTCCTAGAACAGCACGCAAACATGGCATCGGAACATTACATATTCCAGACTTACTGAAATTTCACTAAGTGTTAAAACAGCAGTTTCATCATGGCATCTTTGAGAGCAAGTTTAAGTCACCTCTAAACTAAACATGGCAAGTGGTAAGCACCACACCAAAGTACACATTATGGTGATTCCGAAACATACAAGCATGCATCATGGAGATAAACACAACGATAGCAATGAGCTCAACAAGATGGCATCTCATAACTGGTTAAATAACTAAACAGCCACATAGCACTTTGCAACGAGGATAAACATGGCAATATTAAATCTATCATGCAACCTAACACAATCAACATGTAGAGCATGGCAAGACGAACACGTGGACATGTCATTTGCATCATTCGGATAACCGAGCTAAAAGTTATCACTATGCAAAGATGGCATAAAAACAACACATAGCAGCAGTTTACCACGGGATGCACTCTTGCAACGAATATTTAAGAATCTAGATGATCTCAAACATGCATGGCACAAAGAAATGAAACGTAGTGCTAGTCACCATGAACGTCTGGACATGTCATTTGCGCAAAACGGACCGCCACACAAAAAGATATGCTCACTTGAATATAGCATCAGACAACACAAAAACTGGGACTTAGAGAAAATAGAGGACAACCTCAGATCTGGTCAAAGGCTGGAGAAGAGTCAAACGGGCCTCGGGCGGAGCGGATCGGACCCGCGGGGAAGGATCGGGCTTTGGGCGCTCCGGGCGAACCGGATTCAGCCCGCGAGGCTAACGGGCCCGCGGCTGCAGGCGGTCGGGCCGGCCCACCTGGCCGGATCTGGATCGGCGGCGCGAGGGGGACTCCCGAGCGTAGGCGGCGCTGGGCTCCTTCGGCGCCTGGGCTCGCTGCGGTGGAGCTGGGCCTTGGCGGCAGGCCCAGGTGGAGGACGGCGGCGGGAATCGGTCTCCCGAGGGCTGCGGCAGGCGCTCGAGGCTCCGAGCGGGGGGCGGCGCGGCCTGGATGCGGCCTCGCGGGGAAGGAGATCTGGCGAATGGGCCGGATTTCCCTCGGGCCCAGGAGGCGGGGCGCCTGGTGTGGTAGCTGCGTCCCAGGGAGGGAGGCGGTCGGCCCCTAGCGATCGTGCGAGGCCCAGCCTCTGGATCGACCGGCTGGATCCGATCGGGTGAGGGCTCCTCCCTCGTCCCGAGCGGCGGGGTGGTTCGAGCGATGAGGGCTCTGCGACGGGGCCGGCGGCGCCCTTGCCGGAGAGAGGCGGGGAGAACGGGGCCGGCTGGATCCGGCCTTGGGGGTGCCGGAACTGGCCGGGGCGACGGTGGAGGGCGAGGTGGCGCTGTGTTGGCGGCGGGGAACTTCCTCCGGCGAGGATTCCGACGACCGGCGGGGATTCCGGCGATGGTCTGGCGAGCTCCTCCGGCGAGCTCCGCCGGAGTGGAGAGAGGAGGGGCTGGAGGTAGGAGAAGATGGGGGCTAGGGTTTGCTAGGGCAAAAATTAGGGGAAGGTGGACAAATATATAGGCACAAGGAGCTAGGGTTGTCCAATTTGGGTGTGGTTTTCGGCCACACGATCAGATTTGGATGGTCTAGATGATAGAAGTGGCTAGGAGAGGTTTGGTGGGCTGTTGGAGGGGTGTCTTGGGCCTCAAAGTGGAGGCACTTTGAGCCCACACGAATAACTGTTGGGGTAGCAAACGGACTCGAAACGCGACGAGATTTGACAGGCGGGTTACACACACCAAACAACAACACACGACAAGACTCGCGCCGAACCGGTAACGTTACACGGCCAAACACCAAAGTAGGCCTACGGGATGCCACGGACACGTGAGGGAGCTCCGGAACGCGAAACGAACAACGGGAAGGAACACGTGGAACCGGATGCAACCGACAACACAAATGCAATGGGTTGCACATGACTACATGATATGAATGAATGCCACACACGCACACAACAAAACGACGGAAAACCCGAAAGACAAAGGACCCGGAATGCAATAGATGAAGCCAGAGATATATTATATGCCCAAAAGGGAAAGTATTACGTCCGGGGCATTATAAACTCTCCTCTACTACAAAAAGATCTCGTCCCCAGATCTAGGACTGGAAAAAGGAAGGGTACTCGGAACGAAGATGATCTTCTCGTTCCCACGCAGCTTCTCGGTCGGTGTGATGTGACCACTTGACTTTCAAGAATTTGATGGACTTGTTGCGGGTCTTGCGCTCGGTTTCTTCGAGAATAGCAACGGGATGCTCTCGGTAAGACAGGTCTTGTTGAAGATCAATCTCTTCAAACGGAATCATGCGTTCAGGTGCCTTGAAGCATTTGCGGAGTTGAGACACATGGAACACATCATGAACATTGGCAAAGTTGGAAGGGAGCTCAAGTTGATAGGCTAGATCGCCTCTTTTGCCAAGAATCTTGAAAGGCCCGACGTATCTAGGAGCAAGCTTTCCTTTGATACCGAATCTTTGGGTGCCTTTCAACGGAGAAACACGGAGATAAACATGATCACCAATGTTGAAGGCCAAATCACGATGCTTGCCGTCATAGTAGCTCTTCTGACGCGACTGAGTGGCCTTGAGATTCTCACGTATGACTTTGCACATTTCTTCGGCCTCTGAGATCAAGTCATTGCCAAGAAGTTGATGTTCACCTGTTTCAGACCAGTTGAGAGGGGTACGGCACTTTCTGCCATAGAGGATTTCAAACGGAGCTTTGCCGGCATTTGCTTGGTAGCTGTTGTTGTAAGAGAACTCGGCAAATGGAAGGCAATCTTCCCATTTCATGCCAAAAGAGATGACACAGGCTCTGAGCATGTCTTCTAGAATCTGATTCACTCGCTCGACTTGACCAATAGTCTGAGGGTGAAAAGCAGTGCTGAACCTGATCTTAGTGCCCATGGCGGACTGAAAGGAGTCCCAGAACTTTGAAGTGAACAAACTTCCACGGTCTGAGGAGATAACTTGAGGAATGCCATGTAAGGACACAATTCTAGAAGTGCACAACTCTGCCAATTGAGCTGCATTGATGGATTCTTTGATTGGAAGGAAGTGAGCGACTTTGGTAAGCTTGTCAATCACCATGAAGATAGAATCATTCCCTCTCTTGGACTTAGGAAAGCCAGTGACGAAATCCATTTCAATGTGGTCGAATTTCCACTCGGGAATAGGAAGAGGTTGGAGAAGACCGGCTGGACGTTGATGTTCTGCTTTCACTCTTCTGCAAACATCACATTCATTCACGAATTGGGCAATCTCCCTTTTCATGCGTGTCCACCAGTAAGACTGCTTGAGGTCTTGGTACATCTTGGAGCTACCAGGATGAATAGAAAGGAGAGAATCATGTGCTTTTTCCATTATGAGCTTCCTAAGATCACCTTTGGGAACAACAAGTCTGTCCTCGAAGAACAAGGTATCTCTCTCATCAACACGGTAGCACTTGTATTTTGGAGTGCCCTTTGCAATACCATGTTTCACCTTCTGCACCATGGCATCACTAAGTTGGGCCTCACGGACCTGATCTTCCAAGGTAGGAGCAATTTGAAGATTTGCAAGAAAACCCTGCGGAACAACTTGGAGGTTGAGTTTCCTGAATGCTTCACAAAGCTCAGGCTGGAACGGCTTCATAAGAAGGCTGTTGCAATATGCCTTTCTGCTCAAAGCATCTGCCATCACATTCGCCTTGCCTGGAGTGTATTCGAAGCTGGGATCATACTCTTGGATCATTTCAACCCAACGAGTCTGGCGGAGGTTCAGATTCGGCTGTGTGAAGATGTACTTCAAGCTCTTGTGATCGGTGAAGATGTCAACTTTTCTGCCCAACAACAGATGTCTCCACGTAATTAAAGCATGTACCACAGCTGCTAGCTCGAGATCATGTGTGGGATAGTTCTTCTCACTTGGCTTCAGCTGACGAGAAGTGTATGCCACAATTCTCTTATCTTGCATAAGCACACCACCAAGGCCTTGAAGAGAAGCATCACAGAATACTTCATAGGGCTTGGACTCATCTGGAGGAGTAAGAACTGGAGCAGATACGAGCTTTTCTTTGAGAGTTCTGAATGCCACTTCACACTCTGGGGACCAAAAGTATTTGACATTCTTCTGAAGCAAGTTGGAAAGAGGCTTGGCAATCTTGGAGAAGTTCTCAACGAACCTTCTGCAATAGCTGGCAAGACCCAGAAAACTTCAGAGTTGCTTGACGTTCTGAGGAGCTTCCCAATTGACAATTGCTTCAACTTTCTCGGGATTTACCGCAATACCGTCAGCTGAGATGATATTGCCCAGGTACAAAACCTTATCGAGCCAAAACTCGCACTTGGAGAAATTGGCATAGAACTTATGCTCACGGAGTCGATCAAGAACCAGACGTAAGTGCTTTTCGTGATCTTCTTCATTCTTGGAAAACACCAGAATATCATCCAGATACACAAGCACAAACTCGCCGGTGTAGGGGTTGAAGATGCAGTGCATCATTCTCGAGAAGGTAGGAGGAGCATTGGCGAGACCAAAGGACATGACTGTATACTCATATGAACCGAAACTCGTTCTGAAGGCAGTCTTGGGAATGTCTTTCTCGTGAATGCGAGTTTGATGATAGCCCATTCGGAGGTCAAGCTTAGAGAACACTTTAGCTCCCTTGAGCTGCTCGAAGAGTTCGTTGATGCTGGGGAGCGGATACTTGTTCTTTATTGTCTTCTTGTTCAATGGCCGGTAATCGACGCAGAGATGCTCCGTGCCATCCTTCTTCTTGACAAATAAGACACCACAGCCCCAAGGCGACGTACTAGGCCTGATGAGACCCATACGCTCCTGTTGATCAAGTTGTTTCTTCAATTCCTTCAATTCATCAGGAGAGAGTTTGTACGGACGCCGGCATGCTGGCTCAGTACCCGGCTCGAGTTCAATGACAAATTCCACCTGACGGTGTGGAGGCATGCCTGGAAGTTCTTCAGGAAAGACGTCTTGGTATTCGTTTACCACCGGAATTTGAGATATGGCATTAATTTCGCCATTATCATTGAGAAAGAAAAGCCTGATAGTGTTATCCCTGGAGGCGAAGATAATCACATGTTCATCCAGATGAGTCATCTTGACTTCCTTCTGTGCACAATCAATGTGAGCATCATGCTAAGAAAGCCAGTCCATCCCGAGGATGAGGTCAATGTCGGAATTACCAAGAACCACCGGATTAGCCAGAAAGCGATAATCACCCATGCGAATATATACATTCGGAGCCATCAAATTTGAAGTCATGTGCTTGCCCGGAGAGATAATCGACAACTTCTTATCCAGAAATACCGAAGTCAAATTATGCTTGGTGAAGAATGGCCTTGAAAAGAAACTGAGAGATGCACCAGAATCAAATAATACTTTTGCAGGAAAGGAGTTCACTGAAAGGTTACCCAAAATGACATCAGAAGAATTCTCTGCCTCATCTGCATTCATCAGATTCACCCTAGCATGCCTGGGATTATGCTTCACAATAGCCGAACTGGCAGGTGGAGGTGGCGGAAGGCGCCTTGGGTTGTTGCACTTGTTGGAATAATGGCCCTTCTGGCCACACTTGTAGCAAGTCACCTCAGAAAGTGGACGAGCAGGAGGAACACTTGGTCTTGGAGCTTGGAACTGTTGCTTGGACTGCTTGTTGGAGTTGGGTGGGTGGGAGAAACCACGTCCACTAGAGTTCTTGTTGTTGGAGTTGTTGGAGTTGTTGTAGGGAGCTCGAATCACTGGAGGAGGAGGAAGCCAAAATTTCTGTTGTTTCGAGACCATCTGAGACGATGAGGAAGAGTGAACGGCATCTCGAATCCTCTTTTTAGAAGCCTCCATCTTAAGCTGAGGTGCCTCTTGTTTCAAAGCCATGTTATAGAATTTGTCGAATTCATCGGGCTCGAACAAGGTGAGAGCAAGTTGAAGTTCATCTTTGAGACCTCCACGGAACTGGTAGATTTTGCTCTTGGCGTCAGGAATGTCTTGCTTCGCATAGCGGGCGAGGTTTTGGAACCTGACATTATACTGATAGACTGTCATAGAGCCCTGCTTCAGGTTGCGGAATTGCTCACGCATACCCTCGATGACACTTGTTGGAATGTGGTGAGAGCGAAAATCCTTGCAGAAATCCTCCCAAGAGATCACACGACTTGGCCTGGAGTCTTTGTACTGCTGCCACCAGTCAGCTGCTTGGTCTTTGAGTTGGAAGGTTGCAAACTTCACATAATCCTCTTCTCTTACATTACTGCACTCAAAATGCTTCTTTATGTCGGTTAACAAATCTTCAGCATCAAGAGGGTCGACACAGTAACTGAAAGCTTTTGGATTATTGGCCAAGAACTGGTTGAGAGTAGCATGGTGCTGCTGGTTGAAGAAGTTGCCTTGATTCCCTGGAACACCCTGATTAGCTTGATTAGCTTGCATCTGCTGCATCATCTACATCAACATCTGGGTGTTCTGAGTTGTAGTCTGCATAATCGCTCTCCAAGCCTCAGACGGAGGAGGAGGGGAAGGAGGACGATCTGGGACCTCTTCACCCTCTGGGTTAGCGTTGGGAACCCGTTTCGGAGCCATCCTGAAATAGATGACCACGAATCAGCAATTGATTGACAGAAGGTATAAGCTGAAACAACGGAATGAATTGCAACAAGTCTTCACAATAATCATTCGAACAAGAGGAACGAATGAAATTCTCAGTTTAATGATAACAACAGTCTTCACAAGAAGCCACATAGGGGACAAAAGGTAAAATAAGAAAAACAAGAAGGTACATATGGAAACAAACACAAGATAGGAGCTTCGTTCGACATTTTCGTGCTGTAAGCATATGAACGCGTTACGAAAGGGTTTTGCAATCCCCGGATCAGCATAGCCAAGGACCCTTTAAGATGCAACTCCCGATCGGAACATCGGTCATAATACCACTTCACTCAATGTAGAACCCCGAACTCGCTAACCTGCATTCGTTGGAAGAATGCCTACGATCTACTGGATTAACCCACCTATTAATTTTCGAAAGATTCCAGTTATGCAATCAGGTGTTGGGGATACAGGGGAAGCACCGCACAATCAACTCTAAACCTACATCCAGCTGTATCCATCCTTCAACACATAACCAGTCTTTCTCGGAAACTGTCTACCTCGGACCTTCGAAAAGCATCCACTATAACAAGCTATGGCAATACTCCCGAACTACCTCCCCAGTACTGGGTGATGTCGGGGTTATCTTGCCACTAACCGTATAGGGGAGATTTTCGATGTCGGCCGTCTTAAGTATTTAGTACTGCCACGAGATGCTTGTGACGACAATACCCCGAAGCTCAACTCCCCGGGACACTGCCACAACCCCTAATGTCAGGAGGCATCGAGAACAATATTCTCGTCACAAGAACATCGAAACAATCCCAGAATACTCGCGAGATTCCTAAAAAAATTTGGTGCAATTTTTGAAGATAGAAGAGACAAGAGTAGTCGTCAGGAGTCCTCACCAGAGAGAAAGGGGATGAGAAGCAAAGAAATCCTACTCTCCGATATAAATATAGGACTCAAAATATTTTCAGTGTGTGCCTAGACTCGACCGTCAATGATTCGATCAATCAGTGGGGGCTCCTAGGTCGGAGAAGGCTCTGAATACCAACTTGTAATGCCCAGGATGGGACTATATCTCCTACGTGTCGAGGCACGACTTAGAGACATAACCCCATGCTGGAATGATCGCAAGTCTGGTATCTTTGCACAACTCATGTAAAAGATGGGGATGGAAAACATAAAATAGTTGGCTTACACTCGCCACGTCACACAAAAACATTACATGTTCAAATCATCATTCAATAAAACATCACAGCCCTCTATGGGTAAAATCCAAATGACAAGATACCAAACATAACTTAAATCCACAGGTCGGATCGAATCCTAGTAGAAGTCTCCACTACTGATCATCAGGATAACGAACATAGTATCGACTACGCTCCTCGTCAAACTCCCAGTCTAGCTCGGTGCCATCACCTGGATAGCTCACCATCGGACCTGCATCTGGTGTGGTGAAGTAACTGTGAGCCACAGAGGACTCAGCAATCCCGTTCCCGGGTAACAAGACTATTTAAGCCTTGGGAGAGGATAAGGCTGAACAAAAGAATAAGTGTCTGCAGCAGCAATTAGCACTAGCTTACGTGAAAGAGTGCTAGAAGAGAAGTGCCTCGGACGAGAGATGATCACAAAGTGATCCTAGCTACAACACCTCAAACATAACCCCACCGTGTTCAACTTCCGAATCCCTATTCGGAAATTGACAGTCACGCTACACACGCTGGTAGTGTATTGGAACATTGTGTCAAGTTATCTACAACCGGATATTAACAAGCTCCCATCTGCCACATAACCGCGGGCACGGCTTTCAAAAGTTCATAACCCTGCAGGGGTGTTCCAACTTGGCCCATGACAAGCCCACGATCCGCGGAGTCGAAACTCCAAGGTGGGAAGACCCGAGTATTCTCGGAATCCCGTGCTCAAAATACTCCGAACTAAGGTAAGGCTAATCCAGCAAATCCTCCCGGCGTGTCGACACCCTGATGGTAGCCGCGCGTATCTAGTCTCAGGACACGACCGGATAGGTCAGCCTACAGGTATATACCAATCCTCGAGTTCCCTCGGGTGGCCCCGCAGTCTGCCCAGTTTGGACCAACACTCATGTGGAGCACTGGCCCGGGGGTTGTTAATTAAGAACTCGGGTTTGCAAGACCCTATGCAAGTTTTATTAGTTATTAGGCGAATAGTACCAATGTTGGGACTTGCTGGAAAAGACTTAGCACTCAGCGGTTTATCGAGGGGGCCCCATAAACCCCAACCGTGTGAGGAACGCATAATCAAGGAACATAACACCGGTTTATACGGTTCCTAGCGGCATGAGTGGAACAAATCACCAAGCAAAAGGCTTAGCCTTCCACCCTTGCCAATATATAGATGATTTCATTTAAGAATTTATAAAGTGTGATATAACCCAACAAACTTCAACATGAAGCAAGCATCTTCAACTTCACCTTCAACTAGCAACGCTATAAGAGGGGCTGAGCGAAGCGTACTTATAGCCAATCAATGGTTTGCATAGGTAGGGTGGTTAGACATGGACATGGTTACAAGTAGGAGGCTGACAGGAAAGACATGGGCATCGAGGCAAAACTATAGATCGAGACTACTAGAAATAGGCAAAGATAGTAATGTTATCGGGGTTCGGTCATCTTGCCTGAAGAGTTGTCGTTCGGATCGTAAGAAGAGTCCTCGTGCTCAACTTCGTTGGTAACCTCGTGCTCGTACTCGTACTCAGTCTCAGCTTCCGGCTCTAAACAATACAATCACACAAGGCACGAATCAACAAGATGCAATGCGCACACCGAAATGATGGATGCATGATGGATGCACTATGAGAGCACACGGAGCACGGAAAATAAGCATTCAAGAAAAAGCTTCAAAACAAGATAACAATAGGATATTATGAATCTACACGGAAAATCAATCAAGTTTCATATAAGACTTGCTGAAAACGGAGCTACGGGCTAAAAGTTATGCCCGAAACAAGAAACATGCACAAGCTGTAAATTACAGCCACATAGCAACTTCGGAGCACAAGATAATTAAGATACATCACTCAAACACCATGGCATAGAGCATGAACACAAACTAGACATATCCTACAGCAAATAAGACCAAAGGTGCACCCCCAAAGGAGCCACGGATCAATAGCAACAAGCTTGGACATATTGAACTTGACAACAAAATCCTGACAGCAGAATTTTATTGAAACTTTGGAGCAAAAGTTAAATATGCTACAGCCACTTAAATAAGCATGTGAGAATATGAATGGATAGCCAACAATATATACTACAAGGAACCATCAAGAGACACTCCAAAACTATCATGGTTTGTCCTAGAACAGCACGCAAACATGGCATCGGAACATTACAGATTCCAGACTTAGTGAAATTTCACTAAGTGTTAAAACAGCAGTTTCATCATGGCATCTTTGAGAGCAAGTTTAAGTCACCTCGAAACTAAACATGGCAAGTGGTAAGCACCACACCAAAGTACACATGATGGTGATTCCGAAACATACAAGCATGCATCATGGAGATAAACACAACAATAGCAATGAGCTCAACAAGATGGCATCTCATAACAAGTTAAATAACTAAACAGCCACATAGCACTTTGCAACGAGGATAAACATGGCAAGATAAAATCTATCATGCAACCTAACACAATCAACATGTAGAGCATGGCAAGAAGAACAAGTGGACATGTCATTTGCATCATTCGGATAACTGAGCTAAAAGTTATCACTATGCAAAGATGGCATAAAAACAACACATAGCAGCAGTTTACCACGGGATGCACTCTTGCAACAAATATTTAAGCATCTAGATGATCTCAAACATGCATGGCACAAAGAAATGAAACATAGTGCTAGTCACCACGAACGTCTGGACATGTCATTTGCGCAAAACGGACCGCCACACAAAAAGATATCCTCACTTGAATATAGCATCAGACAACACAAAAACTGGGACTTAGAGAAAATAGAGGACAACCTCAGATCTGGTCAAAGGCTGGAGAAGGGTCAAACGGGCCTCGGGCGGAGCGGATCGGACCCGCGGGGAAGGATCGGGCTTCGGGCGCGTCGGGCGAAGCGGATCCAGCCCGCGAGGCTAACGGGCCCGCGGCTGCAGGCGGTCGGGCCGGCCCACCCGGCCGGATCTGGATCGGCGGCGCGAGGAGGACTCCCGAGCGTAGGCGGCGCTGGGCTCCTTCGGCGCCTGGGCTCGCTGCGGTGGAGCTGGGCCTTGGCGGCAGGCCCAGGTGGAGGACGGCGGCGGGAATCGGTCTCCCGAGCGCGGCAGCAGGCGCTCGAGGCTCCGAGCGGGGGGCGGCGCGGCCTGGATGCGGCCTCGCGGGGGGAGGAGATCTGGCGAACGGTCCGGCTTTCCCTCGGGCCCAGGAGGCGGGGCGCCTGGCGGGGTAGCTGCGGCCCAGGGAGGGAGGCGGTCGGCCCCTGGCGATCGGGCGAGGCCCAGCCTCTGGATCGATCGGCTGGATCCGATCGGGCGAGGGATCCTCCCTCGTCCCGAGCGGCGGGGTGGTTCGAGCGCTGGGGCTCTGCGACGGGGCCGGCGGCGCCCTTGCCGGAGAGAGGCGGGGAGAACGGGGCCGGCTGGATCCGGCCTTGGGGTGCCGGATCTGGCCGGGGCGGCGGTGGTGGGCAAGGTGGCGCTGTGTTGGCGGCGGGGAACTTCCTCCGGCGCGGATTCCGGCGACCGGCGGGGATTACGGCGATGGTCCGGCGAGCTCCTCCGGCGAGCTCCGCCGGAGTGGAGAGAGGAGGGGCTGGAGGTAGGAGAAGATGGGGGCTAGGGTTTGCTAGGGCAAAAATTAGGGGAAGGTGGACAAATATATAGGCACAAGGAGCTAGGGTTGTCCAATTGGGGTGTGGTTTTCGGCCACACGATCAGATTTGGATGGTCTAGATGATAGAAGTGGCTAGGAGAGGTTTGGTGGGCTGTTGGAGGGGTGTCTTGGGCCTCAAAGTGGAGGCACTTTGAGCCCACACGAATAACTGTTGGGGTAGCAAACGGACTCGAAACGCGACGAGATTTGACAGGCGGGTTACACACACCAAACAACAACACACGACAAGACTTGCGCCAAACCGGTAACGTTACACGGCCAAACACCAAAGTAGGCCTACGGGACGCCACGGACACGTGAGGGAGCTCCGGAACGCGAAATGAACAACGGGAAGGAACGCGTGGAACCGGATGCAACCGACAACACAAATGCAATTCGATGCACTTGACTACATGATATGAATGAATGCCACACACGCACACAACAAAACGACGGAAAACCCGAAAGACAAAGGACCCGGAATGGAATACATGAAGCCAGAGATATATTATATGCCCAAAAGGGAAAGTATTACATCCGGGGCGTTACACGTATGAAACAGTACGTGCCACATGGAGTGATGAATGCGGTCTTCTCCTCATCCTCTTCTGCCATGAAGATCTGATGGTATCCTGAGTATGCGTCAAGAAATGAAAGCAAGTCACATCCGGCCTTGGAGTCAACAATCTGGTCAATGCGCGGCAAGGGAAATGGGTCCTTGGGACAAGCTTTATTGACATCGGTAAAGTCGATACAAAGCCTCCATTTCCCGTTTGCCTTGCGCACGACTACAGGATTGGCCAACCACGTAGGATGGAGCACTCCTATGACGAGGCCTGCCGCTTCCAACTTCTTGATCTCTTCTGCGATGAATTCTTGGCGCTCCACTGCTTGTTTCCTGACTTTCTGCTTGACGGGCCGCGCATGAGGACAGACGACAAGATGGTGCTCAATTACTTTCCTGGGAACACCGGGGATGTCAGACGGTTGCCAAGCAAACACGTCGACGTTCGCCCGCAGGAAAGCAATGAGCGCGCTTTCCTATTTAGGGTCAAGAGTGGCACTGATGGTGAAGGTACCACCAGTGCCGTCCTCCTTGGCGGACACCTTCTTGGTCTCTGGTGGAGCTGCCATTGTCTTCTTACACTTGCCGGTGGAGCTCGATGGTGCGTCCTCGACGGTAGCGCAGCACTCTGAAGAGGTGCGCTTGCCGGAGTGGGCATCAGAACTCTTGCCAGACTTGGTCTTCTTCTTCCCCCCGGGAGCTTCAGCGGTAAGTGACTTGCTATCTGTTGCGGCTACTGCTTCCTGGTAGATCTTGTTGGCGCAGATAAGAGCATCCTTCTTGTCGCCAGGGATAGAGATGACACTTATCGGGCCTGGCATCTTCAGCATGTTGTATACGTAGTGAGAGGCTGCCATGAACTTGGCGAGTGCTGGACGGCCGAGTATCCCATTGTAAGGCAATGGAAAATCGGCAACGTCAAAGGTGACCCTCTCAGTCCTGAAGTTCAACTCGTCGCCAAATGTCACTGGCAACGTGATCTTCCCCTTCGGCTTGCTCCTTCCCGGGTTGATTCCTTGGAATGTGTCGGTCTCTTCGAGCTCGCTGTCAGGGATCTGGAGTTTCTGGAGTACAGCGGAGGAGATCAGGTTCAAGCCGGCCCCGGCGTCAACTAGCATCTTAGTGACCTTGAGGTTGCGGATGGTTGGTGAAACCAACATCGGGAAGCACCCGACCGCAGTTGTGCGATCAGGGTGGTCCTCAATATCAAAGATGATAGGTGTGCTGGACCATTTCAGAAGCTTGCGTGTCTCGACAGGTGGTTCTGCTGCATTGACTTCCCGCACCCACTGCTTGAGTTGGCGGTGTGAAGTATGCAGAGAAGCACCGCCGTCAATGCACAAGACCTCTGTGGCTTTCTGGAACTCCTGCTCACTGGTCTCGACATCATCCATGTCTTCATCGTCGTCGTCATCTTCATCCTTGTCGCGGTCGCGGGGAGGTCTGTCTCCTTGCCGCTGCTTGGCCTTGCCGCGGCATCCTCCCCGGCCGGGGCGCTTCGTGCCG
This sequence comes from Secale cereale, assembly GCA_902687465.1. Lineage (NCBI taxonomy): Eukaryota > Viridiplantae > Streptophyta > Magnoliopsida > Poales > Poaceae > Secale > Secale cereale. The sequence goes on from LR738714.1 coordinate 410,122,508, forward strand.
GATCCTCCAGCACCTCCTTGGTCCTTCTCCTTGTCGCGTCGCTCGTACTCAGCCTTTTGCTGCTCTACAAGCTGCTCGACCCTCTTGCAGTTCTGGAGGTCATGACCCTTGGTGCGGTGGATCATGCAGTACTACTTGTCGGTGCCCTCCTGCTTGTCGGCGGCCGCCACAGCCTGGCAGTTGGTGCATGGGGCAATCTCCTTGCCGGAGCTACCATCTTTGGCTTTCTTGGTGCCACCTTCATTGCCGGACTGCTCAACGACTAGCACATCTTTGCCTTTCTTTTTCCTGTTGTTCCGCCACCGGTTTTCTTTGCCGGGGCAGCATCCTCGCTGTCAGATTCTCCTGCTCCTGTATTCTCTCCGGGGAGTTTCCTCCTTCCTCAGCACGTGCACACTTGTCGGCCAGGACATACAGCTCACTGAAGTCTCTGATCTTGCACATCGCCATCTCCTCCCGCATCCTGCGGTTACGCACGTTCTAATGGAACACGCTGATGACCGCGGCAGGGTGGACATCTGGGACTTTGTGCTGTACACGGCTGAATCTCTGAATGTACTTGCGTAGGGGCTCTCCTTCCTCCTGGGCGAGCAGATGAAGGTCACTTTCTTGGCCATGAGGTTTGTGGCCGCCTGTAAAGGCGCCGACAAACTGATGGCATAGGTCTGCCCAGGATGATATGGAGTTGTCCGGCAAGTGCATGAGCCAGGACCTGACGTTGGGCTTGAGCACCAGCGGGAAGTAGTTGGCATGGATCTTTTCGTCCCGCCCCCCAGCAGCTTGCACCGCGATGGTGTAGATGCTGAGGAACTCCGACGGATGCGACTTGTCGTCGTACTTCTCCGGTACGTCTGGCTTGAAATTCTTCGTGCTGGGCCACTGGACTTGCCGCAGCTCACGAGTAAACGCAGGGCAACCTACCGCGTACGGCAAGTCGCCTTGTTCCCCGGGCACATGCATGTCGACTGTGGGCCCAGCGCGCTGGTCGGATTGACGCCGCGCTTCTCTTCGGCGCTCGATGCGAGTACGAGCGTCTTCTTGTTGTCGTTCGTGAAGAACTTGGCGCTGATCGCGACGAGCTCGCGGATCTGATGACGCGGTGGAGTCGCTGTCGAGGTGGATCCGACGAGTCGGCGATCTTGGCCTTCGGGGCGGAGAGTGCACGGTGGTTGCACCCCCACCGGTCTTGTCGCCACCGGCTTGCGCCTGGCTGACTTGCCGCGGCTGCGGTGTACTTGGCTGCCACGGAGTGTGGCCGTTGGCGAAGCCAATGAGACTCTGGATGGTGGCCCTCCAATCGTCGATCTTGTCTGCCGTTGGAGGGTAGTCTAGGAGCAGTTAAGCTCGCGCCAAAGCTTCCGCTGGAGTGGCGGGTAGCGGTGGCGAACGGTGTGAGGAGCGGGATATGCTCGGACTTCTAACCACGTTAGAAGGAGCAGTATCCCGTCCAAGCGACCGTGCCTCGCTCGTGCCAGCATGTTGGCGTGCATGCTGGTCTTGAGCATTCCGAGACCCACCAGCTCGATCTTCGCCCAGCAAACGTATGGTACCGTGAGTACCATGACGCTGCTGGTCCCGCGCCTCCTGAGATGGGCGCGGTGCATGTACGGACGCCGAGGTCTTGGAGTGCGCCCGGTCGTTGTGGGAGCCGGCTACGCCGCCGATGGGCAGCGCAGCCTTGTCCTTGGACCTGGCAGCACCGTGAGCTACCTCGTCGGCGCCCGTTCTTTCGCCGGCGTCTTCCCCACCAGCCGTTTGCTCCGGCGGTGGTGGGTTCGGCGCGGACGGAGCAGCCGCCTCCGAAGCCTTCTTCTTCGGCGGCATGTCGGTGAAGATGATGAAGATCTAGCTCGTGCGAACGCCGGATCATGTTCACACAACCTCGACGCCCCCTACCTGGCGCGCCAAAGATGTCGGGGAAACTGATCCACGAGCACCTATGGGGACCGGCGGACCGAGCCCCTTTCGGTTCAGCGGGGGGCGGAGATCGCACGAAGAGCAGATCGAGGCGAAGCACACGAGCAGTTTACCCAGGTTCGGGCCGCACGGATGCGTAAAACCTTACTCCTGCTTTGTGGTTTGTATTGAGTTCTTGCTCAGGAGCGCTGAGTGCTACAGTACACACCAGCAGCTAACGAGACCGAGCGTGAGAGTTCTTCTACTTCCAACCCCCCCCCCCTTACGTTGCGCATGTGCCTCCTTTCATATGCTCAAGGGGTCACCGACAGGTGGCAACACAGGTACGGGTAAAAATGGAAAGGTGTTGTAGTTGGTACAACTACCTGTATAGTGCATCATACCTAACCCTGGCGGCAGGGGACAAGAGCATTAAATGCCCATCGGCGTCGCCCAAACAGTGCAAAAAGGGACCGTCAGGGACGCCACCGTTCGCCACGACGGCAACCTTGTCAGCGCCGCTTGCCACCGCGCACCGCTGGCTGCACAGCCTCCCGCCACGTACGCCTGGAAGGGTCCTAGAGCGACACGTTGGCGGATGTGCTGGAGCGTGGGTGCAGAGCGGTCGTTGTCTTGTCGCGTCCGGGAGCATGCCGCTCACCGGGCCTTGCCGGGACGCGTGGCGCGTCGCGGCAAGTTTGTTGAGATGCCTTGGTTGGCCTTCCCGGCAAGCTCCTCTTGCCGGGGTCTTGTGTCCTTGGAGTGAATACTTTGTACTTGAATGGCTCCAAAGGAACCACGGAGGACCTTGGCGATCACCCGGCAAGCCTTGCCGCGGGGTGCTGCAACTGCCCGTGCACAAGTTCGTGATACTAGGGTTCCCCTACTCTAGTACACCGACAGCTTGGTTCATTGGTTGTGGTTTGGTTCACTTGTTGTGGTGTTTAGTTAACTGCTTGGTTCAATTCTGCAATGCGATGTTCAATTGTTGTGGCTGCATTCTGTTATTGTATACCATGTGAGGAATAAATCGAATTTTGCTGCACTAATTACATGAGAAACAAATACAATTGCTATATTTCCAAGTTGTTAAGCATGCTTGGTTTGGTTAACTGTCTAATTTTCTATTAGGAGTATGTTATATTGTGCAATGTGGTGCTCATTTAACGTTTGGTTCATTTGTTGTGGTGTTTAGTTAACTACTTGTTTCAATTCTGCAATGCGATGTTCAATTGTTGTGGCTGCATTCTCTTATTGTATACCATGTGAGGAATAAATCGAATTTGGTTGTACTAAATACATGAGAAACAAATACAATTGCTATATTTCCAAGTTGTTAAGCATGCTTGGTTTGGTTAACTGTCTGATCTTCTATTAGGAGTATGTTATATTGTGCAATGTGGTGCTCAGTTAATCATGCTTGGTTTGGATAAATGGGTTTTCCCTCTGGCTTGAATTAATCTGATGAATCTGCAATGTGATTATTTTTCATCAACATATTTTACTGATAGCATGTGAACCCTTAGTTAACCTGATGACTAACTACCTTATATGTGTTGGAGGGAAACAATGGGAAGCACTGAGATTTATAATCGAGGTTAGTACGTGCCTGGTCCATCGTCTAATAGCGCATTATTGTGCAATTGCAGGATCCATTCTAATATTTAGGTTTTAAATAATTTGGTCTTGCACATGTAGGTCCTGCTGTCAGAGGTTTTGACCCACTGTTCGACCCTTTTTGCATAAGGGAAAATGAGTTGTCCATGAATATCAGTCATGTCAAGAAACTCAGAAAGATTGTTAGGATAAAGAAATTAGCAACAAAAAACAACAAGATCTTTGTCTGCACAATCAAGAGGACATCAATTCACCACAGGATGGTACTAACTATTATACCTTGCCTTTTTAATTCCTTAGCCCCATTTCCATTATTGAGAAGATATTTATGTACATCCTTGCTTCCAGGCCTTTCCAAAGCAGTTCACTTATGATTACCTCTCAAACCACCTGCATGGTCAGGAGGCGAGGAAGGTATTCATACAACACCCTCAGTTCAATATTGAAGTGTTCCTGAAGAGGACGAAGGATGGACAGTCAATCATCCACAAGCACTAGCCTAAATTTACAAAGACCTTCAACATCAATGAAGGCTCAATATTCGCCTTCTGCTTCAGCAGTTTTCCAGATGAGATACATCTGTCTATGTACCGTCTATGATGCTAATTTCGAAAGGTTATCGATGTTGCATGTGAAACTTGGTCCTGGTGTAGTTGTGTAATGGGGTAGCTGAGTGCTGAAGATATATGATGTTGTACTCTGATGTATTTCAATTATGAAAATGAAATATATTGTGTGCTTAATATGAACTATCAATTAGATTAATAAATGGATTATGAATAATCGGATAATTAGCCTTCTAGTGGTGAATTAGCCTGCTAATTGGGTTTTGCTATTGCAAACGGTTCTTGAAAAAATACCGTGGGCGATGACCTCAGGCAACACACACGATTTCTAGGAATAAACCGTGTTGGATCAATGAACAATCACGCACGACTTTCTCTTGAAAACTGTTTGCGTTAGGCCACCTTACGCAAACGTTTACCACATGAAAACTGTGTGTGATGGACATCCTTTGCCACACAGTTTCTTCCATGGACCGTGTGTGATATATTCAATAACACAACCGATTTAACGGGAAAAATTGTGTGTGATGCACCTGTGAATGGAAATGTTTTCCTTCGAGCGACTGTGTGGGATGTACATATGAACGGAAATATTTAGCGGGGACTGATTGTGTGGGATGTACTTGCGACCGGAAACAATTTTGATGTATAATTTTATTTTTTTAGCTCTACTGTACGTATTTCCGTATTTGAGCGCTCGCCGGTCGCACACGACCTCATTTTGCCAAACATGTGTGCCAGGAGGTCATATCCCCAACGGTTTCTGGGTCGTGTGGGAAGGACCGCCCTATCGCCCACACTCACTTGGCGACGGTTCCAAATGCCATCGCAGAAAGGGGTTAAAAATGTTTGCTTAGGAGCTCGTTGTACTAGTGTACACGTCTCTACAATAAACACAGAGGATGTGTACCCGAAGAACAACTGGGAGGCACTGGTGAAATTATGCGTCGGACTCGGAGCAGATCATAGAGGAAAACGAACCCAATCTACACATACTCGGGCTATCCATGGATGACGTTGGACAATTCAAAAGAATCACGGTAATAAATATGCAAATGCATGCATATTTATAACTGGAACCCTTTCGAATGGGAAACGCATACTGGTCACGCGTACTGATGATTTGTAATCTACCTATAGCTAGCAAGTTTCATCGGCACAAAAACCGGAACAGAGCAAATAATGAAGGGGGGAGGAGGAGATGTCATTTTTGCTCACCCACGAACGCAGGGGCGGAACTTGTTGAACACCAGACCCTCGCAACGACGAAACAACTACACATTTAAACCCAAAGATGAGTAACATAGCATTATTGTTCTTACCATCAACCAAACTAAATATTTACAACATAATGCCACCGAATTTTATGTCATTCAGGGCTCCGTCGACGTCGAGGCACCCCTATCCTATATAGATGTCATTTAGGCTTTTGTCGACGCCAGCGACCCGCTAACCTAAATAGTCGTCATTCAGGGTTTCATCGACGCCGAGGAACCGCCTAACCAGCTCGTCTCCTAGCGCCCTCAGGTATGGCCACACATGGGCGATGGGTCAGCTTTCGGACCGGGGGATTGTCGACATGGGCGATGGCGCCTCGACCGGTGGGACCCACTGGATCCACCATCAATCCCCTCGGCAACCAGTGATCCTCGACCCTCTTCCCTGACCCTCGACCCTAGTTTTGGCGATCGGCGATCCACAACCTGGTTACGTCGGCGCCGACGCACCCCTAACCTCGAGCCGGTTCTTCTTCTTCTTCTTCCTCTTCTTCTTCATCTTATTTTTTTGATCTTTCTTCTTTCTTCTTAACATAAAATAAACTAAATCTAAACCTAAACCTAAAAAACTGGAAAAATTCTAAACTAAACAAAATCTAAACCTAAACCTAAAAAACAGGAAACAAAACTAAACTAAACCTAAACAAAACTAAGCTTAAACTAAACTAAACCTAAACTAAATATAAAAAATAGAAAAAAAAGAGGAGCTAGAGCTCACCATCGGAAGGGGTCGGTCGCTGGAGGAGGGGGCGAGGCGGCCTGGGGAAGGGCGGCAGGGCAACAGTTGTAGGGCCCAGGGGCGCATGTGCGATGGGGGCACGTCGCAGCAGGGGAGATGGGTCGCAGGGCTCCGGGGTGGCGGGGCGGGGTGGTGGGGTGGTGGTAGTATCCGGATAGTGGCGATGCACTACAAAAAAAAATACAGTTCCATGATGATACGTGTTTGTCACAGTAGGTCACATTTTCTGTAATGCATGTACATCCATGACAAATTTATGACAGAATCAAGATAGTCATACCTATGCTGTCGTAGAAGTGTTCCATGACATTACCAAAATTATCATCACGGAAGTGTCCAATTCCATGACGATAAATCGCATGTCACGGAAGTGCTTTCGTCAAGGGTGACCGACACGTGGCATCCACCGTAACGGAACGCCGTTCAGCTATCGGGTCCGGTTTTGGATCCGATAACCCGTTAACATCCCCGACCAATGGGGATTTTCCACGTGTAAAATCATCATTGGCCGGAGGAAACACGTGTTGCCTCAGCATTGGGACAGATGGCATCCACTCATTGGATAGGAGGCACCTATGATAGGTCAACACATGGCACGGCCCAACAGTGGCCCATTCCGGTGAAAAGGCCGGCCCAGTAAAAAATAGCAGGCCGACCCATATAAGGCCTACTTGTGTCAGGTCCATTTAAGCCCACGGCCCATACGATAGGTGCCAATTCGGCCCGTCAATGGCCCGTTAAAGATTTGACACCATTGCAGCCCATCGTCAGCTCGAGCCTGTTAACAGCCCGCTATATATTTGGGCTCAATATCGGCCCGATGAGATTTCAGCCTGTTAACGGCCCATTCAGTGGACGGGCCAATTTTCAAGATGTATATCTTTTGGCCTTTTAGCGACCTACTTAAATATTAGGCTAATTTCCGGCCCGGTGTGTCTTTCAGCCTGTTGACGGCCATAAATCAGTTGGGCCATTTGTAGTCGGGCCTGAGTTTCAGCAGTTTAGCGACCCATTTAAGTGTTGGGCCAATTTCCAGCCTGGTGTGTCTTTCAGCCAGGTGACGGCCCATATATGTGTTGGGCCATTTGTAGTCGAACCTGAGTTTTGGCCTTTTAGTGACCCATTTAAGTGTTGGGCCCATTCCCTGCCCTGTGTGCCTTTCAGCCTGTAAACGGACCATAATTGAGTTGGGCCATTTGTAGTCGGACCTGAGTTTTAGCCTTTTAACGGCCCATGCCCTTCATGGTCCAATACCAGCCTGGTTTTTCTTTTGGCCTGCTAAAGGCCCACAACATAGTTGGGCCATTTACAATACGACCTGACTTTCGGCCTCTTAGCGGCCCATGCTCTTCATGGTCCAGTACAAGCCCGCTGTCACTTTCGGCCTGCTAAAGGCCCATAGTATAGTTGGGCCATATGTAGCCCGAACTTAGTAACGGCCTATTAACGGCCCGTGAAATCAATTGGGCCCACCTATTGCCCGCTTCGATGTCAGCCTGTTAACGACCCGAGAGTTAAGAGGGTCGACCATTAACTTTTGTCCTGGTAACGGCCCATTAACTTAATGGGCCCACTAAAGTTCGTACATGTCTTTAGGCCAAATTAGATAATTTGAGCCCATTACGACGAGCAATTATGCACAGGACCAAAACCGATCAAGCAAAGGTACGACATACAGGGAAAAACGTTACACATCCAGCATATATTACAGGAAATTACATCCACTAGACAATCAAAGATTGATACCAGTGCAAATAAATGAACAGAACTTAACGACCTAGAACGTCACAATCTGCAACCTCAGCACGGATGACACCCATAAGCATGTGTGCAAGTTCTTGCTGCTTTGCTACACTGTCTCTGAAATCATTGATCAGTTGTTGTGTCACACGACTCTGCACCTCTGATTCCTCCACCATTTCCATCATTCCTTCAGCCATTAATTGCTTCACAAACATACATTTTTTCCGTTGCATTCGAGACAGAGGATACTGAACAGATTCAGATGGCGATTTGGCAGGCTTGTATAATTGATTGTGGAGAGTGTCTCTACCACTGCATCATAACATAAATTGGGAGGGGAACCAAACAGATTAATCATGAGTTATTGGCATATTACCTGGCCTAGATTTACTAGAAAGAAACAATGGGGTTGCCTTGCTGTTTTCAGAGTTTTTCTTCTTATCTTCAGCAGCCTGCACCAAATTTAGACACTAGCATTGCTATCATTGGACAAGTCAGATAATAGGAAAGCAACATTGGCACAACGAACGTTTGAGCAACTAGCCAACATCAAATTAACACAATATGGCACAACTATCATCAGCCAGGTAAGGTAATACGAAAGTAACATTGACACAATGAATGAATTGGCAACCAGAGCAGCACTACAATTCAGTAATGTGCATGATATGAGATAGTACGCTCATGCATCTCAGTATGCAAAACCACCAGGCAGTTTTCTTTACAAAAATCAATATTGGCCCTTTAACATTTTGCTACAACTAATTTTAGATCACACAAAGGTTGGATTCACGCCGATTAACAAAATACATGTTGATGTACAAATATAGTGATATACAACAGGTACTTACATCAGCATTGGAGCACAGAGAATTCCCGCAAGATATTTTCCTCGAATACAATGCCAATGAAGGAAATCTTCTATCATTTAACCTTATTTTCTAAAAGAGAGACGAGGAAAAACATGCAGAAAATATGATCAGAATGCTATAACATTTCATGATGCTAGGATACGCACAAGCTTCTTAGAATGGAGTTGACATTCTTTTGCTGGACTGGAGTGGACTAGTTCTTTGGCCACTGGAATTTGCTTATTATCCGTGGGAGTTGGGTTTCTCTGCGCTGGAGCAGTATCTATGAAAAATGGAGTTGGTTTATTATCTACTGGCGTTTGGATCTTTTGCAAAGACCTGGTTTGTAACCCTTCAGATTCTAACATAGCCGTCTTCCCCTTGCATGCCTTATATAGAAGAATGGTGCGTCAATTATAAAACATGCTACAGCAGGGATGGAATAGGTACTGAAGAATAGAAAGGCATGACATATTGACATGTATTCCCTCCATCCGGAAATAATTGGATGGGTCTAGGCGTATTTCAGTTCTAGATATATCCAGTTTTATCCATTTCTGCGACATGTAATCCGGACGGAGGGAGTATGATGTAAGAGCTAGGGATACGACAGGACAATACAATAAAAAAACACTGAAAACCAACTGCAGAACCAAAGTAATCAAACCCACTGATATGAGATAGTACACTCATGCATCTCAGGATGCAAAACTACCAGGCAGTTTTCCTTACAAAAATCAACATTGTGCCCTTTAATCATACATTTTCCTACAACTAAATTTAGATCAGATAAAGGTTGGATTCACACCGATTAACAAAATACATGCTGATGTAAAAATATAGTGATATACAATAGGTACTTACATCTGCATTGGAGTACAAAGGATTCCTGCAAGAATCTTTCCTCACATACGATACCAGTGCAGAAATTCTTCTATCTGTTAAGATTATTTTCTAAAAGAGAGATGGGTAAGAAACATGTAGAAAATATGACCAGCATGCTATAAAATTTCATGATGCAAGGATACGCACACCCTTCTTAGAATGGAGTTGACATATTTTTGTTGGACTTGAGCGGACTAGTTCTTTGGCCATTGGAATCCGCTTATTATCAGTAGGAGTTGGGTTTCTCTGTGTGCTGGAGTAGTATCTATAAAAACTGGAGTTGGTTTATTATCTCCTGGCGTTTGGATCTTTTGCAAATACCTGGTTTGTAACCCTTCAGATTCTAACATAGTCGTCTTCCCCTTGCATGCCTTGTATAGAAGAATGGTGCTTCAATTATAAAACATGCTACACCAGAGAGATGGAATAGGTACTGAAGAATAGAAAGGCATGACATATTGACATGTATTCCCTCCATCCGAAAAAAATGGATGGGTCTAGGCATATTTCAGTTCTAGATACATCTTTTTTTATCAATTCGGCAACATGTAATCTGGACGGAGGGAGTATGGTGCAAGAGCTAGGGATACGACAGGACAACACAGTAAAAACACTAGTTGAATGTAAAACTGTATGCTAGCGGAATACATACAGAAAAAATAAGGCAACATACACGTTTGTGATTGGGAAACTAAGATAGCATTGCAACAGAGCACTAGAACAACACTTCAATGTAAAAAACATGGTATGGTAGACAGATGAAGTACATACTGATGAATAAAAATGCATAAGATATTCAGAAGCATGATGTCCAGATTAAGCAGATGGCATTGCGATAGAGTAGCATGACAGTACTTGAATTTGAAAACATGTTATCGTGAATCGAATTGGTACTGAAAAATAGGAAGGCATGACATATTTACATGCATGATCAGCATGCTAAGTACATGGCATTGCAACAGAGTAGATACACTCCAGGACATTATATGCACGTTGTATCCATATCACGGTACAAGTTAGGGCAAGGACCTTGTGGGGTGAAGAGGATTCAACATCTTTCTGCAAGTCTTCTGAATAATTGCCTTTACATGTTCCATCATATTGGGTATCATTGACATCAAGTTTATTGGCCTTTACATTGCTCCGTGAGGTTCTTGTGGATATATCAGTGTGTGCAATTATATCTAACATGCATGGAAGACAACTAGTAGTTAGATTTATGTAATGAGTGCCTGTAGGAGACGACATAAATAGTAGGACTGGGGTTAACTAGCAGCAACAGGTCTCAAAAACTAACACAGATGAAAGCTATAAAATATGTATCTTTGTACTCGAGATTAACTAGATGGCACACAAAAGTATTAAAGAACAGCATAGGTAATACTAGAAGTGGTATAATACTATAATCACCAGCCCGTGGGATAACATTGGCTGATGGATGATAACTATGGAACAGTGTTACCTAAAGAACAAGTATCTTAGCTAAACAGCGTTAACTACTGAACAAGACCCGTAAGAGATCAGCATGAATATACAGTGAAATATGATAATCTATTTTCCTTGCTTAGATTAATAACAAAGCCATAAATGTTGCACACAAGTAAAATGAGGGTACAACCTATCTGGCCGCCATCCATAGGAGTGAGCATCATGTGCTGACTTGTCGATGGCCCTGCAGTTGTTGTGGTTGTCCATGTCGGGCATGCGCATTCGATGCATGGAACTGTTGAGTGGGGACTATAGCTCCCTTCTGGTGTATGCTTCTCTTGTTGGAGCAACTGCGGTGAGTTGGAAGACGGTGTGGCTGAAGATGTAGATAACGCATAATGTTAAGAACGACACATCTCTTTGATCTGAAGAAATACACTAAGAGATCAACAGCAAGGTATGAGAGTGGTCACAGGTCTGTTGACTGAGACTAAATTGGGGTCAAACGATTTTGTTCTATTTTGGTAATGTCCCATCTACGCCTGATGGCTTGATGGCCGTCTTGAGCCACCCGGGGTACACTGTTAGGAATCTTCCCCGAAGAGCCAGCGACCAACGGCAGAGCAGCTTGCCTCCGCCGTCTGTGACCCCGGCCAAAACCCCGCTCCCCGCCCCACCGCACTGTTGTGGTTGCGCCGCCCGCAGGCAAATCCACAAAGACTCCCCGTCATCCAGATCTGGCAACGGCAGTACCTTGAACCCACGCAACTCTAAGATAGCCATCTAAGTGCTGCTTCCGCGGCGAACTTGCGGCCCCGCACCCTTACGTTAGACACCAGCCAGCCGGCAGCCTAGGAGCTTCGCCGCCTCAAGGTGTGCTGCTTCCTATTGGCAATCGATTGGACCAGAATAAAAATTCAGACAACTGACGCCTAAATAAAGTGATTTGAGATGAGGGTGCGATCTATCTGGCGGCATGGTGAAGTAGGCAGGTCCAGCAGCCGAGTCGGTGAGGCCGGCGCGGTTGCGGTGGCCACCGGCGGCAGGGAAACAGCGACGTCGCGATGGTCGACGGCTACGGGAAAGCAGCGCGGTAACTCTGGAGGGATCCGAAGTTGGAGCCGCTCCGGCACCGTGAACAACGGCCGGGGTGAATCGGCTCCGGTACGGCTCACGCGGCCGTCGTCTAGGCAGCTCCAGCAGCACGGAGTAAGAGGCACATGGCCCAGTGGACGACGGCAAATGGACAACATCACCAGCATTAGGGAGGAGGGCGGCTATGAAATTGGTACGATGGGGGCGCCATGGAGGAGGGGCTGGAGCTTCCGGGGAGAAGGTGATTTGGCGCCCACGAGGTATGAATGGGGGGGGGGAATTGGGAGGGGAGTGGAACCATGTATGCATTTGTCTGAAATGTGAGGGGGAGTTACAGTTCTACCCCTGCCTTTAGGATTCTCGGCTTGGGTCTGTGTACTCAGGGTCGGGGATAGTAGAGTAACTTTGCTTCTCCCGAAATAGTGGGCGGGAGCAATTTCGGGCGAGGAGGGCGTGTTTTGAAATATAGTGGGCGCGAGCGATTTTGGGCGAGGAGAGCGTGTTTTGAAATAGTAGGCGCGAGATATTTCGGGCGAGGAGTGCATGTTTTGCCGACCATGGTTTATGAATTATTCGGCACATGTCATTTCGGCCAAGGAGAAGGCGCGCTTGGATGAAGTTACGAACCTACCCTCGATGCACGGCCGGCCAATTAATGCGTCTCCCAGATAGAACGGTAATTTCACGTCTCCCATTTATTTGCTCGGCCGAATTCCACCGAGAAGAGGATGTTTAATGGTTCGTTCAAACTTTGGGAGAATGAGCATCCACGTCTACCTTACCAAGTCGATTCGAATCAAATTTAGAAATATTAGCTTGCCACTTCTTTTTTAGATGGAGAGATGATGCTCGGGAGTAATGTGTTTTTACATGCTCGTTGCTAGCGATTTACTATATGACAAATAGTTGACCCACTCAAAAACGGGAATCAAACCCAAAATGAAATATATCGATTCAATGAAATAGCTCGTTCACCAGGTCAAAATAGTGAACTAAATCCAAAATTGAACACCTCAATCGAATAGCATGTTGTAAAGTATTATAGTACTCCATGAACATGTTGAAAGTCAAATTAATGAACTTGATTGATATACGCATATATCCGTTCATGTGTGGACTGCAGACAACATGTTCTCCAATTTAAATATTTGAATGCAAGGTTATATCGAAACATGGTTTATAACAGTCTTTGATGCATAAAACGCGACCTCCCCCTCTCCCGGACTCCTGCTCTCTCTCTCTCTCTCTCTCTCTCTCTCTCTCTCTCTCTCTCTCTCTCTCTCTCTCTCT